>OU612058.1:39049541-39649541 GCA_914767635.1 Melanostoma mellinum | reverse complement strand
GAAATTTGGTCAACGTGTTATCTCCAGAAATGGACCGATCAATTGGCAGCCGCGCTCGTGTGATTTGACACCTTTGGATTTCTTTCTTTGGAGCTATGTCAAGTCGTTGGTCTACGCCAACAGGCCAGAGACTTTGTAGGAGCTTTAAGCCAATATTGAACGCGAAATTGCCGCAATACCGGTCGATATGTGCGAGAGAGTGGTCGAAAATTGGGTTCAACGTATCGATCGCTGCAAGCGCGCCCGTGGAGGACATATGAACAAAAAAGAGTTCCATTCGTAATGGTATTGGGTGTACTTTAATATGAGATAAATGTTTTTTTGATATCTCAAATGGCTGGCGTTTTTATTTAAAAAATAAAATGGATAGCTCTTAATGGAAAACCCTGTGAAAAAAAATGTTTGTTACTAAAAAGATTTAAGTAAATAAAAATAATAAATCAAAATATTCAACAAATCAACCCGATAATCCCGGGATTTCGCATTTTTAATTCCGGGATCCCGAATCCCAGGATTGCAATCCCAATGAGTTGCGACGCGTGAGAATGCCAATCAACAGCGAGAGTCAAAGCCTAACCTGGAGTACCTGGAAACCCGGCATGTTTCTAAAGATGTAGGGAAACTTACTTTTACCAATGTACAAAACGTAAGGAGATACACAAAGGTGTGATAATTATACCGTTCGAAAAAGCTGATGTCGTACACCTTCAAGATCATTGAGCAGGTCAAGTTATGATTTACAACTGACGGACGCATGGAAAGTAATCTATTCATGGCCGTAAAGATTAAAACGACATTTTTGGATGACAGAAAACATTTCTTATAGGAAATCCTTTTCACTGCTAGAAAACCGATTGCAGCTCGGGAATTTTCGTCTGAAGATATGTTTCTGCCTAAGAAGTTTGTTGTTTTAAATTACTCCTAGATATGTGACACCTTCTTTCGAAGGTATGCCTTAAGAGGACTAAGAGAAAGTGCATTTTCAGTGTACCTGTCTAAAATCACAACAAGGGCAGCCTGTGTTCTCATCTACAACATACAGTTGAGAGACTCTGTTCAAAAGTTCTTTTATTTTAAATGCACTAAGCCTCGATTCTTTCATAATTAGCCTCGCTTTTGATTGTCGTGCCGCGGAGTCCCCCGATAGTAAAATGGCCATGAAAAGCGATTTTTCGATTAGCCGTTTGGAATCGCCAAAAAAATTGTAGGTCCCCTCCATTACTTCACAAGGCATGGTTGTGAGAAATGTGCTTAGCCCCGGGCCTCGCGTTCAGTTGCGTCACCCTATTGATTTATTTTATTGTGTTCCGCTTTCCAGAACCCCACGTTTAGACTTTATTGATTTCCGTCGCTAGGAAGTCAATGTAAATTGAAAGTGTAGGCCAGGTAGATTCTACAACGTTCGCGCAAATACACTGCTTTAATCTGGTTCAATATTTCTTTTTCAGAAACGCTTTTTCTTACATTAAGGAGAATAATCTTCAAAGGCGTCATCAGAAACATTCGCTTGTCTAACTTATCGAAGCCTCTGTTAACTGTTGGACTTCAACTGCAGATTCAGTAAGCCCTTTATAATTCAAGTAGTTCTTTTGCTTACTGTACTACATCATGTCCAATTCGAAGTTGGATCTGACTCGCGATGCCTTTCTGTGGAATCTCTTTCCATAGATAAGTTTACCTGCCTCCACTATCGGCCCTTTTTTGTGCAGTGTTTTCTGCGCACCCCAAAAAAAGAAGGTTATTCGTGCTGCCATTGAAGTTATTTTCTTTCTTCGTATTGAATATTGTATCTTTTACTAACTGTTAGGTCTAGGAGATCACCCAATGCGATTTTGATCGAGTTTAACAAATAGCTCCACCTCACTGTTATAGTAAAACGCTTTTGAACGTTCCGATTTACCAACGATACTTGAGTAGTGTTTTACCTGTTGGACGATTTGAAAACCCTTCAAAATCTCAGAGAGTGAAATAGTTTGAAATTTTGAAGACATCTCATCCTTTCGACAAGGCTCCTGCTTTATTCTACTTCTTCGGTGAGTCATGGCAGCCGAATGCTCTCCAAAGCTTTTCAGCTTTTTCCCGTATAGTGTATGACTTTGAAGCTTCACCATTATAATTACCAACTCACACTTGGCTTTATCAAATTGTGGTTCAAATAATTCCCCAAAGCCCCATTCTCACTCAGACGATTTTAAACCTCACATGTTCTTCCCTCGCTAATACTTTCACTTTCCCAGAATCGAGAGAATTCCACGTATTTACGTACCGAGATAATGAAACGTACAAAAGAACACACACAATAAGATTCTCATCAGTTTTCACTGCCAATTTATTATTGTGAACCATCCATTGAAATTGAAAAAGGAACTGTAATTTGTTTTCTGGAAATTAACCTCACCTATGTACGTTCAAACGAACAATTGTGGTTTTAAAAGCAAACATTCAAAAAAGGATAATTGAAATTGAGTTCTTGGAAATAATAAGCGCAAACTCTGTTCTCACAATCAGTTTGTTAAAAGCTTAACAGAGCATTCTTGAGAAGAAGAAAAACATCAAAGGCTTTGTATCCGAAACTAATTGGGTTTCTGGAAATAGAAAGTCCAAAGTTCTAAATATTTTTTTTTTTTTGTTGTTTTGTCTATCTCTTACTTTGAAGATACCGCTGTTACTGAAAGTTATCACACCGCTGCGCTTTCTGTCACCTCCTTCTTCGACCGACCAAAGAACTTAAGGAACTCATAAGACTCATCACTCTCCAGCAATTCAAAGAACAACAAGTTGTTCTAAAAACGAAATAAAAAAGTTACTTCTAACAAGCTTCCGTGTCCAAGTACCTATACTCAAAAAAAGGTCCTATTGACAGAACGACTGATGACCACTCCATTGTACCTTTTTTGTCAACAGTCTTGTTGTGGGTCGTGGCATGATTCGATGCACTCTTTTTACTCATTTATCTTCCCTTAGGGAGGATTATTTCAACAAAAAAAGAAGTGAAATAAAAATGAATTTATACAAAATCAAAGACACAGCTCCATCCCTGCGTGACACAAACATCCGTATGTTTTTCATTTTCAAAGGATGAACAGATCAAAGAGTTATTAGATGAACTGGATTAGTTATTTTTTGCTTTCTTTCTTTTTTGCATAATATATTGCATGGTATTATTTACGCTGAGTAGTTTCTCTTACATGTCTGGGATATTTATTGTGTCTTTGTCCTTCGGGCATAGGTAGGTACTTAGCTATCTAGGAATTTTATTTTTGTCAAAACGGTTGCCATGATTTGACATTTTTTGACACTGCAATTCTTTTTGAATATAAAAGAGCTGGCATACTAAGTTTCCTCTTCAAAGGTTTGGAATTAAATTGAAATATTGACTCTTACGGCCTTTAGGGTGGCTTGTTGTTATGGTTTCGTTAAAAATCTGTTCTTTGTACACACAGAGGCATATATGTAAGTAAAATGAAAGAATAAACATAATAGTTTTTAAGGGTGTTTTTGGTTTGTAAGAGCAACAAGAACAGCAGAATAGATGGGGGATGGGATAAAACTTTTGAGTGGTGTGAAAAACGAAAAACACAAAATGCTTTTTCGAGGCCGGATAATCTGGGTCAATGCATGAACTAGCGGAATAGACGAAAATGTTTTACGTTTTACTGCAATCCAGTTAATGACACAGGGTCACAGAACTTGTAATTCTCAGAGAAAGAACACAACCAAACCCGCTCTGGAGACTTTATTTGTTTGCAAGTCAATTGCTCGTCAATCAGAAAAAAATGATAATAATTTTTTGTAAGGCGGTGCCTTTTTAATGGTAATCAAAATAAAATTTCAAGCGACCAAAAATTTCTAATATTCGTTTGTCACGGCTTCAACTGTGGATGTTCCTTATACACTCAGTCATGTGCTCCATTAGCTCCATACACTTCGAATGTTTTCGCTTTCTTCTATCCCGATCTACAAGATCAAATAAATTTTCTATGGGATTGAGGTCAGGAGATTGCGGTGGCGCCACTCCAAAACATTAACATTCTCTAGTTTTAAGAAGTTTCTCACCAACCGGATAGTGTGTTTTGGGTCGTAATCGTGTTGGAATAAACAGTTTTCTGGCATATTTGATCGCAAATGTGGAAGCATATGAGTTTCTGATATTTCCTTACGCATTTGGGCATTCATTCGGCCGCTAACTTGACATAAGCGACCCACTCCTTCACATGAAAATGAACCTTTAAAAAGGCTTAACATGAACATTTTGAATTTCTTACCGCAAAACCATTACTGATCCTCTTCCATGTTTAACTGCCGATACCTGATATCTGGTACCCGGATGGTTAGCATGTCCCCTGCTAAACCAATCCAGAGGTTCGAAGTTCGAATCCCAGCAGAGGCAAAAATGTTTTTCCACGGGCATCGCCTTTCCCGAGGAATTGGCAAGTTAGGAAATTTATTGCCATGAAAAGCGCTTTCTCAACAAGCCGTTCGGAACCGGTAGAAAATTGTAAGTCTCCTCCATTCCCTTACAAGACATGGTTGTGAGAAATGCGCTAGGCCCAGTGGCTCCTCGCTCTGTTGCGCCACCCTATTTATTTATTTTACCTGATATCTGGGGTTGTACCTTTGTCCTAGGTACCGAAAAACAATTTTGTAACGTTACGAAATGTGAAGCCATGATAATTGATTTCGATTTATTTCTATTTATTTTGTACTTGTCAGTGGTGCCCGTTGCTTAATGGTTAGCATTTGCCTGTTACGCAGGAGGGTCATGGTTCGAGTCCCAAAACAAAACAAAAAATGCGCTTCCTGGGTTAGCTGTTCGGAATCGACAGAAAATTGTAGGTCCCCTCCATTCACTCACAAGGCATGGTTATGACTTATGCGAAATGCGCTAGGGACCGGGGTTTCCCGCTCTGTTGCTCTGTTTATACAAATCCATTGCTTCTTTATCTGATGCCTATAATTTACGAATCAGATATTAATAACGTTACACATTGGTGTACTCTTAATGGTTTGCAACCTGAACCTGGACCTCAACCAACATCTTTCCATTACCTAAAAAGAGGGTTTCCCTTTCCTGAGCAGGAGCGTGGATGCTGATCTACTCCATGTCCTAGTCCTCACACTCTCGCGATGCGTACTCATTTAGATATAACCACGTCGCGGTACAGCTTATTCAGTTCGTTGTTAAATCTGCTTCTCCACATATGGTCTTCACATACGGGACCGAACATCATTAAGAGTATTTTTTTAAGCCGACTAAAGATTTCCATCCGCTTTTGATAAGGTCGAAGTAAAGCAGGACTGGGATGATCAAGGTCTTATCAAGGATTACCTTGGGTTTTCTAGAGAGTATAATTTATAATATAATTTCTCAATTGACAACAGTTATTCCCCATTTGATCTCCGCATTGATGTTATTTTCTGTGTCTTTAGTCGGTCCTTGGTAAACAAAGTCCTGTACTTCTTTGAAGTTATATCTGTCTATTGTGACGTTATGTTCCAATTCGTTTTCTGTCCTTTGATGACAGCATATACTTCGCCTTGCCCTCATTAACCATCAATCCCATTTTGCCACTTCTGTTTCAATGCTCGCAAAAGCACCTTTGAAATCACGCTTGCTTATTCCCATTTAGTCAATATCGTCTGCATAAGCATTTCGGATTGTATTCCACAAATTACGTAATGTTATCCTGGGAGGCTTTAGTCGCCTTCAGCTTGTCCACATAGACTAACGACTTTACATTACCGCACAAGAAATAACCAAGAGGCTTTAAATCGCATGATCTTGGCGGCCAACTCCGAAAGGCCATTCCGAGAGATAAGCTGCTCACCAAATTCATCCTCCTACATGTCCATTGTTTTACGATCTGTGTGGCATGTTGCAGTCTTGATGAAAACCACATGTCAAAGAAGTTCAACTTAGCCAACTAGGGCAAACAAAAGCCGCGAAAATGGCCCAAATATTTTGAAAATTACCCTTTATAGGTAATATTAAGGACAGTTTATCGTCGTGTCGAAAACCTTTTGCAACATCAAAGGTCTCGGTGAGCTCTTTAGCCACGGAGCAGCGTGAATTTTCCAAAGTTATCTTGCATAATCGCGAAAGTTTAGCCAAAACTAGACATGGCCCTGTAGGTGAATCTCATCTCTGCAAATAATGTGATACGCGCCCTTGAAATCTATAAAAACATTGTGTATTATACTCCCGAGCGTTTTCTAAGATCTGCCATCCTTAATGTGAAAATTATTTCGATTGTGGGCTTTGCTGGTCTAAAACCACATCGACAAGGACCTATCAAATTGTTGTTCACATATTACAACAGACAAGATCTTGTGTTAAGGCGGCTTATTCCTCTATAGTTGACGCCATTGTGAGGATCTCTCTTTAAGGATCCTTTTTAGGGTATACGATACTGAGGTTCCATTCATGGGGCTTCTTTCTTGCGACCAAATCGTGCAGATCAGCTGATGCATACTCCTTTCCAATTGATCTCCAGTTGCAATGAAAAGCTATGCATCTTCACCTGCAGTTTTATTCGAGTTAAGTTTGTATGTGGCAAGCTTATCTTTTCCTAGGTTGGGAGAACGACATTCTTGATCATCTTTCAAGTTTAATAGGGTGTTTTGCAGAAGTGCAGAAGTGGTCTTACCAGATCTTCAGTAGCGACTGTTTCCCTGTCTGCCTTTACAGGCTTGAGTTCAACGCTTGCCATCCTGGCATGATATTTTTGCCTTGTGGCAATAAGACTATTGAATATAATTTCTATCATGGCGTCTCTCAATTTCCTCAAACCAGCTCTTCACATGCTTCTTCTTTTTCTATTTGATTTTAGTGTTCTTCCCTTTTTTTCTCCTTGCTGTATATCTTGTTATATTGTTTGAAAGTAGCCCTTGTTACCTTTTGCATTCACATTTATCGTGTGCGATTTTTTTTTAGTCCTCTAACAGGCTTAATGTAGCGAAAAAACTAGTGAAGTTCTAAGATAAATACTTAACAGAGTTTACACCTATGCAAAGGACGGATTAGATGATAATCCGAATTCTTAAGTTTTACCTTCAAATATGCTACCGGTAAACTTTATAGGCATAAAAAAGAGTTTACGCAGGCCTCCTTTTCCTCTTCTCGTTTTTATGCCGCATGCTTTTCCGGTAATAAAAAAGAGATGAAAATTTGAGCCTATTGAAGAATACTGCAAATGAGGTAATGTTTAAAAGTACTATCAATTGGTTAAAAGATTCTAAGCCCAAAGGCTACAACAAAGGCATAACGAGATTAACACGAAAAGGTTGAAATAGATTCTTAGTGGGTGCAAACTGCAAAGACAGAAAACGTACCGCTGTCAGGCGGATGGATTTATTCGATTTGAAAGATGGTATTAAAATTTCCCACCAACAAGAAGTCATGACACCAAGTCCAACAAATCTGCTGGCTTTATAGTCCTAGCTTTTCAAAGCAGTCGGCTGCAACATGATAGATTAGATTAGATTAAGGGGACGGGTTGAGCTTGCGCAGTTCTGGGCACTGCGGTGTCTGAATGAAACCTATTGTTCCAGCCCATGTGAGGTTTCACGGCAATTCTCCTGCTCCCGAGTTTAACCAGAAGTTAGAAATCTTCTGTGGGTGAATGAGTTTGAGTTTATTTAGGGGGAAGATCACAAAGTCAAATATTTGCTTTCTAAGGCGGAAAATTGCTAGACATCCCATATTTCTTCATTTTCGAGGCATAGTCTATAGATGGGGTCCGCTACCAGCCTAATTGAATGAAGATATTTCTTAAGAGAACAGCAGTCCTGTGCAAATTTTTAGGGTTTTCCTATTGAGGGTCAGTAGGAATTTAGTTGTTTTTTCAGTATATTCTGACAAAAAGAGTTTTGAACAGATTTGGCCAGATTAGTTACGCCAAGCTTTATTTGATTCTTCCAGTAAGATGTTCTTGGTAGTGTTTATGAATGTTCTTTTATTTACACCGCAGAAGGGTTCAGGTCGGAAGAATGGTTTAGATGCGCGGTCTTTAGCGAAGATGTCTGCCTTCTCGTTACCATCATAGCCTTTGTGTGCTGGGATCCAGTGGAGGATTACAGCGTTTTTCCTTGCTAGTTCAGAGAGTGACGTGACTGTCTCTTGGACTAGGATGGATCTTATGACAGATGAGCTTAACGCCTTAAGCGCAGCTTGGCTGTCTGAGAAAATGAATATTGTTTTGTTCGTCGAACACGAACATATTATTCTCGAACTGCAACATGATAAAAAGCATACAAGAGCTCATTTTTGACAATTGGTCGAGAAGGAGTACGTTCTTCTTCTTCTTTTTATTCCGAGCTTAACACTTAACAGCTCAACACCAGCGATCAGCTCGTGGGGCATAAGCAGTATTGACTCCATAATGTGTCAGAAAACCACCCAGAATCGGATTGTTTCATAGCTGAGGCTAAGAGCCAATTGCAGATTTCGTTGCATTTGTCTGTAGCAGGAGTGTTTTGTTTGGTTTGTTTCGAAGCAGAAAATTGCATGCCCCATCCATTCCCTCACAAGGCAGTGTTGTAAAAAATGCGCTATTTTCCCGGCACAACGCTCTGTTGCGCCACCCTATTTACTTGTTTACAAAGGAGTGTGTTTTGGACAGTCTTTCTTTTTGTTTTTTCGTGAGAGAGAACATATCTCTTAAAAATGAAACTTTAGCATAATGTTGCTCTCCCGCCAGAAAGAAGATAGGCTTCCCGCTTAGTGCACAGCAAGATAAAACATTTCGCGTTATATGGGACCTCATGTTCTACACAGAACTGAACTCCCAGCAAAAATTTTGGCTGCCTGATGCAAACCGCCTACAAAAGTTCGGCAACCTGCCACAGTTGGGCAGCACCGCTCTTCAGAATGTGGCAGGGCAGCCCCATTTTTTAGTTATATTTGTGACGCTAGGTCAACTCTTGTCCGATTATCTTTTTGAACGCCTAGAAACCTTCACCGATCGACCATCGATGGTTGATGCTTTTAAGAAAGACCCAACTAAATCGATACTTTCACGGACATCCTTTTATCGATTTTAAAGTCACTTATAAAAGTGTAAGTAGGGACGATCCATACGTATTTTCGGCATCCCTACTGTGAAATTTCCATGGCGAAATCTCGCTGCCTCATCAAAAGTAGCAAAAAGACCACTTATTTTATGAATCTCTGTAACAAGATCGTTTGACATAAGAAAAAACAAAAAAATGCAGACGAGACAAGACGATTGTCTTGCCAATTTCCAAACTTTTATTGGTAGACACAAGCACGCAAAAACGTTTGCCTCCATTATATTTGATTGCTACTTTCTGATTTCAACATAAACTTTTTAGCTCCAGCCCCAAGAAACAAACACTTGTGTGTATTAGTAGCTTGTTTTGACCGTAAGAACTTTCTAATGCAAAATATACACACTCATCAAGTTCCCCTTTTGGCCGAAAAACCTTAAAACCTATAATCAGGACAGGAGCCTTCGCTTTCGCAAATCTGATTCTGAATTAATTTTAAATGAAGGTTGACCTACACTCATTTGTACACCGCTAGGGACATTTTACTTTCGCTGTTGGGTAACCTATTTCGCAGCAACACACAACACCATTTGAAACTTGAGCGTAAGTTTCCCGTCTCGGAGCTGAAACTAACACAAATCATTACTCAAACTTTGCAACTGCATAGAATTTCATTTTTATTTTCTCTATATACTATGCCAATGCAGCAAAACATGATACTTTGTATAAAAAAAAAATCTTTTAATTTATGATTTACAAAAAAAAAAACCTCCTCACTACACATTCTCTACGAGCATGACTAATGCCAGTTTGCCAGAAACATAAAAATCAAGGCAGACAAGACAACAACGGGCAGAAAAATTCACCGCCTAACTACACCCGCTGTGTGAATTTAGTAGCAGTGCGCTGGACTTACCTTTCTTCTTTTTGCTGGGGCCCTTTGTGTTAACCAGAGTAGTGACCTGCAACACTAGCGGTTCGAGAGTCTTCTCTACCGACATTGTACGAATTTCTAAATTCTTAGGATCCCATTTCATGGCTATTTGTCCAAAATCTGCTAGTGTCCCCATTATGTTTCTGTATATAAATTATTTATATTATGTATTTCTTTCGATTAAATTTTCTCAGAAAATAATTTTCTTCACTTCACACAGACGACACACAGTAGGTACACGAATCAAGTGTCAACGCCTTTTGACAATTGGGCAATTGTTCACTTTTGCATTAGATTTTCTCACATAAAATCGAGTTAGGTGGTAGTAAAAACACTTAATTTCAATAAATTGACTTAAGAATTAAGATTTACAAAACAAATTGAACCGATTGAAGAGTTATTTTAATGGAAATTGATTATTTTTCGCGGAGTGAAAAATCGCGACACGAAATGTAGTGGATATTTTATTTTCAAATATGGCGTCCTTAAGATGGATGGCTATATGTGGCTATCTCTTTCATTTGTGTTTATTGATGGGAATGGAATGAGATGAATAGGAATGAAGAGAAATCATTTAAATGGTTGCTTGTTTTGGTGAAGCTATGCGGTAATAGATGGCGTTTTAAGCAAAGCCGTTGCATATTTAAAAGGAACGACACATATGAAAAAAGTGTTAAGTTATAATAAAAGAATGGAGAGCAGTTCACATTACACTATTTTTTTTAAGTTATCGCATTTACATCAATAGGCTATGAACAGCGTCATAATTTAATGGTACAGTGGAACGAGGAGGAGAGGAGGAGGACATTATTTCACATTCTGATCTTTCTTAGAAATTAGGTTAATAATCGCAACATAAATACTGCATAAGAAGTAACCGTTGAAAATAAGGATTTTCTTCTTCATCATCGTCTTTTACGGTGTAACGATAGTCGTGATCTCGAAGAAATCACAGCCCTCCCGCTTATTTGCCTTACACTGGTGTGGTGATTCGCCTATGGGGATCCAAAATTTTCACACCTTCTATTTGTAGAAATCTAGAAAAGTGAATTAATTGGACAGACTTCGTTTGATGGATATTAGATTGTCGGATTCAATTTGCATTTAGACTTATCAGACTTTTCGTCCAACATTATGACATTATAGGTCCGTTCGTTGAACTTTCCACAGGGTTGACCCAGGTTTTCTTGACAACCCTTTGAGTTGTCAAAAAAAAACTGAGTTTTCCAGTCTTCAAAAAACGCTAATCCACAAATCACCACACATTTCTGTTATTAAAAAAAAAAAAATACATACTATTTGACAGCCCTCAACTCGCCATAGCAAAAAGCTAGGGCGAGTTCATGGAAAACCTAGGTCAACCCTACGGCTCAAAAAAACACCCAATTTGACATTCAGGGCGACTTTAGCTTTGTGGCGAATCCATTGCGACCCTAGGGCTTCAACGAACAAACATTACATTCCTCAGCTGCGCGTCCAACTTAGGACAAGCGGTTTTTTTTAATAGAGCAACGCATTTTCAGCAAAACTTCCTTGTAAGGTGTTTTCGGTATACAAACTACTGTTTGCACTCATGATTTTCCTCTCGAAGACGGAAGAGCCAGAAAAGATCATTCGAAAATATTTCGGGTTATTTCCAGCACTAATAAAATAAAAAAATGAAATAGAGTGGTGCAACAGAGCGAAGAGATCCTGGGCCTAGCGCATTCCTCATAACCATGCCTTGTAAAGGAATGGAGGGGACCTACAATTTTCCGTCGGTTCCGAACGGATAATGTATAAAGCTCGAATGCCAATGAGTTTACAAACGGAGCGCTTGCCAATTCCTCGCGAAAGGCGATACTCATGGAAAAACATTTTTGCCCCTGTTAGGATTCGAACGACGAACTTCTGATGGGTTAACAGGCAGACTGGAGAGAAAAGAAAGGAAAAACACAAAATTAAAAAAAAAAAAAAAAAAATGCCAATATGATTTCATCAAACAACGGCAGACAATATCGACGAATTGGACAAACCGTCACATCTAACTTCGAGGTAGTACAGGACTTCGTCTACCAAGGATCGGCTACAGACATGGAAAATAACAATTGTGCGGAGATCAAACGGCGAATTACTTTTACCGATCGCTGCAACCTTGGGATTAAGAAGGCAATTGTAACCCTTAATAGACCCTGGTTAACCATTCCTGTCCCGCTATACGGTGTCGAATCACGGTCCCTATCTAAAGCAAATGAGTAAAACCTTGGTCGTTACGAAAAAAAAAAAAAAAAAAAATACTCTGAATAATCTTTGGTTCCGTTTGTGAAGGCAATGTGTGGAGAAGATTCAACAACGAACTGTATGAGGTGAACCGCGACATGGGCATAACTAGGAAAGTACGGATCGCTGCATCCTTTTTTCGCTTGATAGGCTCGGAAACGGTGCGATCATTAATGCTATACAAAGCTGTTAGTTGTTTCGGATGCATATGGTTTTTAGGTGGCTGGATAGTTAATCCCTTATACCATCCCCAAGTTTGAGGGACAGGTCCTTTGGGAGCCCCTTATAAAATGCAGGATAATGGGGGTCAGTATACCTTGTTGCATATGTGTGAGAGTTACCGGTGGCGCCAGCCACCATCTCTAACTCAACACTCTGTCCTAGTATTGTAAAGTCCTATAATAATTTGAACCACATGAAGTTAAGGTTGTTGAACGAACATTGACCGACAAACAACATCATTTATGATATTAGGAAGTAGTGAATAATGCCCCCATGATATATACCAAACACACTGAGTGATCTCAACCAACACCCACCTGTGTTTCACAATCCGCTAAGGTTACCATAATCGATCTGAAATTTATATGGGCAAGTAGTTAAAGCCTCGTTATGCAAGAAATAACAATTTACATCGTGATCTTCCAACTTAAATGGTTGCAGAAGTGGTTAAAAAGTGCGCTGTATCACAAAAAATTTATTTACTCAGAATTGATAAAAAAAAAAAAAAAATTGTCAGGAACACCGGCTGAGCTAAGCTGAAGGTAGTCTGAAAGTTTTAAGTTTTCCGCTTTTATTACTGTGAGAATATAGGGATGAAATATGTCCCACAGATTCAACGACAACGTAGTTTTGTAATATTCAAACAAAACTTAATATAGTGCGAATGTTTGTTTTAAAAATGTGGCATTTTGGCATTAAAACGGTGAAAGAATTTTTGAAACCAGACCGGTAGTATCCCGTTTCCGGTCCTGTGGGAATATGGGAATGAATAGCATTCTTACAGTGAGCAGAATTGAATGCAAGCTTGACACGAAAGATTTTGCGGTTGGCATTTTCATTGACAGAGAAAGTGCTGCCAGAGAACAGGGTGTTGACGAATCATTAGTCTTTTGGATTAAAGCAATGCTTATGAACAGTTTGAGCGGAGTGTGGACAATATGTTGTAACTGGAATGAATAAGGGCTGTCAACAAGTCGACGCGACGGTGCGTCGCGTGCTTTTGGTTAGATTCAGCCTCCAAGATGTTTATTTTAGAACATAGGCTGTGTTAAATATAATTGACACCTTGCTTGCTAGAAACGGTCTCTTAGCCAATCCTCTCAAAACCAAGGTTGTCCTTTTCACGAGACGTATAGAAAAATTGATTGGTTTGAACCAATTTATACTTAGAGGCGTTAACATTCACTTTTTAAACTCGGTCCAACATCTTAGAGTTATCTTAGATAACAAGCTTCTTTTTTCTAAACATGTCGAGTCAAAGACTGTTAAAACACTAGGTCCGTTCGTTGAACTTTCCACAGGATTGACCCAGGCCTTCTTCTTTGCGTTTCAGGCCATCACTGCATAGCTGGAAATGAGATCGCAGATGAGCTTGCGAAGCAAAACTCTCCGACAGCTTTCTCAGGATTTGAACCGATAAAGGCGGCGGTTGGACTTGTGAGGTATTCATTGAAGTCTTCATTCAACGATTAAATCTGTCAAAAGTGCAACCGTATGCATGGCATGCCTCCATTGGATTCAGACAGACCAATGTCATGTGTGTGAAACTTCCCAATGTCATTAAGAAAACTGCAACATTTTTGCTATCTCGTAGTAGAAAAGAATGTAGAAAGCTCAGTTGCATTGCCACGGGGCACTTCTCTTTTTCCAAACATTTAAATCTGTTATGCTTAAGTCACACCATACTCTATGAATCTTGTGGAAAGGATGATGACTTCCTCTATAAATGTCCTGGGGCCGAATTACAGCTCACGATATCGAGTGAGTGAGTGGCATTAGAGATCGAGTCAGTGAGTAACCATTTTGGAATTACAGCATAAGTGCATTGTATATGAAAACTATAGTACTTTTACTGAACAGCTTTTTTTATCTCCTCCTTTGTATGTTTGGTGGCGCTGTCGTCCATGGGGAAGCATGAATCAGCTGATGTGGAATGTATATTTCTTGCGTGCAAAAGAATGAAAGGAATATATATGTTTTAAATAAAACGAATGAGAGTAACCATAGCGATGCAGAAGAATGGTTGCTGGGAAACAATTTTTCATTGTGGTAGTATAATAAGTTGCGAGTGCCTGTGCTCTGCGGCACACAGCACTGAAAGCAGATAGTGGGGTTATACGTTCTTGAATGTGTTGAGTGAAATATTATTTTATATGAAAAATAACATTGCGACGTTGCCGGCCTCATTCATATTTTTTCAAAAGCAAAAAATAAGAGAAATTAAAGAATTTTTTCTTTTTTTAAAATATTTAAATTATTTAGTAAAAGACTTTTCAAAAATTTGTTTGAAATGTTGTGAACAAGTCCTTTACGGTTTTTGCAGTTTTTTGGGTCTTGAAATAACGGTACCTGTCATGCAATCTATATGATAATGCCTAATTTTTTCGAGAAAAGACTCAACCGATTTTGACAAAATTTCACCTGAGGTATTATTTTTGAATAGTTATTCTTATGATGTAATTTTTTTTTGTTTTTAAGTTTAAAAACGGTACCACCCATAGTAACGTTTTTTTTTTTTTCAAAACCGACTTTCTAGCTAATGGCGAAAACGATTTTGACGAAATTTCATATTTTAGAAGTACTAACTTGTCTAAAAAAGACTGCATATCAGCATTAGAAAAATTTAGTTTTTTCGAATTTTCATTAATTTTTTGAAAAAAAATTTGTTTTTTCGAATATTTTCAAAAAGGGATCTTTGATTTATTTCAAACATTTTTTGCCAATACCTACATCTTTTAGCAAGGTCTTAAAACTTATGAACTTGAATTTTTGAAACCTCATTAAAAAAAAAAAAAAAAAACAGGTTTTTTAAAAAACCGCTCTAACGATTTTGATTAAATTTTAAGGGGCTCTATGCATAAGCGACTGCAAAAAAAAACTGTACTGTGGGAGGTACATACTTAGACTTTTTCTTAGACCTAGAGACTCAATTCCAAAATTTAAAAAATATCAAATTTCATGAAAACCGTGTGAGCTATCGACGAGAAAGTTGGTTTTGAAAAATACAGCTACTATCTATAAGTTCATAAAAAAATTTTAAAGAGACACTTCATTTTTTTTTTTTTGAATTTCTTAAAAATGAAGAAAGATTTTCACTTTCGGCTTTCTGCGTTTTACTCAAAACTTTAAAAGCAATGGTTACTAAAAGAAAAAGTGAGACTTAATAAGGCAAACATTTAGAAAAAAAAATATTTAAAGAAAATTTTTTTTTTTTTTTACTGGATTTTGAGATTTGATTACTTGAAATCCATTCACTTGATTAATTTGAGCTAAAGAACAAAGTATAAGCTTTCAAAAACACTATAGCATGTAACAGTAAGTGCTTTAGTACATTTATAATAATTTCTTTAAAATTAGGTAAATTCTAAAATCAATTTTATTTCTTTACATAGAGTTTTTACAAAATATTCCCTTATTAAGGATAACATTTTCTTTCACTTATCAATGCTCCTATTAATCCTGAGTCAAACATGGAAAATCATGTATTATAGGAAAAGACAATTGGTAAAAATTTCGATATTTTTAAAAATCAGTTTACAAGTTTTAAGATTTTACCAAAAGATGTAAAGACAAAAATGTTTTCAAAAATCAAAACTGCCGTTATGAAAATATTAAAAAAAAATTAAAATTTCTTTTAAAAGTTAGTAAAAACTTAATAAATTAAAATTTTCCAAGTGACTGTAAGAAATTTCTAAATCTCTATTAAACAACCGAAGTATTCTAAAATATTAGATTTTTACCAAATTTTCCCTTATTAAGGGTCACCTATAAATGCTATACAAACATGGAAAACCGATTGAAAAAATCTTTCTTAGTTTTTGAGAAATTAAGAAAAAACGACAGGTAGTTTATTCAGAAAACAAGTACAAGTGTACCTACGACGCAGAAACTAAGATTTTTTTGTTCGGCTACTCAAATAAAGCATTTGCTTTCAGAAAACGAGTACAAGTGCACCTACAACCCAAAACCTAAAATTTCAAATTCTCAAATAAAGCATTTTCTTAACCAAACGATTTTTCATACCTACAGAGCACTCACACAGTTTAATATGCCTTATTGAATGTCTATTGAAAAAGTACACACACAATTCAAAATTTTACTGTTTTTTTTTTTGCTATTTCATAAAGACATATCTCAGAGGAGAAACATTTATTGTTATTTGTTTCCTGCTCTTACGCATATACCCCTCCTTCTCTTTAAATATAGTCTTGTGGAATGCATTCAAACTTTTGTGGCGTACATTCAATTCCCACTTTGTCACCGGAACGGGTCGAAGTAATAGTACTATAGAATTTATATACAATGATAAGTGACCTCTCGTATCGTATTGCTCTTTAAAATTGTACTAGTATCATCGATTATTCACTAGTAAATTTCGAGTTTCTATTAATTCATAGATGTCGCTGGTGTCTCTTTATACTTATTTCATTATTTTTTGGTAGGTAAAATTCATGCCTTTGTAAAAAAAAAGACACTATTTAGTAAGAATTTCGGAAAATTTAAACATAAAATACACTCGGATGGTGTTATTAAATGAAATATTGATAATAGATGGTTTCGATAGTCTTTCATGTATGAATTAGAGAGCACTTTATGCATCGAATGAAATTCCGATCGATAACTGATGAGACAATGCCGAATTGTGGTACTAGATGACTCGATATCGTGAGCGGTAATACCAAATTCCCATAATTCCGATACGACTTATTCGATAGCGTGTGCCGTAATTCGGCCCCTGGATTTTCTCGCATCAGGTTACAAATGCTTGGCGCAGACATGGTGAAAGCTTCTTGGAAAAAGAAGGGTGCTGTGTGGTAGTACAATGGACACGTAGGTCTACAGGGTACCCCGCTGTCTATTGCGCCACCGTTTTTTTAATTTTATTTATTCATAGTAAAACCTTAATAATTAAAGTAACCAACAGAAGTTACATCTTACAGACTATTCGCGCTTATATCAATTATTATAAAAGTAGTACAATGGACAGGTGCAAAGGGCACCCCGCTGTCTATTGCGCCACCGCACCGTAGTTATTTTTATTTATTTATAGTAAACAATTAAAGTAACCAACAGAAGCTACATCTTATGGACTATTCATGCTTATATCAATTATGGTATCTGTATCTGTTGTATACAAGAAATATTCCAGACACCTTAAGAAAGAAAAATGGTTTTTCGATCTTTCATAGATGAGTCCTGATAAAGATTGCAATCCCGGAAGGTTTTTTCAATCCCGTAATTTCGGGATTCAGATATGTCAATCCCAATATTCAATATTTATATTTAAATCTATTTTTTTGTTGTAGTTCGATGACAAATAGGTGTGAAAACCTTTTGCTTCTACTCTCTAATGATTTTCACTCTTTTGTGCAAAGCTTGCATTGGGTTTTTATAGTTATTTAACTAGCTTCAAACTGTTTTTTATCTCGTCATTTTATGAGGACTTCTTATAGCTAAGAAACGTAAAATATTATGAAGGAAATGCACATAAACTAAGTGGTTTTTTGTTTTGAAATTAAGTTTAAATTTAGAATATCCTTGAACATAGCGATATTAGCACGCAAAAATACAAAAGAAAAAACAATGTACAAAGGAGTTTAGAAAAAGAGAAAGGATATCCAAAAACTAGTTTACTTTTTTTTTTTTTCTTTTAAGAATAGTCAAATAGATCAAAAACAATGAAAAGAATGGTAGTCTCGAAAAACATACGACGAAACATACGAACTAGTTTGAAAGTTCTCAAAACACAATCTAGTTTTCAACCATTTTGAAGCCAATGATAAAGGTTTAGTAGATACTCAAAATATGTTCTTGCAATTAGGATGCCTTAGCCATTTATAAATCGAAAATCTGCTCTCACAAATGAAAACAAGATATTTATTCACAAAGCTATTATTATGCAATATAGAATATGGATGTCCAATATGGGCTAAAGTAGCCCATATAAAAAAAAGAAATTACAATTATCACAAAATTAAGTTTTGAAAAAAATGGTAAATCTCCCTTGGTACACTTTAACCCTAGATCTCCACAGAAATTGAATGTTGAGTCGATTTTTGAAAGAATTGCAAAATCACTTATTTTTTAATTAATCTTTTCATTTTGAATACTTTACCCTATACTGATTGTTTGTTTCTCTTTTCCTTTAAATATTATTTTAATTTTGAATATTTGAATACTGTCTTCATGTGTTCTATTCATAATGTATTGCCATCATTATTATTACTACTCTTATTATTATTATTTACTTGAGAATATAATTACGATATAAAGAGCTATACACACAGGAACGACAAACTTTTTAACTTTGTTTTGGAATACACCCAAAGGATGTATTGACAGTGAAAAAAATTGTTATTAATTATTATTATTATTAGTTCAAAACCAAGTGGAATCCAATTTAAAATTTTTTTTATCGGAAAAGTTTCAAGTAGATAAAAATAATATGCCAAAATAATCAACAAATCAATCCCGAAAATCCCGGGATCTTACGACTCTAATCCCGGGATTTTCGGGACCGAAAAAAGACTCGGGATCCCGGGATTCGGGATTCGGATATTGCAATCCCTAGTCCTGATTAACCGATGGTTTTAGTGGGTAAGAATTCCATACTACTCGTTAATCAGTACAAATTATTGCTGACTCCGAGTGAAGACTTCCATCTGCTAAAACTCATACCATAAAATACCACAAGATCATCAAACAAAAGCAAAAGAAAAGAAAACTTTCAATTTAGATTTCAATAAAAAATAATAATTTATTTACTTTGTATAAAAAATGATTTTTTATATATTTTTCTTTTCAACAACATAAAAGCTACTTAAGGCTACCACGAAGGACAGTATTTATATATATTGATATTTTATTCATATTCAATTAACCATGATAAATAAACTGGAACTCGTTTCACTTTTGTTTCGCTTAGTTTTTCTTATGAAATTTTCAGCACTTTGCTTTTAAGGAATTTTCATTAAAGTTTAATTAAGTTTTTCTTTTTTTTTTACATTGTTGCATAAATGTTATTGCTAATATTATTCAGTCTTATAAAGATATAATATAGTTATGTTGTCATAACTTTGAAATACAGAAGGAATCAATATTAAAACAAATTCAAAAACTAGCCTATGTAATGTGTGAAGAGGCTACAATATACGCTTTTGGATTGCAAAAGAAAAAACAAATTTCTTTTTTAAGTAAAACAAAATAATCTACTTATGAAATAGCTTCGCGGGTACACAAAAGTTATTTAAAAAAGAAAACACATTTTGTATAAAAAAAATTATTCTATGAGATAAAACCGTTTAAAGTCGAATGTTAAGCTATGAGATTTCTGGTTCCAAAACAAATAGTTTTAAGAAAATAAGGAGATTATTTTAAGCCAAACCCAGCCATTAACCAACTACTCGTTTTGTATAACAAAATATAATATTTTTCCCGCTATCAAGTGGTTTCGAAAAACTGTGCATGTTTTGAGATACTTTGATAAAATTACAACTAAATTCAGACCGTTTTGTAGATGTTATTTCTGTGTCCTTTTTGTGAAGACCAATGGGAATCCCTTTGAGGGTACTGCAACACAAGCGGGAACTATTTGAATTGTGCTTAAATCGTTGGAGTGAAGGTTGTAGCGTTGAAGAATGTTTGCCAATAATATGAAACCAAATCCACGTACAAGATTCTGTCCAATGCAGGTTCTCTTGCCAATGCTGAATGGAAGAAAATGTGGGATGTTCTTTTTGAGGCGTGTTTGTAATTCTGGTGTCTCTGATGAGGTTTTGCTTTCAATGTCAAATACTGGTGCTCTCGGGTCCTTTTCAACATCCACTCCTGAGTCTGAAGATTCGGAAACTTTTCGCTTGGTTGTTGTTGCCTTTTCTACAAATCTATCAGGATTGAAGCGTTCTGGCTCATCCCAGTACTTGGGACTTGTATTCAGTTCGTAGTTATTGATAAAGACAACTGTTCCAGCTGTCACCCCAAAACCAGACACAACTGAGTCTTCTGTTGCGACATGTGGAACGATCGGTGACGATGAGTAACGCAATGTTTCAAAGATAGTCGCCATGGTATAGGGCATTAACTCCATGTCCATAAAGTTTACATAACGCTTACCACCATCTGTTATGCGATCGACTTCCTCCTGAATTTTTTTTCCGACCTCGGGATTTTTCACAACATACGCAATCGCCAGCATAACCAAATTTCCCACGGCTGAGTGTCCACCTAAAAAGTCTTCCAACATAAAGATGATTGTGTCTCTGGACACATTCTTATCCTCAGCCAAACTTTTCAAAAGAGCATCAGTAAAGTCACGCTCGGGTTCATCCAAATCGATATTCTGCTCACGATCATTGATTACTCGTTCAAGAATGAATTTCCGAATGCCCGTGGACCAGTTGGTGATTTTCTTGAAGTGTCTCTTGTATAATGGAGCCAACCATGGTAGGAAGTCAACAGCGTAGCCTTGATTGATTTCCCAAAAGATCTCATCGAACCACCAAACGATTTTTTGGAATTCTACGTCTTTGTAGTCAAAACGCACCGAACACATGTACTGGCTAAACATATTTGCACAGGTCTGTTGGATGGTTTGTTTGATTTCGAACTCTTGGCCGGGGGTTATGCGTTCGTCTAGTGTGTCCATGAATTCCTGCATTTCAACCACACCAACATCGTTCATTTTGGAGAAGTACGATGATGCGTCCCGTGGTGAGCAATGGCGACGGGCGAGGTTGCGACGCTTTTGTTGCAGTTGAGACCAGTCACAGAGGGCGAGGGCTGGAAGTAGAGAAAAAAGAAAATTTAGAGAAGATAAGCCAAGTTTAGCTTGAGCTTGTAGTGTAACAAAAGAGCACCATTAAAATTCCTCTATCTTACAATGGCAGAAGCAGTCATCAACACTGCTCTATTGACTGCAAGTTGATTTAAATGTGTTGAAAATAGAGGAGTCCATTGACTCTTTAGGAACTCAATTCAACAAAATGGGTTCTGCGCGGCGCCGTCGTACTCCATACCATACTTCATTTTTAAGAGATCACAATGCTCGTGGATGAAAAGGAAGAAGAAGAATCCAGTTTAATGGCGCCAATACTGAATTCCAGAAATTGTACAGTGAAAAATTTCTAAAACTCAGTATGGACGCCATTTTAGTAGCTTCTTCTTCTTCAGAAATGAGAAAAAAAGAGCTGAGATAACGAGATCTTCTGCAAAAAGCGTAACGGACACTCTGCAATATCGCGTTTATGAGAAACCAAGAAGCATTGAGCACAAACTAGCCAGACTTGTGTCCTGATTGGCCTTAAAAGTTCTTACATTTTTTACGCTCACCAAGACTCGGCAAATGAAATTGCTAAAACAAATTTTATATTGAGTTATACCGTTATAAGTGAGTAAGAATTAACTCTACAAACTTGTTTCAAGTAAAGAAGAGAGTTATAGACAGGCAACTTCTGTTAAAGCTAAAATAGCTCCCGTTCTAGTTTTCGAAGGCTGTGTGACTACTTGAGCTTACAGATTTTGGATACTTGACTGTAAGAACAAACTCTCAACCAAAAAATTGGCTAAAAACCTTTTAAGAAGAGATGTATGTGTCAGCAAACAAGCAAATGGCGCACTTACTGAACTTGTCTAACTATTTAAGTATACAGCTATCGAATGAGTAAATTGTGAAACAAATTCTTCAGCAAAAAGCTCTTATAAGATTTGCTAATTCTGTAAGAAGGGAACATAGACGAATATACAAACTTAATCAGCTACTTGTTTGGAGTCTACACTGTGTTCAGCCTCATTATTTAAGCTTAAAGGTTTCAGAGACTAAATTGTGGAAGCAATTTTTCAACAAAAGGTGGTAATCGATTACTTAAAGTAAACAGACGACGAAAATTCCACACACCTCCACGTCAAATAATTTTTGCTTATACCGCAGATTTTTAGGTTGCTGAAGCTTACATTTTCTGGGAAAAAAATTGGGAAACTAATTTTAACAATAACACGATTTCAAACTCGAAAAGTTTCTTGAGGACTTAGAAAATGTGTTAAAAGCGCTCAAAATCACTTAAATTGTGCGATACCATTGATTTTAAAGTTTCAGTAAAATTGGTTGTGACAACAATATTCTCAGCTCTACTCTTTAATCTAAACATAGAAATGATCCTGACAAAACATCTAATTGGCGCCCGTACTGAGCTCAAATAGGTTACCGGAATTTTGAGCACCTGGAGTCAGGCTTTAATTCAAAACGAAACTGGGTACTCTAAAGAACCTTTTAAGTCACAAAAAAGATTTTGTTCGAAATGTAAAGGAAGAAAAACATTTCAACCATTGACACTACCGATTAGTATAAGAGAACTAAAATAAATTTATTTATTTTTTTACCGCAGATGTACATGTGTTGCTGGCAGTAAAAAAAAATTATTTTTAACTCATATCGACACACATTGTGTCTTCTCAAATTACCCATTTAAATGCACACTTATTTGCCAGGCAAACAAATTTCGCCTCACGCATTTTTCACCCATTTAACAAAAATCGCAACTAAAGTGAATGCAACACTGACTCTGACTACGAAGCAATATTTTTAAGAGCATTTCAAATAATTGAACGAAATAAATAACAAAAAATAGTAATTTTTTTTTGCTACTTACAATTGTTTCGATCTCCGCCAAAGAGCTTATGGTATCGCAAAAAGTCCGGACGTCCACCGAAAAATTTTCCATTCTGATTCAGCACTTCACGGATGAGTTCCAAATTATTGACCACAAAACACCGGGTTGAGCCCAATGTCAATGCATATGCATCTCCATATTGCTTAGAAATAGCTGTAAATGCTTCAAATGGCACTTTATATTTTCCGAGCATAGCCAAATTTCCTAAGACTGGCCATGGTATTGGTCCTGGTGCTTGTTTGTATTCCGTTGTAGTTGTTTCGTTATTTCTTGAGGATTGTCCTTTGGCAAATTGTGATATTGTGATGACTTTAGCCTTACGAAAGCACTCGTATAACACTTTTATGTATGAACCGAATGATATGATCACAATGATAAGGATGAGTATGTCAAAAACTGCAGCTTCCATGTTGTTGCCGTTGTTGTTGTTCATTCAATTCGAACTATTTATATTTTGTAATAAAAAAATTTTCGAATATGATCGTGCGGTTAAAAATTGTTTGATAGAACTTGACACTGTTTCTGTTTCACTAAAAGTTCTGACTTTGATGTTTAGGTAGTATAAGTAGTTGTAGCTAGTAGCGCAGCCAACACCAAACTATTTATCGTCTAAAGCAGAAAAATACAACTGACGGCAGACAGATAGACTCTGGTGGGGCTGTCGAAGGTTCGCTGTGCCTTTTCAAGTTACCAAAAATTCTTAACTGAGCACTTTTGATTCTATGCGATGGCTTTTATAGGTGGGAGAAGGCACACTTTACTTTACTCGCAGTACTGACACACGATAAAACATAAAAAAATAAAGTAAAAAAAAAAATAAAAATAAATAAACCAATGTTGATGACGACAATCCAGGCTGTCCGCTGGCCCAGTGGAGTCAGAGCCACAGCCAGAGTCAGAACCAGAGCCAGAGCAAGAGCAAGAACAGAAGCGAAGAGAACAAGCCGAAGCGGGATTGAAGAAAAACAGCAAAAAGAATCAAACAACTGGGAGCGCGAGTAATAGCAATATCCCATTCAATCCCACTGACCAGTGACCAGTTTTTTTATTTGTCTTTCTTTTTTCAATTTTTAATTTATACTATCCATTATCCGTCTATCGGGGCGATTCTGGATTTGGATTTAATTCCTCTTCCTTCATTCTAAAGTGTTAGTAGGTAGGCTTCGATTGTGGAGTATGGTAAAAAAAGCCTCTCGCTCGCAGTGCGGTGAATTACACAACAGTGCGAGTACGAGTAGCGTACTTCGCCGGGCCGGTATGTATCTGGAAGATACATTTACATTGTCGCTGTTTGCTTGTTGATGATATAGTCGATCGGGAGCAGTGATGGGACTTTTTTGAAAAATGTCCGAAGTAGATTTGAAATAAAAATGCAGTAGATTCAACTGTTCTGCAGTAGATTTTTCATTTTCAAAACATGAACAACCTTAGACATAGATTCACATACATAAATAACTTAAGACAAAAAAATAAACATTTTTCTTCAAAGCAAATTCACTTAAAAATTCATATACTTGTATGAACATCAGCTTTGAATTAAAAAAAAGTACTGTCATTATTGCTAACTATTTATTGCTTTTTTTTTACTGTCCGTCGACAAATAAAAACTTATTAAAATACTCCTTAAGGCCAACGGAATCCGAAGGTTCCCAACAATCTTTGTTTAGGTCGTCCATTTCCTTACAGGGTATAGCATTTTCTAAAGTATGGTTATATTCAATTTTTTGCGAAGTTTATCCTTCACTAAACTAACTGTCGAAAATTTCCGATCTGCTGCGGTACTACTATGTGGCAGTGATCATAAAATTAACATAAACTATTAAATTTTTTTCCCAAAAGTGTTTTCTTCAATTCTAAGTTTGACCCTAAAAGCTGTTATGTCAATAGCATCATAATATTTATCTAAAAGAAATTGGTTTCCCAACAAAGACCTCCAAACAATGTTAAGTTCTTCAAAATTTTCAATCAAATAAAATTAAAGAAAGGAAAAGACGCTACAATGGCCAAAACGAGGTCATTGTATAGAGAATATATCACTACCTTTGCATCTAAATACTTAAGAAGTTTTAATTGTGTATTATTAAAATTAAAACGCTTTTTTATTTAATCACAAATTTCTACATAAAATTGAACCAAACATTTTTCTATTTCAAAAATTTTGCTTTCTTCAAAATTGTGAGAAGCAATATATCGCTAGAACTCGATCCCAGAATTCATATCCGTATAGGAAAGATAAATGTAAGGGAATTTCTAATCCTGCATTGGTACTGACTGAATCCATACTAATATAATATTCAAAAACTTCAATGTAAAGACCTGTTTAGTTATACATAGTCAACCGTATCTATAATCGCATAATAAACTCCGCACAACTCTAAAACACGCTTAATCATTGAATAAAACCGTATTTATAATCAATTTTTGTCAGTGAATAAGAACTGAATAGCTTAAACGTGTTTTAAGCGTGTTTTAGCGCATAAATTTCACTTGATTTTGAGTATTGAGTTTTCATTCAGTGGTTTATTTACAACTTGGAGAATTTTACTATAACTAAAATGGGAATGTACTCAAATTACATTAACTTAATAAATAATTTGGATGTAGTAATTGTGTTTCAATTGAAAGAAATATGCATTGTTTTCCTTTTTTGTATATTGGTTTCTTACAAGTTTTCCAGTTACGAAACGTTAACAAAACAACTAGAAATTAAAGCCAAAGAATAATGTAGAAGTACATAAATATATAGAATAACGTACATTGTGTGACCTACATTTCATCTTCCATAGCTAAGAAAATATAACAAAAACAAATTTCTGCTGTCAGTTTTAACCATTGAGAAACCAAATTAGAGAATTTCTTTATGATTTTGACATAAGGTATGAATGGGTGATGAAAAGGATTATAAATAAGGATTTTTATTCACTGAATAAAGTTTTAATAAGTTCTTATTCACTGCATAACTATTTTGCGTTTTGAGCATGTTATAGCGAAATCTAATAAATACGGCTGAGTAAGAACAAAAGTGCAGTAGATTTGATTTAAAGGCAGTAGATTTATTTTTCGAGAAAAGTGCAGTAGATCTACTGCAATTGCAGTAAAGTCCCAACCCTGATCGGGAGTTGTTGTGGACGTTGCTTCGCACTCTAAGACTCCTGTATGTACATATCTAACAAAGTCTATCCATCCATCACCATATCCGCTGAGCTTTGAGTGATGCTTAGCCTTAGATACTTTTCTTTACTTCTGATGTGGGCCTGGATGGGTGATTTTGTTTTTCTACAGCAGTTCAGTTCCATGTTGTGTGCTGTCTGGATAGGGATGGGTGGTTTTTTGATTATGGAACAGAAAAATGTGATTATCATTCAAAAAAGAAACATACATACCTGCCTGTCTATCTAGTAGTACTTGCTAATTGTTTTTAAAAACAACACAATTGGTTTCTTTTTCTATGCTTTTTTTGTTGCATGTACTGGACTGAGTTTGTACGTTTCGCGCGCATTGATTTTCATTTTCACTGCGCTGCACTTCTTTGTTGTTGAATGTTGTTTTGATTTCACACCCAACAATATTATTAATCTTAATTAAAAACCAAAAAGAAAAAAAGTGAAGTTGTGTTAGAAAAAAGGAACATCTTCTTCTCTGATCATGGTTGGATGGGTTTTATTTTCTATTACCGATTCTAACACGGCAAATCCAGTTCTACTGGAAAGGTAATAAATGACATTGTGTAAAGGTTCTAGCTTCTAGTTCCTTGGGATAATTGGCTTCTTTTCGATCCAAATGATGATGGAAGTAGAATTACATAACATGAAGCATGTTGATGTGCTAATCGAAATCGCAGTAATTTTTTTAAGGGTGGCTGCGCCGAATCAAATAAGAGAGTTATAACTGAAAATTAAAGCACAAAATTGTAGAAGAAAATGAAGGCAGACGAAAGCTTTCTTAATATAAGCACATGTAACTACATATACATCAGTGTTTGGTCGGCTTTAGACACGAAACAATCCAAAGCCGGGAGGTTTCCATACGCTTTATGAGGTCAACGCAACTTGCGTATGAGAGCATACCACTGGTATGAAGCAGACAATTAGGAGATATTATGTGACCCGGTGGAGATCACAACCTTCATACCGTCGAGATGTCTTAAAATAGGTTGAAGACAATAGACAAGAAGATTTGTGGAGTAAGTAGATTTAAAGAAACAAAATAAGTTCTCCCGTGTGCTACATAAGACGCTGCGGTACGGCCAAATGTGCTCCTTTGCTTTTGTTTTTACCCGTTCTTGGGAAATGAAGACTTTCAGTGTTGGCAACGTAAGTTATTCGGCGCAGGAACATAACTCCTCGAGACATAAGTCCAAAACTGGATAAGATGTAGATTATGGATTTATATTCCACCAATATGGGACATAGATCCACAATTTTTTTATTTTAGCTGAGAAAAACAACAGAAAGCGAATTAAGATTTTGTTTCTGGGAACGTGGGAACTAAGAAAAATAAAAGTTAAAATTCGTAAAGCAGAGATATAGTTTTCCGGAATTTGGAGATATTATTTTATTTTTAGAAGTTATGAAAATTCCTTTGTTTAAAAAATTTATTTAAAAAAATTTAATTTTTGAGAATTTGAGAAAATAAAATTAAAAATCGACGCGATTTGTTTCACTTTTTTCTTTTTCCTTTCCCTGCAACATTAAAATATTTCCATAGTTTTTTGTTTATAAATTCGAAGAACGAGCGGCGGTATTCTTACAACCTTTAGTTTTCTAACAATATGACATTACGCTAAGTTCTTGACATATGTCTATGCCTAGTAATTAGCAAAGAAAAAACCCGTTGAACACGTTTTTAATGTTGTCTTAATTTCTTCTGATTGCCACTTTTTTATAAAGGCTTCATCTCGCCAAAGTAACTGTATTTACATCAAAGAAAAACATGTAAAATGGGACATAAGTCCAAACATTTCTTTTATGGACTTGTGTCCAACCGCGGTGAAACATAAGTCCATAATCCATTTTTGGACTTTTGTCCCGAGGAGTTATGTTTTATGTCCTTGCACAAAGTTACTCCGAGCAAGTTACCCATACCCAGTTACGCCTATCTAAACGTTATTAGTAACGTCTCATTTTCCGCGTAACTTATGTAACTAATGTAAATAACAAAGGTAGATTATCTTATAGTTCAGAAAATAAAATATGTAACTCAAATACCTACATATACATAAGTATTGATTACTCCTAACAATAATAATAATAATATTATCTGTTGAGCCTGAGCTTAGCTATAAGAACTTCACTTGTTGAATCGCCGACCAGTATGGAGTGTGGAACTGTCATCAATACGACTCCCTCTCCATCATTTAACTGTTTCTAAACACAAGTTCATTTCATATTTGAACCATCTCAAAAGTATAAACAAAAGAAATTTGAGGATGATTGTGGTTATACTTACTGATTCATCTTCAACTCCTTCAATTAAAATATAAGTTTCTTCCTGAAGATCACAATCCACAATAGATCAATAAGAGACACAACGTATTCCGTTTGTTGATTAAAAATATACACATTACACACCTATGTCCTTTTTATAGTTGCAGAGCAGTGTTTCGCAATTTCTTGTTGCAACTTGTGCTCAAAACTATTGATCTTGAGTTTTCGCAGGCCATCTTTTAGTTACGGATTCGAAATCCTCATAAGAATTGGAAATTTGCCTTCCGGAATGACGGTTTGTTTTGTTTTTTGACTGTGACATTTCAAATTTTTAATCGGAATTTTTAAGCTTTTGAATCAAAATTTATTAAACGTGACTTTTCGCTTCGAATTTTATTTGGATGTGAAGATTTTTCTGAAGAACAGTCAAAAACATTTGTTCATTACATTGGTTACATTAGTTACGCGATAATAAAAACTGAGAAACTCGCGTAGCTTACCAACCCAGGTGGGAAATTGAGTAAAGGAAATGATTTAAGGAATATTTGGAGGACAGATTTTTTACTTTTGATCGTCTTATGGATGTCCTGCAGTTTTTTTTAATAGATCTTGTAACATTTTTTGAATTACTTCAAAAAATCTTCAAAGATTTTGATTAAGTATATTAAAAATAGGTTTTTGGCTCAATACATGTTTTTTCAACGAAGCTCCTTAAGGTACCGTAATTTCTTAAGAAAAAAAAAAAAAACGATATAAAATTTCTATGTATTTTATATCTGTGCATTTGAAAATTACAACCCATTAGGTCTGTTCAGATTCTACAATTTAATTAGTTGGACAGACTTCGTTTGATAGATGTTGGATGGTCGGATGTAGTTTGCGTTTAGACTCATCAAACTTGTCGTCCAACCTTATATATCATAATAATATTTGAAAACCATTCTACAAGTTCGTAAAGCTGCAGCTGAGGGTTCATATTATCAAACATTGGTTGTTCCAGCCAAAGTCTGTCCAACTAATTGTATAGTTGGAACGGCACTATTACAAACAGACAAAAAAGTCATGTGCCAGAGGAAAGGGATTTTTATTTTTCAAAATTTGCCAACATATTTTTTTTTTTTTTTTTGGTGTAAAACAATAACAAAGATTGAAAATACACCAAATGTGAATTCGTCAAAAAATCGGGGGTACGACAAGGATGTGCCCTGAGCCCAGTACTTTTTTACTTGATGGACTTCCTGGAGGTGTGGAGTGGGGTGGAACGCGTACCAAGGTCCTTATGTTTGTGGTTTTGCTGTCCAGTACACCAGAATCCTTGCAGCTAATAATCAATCGCCTTTATGACTACTGTAAGCTCTGGAATATAAGCGTTAACTCTGAAAAATCCAAAATAATGATTTGTGGAGGAAGGCGCAGTAGAAAGGAAAGATGGTACTATAATGAAGTAGAATTGGAAGTGGTAGCGGAATATAAGTACTTAGGTGTTCTGCTCACTAACGGCTTTACCTTGCAAAAGCATCTCAAAGAAAAATTAGCAAAGTCTAAAAACGCAGTAAACGCCACGTGGAAAGGATGTTTTTGAAATCGCTTCATTTCACATAGCAGCAAATATAAAGTTTTTGAAGCAGTTGCAGAGTCAGTGTTGTTCTATGCTGCGCAGGTATCGGGACATAAACAATATGAAGAGGTCGAGAAACTTTTAAGGTTTTATATCAAAAGAATTTTTCATATTCCTTCAAACGCCCCAAACTATTTACTCATGGTCGAAACGGGACTTTCACCTCTGTTTATTAAGACCTTAAAACTGCAGGAAGATTATATCTTAAAAGTGATGAAAATGTCTAATGAGCGTCTACCAAAAAAGCAGCTCTAAAAAATATTCCGGATGGAGCAAGTTGGTACGCGGAATGGTTAGATCTGGCACTGCAGTGCAACATGGCCGTGGACTTAAGTCTAGGAAATAAAGACAACTGGAAAAACGAGATGTATAGGCTGATACAGAAGGTGGTTGAGCTATTTGCATCTAAATACAGGTAAGATGCTGAATCATCAGTTTTTAGATCTATTTACAGTCGTTTAGATCATAATTTGGGAGAGAAAAACTATTTTCATGACAACAACAGCGTACAAGAAATATCCATGAGGATAAGGTTGAGAGCAGAACTTTTGAGCCTAAGTTATGTCCCACACAGAGATGATTTACCATGCCTTTGCGAATTGTGTAATTTGAAAGAACGAGAAGATGTCCTGCACTTTATTGGAAAATGCCCTATACTACAGGAACTAAGATTGCATGTCTTTGGAAAAAGTTTTCTAACGGATGAAGATTGCTTTAATGTGTTGAACCAAGTCGATATGAAGAAACTGTTTTTTCTTCCAAAATCGATCTTGCATACAGACAAACAATTATGACCGGAAGTTTCTGAAATTTTAAACTAAATACTTTTTTACTTTTTATTAGTTCTTTTTTAAATTGTCAATCTGGCAGACGGCAAAAGCCTAGTTCATTTGTTTTTGGTAAATTTTTGAAAAAAAACTTATGATAATAAAACCAACTAAGCTAAACTAAACAGAAAGAAAACAGCAGGAAATGCCAAACCAAAAACCTGTTCACACTTATGCTCAGTTCTCACATCGGCAGAAATTCTCTCGAAAGCAAAATCGCTTCGGTGTTGGACAATTTTACTTTGCAATTTAAGTAAAGAATTAATTGAAGACGGATTAAGCCGTTACTTCAAATAAGACACTATCTTAGATTTCAACTCATCAAATAAAAATTGAGGATATTTAAAAAAAGGCGACAGACGACAGATGATATATGCTCCTTCCAAAACCTTTAGATCTTTGCCATTACTATTTGAAGTACCGCACAGTATACTTGCTATGATTTACGATAACCTTAAAGTCATTTTTGTGTCCTTTATAATGAAACCTTTAAATATCAGTTTAAAAAGAAATGTTTTCAAAACGAGTTACTAATATAATTAAACTACATGTCTGTAGATTCTAATATATCTTAGATTTATAAACAAATAAATAAATATAAATATAAAACAGACGGCAGAAAGTAGGAAGAGTATGCCTTGGAGTATGCAGAACGCAGACGATAGACAAAAGACGATAGACGATTGATAATTATTGAAGAACAAAATTGATTTCTGATGCCGAACCGTTTTAATTTTAATGTAGGGTCTTAATATTCATTTTCTTTTAAGTCTATTAGACACGGCTCCTAAAAAAATTAGTTCGGTTAGATACACAAAACTGCACTGGTTGCTATTGTGAACTGCGATATGAATTTTTTTCATAATCAGACGCAATTGTCTATGCTCATAAAACATGCGGAACACCCCTATTTTCGTAAGCATCACCGAATGTGTGTAGGTTGATGTTCGATTTGGGGTTTCTTCATTCAAATCTGTTAAGTTTTCCGGATTTAATTTACATATGAAAAATGTGAATGTGATTGTAAATATGTTTTATTTGGAAATAAAGTGGCTTTTTTATTGAGTTCAGCTTCTGGTTCTGATTAACACACCGTGAGAGGAGTATTAATTAGGTTTTTATAATGAAAACAATTTTTTTAATCATGTACAATTATTAATTGTAGACTCAGAAAGGCAGATAAATTACATTAGATTAGATTCAGGAGACGGGTAGAGCTTACTCAGCTCTGGGCACTGTGGTGTCTGATTGAACCTATTGTGCCAGCCCATGTGAGGTTTCAGGGCAGTTCTCCTGCTCCTGAATGCAACCAGAAGTTAGTAATCTTCTGTGGGTGAATGAGTTTGAGTTTATCTAGGGGGATGATCTCATAGTCAAGTATTTGCTTTCTAAGGCGAAAAAGTGCTGGACATTCTGTAATGATGTGCAGAGATGTTTCTTCATTTTCGAGGCATAGTCTACAGATGGGGTCCGCGGTACCAGCCTCATTTGAAGAAGATGTTTCTTTAAAGAACAGTGACCGGTTAGTAGTCCTGTGCAAATTTTTAGGGTTTTCCTATTGAGGTTCAGTAGGAATTTTGATGTTTTTTCAGTATATTCTGGCAAAAAGAGTTTTGAACAGATTTGGACAGATGAGTTACTCCAAAGGCAGATAACGTAGGGTCCCTTTTCAGTTGTTCTAGGAAAGAGTTTCATTCCATTAAGGTGTCCTTGGACATCTTGTGTCTTATTTTAATTTTGTACTATATACTTCTACATAGTTTTGTAGACAATGACACATTTTATGAGAGCTTGCCTTCACTCTTCCCTATGCGTTTCTGTATTGTGAATCATGCAAGCCTGAGAGAAATACTGCAAATAATATGTAATTCGTTACACAAATTCATTATTCAAAAAAACCTTGTCTTAAAAAGTTATGGGAGATCATTTTCGCGTTTCACACTTGGTAAAAAGTTTAAAAATAACAACTTAAATACCTCGAGTCCTTGACCTTTGTGTACTATTAATTTTTAAACGCAACCTGACCCTACTATTCATTTCATATATCATAAGGTTTCCCCTTATTTGAAATTTTTGAATATGAAATTAGATAGACTTTAAACTTTAGAAGGTATTTCAACACATCAGAAAACCAAATTATTTTATTTATACGTTTTTTTATGAGAAGTTTGTGTAAGTTTATTTTTATCACTTAAGATTCTTTATGTCGAGTTCATTGGGATGTTGGTGTCGTTCTTTAAAATGCTTTTTGCATAATTTGCCCAATTTTTATTTTTTTTTGTATTTGACAAACCTTTATCCCATTTTTTATTGGGAGAATAAATAAAACCCTATCGGTGTTGAGCGTGCGTGTTGTAACTATGTGTATTACGTTAACCAGGAGCTCGTGAAATTCTAATAAAATTTGCATTTTTAGTATGGTTTTATACAATGACGTACTTATTAGAAAAATAGACATGTCCAAACTCAGATAAAAAAAGGGAAGAGTTATCGTTGAGTTTGAATTTTTTTACGGTTTTAGACTTTACACCGAAGAAATACACGGGCTTGTCCCGCAACTATTGATAAGAAATGCAAAAGGATATTTAAAAAAAAGAAGAAAAGTAAATTTACGACCTGATCGCACTAATATTTCTAATTGTTATGCGAGAACCGATGTTAGTTTTATAAGAGAGTTTTTACTTGGAGGTAAAGATATTGATTATTTTATCAGCGAGTCTTTGAAAAACAGAATTCTATTTTTGGTAAATACACTAAATTAAAAATGGACACGGTGCTGCTGTTTTATAAACAATGATTTTGAAAATAATTCTCGGGTAGGGACAGGAAGGTACATACTTATAAAAAATTTAAAGGTCAATCACGAATGTTGACATTATATAGGATGTAAAGAAGTGGGTTCTGTTAATGCTAACCACAGAAACATCGTTCGCGACGGCCGGCGTTTAGCCATTGTGGTTTTGAATGGTAGGTTAGGTTAGGTTAGGTTTAAATGGATGGCTGTCAACAACTGACACTTAGACCTATATTAGGTCAATTGTGATACCATAAGAATTATGTGAGAGAGTACCTCATTTAACAAAACCAATTAAAGCTTTTGATAAAGCGATAGAGATGAAGCATCTGTGTGTTCGCAAGATCGTTTAGATCATCAAGGAAATATTGTCCTAGATACAGTTTTCTTTTGAAGGAGAGTGCAGAGAAGGTGTGGGACTGACTCTTCCTCCTCCTCATCTAAGCAGCTTCTGCAGAAGTCGTTAGAGGAAACGCAGAGTCTTATGTCTTCCTTTCAGACAATGTCCGGTAATGACATTGATTACGGAGCTAACGGGTAATCTGGTTGTGGATCACTAATTTTAGTTTAGAAGATCCGAATATACGCTGAGGATATTTTTTTTTAGCCACGATAGGATCTCTTTGATCGCCAGAATTTCCGCTAGGAACACGCTACAGTGGTTTGGAAGACGGAATGAGAAACTTACATTGAGTCTGTTCGAGTACACCCCGCACCTGACCCTATCTTCGGTTTTTCGAACCATCTGTATAGAAATTAGTTGAATCATCTCTCAAGAATTCTTCATCTTCCTAAATAGTTCTACGTGCGATTGAGATTTGGAATTTGTTTTCAAAAACGGAGTCGGAGTGACAAGGGATTGATCTGAACAGATTCAGGATTGTAACGTGGCCGATGTTATTATTGGTCAATTGAGAGATAGCTCTGATACGAATGGCTGAACTCGCAGCCATTTGTTTGCTGTAGATATCTAGTGGTGTGAAATTAAGGAGTATGTTTAGGGTAGCTGAGGGTGTGGATTTCAGTGCTTCGCTTACACACAATGTGGATGGTAACCACACTTCAAATTCATTGGGCTGACCTGATATGAAAACAATCACTTGCGATATAATTTACCAGAACTGTGGAAGGACATAATTTTGATTTAACAAATATTGTTTACAGAGAAAAATAACTTATCATATTTTCGTTGATGAACAAGCGACACACAATGTCGAAAAGCGTTACATAGGGCGTTCACCAGTGTTAGCGAGACCTTAGTTTAAATTTGATATTGTTTGTATATTTAAAAATAAAATAGAGATTACAGATTATTTCTAGGACATTCACAAATTCTCATAAACAAGAAAGTAAATATTTCGGGCCAACAGACTTACTACGTAAAACCATTAACTTGTCAATTTTTCTCAACAATTCCTGTGTCCTTCAATTTCCTGCCGGTTCCCAACGTCCTAGATAATTAAATTTTTCATAGCAGTTTTCGTTTATATTGAAACCCCAGTCTTCGAAGAAATCGCCCGACGCTAAAACCACAAGAACCCTTGTAAACTTAAGGTTTCAAGGAATCTTTCTTGCAAAGCAATTGAAATTTACTTCAAATTATTGAAGACAGTTTTGTTAAGCTATATTTCGTATATTTTGGGCATTGAAATTTCTCGTGATGAGTTTTTGGATATTATGACTCATAAACGAAAGAATTAGTAAGTCATATTTAAGAAAATTCTTCTTTTCATTTCCGGCGTTACGAGCGAAGCGATCACAACTCTCCCACTTTTCCGCTTCACACTAGTGATCCGCCTGTGGGGTACGCCGCGTTGACCTCAGAAAGCGTCGGCAAGCCTCCCGGTTTTGGATTGTTCCATGTCTGAGGCCAACCAAATGCTGCTGTTTTTCCATTTGCTTGTACCAGGAGTGTTTTGGCCTGCCTTTTCTTTTTCGTCGCGAATTTGTTGAAACGTTGTACGATATTGCCTTTAGGACGGGGTTCTGCGGATCTCTCCTTTGAACATGACAATACCAACTGAGCCGGTCGTGCTGAATTTTGTCCAAGATGGTACTTTTGACATGAAGGCTTCCACGGATCTTAGTACTTCTAATTCGATCAAGCTTTGTTACTCCTGCTGTCATCCGAAGCATCTTCATTTCGGCTGCCGTCAATTCACTCTCATACTTTTTGTACATTGTCCAACATTGTGAACCGTATGTCAGAGCTGGACGGACAACTGCTGTATAGAGTCTTCCCTTCAACTTAGGGGCATTTTTCGATCACAGAAGATAGCGGAGTTTTCTCGCCACTTCATCCACCCTACGCTTACTCGATGATTGATGTCGTCATCACAAGTTGCTTCACTATTGATCATAGATCCCAGATATTTAAACTTTTCACACTTGGGAAGCACATTTCCATTCAAATAAATGTCTGGAATAGGCTTGTCTGGATGAGAAAAAGGGCAGCACAGGTATTCAGTCTTTTTAGCGCTAATACGGTACCCAATCCAAACGTCAAGTGCTCGTTGCAAGGATGTAGGATCCTCGCTTATGATGGCTCTATCGTCAGCAAAGAATAAATTGTTGTACTTTATTGTCCGTTACTTTTCCTTCGAGCAAATAATCCAGAACAGCAATAAAGAGCAGTGGACTCAAGACACTTCCCTGATGTACACCTACTGTTTTTTGGAATTCTTCGGTGACTCCAGCTAGGCATCTCACTTTTGTAACTGCTCCCTCGTACATGTTCATAATTATTCGCACATAGGCTTCAGGAACTCCTCGGTGTCTGAGGGCCACCCATATCAGATCTCGTGGTTGTCGATCGAATGCCTTTTCGAAGTCAACCAACACAATATACAAATCTTCTAAGGCATCTCGGTGCTTTTCCATAATGATCCTTATACTTTGGATTGCGTCTGTAGTTGACTTACCCGCGACAAACCCGCATTGATCATATTTAAGAAAATATGCTTTCCAAATAGTTTTCAAATAGTAATCTGGCAGCTCATCCCACTAACACACTCACAGATTTTGACTAATGATGATTTCTTATCTGGTGATAAGAAATTCCTAAATTAATTTTCTTTCTCCCTTTCTATATCCCTCTAAAACTCCTTCGACTTATCTCTTTTCATGGAGTATTACCTCAAGTATGTTAAACCTCTATTCCCAAAAGCATTTAAAAAATGCGATTTTGAAATCTACCGTCCGTTAGCAAAACTTTTGCATATACCGAAAATTTCCGAAAGCATTTTGTATGGATTTCGAGTTTTCATTGCAAGCAAACTCATTTCCACTCGACAACATGGCTTTCTCAAAGGCAAATAATAATCTCGTTGAATTCGTATCGTTCACACTTTCTGCATTGGAAAAAGGAAAAGAGGTCGATGTTTTTTCAACATATTTTATTAAAGTCTTTCATTAAATTTTCCATAGACTAATTCTTTTAATCTATTTACCCTCGACTTCGAGCCCATTTCATTCAAATGGTTTCCCTCTCAGTTTGAAAGCCGTTTTTATAGTATTCGTTTTAGATTTTCTTTACTCGTTTTTCAGCTCCCCTCAGGGGTGGCGTCCCCTAGGGTAGTCATTTAGGTCCTCTTCTTTTCAGTCTTACTATTAATGAAATCGAATTGGTCATTGACCATTCTTTTATTCTACTGTATGTACGAAGATGGTACGAAGTTTCACATGATCATTTCTGCACCTTCCGATTCTTCGTATTTTCAACGGGGTCTCAACAATTTTTTTCCATCTGGTGCTCTAAAAATTGCTTAGAATTAAGCAATTTCAAGTTTCAATACATTACTTTCTATCATCAGCGCTTTAAATATTTTCTCCGTTGGTATCTTCTTCATAATCAAAGCATTTTACCAGTTGAGGCGATTCGTGATCTCGGAATCATGGAATCATGCAATCATCACCAGGAAAGGAACTCAATTTTTTTTATACTAAAAGCCAATTCAGTACTTGGCTTCATTGAGCGGTGGTCCAAAGAATTCTCAGAACTATACGTAACCCGTAAACTTCTCCTTAAATACGCCAGCCAAGAGTAATTTCCTGACCAACAAGTTCACACTTCTAGAATTGGAAATATTCAGCACTTTATTTAAATCACAAGTTATGGTTGACAGAAATGAACCCCCGACTCTTTCCTTCTTTCTACTCAGTGACTTAAGCACTAAGAATACGTGACTGATCCTGCGAGTTAAGAATTATTTCCTTTCTTTTTATCAACTCTAAAATATGATAACTCTACCACTAGTTTGCTTATCGTTAGTCATCTGGCGGTGGGTCACACCACCATTTTATAGTTGAAACAATTTTTAAGGCCACCAATTGAATTTCACACGTGATTTCATGTAACTTCAAAGTCTCATTCATCTTTAAGGCGGCTAGGCTCTAAATGGTTGTATTACCCTGAAAATTTAATTAAATTTTAACAAAAATAATAATCTTTCCTCTTTACTCATAATCGTTTCCTGATGAAATTTAAAAAAAATTTTTTTAAATGGATTTTAACCAGTTGTTAAATAAAAATTCAAATAAAAAATCATGGCACCCTAGAGCTGAACGAGCAACGGATTTTAGTACATTTTTTTCAACCATACATATTTTAAGAAATAGACCCGATCTAAAAACAAAGTCCTATAATGTTTCTGAGGTTCGAATCTCGAACTGCCAATTAAAAGCCAAACATGCCAACCTTAACGCCATGCTACAGGAATCTATAAAATTTTTCAACAAAAAGATGGTCTTTTCCTTGGGACCATAAGGTTGCGTATTTGTCGGAGCTATAAAAAATTTTCGAAGTAAGTTGATGTAGGCCCCACCATCAACACAGAAATCTCTACAACAACCAAAGAAGACGGCTTTTTACAATAAAACAAAAGTAGGTTCGAAGAAAATCTTCTTCATTTGGCTTTATGCTAATTGCTAAGCCTAGCTCAAATAATATGCCTTCAAATATTCCTGTCAATAGCATTATAAAAGTCTAGCCTGTCTCAAGAGGTAAAAAAAGTGATAGTCACTTTCAAATGTCAAGTAGGCAACTTAATTTGAAAGTTACTGTCATTTTCCTTCTTCTTATTCCTCGCAGACCCCCCAAAAAAAATCTTATAATAGATTCAGACTTCTGAAATTACCATGCCTACATTAAGTAGGTACATCGCTATTAAATAAAGACAGAAAAAAAAGAATGCGTTCAGACAGAGAATACCGATGACATGGCCATTTGAATAAATAAATGCCCATCCATCTCAGATTCGATTTCGATTCTCCTCGAATCACTTGAAGACGCATTGAAACACTTACGCTTATGGTGTCTAAATTCATGACAGACGCATCCACAAAAAACAACGGGAATTTTCAAAATAGAATAGAATAAAATGCGGACAATGTAACAAAACTCACTCACAAATTACGCCTGTAGACTCAGGACAGAATTCATAATGAACCTTCTGCCGCAGTATCGAATTTAATTTAATACTCTGCCAAAGCACATCGGATAACGCCAGCAGCAAAGTGCAAACGCAGAAGAACTTGAAAAAAAAAAAAATCGAAATTACATTTTTATAGAAAATTGTATGGTGGAGACTGGAGAACATTTGATCAGCTAAAACCTATCTTTCTTCTGCCGTGTTGGCTTGTCACTAGAACCAACAACGCAACGTGCCGTGTCCTATGACATAATTTATTTATGATAAGCTCCTGGGACGCTGTGAATTGTCAATCGATCGCACAAATTAGCACATGGGATCTACATTTGGATATGAAAATTATTTTTGTTAAGATGGCAACTGATAACGTCAATGACGTCATTTATTCCCACAGACAAACGTCCAACCAGGTGAATTTAGAGAAAGGTTATAAGTATCTCCTCTTTGGTTGGTATAAATTTTTTTTTTAAATTCAAGTTCAAAACGAACAGAGTGGCGGGAGCGGAGAGCAGGCAGTGTATATCCGTCAGTAACACGTGAAATAGCATTTGTAATTCTGACTGTTATGGCAGTGGGGGTGGAAAGTGAGACTGTTGTAGGTACCCATAGTATAATTGGATCCTAATCGAAATTTACAGGCACTGCATTGATAATGAAGATGAGATTTCGATTTACTGCTTGACTGAGGCCATGGGAACTGAGTACTTAGAGGAGCATAAGAAGAACTTATCAGGAAGAGATAGGAATAAACAAGTAGTAAGTTTGAGTTGGATGAGTGTTTTTGTTACTTCATTTCATTCAACTAGCATCGCTGAATCGGGTGTGGGTGTGTGTGTTTTAAAAGTGGTATAACATTAATAGCGTTTTTTAGTATTATGCAAAACATAATTTTCTTCAAAGCGAACTCAATTATTGGGATCCAGCTTTTTTAAAAGAAAAAGCTTGAAGAATGAGTTACATCCAAACTAGCAAGAAATTTGTAAGAAAAGCTTCGTCTGAGCAAAGATTTCAATCACAAGATTGGTTCAATGGTTTCTAATAAAGTAAAACGGAAGAAGTTTTTAAGGTAAAGCTTCGTTTTGAAAGCCTACTGCAGACTTAGCTATTATTTCATAAACATCTATAGAAGTGGTACTCGCGGCACACGATGGTTGCTAGAGTCTGTCTGTTTAAGGTTCAAGGCCGAAAGGCATTCAATTTTTCTTCCACGGATATTTTGGAATATTTTGCTAGGAAATCATCCGAGTCATTGCCCTGATAATTATTCTCTCACTTAGCTGTTCGGTACCCGTGGTGTGATGGTTAGCATGTCCACCTGCTAATTCAGAGGTTCGAGGTTCGAGTTCCAGCAGAGGCAAAAATATTTTTCCAAGGGTATCTCCTTTCGCGAGGAATTGGCAAGTCCTCCGTTAGTAAATTCATTGCCATGAAAAGCGCTTTCTCAATTAGCTTCGAAACCGTCAAAAAATTGTAGGTCCCATCCATTCCCTCACAAGTCATGGTTGTGAGAAATGAGCTAAGCCCAGGGGCTCCTCGCTCTGTTGCGCCACCCTATTTATTTTTACTTAGCTGTTCGGAGCCGGCAAAATTATTATGTCCTTGAGGCTTTTAGACTTCCGAGCTCTGTTTATATATTTTACTAGCTGACCCGCCCGGCGTTGCTCGGATCTAAATTATTTAAAAAATTGTCAGGAGCACCCGCTGGACTAAGGAAACCTGAAAAGTTTCTAGTTTCTATGGTCCTGAAATAAAATCTATGTAAGCGATAATGTAACATCCTAATATCAAAAGAGTTTTTAATATGGGCTCAGAATTTTTCGAGTTTTCGTTCCCGTTCCGGTTCCCTTTCCTAGCCCCGTTCCCGTGGGAAAACTGGTATGAAAAAAAAGTCTTAAGCCTTTTCTGAGCCAGAAAATATATTTAAAAAATTTCATCGAAATCGGTCAAGCCGTTTCGTAAAAAAAGTAGATACAGACTAAGGAAACAAAATTTTAAGGTTATGAATATAAATATCACATGCTGTTAAGGGCAATTTTGATATACATGAAATGCATAACGTATTTAATGTATTTAATTTTTTTTGTAATAGTAAAAGATAAAAATGGTTACTGTGGGTTATGCTTAGGAGATAAGCATATATTGTCGCGGACTTTTTTATTTATCTTTTTAAAATTTACAATTCCGTAGTACATTAATTTGATCTATCTCGTAAGGTTTAACCAGCGTTTGCAATGTAAGCGCAGAAAAATATGTTTGTTACGATGTCACATTACAAATCTTTTAATTTCTCGGCTTTTTACTACTATAATTACATGTATCATACCTACAAACCTTCCTTTTGAATCATTCTATTCATTAAAAGAAACCGCATCAAAATCCGTTGCGTAGTTTTAAAAATCTAAGCATACATATGGACATAGGGACAGAGAAAGCGACTTTGTTTTATACTATGTAGTGATAGTGATGTTACTCAGGGACAATTAAGCACTCTAACGATGACATAATTTGTGGGATCGGTACAACATTTTCCAAGTTTTCAAATATGTCCCATTTCCCGTTCCATTTCCACATGGGGATGAAATATAGTCTATGTAGCACCGTATTGTAATGGCGAAAACCGTACTGAAATCAATACAGTGGTTTTTGAATTCCGGTTCCCGTTCACGTGGGTAAATGTTGATGAACTTTAGTCTGTATTACTCAGGGACATTGAAACACTCTAAACATGAAAGAATTTTTGGAATTAGTTAAGTACTTTCCAGGTTCTTGATTAGGTCATCATTCCCACTTCCGTTCCCGAAAGAATATGTAAAGAAAATAATTATAGTCTTTGTTACTCAGGAGCATTTTACACTCTAACGTTGAAAATTTTTTGGAATTGGTCCAGTATTTTCCAAGTAGATCCCGCTTTTGTTCTTGTCCCCGTCCCATTACCAATATCCATGAATGGTACCTGCATTTGAATATTATTTTTTAATTCATTACAGTTAAGAATAATGAAATTGTCAATGTTACCATATTCCAATTCCATATGCCGGGTTGATTTGTGAATCTAAACCATCCAAGGAGCCACTCAAACGCATACAGAAAAATTCATTTAAATCGGTCAAGCCGTTTAGGAGGAGTTCAATTACATACACACGTACAGCAGAATTATATATATAAAGAAGATAGAAAATCGCACTGGAATGATACGAAACAAGAATGGCACGGCCACAGTGTTTGTACTAATTTACTTTCGAAATCATAGACTCGAAGGCAAAAGAAGATTCTTTAGAAACTATCATATTTCCCTGATTTTAATGGTCGCGCAAAAGAGAACGAGCCAACGAAGCTGAATATCCTAACAAATATTATTAATGTGAAAGTAACTCTGTCTGTCCGGCATTCTATGTTACCATCTCCCTCCCAAGCTCCTGAACCGATTTAAATGAAATTTTGTGCTGAGAGGTTTTTATCCATATATTCACACGGGAACGGGAACGTTCCCAAACTACAGAATCGATTTAAATGAAATTTTATACTGAAATTATCTAGAATCTGAAGAATAATTTAGGCTATATGTATTTCATTCGAATATTCCCACGGGAACCGGTCCTCACTAATATTTTAAATACGAACGAAGCTTTCTCTGTCCATCTTTCTATGTTACCATCTTCCGCCCAAGTTCCTAAACCGATTTAAATTAAATTTGGTACAGAGATAGTCAAGAACCCGGGGAAGGACATAAGTTATATATTTTATCCCAATATTCCCACGGATGTGGATGGGACACTATTGGTATCAATTGAAGATCAGCTTCGCAGGTGGAAAAATCTTTTTTGTGTCCTATTTAATGATCCCGTTGAACAGAGTGCTGAAGTGCCCCAACTCAACGAGATGCGAAGATCCTGCAGGGGTATTGACATCGAACCCCCTTCAGTAGCGGAAATTGAAACATCGATTAATCTCCTCAAAAACAACAAAGCAGCGGGACTTTACGGAGTACCAGCGGAATTCCTGAAAGCTGATCCCGCCACAGCAGCTAGTATCTTGCATCCGCTAATACAAACTGTTTGGGAAAACGAAACCTATCCCAGGGATTGGAAGGATGGAGTGATTGTTAAGTTGTCAAAAAAAACGTGATCTCAAGAACTGCAACAACAGGCGTGGTATAACCGTTTTGTCCATTTTTCCAAAGCTAATGGCAAATCTAATCCTCGAACGGATAAAGGCTAGAATTGAGACTACACTCAAGAGGCATCAGGCTGGCTTTCGCAGCGGTCGGTCGTGCGTTGACCATATCAACACCTTACGCATTGTTCTTGAGCAGTCTGCAGAATTTCAAACACCGCTAAATCTCATGTTTGTAGATTTTGAGAAGGCCTTTGACCGAGTTAACCGAGAATGTATATGGAGATCACTTCTTGGTAGAGGAATTCCGCCAAAAATTGTTGCCATTATAAAGGAGTCCTACAACAATGCAAGGTGTTTCGTGTTGCATAATGGGCAGCTATCCGACTCTTTCGAAGTGCGTCAGGGTGTGAGACAAGGGGATGTTTTATGGCCAATTCTTTTTCTGCTGGCGATAGATGATGTTTTGACGGCCAGCGTCGGTACAACTGAGAGGCATCAATGGAGAACGTTTGAAAGGCTTAGCCATTTAGACTGTGCCGACGATTTATGTCTCATGGCAAATAACATCAGTGGGCTGAACGAGATGTGTCAAACTTTACGGGTGAAAGGAGAATCGTGCGGTCTTTAAATAAATAGCAAAAAGACAAAAATAATGCTAACAGTCCCCCCAACACAACATCGTATTATTCTGCATGACACGCCTGTTGAAGAGGTCGAACGATTTAATAACCTCTGAAGTATTGTATCAGCAAACGGATCTGGACGTAAAAAGCAGAATAAATAAAGCTCGCGTTGCCTTTGGTGCTCTGTCCCAAATAAGTCTCCTTACGCACTAAACTGAGATTCTTCGAATCCAATGTGAAATTCGTGCTATTATATGCTTGTGAAACATGGAAAGTCTAGGCCACCATCTCGAGAAAATCGCAGGCTTTTGTGAACCGCTGTCTGCGTCACATCCTGAAAATTCGCTATCCAACCAGGAATTGTGGCGTAGGACAGGTCAGAGGCGCTTGGACATCGACATCAGAAAGCGCAAATGGCAATGGATAGGTCACACACTGAGGAAACCAAACGATGATATTGCGAAGCAGTCCTTTGATTGGAATTCTCAATCGTCACGGCGGGTTGGAAGACCAAGAACAACATGAAAATCTACAGTGATATCAGAAGCTAATTCCCAGAGAAAGACGTGGCCACAGTTAAGGTATCTAGCTGCGGATCGAGAAGGATGTTTGTTGACGCCCTATGCCCCGAGCGGGGTTACAGGACCTGATGATGATGATGATTCCCACGGGAACAGGAACGCAGACGGGAACTTAGAAATTACAGCACAGATTTCAAATATTCTTCCACCGTTAGAATGCTACACTATCCCCGAGTAACATAAACTTTAACTCATCCCCATATTCCTACGGCAATCCCCACCATATTCCCACGGGAATGGGAGTCTTAGCTTATATCATAAGTCTGAAGTTAGATCAGTCTGTCTTTGTTACCATTAACTGCTGAAACTATTGAACCGATTTATATGAATTTTACAAATCACATTACAAATCTAAAATTAAATCTGTCTGTTCGTGTTTCTTTGTTACCATCTCCCGCCCCGACCACTGATCCAATTTAAATGGAATTTTATTCAGAGATAGCCTAGAGCCTGAAGAAGGACATGGGCTGAAAAAGTAGTCCCTATATTTCTACGCGATCGACACCGTAAACGAGAACCTTGAAACTGCTGGATCGATAAAAGTTCTTTCACTGCGAGGTGATTTCTGTCAAACTGTCGAAAATACAGAAGAAATGTTTATATTCATCTTCAAATAAAAACTGGCAATCGGAAATGGCTGTGCGAAAGGTCGATTTCGGCGCCGACTAATGAGATAGTTAACCATATAAACTAATAAATTATGTTTGACGTATTGGGGGATGTTGTCGAATGTCTATCAATAGACAATATTATGAACACTGAGCAAGTCACATCATACCCCTTAGAGTTTCTCAATTTCTCAGGATTATTAGGAGTGGCAGTAAGTTGGTGTTCTAGTAATTCAATAATGAGTAATCCAGAATTGTGCACAGCTACAAATTACACATCTGGAATGCGGCACTATAAAAATTTTAATAATGACTGAAAGGGCAAAAGGAGAAAACGTTTTGATTCCCCGTTTTCCTTTGATTCCCACTGATTTGTCATTATAAATGAAGCTCAGACGCCTAAACTTTCAGGTGTTCATTTAGAAAAAATCCTATGGTAACTCTATGTGACACGCACACGTGTATCAAACCCATAGAAACTTTTTTATTCTGCAAAACATGGAAAAATAAGAACATCGTGTCCAAAAATGTACTCAAATAAAATAATATAACAATAGGTTACTTTAATGCATGAACGTGTTTCAATTCCAAAATAAAAAGCCTAAAATGTTAAAAACTCTGCTGAAAGTCTCTATTCCACGCAGACGAAGTCACGGGCACAGCTAGTTATAAAATAAATAAATGAATAAGGTGGCACAAAACACCTCGGGTAACCCTGGCCCCTAGCGCATTTCGCAGGGAAGGGACCTACAATTTTTTGCCGATTCCTAGCGGCTAGCCCAGAAAGTGCTTTTCATTGAAATGGACTTATTATTGGAGGACCTGCCAATTCCTCGCGAAAAGGGATACCCGTTAAAAAAAGATTATTGTTTTCAGTTGGGCTTGGGATTCGAAACACGAGCGGACAGACAGGTTACCCATAACGTCATGGGCACCACAACGATAGTGGATGCTCAAGTGATATTAACTTCGATATGTTTAATGTGGAGTGCGTCAGCGTCTTGCCAGTGAGCACACTGTCATACTTGGGTGAAACGCAATTTTAAGAAAAGGGAACTCTAACTTTACGAGCTATTCGACCAGGAAAATCCAAACACCTTGGGAACTTTGATGCCCCTTTTTATGAGTTAGATCCAATACCTTAGATAAAAATGGAAATACAACGCAGAACCTCAACACTTTTGTTTTTGCTATTAATTAATATTCCACTCTGTCCACTCAAACTATAGAAACTTTTGAAATCAAATTATTTAGGCTGTAGGCCACTAATGCTGTTACATAAGTTCTTAATTTTTTTTAAAAACACATACGTGGGCAGCATTTGTGATCTGCATGTATACATATTTGGAATCTTTTTAACCGTTTCTTCAGTTTTAGGCCTGGTTGCCACGTAGTAAACATATGTATGCATATAAATAACTCTTTTTGTCTGAATTACGTATCTGTGAAGATTTCAGAAGAATACTGAAGTACACATATGACTCATGTATTTTAATATAATGTTCTAAAAGGCGTACAGGTAGAGGCTTAGAAAAAACGTTTCCTTTAGCCTACTTTTTGGTAGTCTTGACACGTATGCAAAGAACTGATCACCCACTGAGAAAAGCCCCAAAAAACAGGGGACAAAGAAAATCATATGGTGATAGGAACAAAATAATGTACCAACCTTGCCGCTATGTGAGTAGTGAAACTTTTGATAAGCTTATAGTAGGATGTGGAGCATGTTTCATATTTCTTACTCACTTTTTGACGCTAGTTCACGTGCTTGTGATGATTATGTTGCTCACCAATGCCATGAAAAATGTCATTTAAAGATGCAATGTGAATGGAAGGGCTTGCTACTTGAGCAATCTTATAGGGTAAGCTCGTATTTGGTTGAATAGTAGCGTGAAAGAAAATATTCTCAACGGGCTATCAATGTTGAGACTTTATAGACCGATTATTACTGACATCCGAATACCAAGGCCTGATCGTATTAGAAGTACTAAGATCCTTGGATGCAAAGAATGACCAATTCAGTTGCTATTGTCATGTTTAAAGGAGCGATCCGCAGAGATCCCCGTCAAAAAGGCAACATCATCCAAAATTCAGATACGAGCAGAGCAAAACACACCTGGTACATATAAATGCAACGAAATCTGCATTTGGTTATCCCATTCTGAGGTCAGCGTGGCGTACCCCACTGGTGGGAAAAAGTTAAGTGGGAGAGCTATGACCTCTTCGAGATCATGATGCTCTGTTTGCTTGGGAGATATACATTTTTTTTTGTTGCGACGAACCACATCAAACGTTTTTTTTCAAAGTTTGGAATGATCTTGAGAGATATTGGACGATAACCATCAATTGAAAATTTGTCCTTATCACACATTTGTATGGGGAGTAGCGTTATTGTACAGTGTTACAAGTCTCTTTTTTACATCGATACGTTTTTAAGCATTGGATAACAGATCCTGTCTCTGCCAGGAGTTTTAACTAAGGTGATGGTTTTTTCTATTCGTTGAGCGAATATATCCTCCTTAGATCTGTAGGAAGAACTTTTGGTCTTTTGAGTATTTAGACCATGTTTGTGAAAATGAATTACTGGGTCTATTATCACCGTATTGTTGGATTAAATACATGATATTGAAAGTGGGTTCGGATTACCAGTAAATCGTCGGATGTTTTGCCAATTTTTTGTGGAAGTGTATTTGGGATCTATGCTATGGAAGTAAGTTCAGCAAGACTTTTTGATTCACTTTCTTTGAGCGCTTGAATTTCGCATTTGCCTTTTTGTATAAAATTAAATAGGGTTGAGTTAGTGACCATTGGAAATCTTGTAATGCCTTCATGGTGGGATTCTACCCTCTCGACATTAAAAATTAAATAAATATTGTGGCGCAACAGAGCGAGGAACCCCTGGGTCCAGCGCATTTCTCACAACCATGCCTTGTTAGGGAATGGAGGGGACCTACAATTTTCAGCCGATTCCGAACGGCTAATTGAGAAAGCGCTTTTCATGGCAGTGAATTTACTAACGGAGGACTTGCCAATTCCTCCCGGAAGGCGATACCCGTGAAAAAACATTTTTGCCACTGCTGGGATTCGAACATCGAACCTCTGGGTTTGCAGGTGGACATCGACATGCTAACCATCACGCCACGGGTACCACATTACGACAGTGCTCAAAGAATAAATGAAGAAAAAATATTTATTCTGTGGATATTATAAGCTATTCTTCAGACCTATTAAACGTCATTTTTACTTTCTCAGCAGTAAACGGCTTTGTCTAGAAAGCATGAGCATCTTTAAGTTACCAAACTGAGATGATTAATTTTGATGTGCAAGCCATCGAGGATTTTAAAATTTCTAAAACGATCAGACTTTGTTACGCCATCTGAATCACAGTTGCCATTAAATTAAGCGACATCAACAAAACCAATTTCAGTTGTTTTTCGCCAGTCATCAAAAGTGATCATGTGGTGGGTGCCTGTCACCGTTTCCAGTGCCGATACCCTTGAAAAACAAAGCGAAATATTGTCACAAATGGAGCAAGACTTGTTTTAACTACGCTCCTAGTTTTTTTATTCGATATGATGTATTTTTAGAGGATGACGAATTTTTCTAAAACTAAACTATCATCTAGAAATAGAGTCACCGACATCAACACTAACACAACGTAGTTGACTTGTTTGTTTTTTTTTTCTTTTTTTTTATTGGGAGCTGGGTCTCCTTCTCTTCTTCAAGCCTTAATCACCTTTATTGGGTTTATAAGAACGATAGGTTGTTATCATTCGAAGGACAAACAAAATTTTCAGAAAATTGTAACGTCCATAAATTCCGCTTTGAAGTTAAAGCACATTTCGTGGTGGTAACAAAGATAACGAATTTTGTAAGGCCAGATTTTGTACATTGTTTCCGAAAAACGTGTGGTAAATGCAATACTTGCACAAGGGAAAGCATTAAAGAAACCAAAACTAATCTCAAAAACTCTTGACAACATCGTATAAGCTGATGATCGAAAATATAGACTCTGAAGAAGGCTGTTCAATATTTCTTGAGCATTTTCGTTCAACTCATAAGAATACCCCAAACATTCATTTTAATACTTTTGTCCAGGAGAATGGAATATATTTTCATATTCTTTGTTGGATGATAGGCAGGGATGAATTTATTTATTATACAAAAAATAAAATAGTGAAAAATAAAAAAAAAATAAAAAAGAATACAATCACCGTCAAATCGAGAATTGAGAATACGTAAGACAAATGCAAAAATAAAACGAGAACGTGGCATCAACAAAGTTCTTACTTTTTTCTTAACATCCTGTTGATTTTGTTATCAGAATGAGTGTGTACTCGTGTTTGGAATGATTTGATTTCAATGAGGCCCATCAAAAAAAAAAAAATAATAATAATACAAAAAGAAATAAGATGACGTCCGCAATGAATTTGATTTATACAACAATTCATTTAGCTTATGAAGGAGAAGATGACGAAAAAGAACTTTTGAGCAGTTGAGGTTTAACAAAAAGGTTCGTGGAATTTGAACTTCGATGCTTGCTCTGCTTAAATGGAGTCGGAGATTTGTAGTTTCATAAAGGTTAACTTATCTTATCGTGTCAGAAATAAGCTGTGGCGTTTTGTCTGTAGTGGTACCCGTGGTGTGATGGATAGCATGACCGCCTGCTAATTCAGAGGTTCGAGTTCGAATCCCAACAGAGGCAAAAATGTTTTTTCCACGGGTATCGCCTTTCGCAAGGAATTGGCAAGTTCTAAGTTAGTATTCATTGCCATGAAAAGCACTTTCTCGATTAGCCGTTCGGAACCGGCACAAAATTGTAGGTCCCCTCCATTCCCTCACAAGGCATGGTTGTGAGAAATGCGCTAGACCAAGGGGCTCCTCGCTCTGTTGCGCAATGCTGTTTATTTTTATTTTATTTTTTCTGTAATGAACTTTGTGCTTTTCTACCTCTGGGCTTAACTCCTGGTCTTTCAGGGTTTTGAGAATTTACTGAACCAATAAGGCCACGATCTTCTTAGTGATGTTTCACTGCAAATGAAGAAAGCATATAAAATGAAAAGCATAGAGAGAGAGAGAGAGAGAGAGAGAGAGAGAGAGAGAGAGAGAGAGAGAGAGAGAGAGAGAGAGAGAGAGAGAGAGAGAGAGAGAGAGAGACAGACAGACAGAGAGACAGACAGACAGACAGACAGAAACAGAAAGAGACAGAGAGAGAGAGAGAGAGACTGAGAGACAGGGACACAGAAAGACAGAGACAATAAGACAGAAAGACAGAGAGACAGAGACATAGAGACAGAAAGGCATCAAAGAGACCAAGAGACAACAGAGGCAGTGAAGCAGAGAGACAGAGACAGAGAGCCAAAGAGAGCGACACTGATAGAATGAGAGACTAAGACACAGAAAGACAGAGACAATGAGACAGAGGCATAGAGACAGAGAGGTAAAGAGACCAAGAGACAGAGAGTAAGAGAGACAGAGAGACAGAGAGACAGAGAGACAGAGACAGACAGAGAGAGATAGATAGGCAGATGGGACAGACAGGCAGACAGGTAACCAGACAGACAGACAGGCAGACAGAGATACAGTAAAAAAAAACAGACACTAACACACACTCAGCCATAGTCAAAGCCAGAGAGAGAGAGAGAGAGAGAGAGAGAGAGAGATAACTCAAACGCTTAACTTTGCTATCTTTTATAAAAAAAATCATAGAATAAGTCTTCAAAGTTAAGCGAATAATCTCGATTGTTCTCGTATATGTACGTTTTTTTATTAAGTCTCAAGTCTGAAAAGCGACAACTGGTTAGCCCAGCATCCTGCGTGTGTTATTCCAAAAGTTAAACAATCTTAAACTCGCTTGTCTGACTGACCCTTTTAACAATAAGCCACGCAAGCATCACAAGCGTCAAAGATAACAATGGCCTATGGGCACAGTCTCAAATTGACGCATTTGAAATCTTTCTTCGTCAAAATCAAAACCGCTGGACAGCTTCAGCATATAAAATTCATTTTTTTGCGTATTAAAAGAATAGGGTGTAAGTTGCTTACGCGCAAAGTAAACGTGCAATGCGGTCAAAGTGTTTACTTATAATCCAGGGATTTCCATTAAAAAGGAACACGTTCTTCCCATTATCCCCAATTTCTTACGCAAGAACTTTATATGAACAGGCGTTTTGCTACAAGGCATTGCCGTACATACAAAAAAAAAAATTAAATATCATGCTTTAGTATAATGTATTCCATCCCGATACTGTTCCAATCGGGTAAAACAAAATAAAAAAAGCTCTAAAAAAAATAAAAAGATACAAAGTACATATAGGCATCTAATCTGATGTAACCAATTGATTCTCGGGTGGTAATTTTTATTCTTACTTTATTCTTGGCCAATAAGCCGCCAAAAATCAGTATGCACTTCGTTGCGAAATTAGGCTACCAAAATCTAACATCACTATAAACGAGATAGGAGATGCGGGATAATGCAACAGATGCAGATTTTAAAGATTATACCAGAATTGAAAGACGCACAAACATCATTGGAATCAGCCTCCATTTGGATGCATTGGCGTTTGGCGCCGCGCGCAGTCGATCCGATTTAAGACCGCCTGCATCTATTTCGTATCTAAACCAGGAAATATTTAAATTCAACAGTGAGATGTGTCTTTACATTTTACACGTTAGACACAAATTGGGTATAGCTCTTTGTCTATGGGGGTAGACATAGAAAAAAGTGCATGATTTGAAAATGTACTGCTCTGCATTCAATGGGTACAAATGTTAATTTCTAAACGTTGGTTTATGCATCTTCTGACCTATGGAGGAAATAGTGTTGCGTAGGTTATTTTTCATGTGTATGAGGAAAATAAAGGTGCGTTTCTAGAATGGCCAGGAGACAAGCAGAGATTCATTATGGGCAGATTCACGTTTAAGTTCATTAACAAAGGAAATGCGTTTGGATTTCATGGCAAACGCAGTGGGTTGTTAATTGAAAATCAATTGATTCCGATTTTGTATGGTGTAGATATTCAATTTGTACTCCAGTTGGATGACAGTGGATAAGAAGAAAACATTTCATGTCAATGGCAAGCTATATGGTTACTGAGGAATTTGAATATAGAGATGAAAACATTTGGTGTATGTGAAGGGGCTTTGGTTTCGAATCAAATTTCGATACGTTTGTAAGTCAGAGCGGATTCGTTGTGTTATGTTAAAGTTGAATAGGTTCTTATAAATGGACAGTATAGACTATATTTACATATGTACGAGTACCTATCAGAACAAAATTAAAAGCAGGTGCTTTCACTAAGAACCTCGTTTCACGTTTTCTGAATTTAAAAATTACATGACGGCAAATGAAAGGACTTTTGCACATTTATATATAAAAAGAACGAAAGAAAAAAAGGATATCGCTGCCGCTTCTATCTTCCCACAGAAACTTGTTTGACCTAAGACTCACACTTTTTATGGCTCCAGTTCATTCTTGAGGTTCAAGCTGAGAGAGGATTGACAACGATACACTTATTGGTCGCAAGGAAAATCATCACGTAAGGTGATGACAACAACAAAGCCTCAAGTGCCCCATGTAGTAGTCTAACAAACGACGCTCTGACCACCTCACCACAGGCATAATACAACTAAAAAAGCTTGCGCACGTCTGGAAGATCATGTTCAGTCGAAGCGTTTAGTTACAAAACCGAAGCTTAGTAATATTGAAATGAAATTCATTATTTTGTCTTCGAATGAAACGTTAAAAACGAGACATATGTACGTCAGTTTATTTTCATTCTTCTTAAAAACGACTCACCCGATTGTGCTGAAATTTCTATCAATGAAGTTACTATGCATTAGTTAAAACTGGATTGGACTGGTGTCTTATTCTAGTCCTCTAGGTATTTGACGAAAAAACAATTTTTTACATATGCACGTTATTTCACCTTTTCTGTTTCTACAAAAAATGCTTAGCCTTTTTGCCCCGAAAACTTAATCATTCAAAATAATGTAATTATTTGTCGAATGTCGGTTTGCAAATTAATAGAATAGAAAAACGATTAGGAACGTTCATGGCTTGGTTGGATTAGGATACTTATTTACTTACTTAGGTGGGCACTACAGTTCGCGGTGAACCTGGGCCTCAACCAACATCTTTCTATAACGACTTCGATTTCGGGTGAGCTCTCTTCAGTTTTGCACTCTTAGTCGGTTGAGGTCTTCTTCAACTTGATTGCGCCACCTAAGACGAGGTCTTCCCCTTCAACGATTTCCTTGCAATGTGCTTACGAAAACCCGTCGAGCCGGAGCGTTTGGGTCTATCCGCTCTACATGGCCCAACCATCATAGCCTCGCGATGCGTACTCTTCTGGCTATGCCCATGTCGCGGTACAGCTCATACAGCTCGTTGTTGTATCTTCTTCTCCTCACATTGTCTTTGCATACAGGATCATTCGATTATTCGGAGAATTTTTCTTTTGCCGTAAAGCAGGACTGGGATGATTAAGGTCTTATACAAGGTTGCCTTGGTTTTTCTGGAGATGGATTTGTTTCTCAATTGCCTTCTTAACCCAAAGAAGCAACGGTTGACAAGAGATATTCTCCGTTTGATCTCCGCACTGATGTTGTTTTCCGTGTCAATAGCAGATCTTAGGTAGACGAAATCCTGTACTACCTCGAAGTTATGTCTGTGTATTGTGACGATTTGTCCAACTTTTCGATGCTCGGTGTTCTTGTTTGATGACAACATATACTTCGTTTTGCCCTCATTAACCGTTAAACCCATTTTCGCCGCTTCTGTTTTAATGCTCGTCACCTTGCCTAAAACCTTTTTCGACATCAAAGGTCTCGGTGAGTTCTTGACCGACCTTGACGGAGCAGCGTGAATTCTCCAAAGTTATCTTGCACAGTCGTACAACTATGGGCCCTTTGACCCAATGATACGTCCATTGTTACACCACATGAAATTTGAGGAATCGCCCCTTAACTAAACCATTTTTATGAAGACTATGAATGTCTGTTTCCAAGATCACATGGATCAGGAACGTACATACTACTTGTAGTTACTTCCAAAATGGTAGCCACTTAACTTGAAGATGTGTCAAAATTTACAATTGGTTTAATAATCTTAGTCGACGAGACTAATTTCGTTTGTTTGTAAAGAATAGTTTCGGAATCGTGATCAGTATTGAGAGATTGCAGAGCTTCCTTAAAAGTCACTTTTCTTCGTTCTTGTTTTAAAAAAAAAATTCCACAAAATGGTAAAATAAAATAAATAGCGTGGCACAACAGAGCGAGGAGCCCCTGGGGCCTGGGCCTAGCGCATTTCCCACAACCATGCCTTGTGAGGGAATGGAAGGGACCTGCAATTTTTTGCCGGTTCCGAACGGCTAATCGAGAAAGCTCTTTTCATGGCAATGAATACTAACGGAGGACTTGCCAATTCCTCGCGAAAGGCGATTCCCGTAGAAAAAACATTTTTGCCTCTCTTGGAATTCGAACTCGAACCTCTGAATTAACAGGCGGACATGCTATCGATCACACCACGGGTACCAAAATGTTATTCCTTCTTATTATTTAAGAGTCAGAAAATAGAAAAACAAAGTTTCAAAGACCCAAGAACACGAATCGGAGAAAAAAATAAAAATAAAATTGAAATCAATAGGTATAAGTTCTGTTTTTTCCACAAGGCTTGGGAGTCAGGGAACGAATATAGCAATTCGTTGGTGCCCTTTTATAACGCAACTCGTCTTGTCTTGAGTGGAGCGTACTGAAACATAGCGTTTTCAATAAAATCACCCGGGCAATCACTGGAAAAAGTAAAAAAAAGAAGCCACTAACCGTTCAAAAACAATATCAATGAGTTTAAAATTGAATTTTCAAATGCCTTAAATGTTTCCAATATATGCCGTAACTCTATCATCACCTAGGTCTGAGTATTGTGAGATATGAGGTGAAATAACAAGTGTTTTTATGGAAGCTGTGCTCAAACGGATGGCACCTGTATTAAAATTAATCTTCGAAAACCGCTGAAGATGCTAATATTATACAGGGTGTTCCGTATTTCGTGTATTATCCTTTGGGGTGTGACTTTTGGTCATATTGTAGGAAAACAATCAAGTCTAAGATTAGGTCTCTATCATCAGTATTGACAGAGATATCGAATTTAACACAGGTCAGGGTACACCAAAGTTAGCCTTTTTTTAAATTGTCAAAAAGCGATGTCAAAGTTGAGGAACGAGCTTTACTGTTGAACAATTTTTTTCTTAGAATATGACCAAGAATCACACCCCAATGGATAATACACGAAGTACGGAACACCCTGTGTTTTGAAACAATCATCAAACGAAAAGCTTAATTTTGAAGCGTGTTTCAGATAGCATACGAGAAGATCCATCAAGAAGGTGTAAGACATGATCACAGGGTCGAAGTGTGATAGTCTTGCTGGAAATAGGAGACTTTGTCTTACGAGACGCAATCAAGGGAATATAGATTCCCTACCGTTTTGTTAATTGTTTGTGAAAATTTTTTGAAGAGGTTAAGGCACAGGTTCAACCAGAACTGTGATGCCCACCTAGGTAGCCAAGAAAATTTTTGCAGGCCGTTTCTTTTTCTTTTTTGACTTTTTGAAATGTTTCATCCTTGTGATCAATAGTGAAACAACTTTTGATGACGCCATCAATCATTTAGTAAGCGTAGGGTTGATGAAGTGGCGAGATAACTCTGCCATATTCTCTGAAAAATACCCTCTAAGCTGAAGACACAAAATCTACATCGCGGTTGTGCATCCAAACTCATATGCTGTTTACAATGTTGAACATTGTTCAAAAAGTATGTAATTTGGTAGCAACTAAGAATAAGATGCCTCAAAGCTTGATCGCATTGGAAGCACCAAGTCCCGTGGAAACCTTCGCGTAAAAAAAAGAGTACTACCGGTTCTGTTGGTGTTGTTTGTTTAAAGAAAAGATCTAGAGAACCCAGTCTAAAAGAAAAGGCACGATCGTGAAAAAGAAAAGCAACTACATCTGCATTTGGTTGGCCTCAGACAAGGAACAATCCAATACCTGGAGGCTGGCTGGCGCTTCCTGAGGTGTATCCACAGCCGAATCGCAATTGTGAAGTAATCAAGTGGGAGAACATTGATCCGGTCGACGTAACGATGCTTGTAACGCCGGAAAATGGGAAGAAAACAAAGAGTTTCACCTCCATCTCCAGTGCCCTCCGAATATTTCATTGTACTCCAGATAACAACTTTCTGTTTGTTATAGTTTTTCAGATGTTCCTAGAAAAGTCAACAGACGTAACAGCTCTCACCATGTCTGCGCCGAGTATCTATTACCTCGTGCGAGAAAAGGCAGGACATTCACAGAGAAAGTGCTCCGCGGTGCCTCATCTTCTCTCCAAAATTCAAATAGTGTGTTATCACTTAAGCGATATACGTTTAAGTGAAGCAAAAGAGAAGTGCCCGCTGGCAACGCCAATAAGCTTTCTACATTCAGTTTTTTATCAACGTTAGGGAGCATACGTTGGGTCTGTCTGCATCCAATGGCAGCATGCCATCTACGGTTGTGCTCTTGACAGATCCACTCGTTGCCCTCACTGAGGACGCTGGCAGACCTAACGACGTTTCAGGTCCTGAAAAAGCTGTCTGAGATCCTTGCCTCGCTAGTTCATTGGCGATCTCATTTCCAGTTAGGCCGTGGTGTCCTGTAACCCAAACCAGACTTAAAGAATTTAGTCTTCCGACCACATTCAGAGAGTTCTTGCATTCCTGGAACCAGTTAGAGGATTGAGAAGGGCCTTTAGCACAGCTTGGTTGTCGCTGCAAACACCGATATATATTTCAAAAAAATTATCGGGTAGGATCTATTGACATTCTTGTTCACAATCCCGTTGCATATACCCAGAGATGATCCTGGTCAACTTTTATCAAAGCAAAGATCAATGATTGTACGAAATAAAGTTAAGAGATAACCTTTTTTCTACTACTAAAATAAAATTGTAGTTACTGAGCCTTACTAATATCCATTGCAGCGAATCCAGACACAAGCTACATTAACATTCTATTCTACTACAAGCTCTCGCCAACACATCTCAAGCATTACAAATTATTCAACTGAATGGAATAAAAACCCACCAAGCCACAATAAATAAAAGAATCCCAGATACGAGTAGACACCATGACAACACCTCAGACCTCACCATATACCAGGTAGGTCGGATAGTTTTATTGTAGATACAAGGAGCAAGAGACGACCTAGTGGATAAGTGGATACCTAAACATACTGCCAATCTTATGTCCCTGGCAGAATTTTTCACATGCGTCTTCTTTTCTGTATCTGTTTCTTCATTCTCTCCCTCAGGTAAATAAAACTATCTTCAGACAAAACAACCAAATCAATCTGGTTGTTTACTTATTCTACACGTGGCCAATTGGATCTAATATAAAACGCGATCATCAAACCATATCACTGTACAATAGGGCTCTACTCTCGCATACTCAGTCACCTTCTCCTTCGTTCGTTCTAGATACAAACGCTTATCCAATCCATCCGTGTGTTTTCCAAACTCCGCACATTTATAAATTGTAAATTGAAACCAAATAAAAAACAAAAACAAAATAAAAAAAAAAAGGAATAAACTTATGTGAAATGAAATGGTTGCGCCCCTTTTTTTGTGGGATCTTTTTTCGCTTTTTAGTCTGCAAAAGAAATTGATCTGAACAGTCTGCCAGAACAAGTGAGACCTAACCTAGCCCATTTTTTCTGTGTTTTTGGAGAAGTTCTTGAAATTTTTTGTCGAGCTGCACATTACAAATCGGTTTGCTTGGAAGAGGGGATTTTCAGACTTCATAAACTGAGACTGAGAGTGCGTCTTAAGAGAGGGGAGTGAGAGCAAAAGAGTTATCAAGAAACAAACAGAGAGCGAGAGAGTGAGAGAAAATTCAATTGTTTTCCATAAAGAGAGCATTTTACGGTTTTTCAGTGAAAGTGAATAATTTCCGTTGAACTTTTTGTGGATCTGAGTTTTCCATACACGAACATTTAACAAAGTGTTGTTTAAAAATTTTTTTTTTTTTTTTCAAATCAAAACTGTGACAGTGGGTGACAGCAAAAGTGTTGGTAAGTAAAAAAAAAAATAATTAAAGTATTTTTATCAAACTTGACACGAAGTGTGCCAAGAAAGGAGTGACTCCTTTGATTGCACTTTAATTCTGATGTATTAATGTTCTGTGAACGAGTTGGTTGATGACTCTGCATTATTAAGACTGAAATACGATACCTACCTCTTCATATAGGCTATAATTTTTGAGTGAAAAACTAGGTTAGCCGACGTAATTATGTTGGGTTCTTGCTAATACGTACGTACCTACTTTGTAATTGCGAAATTCTTATGTTGACAATGAAAATTCAACAGTGAGTTTTAATTGAAAAGGTAATTGGTATGGATAGGTAGGTACGATGATTTGAATGGTTCATCAATTTCTTTATATTGTTTTTTATTGACCATGAATTAGGGCGGCTGAAACACGGTAATTGGGCAATATTGTGGCGCGTTAATTTATATTTTTATATCCATTGAATGCTACTGCGTCAATTTGGCTGTTGACTATTTCCTACATGCACTTTTTTCATTCACTAATCGTTTTTGGCGGTAAATGTTTGAGAATATACATATAGGTAGGAATATATAGCAAATAACATGGCGTGATAGTTGAATATGCAATCAAAAATCGCACTGGGTCATTCACCATTGACGAGACGGATTTATGAAGCAACACCGAATGATTTTGCGATTTTCTGTAGTCGTTAAGGAGACAAAATTGTCCTAAAAGCAAAATTTTGACACACATTTTGATGATATTTAACGGATCAAATCGGTATTAATACGGAGCAGGTACAATGCTAATGTAAAAAATTAGAGGAACACCATTTTTGAATATTCATTAAAAAAATGGCTTTAAATTTGTGTTTCTTCTTCTAGCTCTAAGAATAGAAATAAGACCCCATGACATACTCTTGATAACATCGTCTCTGCAACCAATTAAAGGTTGTTTATGTTGCCTGTATAGAGTCGCCATAGTAGATATTGCAGTTTCTCAGATTCTTTTTGTTCTCGGCGCACTCCATCGCATTTCTTTGATGGCGCTTATGTCTGATTTGCAGCCTAACTAGGGTAACCGCTAGTTCTCACACTGTACTTATTCCGCTCAAGGGATCATCTAAGTGTGCCCGGTCGAAAAATCACTGATTTTCGCGATTTTTTTCATTGTTAGGATATCCTTTTCGGTCTTAGTTTTATTTAATAAATGAAAGCAACGTTGAAGAATACAAAATAATTTTTGTTGCGATGAATTTTCAGTTTTTTATGAATGTTGTTAAAAAAATTAGTCCTAATAGGTGTCTACTTTTCCGGGCTCAATTTTGATCTGAAACAAAAAATTTAAAAACATTATTATTAATCTGTAGGAAGGACGCTATCGTCCTATGTGAACGAAAATAGTGAATTTAGCAATGAAAGATCCATACATTATCCCTCCATCTTTTTCAAACTACTCATTTAAAGAACTGAATACCGATAGAAGGTCAAGCTCAGGTAGGAACACAACAAAAGGATTAACGGTTGAACGACCGGACGGAAACGTCAGATGAAAAGCTCCGTTCCCTTTCTTTAAAAAATGCTCTAGTGACCTAAATAACTCGAATTTCGATTTAAACAGCATGTTTGTTACAATGTGAACTATCTGATAATCACAAAGAAAACGATTTTTTGAAAATTTCACACTGAGATGATCCTTTAAGAACCTTACTTTGCACACGTGCAGATCCAAAAGTCTTTGTACTGTTCTCATTTCAAGGCTGAAGTAATTCTTGTTATCCGAGGCCGTACCCTAAGTACTGTCAGCTGTCACGTGATTGGACAGTCAACTCCACACACAACAGCCGTTCTGGAAGTTTGAACTGTTCATTGAAATAATCAACCAGTGGTTTCCTCTGCGTGGCCAGTTAATATGCAAGTTTTGTCTTCTACCTAATTTCAACAGAACTGGGGACGAATTACGGCATACGTTATCGAATAACTGGTGACGGAATTATGAGAATTTGGTATTAGCGCTCATGTTATCGAGTACTCTTGTACCAAAATTTGGCGTTCCCTCCGGCTTCAGTAATCGGACGGAGTTTCATTCGAAACATTAAGTGATCACTTATTCATGAAATGAAATTATAAGAAGTTTTGTTTAAATTTTTCTTTTATCTAAGTATCCCAAGTTTGTTAGTAAGAAAGTTTGCATTCACCGAGAGACAATCGCAGTCATCTAGGTATCAATTGACTAGATTTCTTTTAACAAACACAACAGGAGTGTGATATCTATTAATTAGTAGAGAGTCGTAATATGCTACAGTAATATTCGATGTTACTATTACAATTAGTTATACGATACGTGAGATCACGTAATCCCAAAATGGTAACTCACTCATTCGATCGCTCCAGCCACTCACGCACAATTTTCATCCGGTTCCGAACGGCTTACTGAGAAAGTGCTTTTCATGGCAATGAATTTACTAACGGAGGACTTGCCAATTCTTCGCGAAAGGCGATACCCGTGGAAAAACATTTTTGCATCTGCTGGGATTCGAACCTCGAATCTCTGGGTTAGCAGGTGGACACGCTACCCATCACGCCACGGGTACCTGTTTATTCATTGCCAAGAAAAGCGCTTTCTTGATTATCCGTTCGGAACCGGAAGAAAATTGTACATCCCCTCCGTTCTTTACAAGGTATGGTTGTAGGAAATGCGCAAGGCACTGGAGCTGCTCGCTCTGTTGGGGCCCCTCTATTTGTTTATTTATTTATTCTATTTGGTGTTCCTGGAAACTCAATTTCCACGTCATGGAAGTGGTAAGCTTTACATCTATTAAATTTATAATATTTTTGTTCCATCGCTAAGAAGCTCACACAGCTTACACAGTGGAGTCTATATTCAGTTTTATTGGATTTAAGCTTCAATATAATCAACAGATGGGTAAATGTGAGTTTTCATGACAGAGAAGACGTACACTATCCTTCAAATTTACTCATGATCTTTCAGAACGTTATATCGTTTTTCATTGCTGAAAAGGGCAACTCCTTTCCTATTTCCATGTTTCATTAAAAAAAAAGAGTAGTTCAAAGATCTATTCCCATTTGGTTGGGATATCTACTCTGAATTCAAGCAAACGTGCAAAACATTTGTTTTTTTTTGCTTATTTTCAATTTGTTGTGTCAGCGTTGGGTTGAAAAAATTGCTATAAATTATGAGGGAACAAGTAAATAAGTTAAAATTCAGTAATTTGCTGAAGAAAACAAGTTAAAAAATATGAAAATATGATTTTCTATATGTGAACATCAATTTAACTTCCAATACCAGTAAAAAACGTAGGAACATGTTCCATTGAAAGGAGCGGTTCTGGATTTGAGAGTAAATCTATCGAATTTCAATGAAGAGAGCTATTAATTTTCAGAGGGCCGTGAGTGTAAGTTTTTTATACTCACTCATGCGGAATCTAGCCCCTGCTGTGAACTATCGTTCACTCATTATCATGGGTGTCTGTCTTCTTGCTCGATTTGTTTTATATTAGTTTCGTAATTAAGTGTGCGAAAACATTGTGTATTGTGTGAAAATAGCTCCAAGCCTCCAAGTGAAACTATTCAAAATTGTGATAAGGCTTCGTAAATTGGCTTTTTTAAATTTTCAACTAACCTAGAACATATTTTGACCGATTCCCTATTAGCGACCTTGTTTTCGAATTCTGATAGATTTTTCGAAACCTATAACACTTTGTCACCATAGAAAAAATAATTTTGGATTTATAAACTTATAACTTAAATAAAAGTGTCGCTTTTACTGCCTATCTTCTTTCTGCTTGCAAACAATAACAAGTAAATGAGTTTTTACCCAGACGCTTGCTTGTTAGAATATAAAGAACAGCAGGCCTGTCAACTCTGTCATTGTTGCATAATAAATAGTTAATTTTGTTTTCACCAGCCTTCCTTCTCTAGTTTCATAATACAGTGATATGCCTCCAACTTAAAAAAAAAAAATAATAATAATATCTTAAAACGTGCCCCTTTTATTCCTCAAACTAATTTTGAACAAACGACAACAAAACACTCTCACAGAGGTGCCTTTAGGTTGGTAACAACTACACATTCCAAAGTATGTTTTTAATTGCCAAATGTGAAGGTTCAGTTTGTAAATAACATCGGCAATCACCAAGCCGCTTCCAAAATACACAATTAAAAAGGAAAAAAAAAATTCGTAACCCAATCTCTTAAAATGTTTTTGCCATCATTTCCTCATAAATTTATTTTTCAATTTTCCAATTCAATTTGGCTTAAAATTGATGAAAAGTGCTCTTCTCAAGTTCAACACGTGAATGTTACACAAATATGCATATTTTTTGTTGGCTATTACCCAGTTACTCAAAGTGGCAATTGGTTGATAAAACATTTTTTTTTTTTTTTTGAGAATTTAACGATCTCGCAAGCAGTTTTCAATGTGGAATAAGAAAAAAAAGTGGAAAATGCCTACCAAAATGTCAAGGCAAGCTATCAAATATCCTTGTTGACATATCTTGTTTAGAAGCTCGTGTTCCACATGGAAATGCAGCAGAATTGAATTTCTGAAACTTGCAGTTTAATCGTATCAAGGTCACCATATGGATTTTCCTTCAAGTTGCTATGATTTGGACGTTGGACGTTGTATAATCGTTATGCAATATGGAAAACCGAACTTTGTATAGGCACTGAGTTTAAAATGAGTAACCAATTACCGTTTGAATGTTCAAATTACATAAAATTCATATCACGATTACACGTCACTCAAAGAAAGGAATGCACTCGATCACTCGTTAAGAACTTTCCTTTCACTTACATGATGTCTCTTCCTTGTTTAAAATACCAAAAACCAGAATGAATTCTTAAGAAGAGTCAATCCAGAACCCAAATTAAATATTCAATTTATGTCTGTATGTACTTATGTACACACTCGGTAAGTGCAGGTACACCAAAGTCAAAGCCCAACTCACCGATGCACCAGTCATACCAGCACTTCACAAATGAAATTCAAAGCACATTCGAGTACGAGTTCACTTAATCATGTTTTCATGTTACGAAATCAGTGAGTTAAAAAAAATTAATCACGTTACTCTCGTAACATGAATCTTACCGCCTTTGCTGGCTATTACTGGCCCCGCAGTGGCCACATATACACGCGATCCCCCACGAAAAGGGAAATCTGCATCATCAACATCGCCGTCACGATCGTGCATCAATTAAATGGTGGAAAAGTATTCATTCGCCATCACCAGTGGTTGTTCTTATGTGGTTCTTCTCTTGAGAACCAAAACACAAACAAACCAATTGACCAACCGGTCTTCACTTTTCCTTTTTGACGTCCTTCCTTCTACTCTGTATAATGTTCTGGCCTCTTGGTGTTCTCGAGTGGCAAAAAGATAAGAACTTCACTTCACTTTTTAATTCACTGTCGATTCCAATTCCGGGATGTGGAATTGTGAAACCGGTGTGTACTCCAAACGGGGCCCGGTCAGCATGGCAGAGACTTCAGCTATTGCTGCTGCCCTCCCTTACTCTTGATACACACGCTTAGGAGCGCGTAATCGATTGATAGTGTAGAAATAACATACCAGAGGGATACGTCTTCAATCTTCAGCGGGTGTTCCAAAGAAATGCAAAAGAACAAGTGCTTTGCTGCCCAGGCCAGATACATACCTGCAACCGGTTGAAGAAATGATTTTTACGGCAAATAATCGAGATAAAAACAGCAACTCGATTGGTCTTCCGTGTCCAAATGAATCTTCGTGCATCGTCCCGAAAATATACGAAATAACGAAGGGATGTGCCCTGCATTCAGGCTACCACTGAGGCCATGTAAGCAGCACACATTGCTGTCACAAATTGCAATAAGACCTTAGGAGGTCGTACGTCTTGCTTCCTCCTCCCTCGGCATAAATATAGGAAAGCAACTGGTCAGGAAGTTCTTTGACCTAAAGCCAAAGAAGAATATGCACAACCGAAAGAGTTGGCGCGTGTAAACAACGGCAAGAGAGTAACTCGATGCTGTGGATGTCGTAAGAACGAAAAGAAAATCAGGTCTTCAGTTCAACTTCCTTAAAAGTGTAATAAGGAGTGTGGTACCAGGAAAGGTTGGTTCTTCTTATGTGAAACAAATGGCCATCGGTTGGAGTTTATGTAATACTTACTCCGACATGCACTGAAAGAATTTTTCTGTTGCAATCAAGTGGGGTTTTTTGAAACTATAATGAAGAAAACTTGGAATAAAAATTAATTACTGAAATCGATTAAATTTAATAAAAAAAATTTCCTTTAGTTCATTTTTATGATCTTGTCCGATGCGATGTTACAATTCTTGGTTTGATGTTATTTGTGGCCAATGAATCCTTTAAAATGCAAAGTAGATATTATGCACCAATGCCTGCAGGTGTCTCAGAATGGCTGTGGTAATAATGAATAACGACTATTTTTTAATGGATTTAATTGAGTATTTATTTTACTTTGAAGAGAAGAAACGCGGTGTTCGATTAAGGGGAGGGGGTAACATTTATTCGTTAAATAAGACATGTTTTTGGGAATTTTTTTGTGAGGTTCCTCAAGTTCAAATTTCTTTATTAAAACCAACTACACATTAAAAAGTGACATTTCAAGAATGTCGTGTAAGATTTTCACAAAGAAATATTTTAAAAAACGGCAATGACAGCAATTATTCGGAGGTGCCTCGAAAAAAAAGCGAGTTGCGGTGCCCCTCATAACTTGGGGCTGGATTATCGAACATCAAAAAATCTAAATTCATTCGTTAGATAACAGTTACCAGGTAATGTCGAGAGGGTTTTTTGAAATTTTATTTTTCCACTTTTTTGGAACACTTTTTCGGGTAATTTGTTATTGTAAAATAACAATTAGCAACAAATTTAAAAAAAAAAAACTCTTTTTCACTTCCTTGTAAATTATTTACAGAAACAGTGTTCAAAATTTCAAAAGGATCGGTAAAGTAGTTTTGAAGTTAAGAGGGGCACCGACTTTTAAAAAGTGAGTTGCGGGAAAAACCCTTTAAAGTTTTGAACACTAAAAAATACACAAAGAAAACACTATACCAACAGATATACAAAAATTCGTAACTTTGTCAATTTTGCTCCTATCAACTTGAAATTTCGACACAATATTTTTAAAATATAAGGTATTTATTTTAAAAAAAGCAACAAAAAAATTAAATACATCAAATGCTATACTTCAAAGATTGATGAGAACTAGAAAAACCCGGTCTTTCATCATATAGGCTGCAATTCCAATGGTCTTAGTTGTTCTTGAGCGACATAGGCGAGTTTATAGGCTCGTTCAAACCAAAGCGACTTTGTTGATTCTTCTCACCATTTCATCACTAACTTGTCCCAAAAGCTTAGAACTTTGCATCAATTTCACTATTTCTGGATTTAACATTATTTAACTGAAAAATACTTTAGTTCTGATAAAATTGGCAGCGAAATTTTATTCAATTAGTTGTTGTCATTTGTCAGTTAGAAATAGTTTGAACCATTACAGCTTTTTAAAACAGAATCTTTTCAAAGTGAGATTTTTCAGTTTATTGCTTCTTTTAAAATGGAAGTAGAGAGCGGAAGGCACTGTGGTCTTTGTAATTGGTTTACTTTCAACGTCCTGTTTTATATCAATACTAGCTGATCCGCTCAACGAATTGAGTAAATGAAGTAAAGTGGTTGGGGTTCAAATATTACTGAAGGGCAATGAAGTACTCTTACGTCGACAGAATAAGAATGGAATCGGAACAATATTTCCAGTTCCCGTCCCTTTTCTGTGCGAATATGGGAATGAAATATAGTTTTTGTTATTTGGTTATAACATCGTATTGTAACAACGAAAAATAATTGAAATCGGTTAAGTGGTTTTTGAATAGTCGTTCCTGTTCTCGTTCCTGTGGGAAAATGAGGATGAAGTATAGTAACTGTTACTTGGGGCAATGAAGCACAAGAATTTTTGGATTCGGTTCAGTATTTTCCGAGTTTCCGATTACGTTTGTGTTCCAGAGAAAGTATAGAAAAGAAATATGGCCTGTATCTTTTCTCAGCTTTTAGACCATTTTTGTTCAAAACTTAGTTAAAATTGGCTCAATGGTTTGAACCTTTACAATACAAACAATTAGTTCCCGTTAGCGTTCTTTTTCCCTTTCCTATAATATGGGGACGAAATAAACACATAAACATTCTTCTTGGACTACTCTATCTATTTAATAAAAATAGAGTTATCTATTTAATAGTTGCGTAGTTTTAAAGATCTAAGCGAACAGACAGCGAAAGCGAATTTGTTTTACACAGTGTAATGATAATGATGACGATGAGCTGATGCAATACTTTCAAACGTAGAGCGGCATTTTTCACATTATGCATTAATTCATTTTACTCAGAAAATAGCTCGTTTTGAATATTTTTGGACAGGAAGGAATGGAATCATTTAACTAACCGAAGCTATAGTCTTCATGCTAAGAAATAGAGGAAGAGATAGTCGCCCCTTTCTTCAGGCCCGTCATAGCAATTTTGAACTACGGAATTGGAATTCAGAACTTCTTGATAAAATTTTGTCAACAGTTACAAATTTCATTGCAAATCATTCACTACGAGGACGTCTATGATGTTTTTTTTTTTTGAAGTGAAAACTTTTTTAGGCGCGTTTGGCACTTTTGCGATGGGGGTAAAGCAATGAATTCGCGACCGACACCATTTTTTGGCTCATTGTATTTCGTATGTAAATTCGTCATAGCCCAGCGTCTCAGGTTCGATTGCAAGCAATGACTTCCATTTTTTTATTTATTTAAAGTGAAAACATAAACAAAAATTGTGGCCACGGCTGGGATTTGAACCTGAGACCCTTAGTCTAATAGCCATCGACTCATTTTTCATTTTTCATTTTTAATTCATTTAATGTGTAAAACTAGCTTACATAATAACTTAATTAACTTACTGACCCTAGGCGGGTACTCTAAATTATTCAGTAACTTAATTCTAATGCCTTTCGGCCTATAGATACAATATATATTTCACCCTATAACTAGAATTATGAACTAAGAAAATTTAAAAAACTTAGTTATTTTTGATCAATTTTTGGTTTTTCTTAAAATTACTTACAACTAATTAAAACTACTTAAAACTAATTAAAACTACTTAAAACTAGAGCAGCCACAGTAGCTTTTTTTTTTTTTTTTTTTGGTTTTTTGTATATAGCCATCGACTCTACCATTGAGCCAAGAAACACATTAATTTTGAGTTGCTAAATGACTTAAAAGAATGGTATAGCAACATTACCTAGTATACTTACCGACTCGGAGAAATACAGAAAAGAAAGAAAGGAATTGAATTGAAGGACAGAGAAAAATTTATGCAACGCAGAAAAAATAAAAAGCACCAAATATTTTACTACCATTTCAATGAAGTGGATGAGTGAAGCTGGAATCATGGCAGAGTAGGAGACGCACTGGTCGATGATTCGAACTTTACAACAAATTAAAAGAGATCAACAACTCATCGCGGTGATTTATCGATGGAATTGAAATGGTTGCATGAAAATAGTTTGAAAAACCATTACTCAAATATTCACTAATTTCGTTTCTAAACGTAATGCTTTGTCTTTCATTTTATTGTCAAAGTTTACGAGCGCAGTTAAAAATCGTAAAAAAATTGAATGTATTGATTTTAACAGAATTTCACAAGGGTGACGAAGAAATATAGATATGATATTCCAGATTTCAATTTAGTTGTTAGTTTCAGAAGGCACGATCGTCCAGCAGCAGGAGCAGCTATCTGTAAAAGGTTGTCTGATACAACTGCCATATTTTGCTCAAATCATATGGATTTGCATACGAGGTACCTACACTAGTATATGTTTAGTAGTAATGTTTTTGATATCGGCGATTTGTGTGTTTATAGTTGCCTTTCTGGAAATGGACAGCAAGTTATAACAGTAGGGGTTTATAATTCACCGACTACGTCTTCAAGTGCAATACGACAGTTTTTATATAAAAATTTATTTATTTAGTCTGAAGACGCTTCTGCATACCTTCACGATAAAATTGGGGAGAGATTTAATGATTTCCCAATGATTTTGAGTGGTGATTTTAACATAAAAATAAGAAGAATACTATTTTACAATGACGAATGACCGCAGCCTTAGTACAACAAAATTTAAAGCGACAATTGATGCAGTCTTTGCGATATATTTAAATAGATTTGAGACAAAATTGTTCGTTTCCTATTTAAGTTACCATAGACCTATTATTTTAGTATTAGAATACGATGATTGTAGAGATGGAATTGTGAATGAAAACTCATAAGTTTCATTGATGTTCCTCTATATGTACATCTACATAAGTATATTATAAAAGATTTTCCTGTACCTGCATTAAAATATTTACTGAAAATTCAATTCTGTTTTCACTTCCGTGGGCACTCCCGGAGTGCTTCTTTTTTTTTTGGCATTCTTAGTCCGAAAATGCTACGATGGGCCTTATGTAAATCCCGCATTTGACTCTTCCTATTATAAATACAAAATATATGTGGTGGAATTTTACAGCAAAAAAACTGTACAACTGAAAAGTCATAAAGTAGACCCTATTCGTCCACATCTTATAAGCTTACATTCGTTCGCCAGCTTCCTTCGCATTTCGTTTGGAACTACTACTCAAAACTCTGTTCTCTTTTCTTTCTTCTGCATGTACATTTTGCCAGTATCTTTATGAAAAAGTTAAGAATTCCTTTCTTTTATTCAAATTAAGTTTGTTAAAAAGCCTTTTTGAATTAATGTTAACTCATTCTTGTTTTTGGCAACTTATACCTGCATTTCACTTATTCTTCCTGGAGTTGCTTTTTCATTTTCTTGCATTTTCGTTTGAGAAATTTCTGGCCACAAATTTAATTGCAATTTTCCTCTTTGGCAGTCAATCGGTTCCTATGGCTTGTTTTCGTTTTTCTTCTCTCGAACAATAATAAACTCTTCGTTTTCGTGAAAGGCAAGACAATTGTATGAAACAAAAAATACACCTTTAGGCTTTCAGGTTAATAGGTATACTCTCGCAAACCTTCCTGCTAAAGAACTGTAGCAAGGTATGCCAATTGTGCATTTGAACACAAGGCTCTTCTGCTGAGAAAGATAAACTAATTTTGGTTTTATGCTTTGTGCATTTTGTTGAGCCAGAATATTATTTTGGTTGGATTGGACTTGCAATGAAAATAAGAATGTGCTTTTGATTGATTTTTTTCTTTAGTGTTTTAATTAAAAAAAAAAAAAAGAACCCAATGAGGATTGAAAAGGGAAGACATTATTTAAGTAAGAGATGCGGACAAACTGATTAAGGTTAGCGACATCGTTGGAATTGGGAATTAACTAAAGGGAATCAAGCCAGAATTGATGGGATACTTTGGAACTACAAAATTAAGCGACGTGAAAAACTAGGAAGTTAAAATTCATGACACCTGTCTCATTTTGCTAACACGTTGCGGAGTCAATTCTATTCACTTAAGCAGTCCATCTACTCATGGGTGATTGGGCATACCAGTCACGTAGCTGCAATGAAGTTAAACGTTGCGTTCGTTGTTGCTTGGTAACTTTTATTTCTTTTTCACTTTTCCTTCATTCTTTTGAAGAGTTTCAAGTTCTTGGCTAACTGGACTTGAACTTGAACTTGCATAATATTTGTAAGGCATGTGTGCATTGATTTTTAGTTACAAGTTGAAAGTGATGACAATCCTTACTATTTTGTAACAGTGTAATTGAATGTTGAGGGCTTTCGTTGGCTTTTTCTGTTAATAGTTAAAACATTGAAGGGTTTCAATGTGAAGCGCTATTTGCTTGATCATCCTTTAGAATACTCAGACAAAGTTAATTCTCTCTCTCTCTCTACAAACAGTACTGCAGTGAAGTAGCCAATTGCGTTCTTCCTCCGAAACAATTAAGCTGAAACACCCACCTCGCTGTTGTTGGTCGCACTGTGCATTGCATAGTGGTAAGCATGTTCATTTGTATCCTGCGAGTTTGAGATTCGAATCCCAGAAACATGAAACGTGAAACACTATCACGAAAAAGGCCCTCTTGATAACTCATTCGCAATCCGCAATAATTGTAAGCCCCTGAAATAACAGAGGCCGCTGTGGCTTTGTTTCGCTTCCCTATTTTAGAACTAATTTGTGGACCATTTTGAAGCTTTGAAAGAATGAATTAGTTCAGGGGTGGCCCTGAATCTCCCTGGCATCTCCTACTTCAATTTGAGAGTCCAAAAATCAGTCCACAGAATCAATGATCTGACGGTTTCTATATAACCATCGATATACTTAAATTCAAAACAAGTCCTTGAACATATACAATCCTTTTTCTTTAAACTAAAATCAAAATGTAAGCCTTCCCTCCACCACTTACATAACATGACTCAAATACCAAACTTTACAAACTCTTTTTCCGAACCCACAACATCGATCTGAAACGTGATTGTTCCACGTAACCAATAACTTCGCTCTCAAAACACTTCGAACGAGGCAAAATAAATTTGAACGCATTTGAAAAAGTTTATTGGCTTCGTTTAATAATTTTGGGGTGTATTGACCCGATTTTTGTGTTGAATTTATTTCATGCGACTTATCTGTCTTCGATTTATCTGAGCAATATTATGCATTTGGGTGGGGCGGGCATTTTTATGCTCGAATTTGGTTTATGTTAATTTTTTAAATTTTATTTGTTTGTTTGGCTTTGTGTTACTTTATGCAAAGATTTGTTTTGCAGAGTCGTTTGTTATTCTTTGGTTCGGGGAAAAAAAATTCCCATGACAATGGATCAGCACACATAATGTAATTCAAATAGAAGCAAGTTGAAAATTCTGTTGAAAAGTGCGATGGAATAAGTGGCGCCTGGTTTGAATGGAAAAAAAATTGACCTTATTTATTTGAGAATGGGTTTGAGGAGCAATAACAAATTGATTTGTTTTCCTGGTCAAAGCCAAAGCTTATTTAGTTTTCATGATCATGAGACTTTATTCTTTTGTGTTTTGATGTGTGCTAAGGAGATCATTGGAAATACTTTGTCCAATGCATTTGAATAAATTAAATTGGGGTTTTGCCGTTAACGGTTTACCTTTTTTAAAAATAAACATTCAGGATTCTTTTTTACATTAGAACTCATTATATTTTGAAAAATAATCAAAAACATAAAACCTTACGATGCACTGGAATTAATATCAAAAGATTTTATAAAGATTTTTCAACTAGAAAAAAGGTAGTTAGGTCTTGTGTTGTCGTTGTTTTTAAAAAAATTTGTTTGTATCCAAAAAAAATTTTCATTCTCTCAATCAGGAATACGCTAGTGAGTTATTAGTCCTGCCATACATCGAACTACAGCCAAAATAGATAGAGAGAATTTGTTCAAACTTAAAACATGGCATTTTTTTTGGAGTCATTAAAGCTATTGACTTCTAAAGTTCTTCAAAAGTTCCCCATGTAATGTTAGAATAGTATAACCAATATAAGCGATATTTAATGTTCACATTTGTTTATGGTGGTTGGGCATGTTGCTTTTGGGATGACTCTGATTTGTGTTAGTTTAGAGGTGCATGCCCAAATGTTGCAACTTATAGTACATGTCAATTGCGCTGACTATACATCTTTGTAGTATAGCCACTCGATACAGGGGATTACCGCATTAGTGATCGAGTGAGTGAGTACTAATTCGCTCTAGAGCATAACATCAGTCTGCAGTTCATTTATCGACTTCCATTAGTTCAAATACTGAAGAAAGATTGTCAAATTGTGATGAGTGATCGATAACTGGAGACGTAATGCCAATAACACATAATTCAGTCACGTAATATCGATCACGTGTGCGGTAATTCGGTCCCAGCTCTCCTCCAACCGGACTTTACTTGGCAATCTATTAAATGCGAATGTTAAAAAATGGAGTAAGAAAAATAGTGCGACACGTCAATGCTCTACTAGTAATGACTAACTGCCCAAATCACAGTGGTCGGCCAAAGCTTATGGGGAATGTTGCAGCAGATGAATTCGAGTTTCAGAACCAACGGTTGAGTTGATCGAAAAAGTAAAAAAGACATGGAGGATCTAAAGATCCAGTTATCTCAGCATGTTGCGATGCCGTGAATTTGATAATGTCGGCACAATCCGACCAAAATATTTGCGCCTTACAAGAGTACGACAACATCTAACTGATGAGCCCACTGTCCTAACTGAGTGTTATGCTAATTTTTGGAGTTGAGGTCGATGCTTGTCTTAATCCTCCATGTCTTTTTGATTTTTTCACAATTTCTATGGCGACTGCCACAGAAAACAGAAGCAATGCTTATTTGAATGCAGATTTGTCGTTAATGACAGACATAAAAAAGGTTACAGCATATTGTGACCATCTCGGCTGAGTTCGCCAATTATCGAATTATATACACCCCCGCCCCCCTACACACAAGAGAAAGAAAACAGTTCTAAAAACTAATTTTAAAAACACTCCATTGATTAAATGGCTCTGACGACGAGTTTTTCAAGGTAGATAGAGAACTGTAATAGAATAGAGAATGTACCAGCTCATCTGCTTGATATGATGGCGGATGAAACCATACCATGCCAATTCATAGAGCGATAAGCCTTTTTTCGCATAAGAGATGTGTCTGCTGTAATATGTGAATTTCTTCAGCTCCAAGTTGATGTTTGATAGGTCCTTATTTACGCCAAAGGTCCGCAGTCGACTAAATTTTCGTATTATGGCTGATCATGGAAAAACCTCGTGTGACAGCTTTAACAGTGGCGAGCTGTACAGAGAGCCATGTCTAGTTTTTGCCACTCTGCAAAACTCGTACAACTACATATTATGCAGCATTACTTTGAATTTCGCTGAATTGGACATCAGAATAGACAGACATAACTTTGAGGCAGTAAAGGAATTCGTTTACTTAGAATGCGCTACAGACACGAAAAACAACATCAGTGCGGATATCAAACAGAGAATGAGGAAATCCTTGGTCGTTTCGAAAGGATAACTCACCGAATGATCTTCGGTTCCGTATGTGAAGGGAATGTGTGGAGAAGCGGATTAAACAACGAGCTGTACCGCGGCAGGATTACATGTAGAGAGGATGGACATCAACGTTCCGGCTCGCCTACTTTTCGAAAGTGCATTGCAGGGAAGTCACGGAAGGGGAAGACCTAGTTTTCCTCGGAATTCCATATTGTTATCAAAAAATGTTGGTTGAGGCTCAGCTTTACCCCGAAATGTAATGCCCGCCTAAGTATTAAGTTAGGTAGAATGGGCTGACGCGACGGTTCATCTAATTTCCGCAACACTTAAGGATCAAGGTAGAAATGTAGATCCATTGTGATACCCTGGAGTATTGTTACGTCCTAAAAAACCTATGAGTTGGTTAACCATTTTGTGGCCTTATTGAAGTTCAACAGGCTTGGCCTTGGATTGTCTGTTAATTTTTCTTGTTCGTTGAAGAAGTAATTGCCTAGAAATTTTTGCCTGGTGTGACAGATTGCTGGGCAGTGACAAAGAAATTGATTGGTATCCTCATGTTCGTCTTCGTCATTGCACGTCTCTGCATAAGTCATCGGTGCAAAGACCCATTTTCTTTTTGTTGGTTGTGTCCTGTTATAATACTGATAAGCAATCGTGATGAAGGCCAATTCAAAAAGTTTCCTGGGAAGTGACACAGGAATCTAGGCATTCCCATCTTTCATTAGATTTTCGTAATATTTTGTTACCAACGATCTTACTTAATTCTATAGGGTGGGACCCTGATTGATTGATCAATGAGAGAAGAGTCAACTGCTGAGCCTTTTCTCGCTAATTCGTCCGCTTTTTCGTTTCCCGGTACGCCACTGTGACCGGGAACCCAGCAGAGTCTAACGCTATGCTGTGTGCCAAGAACCCTTAGCTCTTCGCGACAACAAGAAACAAGCTTTGATTTGACTAGAGTGGCAGAAATCGCTTTTATTGCTGCTGGACTATCAATGAAAAAAGTTATATCAGCATTTGATGGTGCCGTCATGGACATCTGTTTTACAGCGTTTGTAAATGCCAAGATCTCGGCTTGGAAGACACTGCTGTGATTTGTTCGAAGGAACTGGCTAGTTTCAGGATTTTTGAATAGAAATCAGCACCTGTTCCAACTTCCTTTTTCGAGCAGTTGGTCGGCGTCGTTGGTATAAATTCATATAGACGTCTCATTCATATGAGGTGTATCATTCGCCCGATCCTGTGTATTGGGGAAGCAGGTTGAGAAGGATTTCTTATAGTCTAGGTATGAAGTTATATAATATAAATGCAGATATTGTTTTCTGCGTGTCGTGATAAAACTTGTACATGTCCTACACCTAAGTTAGTAAGTAAATAATCAGCAAATGCAAGAGAAATTTTTTTATCTTGTTGAGGTAAACAAGTTCTATTTAAAATCGTCATCATTTCAAAGAGTGTTTTATTTTTAATGTACATGCACATGTAAGCACTGATAACTTCACATTCCACTTAACTACGTCTTGTTGTAAGTTGTAAGAGGTTTTAAATGTCAATAAACACAATACAGTAATACGCGAATGTTTTGGAAAGCTTTTTCAAGTTCTACTTAAAAATATTTTTGGATAAAAAAATATTGATTCTCCTAATCAATCATCATAAAGGAATCAAAACAAACTGCTTAATGAGTCACAAAAGCTCCGTAACAGTAAATATTCGAGTATACTACTCGTATGTAAAAACAATGTACCGATAGACCAGCAAGAATTTATGGTGACGAAGCCGGCAAACCACGGGATATTAATTTACCGGAAGATTTTTTTTTTGTTCCGATAAATATTAAATACCTAACAAGTGACAAATTTCGGTTTAAGCACACCCGGAAGAATATGAGGGGGGTTTCAGAACCCCTATCCTTATTATCTTCCGATGAATCACTCATTTAATAATGCTTGCCGCAATCAATAAACCTATGCATATCTATTCCTTTTTTCAGAAAAATCCAACTAGTCCAAGTTTTATCAGTGTTTATATTTTTGTATGAAAGCAAAGCAATCCAATCCACTGATAGTATCATTCATTGATAGACCTTATCGACATTCTTATTTTGTTAAGCAAAAACCACATGGTGCACCTGTACTTAAAAGCTTCTTTGATATGTGTGAGCACGTGTTGCCCTAGTTGTACTGGATACAAAGTTTTGAATGCATATATCAAGCGGAATTTATTTGAGGAGAAATGCTAAGAAGATTCGGTCAATAAAGCATTCCATCGATGCTTAACGATATATTATCGGGAATGACCATTATATTTAACATGTGTTAAAACAGTATTGTGGTGTTCTTTTCAATGAAGAGATTCCTCAGCTGTATCATCAATCAGCAGTCAAGCTTAAAAAAAGGCAAAGCGATAGACACAGCAGACGTGACAGCATCTGAGCTAAAAGAAGCATTACTTTTCTTGAATGTACTATCTGAAGATGCACGAAGCTGTAATAATTAGATTCAATTCAACTGAAGTCCCTCACCATAAGCTTAAGTTAATTGGCGGGATTTCTGTTGTCTACTTAAAATTGTTTTAAATTAGGCCCGATGTGAAAATTTCGAAGGTAAGTCGACCCCAGATGCAATCCGAAGAAACTGGATCCCAATAAACAAAAAAACACCGTAACTTCACAAAGGATTAGTAGTTTTGTTAGTTGTTTTTGAAAAGCATCCCTTTAATGAGCAGCCCTCAAACAAAGTTTCTGAAATCTTTGTGCAGATGATCATTGGTGACTTGGAAGATATATGAGACCATAACTCTGAAAAAATATACATTGAAAGTTGAGTCTTTTGGGCAAAAAACCCAGCCATCGATGGATAATGTATACCACTATCGAGTTTTCTCCATTCTTATACGTCACTGCTATATGTTTGTAAGAAAGTGACTCAATTTCAATTTCAATGCATGATAAGGGTTTAACTTTTGCTATCTATCACCTGCCAATTCACTTAACATGCGAAATACTCTCAACTGACTGTGTCCCTTTATAAATAAAAGTTTTTTTTGACAAACTAGTCAGTGCTTATTTCGGAGGCTACACTGTGTGTCGTAACACAATATTTTAGTTCACTTCATTCATATTGACTCTATTCAATCGGTAATTAAGAACTCATAAATATGTTTAATTAACTTTCCGCTGGCTAAGCTTTCAGTTTGATAGGAGTTTGAAAATATGTATTTAAGAATTTACCTTGTGGCGAGAAAAGTGCTATTTTTTTTCAAGTTGAAAATTTTGTGAACGCTGCTCGCTCATAAATGAAATTGTGCGCGTGAAACTCGAAAATAATTTTCAGTTGAAAAATATTCTCAAATTCAAGAAACAATTGTCAATACAAGAAGATATTTATGTTAAAAAAAAAAATTACTCATACGCCGTGTAGTCCCAAGTAACTCGGAAATGAGTAAAATCAATCAGAAATGTTAAGAATCTGATACCGTGATGAGTTCAAATGTTGCTTGTTGCATGCCTCGCAAAGTTTGGTTTAGCAATATTTTTTCTGAAGCGTGGACCAAATCTCCGCCGTGAACGAATCTAAGGGATCCAGTTTCCCAGGTGGTGAACCATGTCGTAACCCCGTACAAGTTGGCATATTTATTCAGTCATATACTTGTTACTTGTTCGTTAAGTCGTATGTAGAGAATAGTAGGGAGTTTATTTCACTAGAAGTGAACCTTTAGACGTGCAAAATGTACGGGAACTCTTGCATTCAAGTAGTGAACCTCTAAAAATAGATAAAAGTTCATGTGAAGTGCTTGTTTCATTTTTATGATGATTTTCAACTCGAAAAACTATTTTGTGGCTTTTTCAAATGTGTGTAGTAAAGTATCAACAGGTTTGGTTTCGAAATGAACAAAGGAAGCTTTTCATAACTCCAAGAAATTTCATGGAAGGCATTTTGGCGACTTTACCAAAACTGTTTGAAGCGATGGGAAGATGAAGATGCTAAGTGACACTTTCCAGAATTTGAGTAAAATGTGTTCAAAGTCTATTATTTGGCTGCACTCTGTATGCATATTGCACTTATAGCGTTGGTCAAATATCCTTTCTAGATAAGATAGAGAAATACGGATGAGCCAAAAATAAAAAAAATTTCACTTAGCTCCTTCATCTTCTTAGCGCTTCACTTAACTTCCGTAAGATTTTCTTTTTCGTGGCTATGAAAAAACGTATGGAAACCTTAACGATATTTAAACCAGGTACCCTATGCTCACTAGCTCTACACTCTACAAGTAGGTCATTATGATTCACATGAGTGGAAAAATAAAAATGAGTACTGAGATAATATTTACAACTAATTATACAAAGTCTTGTAGAGTCCGTAACACAATGGTTAGCATGAAAGACTTGTAGAACATGTCTGTCTGATACGCGGTAGATCGGCGTTCCAATCCCAATAAAGCAAAGAATGTTTTTCCGCAGGTATCACCTATCGCCGGGAATTTGCTGGTCCTCCGTAAACATAGTGAATTCATTGCCATGAAAAGCACACTTTCTTGATTAGCCTTTCGGAATGGTCAGAAAATTGTAGGTGCCCTCAATTACCTCTCAAGGCATGGCTATGAGAATTGCGCCTGGGGCTCCCCGCTTTGGTGCTTTGTCCTACGCTCTCCCACTTTCAAACGCATACCTTTTTATCAAACAGCCGTGGAGGTAAGAACGAAAATCTATTATCTTCAGCTGATAAAGCCTCGAGCATAGTTTTGCCTCACGTAATATTCACAATCATTATCGTTCACATGAACTTTACGTAATTGAATAATCTTTCAAACGATATCTTATGGTTTTTTTTTTTGCAATAATTGATATTTTGGACACATTGAGTTAACAACTGATATGATTCGCCAATCCGCAAAGTACACCAAAATCGCTTACTATTAACTAATTTTAGTATTCAAATGTACATTTTCCTTCTTTATTTTTTTATATTAAATGAAAAAGAGATTTGTGGGTATCTCATAACATTCCTTGTTAAGAAGTCTCAATGATTTTTTTAACTAGAGTTCAGTTTTCAGCGTTGGGCGCCATTTAAACACTAACCAATTTCTTATGAAAAGCGCTAATCATGGAAAAACTGTTTTGTATTTCGAATTTTGAACTCCTACGTAACAGGCAGTGATGCTCACAATAACGACAAGTGCACTAGGGGCAGAAGTAAACGTATAGAATATAAAACAATTCAAATCGTTGGTGTGTCTGTTCGCACGTGTCCATTTTAAAACATGTGGAAGGCGTCCCTATGTTGTTATTTTGAACCACTTGGTCTCTTGTTCTATTAGTACTGAGACTTTCCTTTTTTTGCTTCTTGTTCTGTGGGGAATGCCTTCGTCTTTGATGTGAGAAAGTAAGGCATTAAGTTTGATATAAGTCACACAATCTATGGTGTTGACAACTAGAAAGTTTTGAAATAAACAAGCAAATGGAGCGATTTTCTGCTACTGCGCATTCATTTTTGCTCATAAAATGTATGTTTTTAGCTTTTTGTGTGACCATAGTGAATATGTGGAGCGCGCACAATTATGTTACGGCTATTCAGGGATCGGTGGCACCCATGAAGTCATGGTTAGAATATATGCCTGTTAAACTAAAATAAAAATAAAATTGCTGAGGCGGAGTGTGGACAATATGTTGCAACGGGAGTGAATAGGGGCTATCCAAAAGGTATCGTTTTATCTCCTCTTCTGTGGTGCATGTTCATCGACTCTCTATACTTGTAATGCTCAATGGTTCTTACGTTCATGCCCAAGCATATGCAGACGACGTTGCCGTGCTCTATGTTGGCTCCAGCCTCCAAGCTGTCTGTTCCCAAGCACAGGCTGCGCTTTATATGATTGACACCTGGTGTGTCAGAAACGGTTTCTCCGTCAATCCTCTTAAAACCGAGGTTGTCCTCTTCACGAGACGTAGAAAATTGACTGGTCTCACCCAACTCACACTTAAAGGCGTCAACATCCCCTTTTCAAATGAAATCAAATATCTTGGAGTGATCCAGGATAACAAGCTTCTTTGGTCTAAACATGTCGAGTCTAAAACTACTAAAGCACTGTCAGTCTTCTGGCAATGTACAGGAGCCTTTGGCAAGACATGGGGTCTTTCATCGAAAAGGGTCCTTTGGATCTATACGGCTATGATAAGACAAATCATCTCCTATGCGTCAGTTGTTTGGTGGAATAAGCTCTCTCATAAATACGTTATTGCCTCGTTTGCCAAACTTCAAAGAACAGTTTGTCTTGGTGTGGCCTTCCCCAGCACACCGGGAGCTGCTCTCGGCGCACTGATGAATCTTCCTCCCCTTGATACCTACATCATGGGGTGTACTCTAAAGACCTCTTCTCGTTTAAAGCGATGTGGTCTCTGGCACAATTCGGACTGTAGCTTTGAGGAACTCGCAAGCAGCTTATCTTTTGACTCACGTCCAATGGATATGCCGTCTGAAACGATGATCCCAAGGCTCAAACTGCGTTAAAATTACTCAGTCAACTTTCCTTTGGTCCAGGACTGGTTCGCTCCAGAATCTGAGCCTGGAAAGAACTGTTATCATATCTTCACGGATGGCTCCAAAACCGACGAGGGTTTTTGTGCTGGTGTCTTTGTGGAGAACGACGACATACGACTGCACACATCTTTGGGATCACACGCATCCGTTTTCCAAGCGGAGGCATATGCTATCCTAATAGCCTTGAGCCACGTTACGAACAGTGGATGGATGGGGTGAAGTATCTTTGTTTTCAGCGACAGCCAAGCTGAGCTTAAGGCCCTTCTCAACCCTCTAACCACTTCGAAAGTAGTCCAGGATTGCAAGAGCTCTTTGAATGCGATCGGAAGATTGAATTCCTTGAGTCTCATTTGTGTTCCGGGCCATCACGGCATAATTGGAAATGAGATCGCCGATGCACTTGCTAGGCAGGGATCTCAGGCAGCTTTCTCAGGACCTGAACCGTCGCTAGGTGTGCCAGCGTCCTCAGTGAGGGCTTCAATTAACGATTGGATCTGTGAAGAGCGTAACCGTAGACGGAACGCCTCCGTTGGATGACAAACCAAGCGTATACTTCCCAACGTAAGTAAGAAAACTGCAACATTTTTGCTAGCTCGTAGCAGAAAAGACTGTAGAAAGCTTATTGGCGTTGCCAACGGGCCCTTCTCTTTTGCCAAACACCTTAATGTGTTAGGCTTAAGTGATACCACACTCTGTGAATCTTGTGGAGAAGATGAGGACTTCCTCTGTGAATGTTCTGCTCTTTCTGGCATGAGGTTACAGATACTCGGCGCAGACATGGTGAGAGCATCATGGCAGCGTCTTTTGGCTTTTCTCCGAACATCTGGAAAGCTATAACAAATAGAAGGTTGCTATCTGGAAGTACAATGGACTGGTATTTAGGTCTGAGTGCTCCAGCTGGTATTTTAAAAACAATTACATTATACGGCTATTCAGGAATTGGTGGTGCCCATGGAGTCATGGTTAGAATGTATGCCTGTTAAAAGGGGAGGTTCGTGGTTCGAACAGTTTTTCATCGGATATCGCCTTTCACTAGGAACTGACAAGTCCTTGAATACTAAATTCATTGCCATAAAAAGCGGTGTCTCGATTAGCCGTTCAGAATTGGTAGAAAAATGTAGGTCCCTCTTATTTCTTTGCAAGACATGGTTGTGAGAAATGAGCTGGACCCGAGTCTCCCCACACTGTTGCGCCACCATATTTATTTTTATTTTTTTGTTTCGGGATCAGAGTGTTTTTGGAAGTATTTTTGATATAAAAGTATGTGCACGCTTATGTATATAAAGGCTGGGCCTTAAGTTTTTTAAGATCTCATAACCTCACACTGTGTGCTGGCATCGACGAGATACAAAAGTTCGTAATCAGCATTTCAAAAAAATAAAAAGTGGAAAGTTCTTAAACTGTTTTGTAAGGAATGAAGGGTATTGGCAGCACAAAAATATTTCCAAATTAGCAATGTAATCACGCTCAAATATACTAAATAAGTGAACCATATATGCAGCCTGCCGACTGAATTCCATGGTAGAGAAATGCATCATCGAGGTGAAAATGTGTTGTCTGTTTTCTATTCTGAATAAAATGCAGTACATAGTTTTTAAATCGATTATGATTTTATATTCTTGATTTTGATTATGAATGAAACATATTTGCAGCACTCATTCACTGAAGGGCTGAATATCATTTGCATTTAGGTATATGAGCACAGCTTAACGCACTAGCAGATTTTAAATCCAAGTCATCTTACATAATTTTCGAGAACTCTTTAGCCGGACTTAAGGCCCCAACTATAAAACTTGGAATAATATATTCGACTTCTTAAAATCAGACAGCTTTGTTTAGTTCATATTTCGTTCTCCTTCGGTGAGTACCTACGTAAAGTCCAATCTTTGTCACAGAAAATTAACGTGGCCATTCATTGCCATTAACTGGATATGTTTATGATCAGACAAAAACACAAACGTTGCTTTTATTAAAAATTACAAACTTGAACTATTTATTCAATCTAACGATCTGTAGACAATTACATATATTTATAAAAACCATAAAGTAGGCCAACAATATCTAGTCTATAAAACAAAAACTGCATTGCAAATGCGCCCACGTTTTGAAAAACAAAATTTCATATAAATAATGCATTGCCTTTTTGCTGTAAGATTTGAAACATTAAAAGTGTACCACGCCATTTTTAAATTTAGAACAATTTCACTTGCTATTGCGACTTGTGATCTAACTGTAAATAGATATAGCGGCATAGCCGAGGTTCTTGCATCTGAAATGCGCACCTTACGCTATTAATGCACGCAACTTCAATCTTATTCAATATCGACGAAAATTCAGAATTTTTATCAAGACATTTCGATTCCACGCTTAAGTGCGGCATCAGATAGAGCAGAATTGTCAAAGAGTCTTAGGCCGTTCATAAAATTCAAATTCAAACTGAGCATAAAATTGAAAAACAAACAGGTAGGTCTCTACTCCCCACATACAAAGTAACAAAACACGACAAACGAAATAAAAACAGAAAATTCGTTTCAAATAAAGCAAAAACAGTTAGTTGACATTGAAACCGGAAATAGTAGATACTTGATGTGCAAATTTGGTTCGTATATTTCCGAATATTCGAAGATACAATATCGAATATATACTCATACTCAGTGGGGAAGGGATACAGTGGAATACTTTTGATTAAATTACATCCCGATTCTTGGGTAGATATTGAATGGTGTCTAGCTATGTATAGTATAGCACCTTCCGGCAATTTATTTATCACAAGCGAAAATGCAGCTGATTCATATTCAAGACTCTTCCGACCGAGCGAGGGTGTGTTGTGTTGTGAGGTTGTGATGTGATGTTTGAACTTCGGCAAATAATATAAATTAGGCGCACTGCGCAATTCATCCGCCATATTTGAATTGTTAAACTTGTTTTCAGTTGGTCTTGGGACGAGGATGGTGTTTCGTATTTTTGTAGTTTTTTTATCTTGAGATTGTTCAAGGTTAAGGGGATTAATCGTATTCATTGGGATGAGGGAATCAAGTGGCGCATTCGTAGCATAATTTAGAGATTTTTATTTCTTCTTCAGTAACACGAATCCAATGAAATTAAAACGTTGTCTTTCTTTTTCAGATAAACAAGAAAATGTTTTTCGATAAATCAAATTCGTCAGAATTCATTAACCACTTCATCGAACCCATGGAAATTACTTTGGAGTCGTTAAACGTTCCAAATTTGCTCTCCATGCTGGGTGTGCTTTTAGGTGGAGCACTATACTTTTGGACATTCCATATGCCAATGGATTGGAGGAAGGTAAGTTGTCTTTTTTTTACATAACTTTCACTATCCATCATCTCTATCAAAAAAAATTTTGTTCCAGCGCCTTGAAGACGTAAGCTTCGATCTGGCACTAGGCCGCGATTGCCACATGAAAGGTAAAGAAAAGCGGGACACTATCAACCGCATGCGTCGTCTGCGAAAAATTGGCACAAGCGAATTACCTCCACCCTATCCAAATGGCTGGTACAACCTCGCTGAATCTTCGGCGGTTCGAAAAGAAGAAGCCATAAGTGTCTCTTGTTTGGGCGAACAGTTTGTTGTCTTTCGAACAGCCACAAACGAAGTTCATGTTCTCGATGCATATTGTCCACATTTGGGTGCGAATCTAGGAATCGGTGGAAAAGTAGTTGGCGACAGCATCGAGTGTCCATTTCACCAGTGGGCATTCCGCGGCAGTGATGGAAAGTGTGTGAATGTACCCTACAGCTCGTGTGGGGCACCATCAGGATCAAAAGTTCGCCGATGGATTTCAAGGGAAATGCACGATATAATCTTTGTTTGGTATCACATCGACGATGAAGAACCCTGGGAATTACCTGCAATCGAGGAAATTGAAAGCAAACAGTTTGTGTACCATGGACGTAATGAGTTTATCGTGAGCTGTCACATTCAAGAAATTCCAGAAAATGGTGCTGATCTAGCGCATTTTTCTGCTGTTCACAATCCAAGTGTGTTTGCTGGTAGCGTTCCAAGAGACAGTGCACTGAGTGCAATCGGAACACATCATTGGGATGCAATGTAAGTAAAAATAACTATTTGAGTGTGGGGGAATGATTTAATTCCTTTATAACTTTTAGATGGAAAGGTTCAACGCCCGAAAGCAGGCACATTTCCACCCTTACTCTCAATCATTCCTTGGAGCTTCTGCCACATGTATTCGTTTGCAATATGAATGTCACTGGCATTCAAGTAAGAAGAAACCATTTGGGTCGCAATTAAATTTGGATTCTAATACTCGTCTTTTATTTCATTCAAACAGATCGGACCAGCTTATGTTCAGCTTCACATGAACAGCATCTTTGGACGATTTATAGCTGTACAAACAGTTACACCTATTGAACCGCTAGTCCAGAAGGTTATCCATCGTTTCTATGCTCCAAGAATATTTTCACCGATCATGAAATTGGTTGTCATTGCCGAGAGTATTATGGTAAGTGGCAAAGAACTCTATTTGCATTACCACAGCTTACTGATTGATTTTTCCCCCACTCCAGGTGGAACGTGATATCAATATGTGGAACCACAAAACATTCCGCAGCAAACCACATCTAGTGAAAGAGGATCAGGCGATAAAGTCATTCCGCAACTGGTATAGTCAATTCTACTCGGACAACAGCAAAACATTTGCCCATGCCCAAGAGAATTTAGATTGGTAGAATTAAGTGTCATTTATAGATAAGAAACATACATTTTTAAACTTTTGTGTTAGACTGTTAGTTGATAGTAAGTTGGTTGAAAGAATTAAGGAATTAAAAAAAAATAAAACTTTTATTGTGTATATGTTTGGATAGCAATCGAAGTTAAAATGCATTTAAATGGGCTGTGTTTCCCTTTTCAACCAATTCAGTGTAAGGATATCATTTTCCTTCTCCAAAATGGGAGACAGTGTTTCCAGGACTTGTTGGTGGTAGTCGTTCAAGTGTTTAATTTCCACTGATGTCAGGAGTTCTTTCTTGATCATCTTTGTTTGCTTGGGGCACATTGTGATTGTTTTGAACGTAAGAGCACCACGTCCAGCGAAGTTATGTTCAACTTTCGCAGGAACGATTTGAACTATATCTTCAATACGAATGCCAAACTCGCCATCCTTATAAAATCCAGGCTCTGTAGAAAAAGTTTAAAGTTTTTATTATTTTAAACGAGGGTAGTAGATTTGAAGGACAACAACTAACCATTAGAAATAAACATGTTTTCTTGTAGACCTGGGTCATCGGGCATTAGACGAATACCAACTCCCATGGGGCCTTCGTGCACATTTAGGAAATGACCAACACCGTGACCAGTTCCGTGACCATAATCCAGACCAACATCCCATAAAGCTTTCCTCGCAAGTGTGTCCAGTACTTGCCCCTGGAAAAACAAAATTAATTAAAAAATTTTTTTTTTCTGTCGAAGGTTTTTAAAATATCAGCTGGAGCATTCAGACCTAAATACTGGTCTATTGTACTACCAGTTAGCAACCTTCTATTTATAGCTTTCCAAATGTTCGGAGAAAAGCCAACAGACGCTGCCATGTCTGCGCCGAGTACCTGTAACTTCATGCGAGAAAAAGCACGACATTCACAGAGGAAGTGCTCTGCGGTGTCCTCATCTTCTCCACAAGATTCACAGAGTGTGGTATCACTTTAGCCTAACACGTTTAAATGCTTGGCAAAAGAGAAGTGCCCGCTGGCAACGCCAATAAGCTTTCTACAGTCTTTTCTGCTACGAGCAAGCAAAAATATTGCAGTCTTCTTACTAACGTTGGGGAGCATACGCTTGGTTTGTCTGCATCCAATGGAGGCATGCGATTTACGGTTGTGCTCTTCACAGATCCAATTGTTGATTGAAGCCCTCACTGAGGACGCTGGCAGACCTAGCGACGGTTCAGGTCCTGAGAAAGCTGCCTGAGATCCCTGCCTAGCAAGCTCATCGGCGATCTCATATCCAGTTATGCCGTGATGGCCCGGAACACAAATGAGACTCAAGGAATTAAATCTTCCGATCGCATTCAGAGAGCTCTTGCATTCCTGGATCACTTTCGAAGTGGTAAGAGGGTTTAGAAAAGCCTTAAGTACAGCTTGGCTGTCGCTGCAAACAAGGATAACATACGCTTCCGCTTGGAAAACGGATGCGTATGATCCTAAAGAGGTGTGCAGTCGTATGTCGTCGCTCTCCACAAAGGCACCAGAACCCTCGTCGGTTCTGGAGCCATCTGTGAAGATTCGATAACAGTCCTTTCCAGGCTCAGATTCTGAAGCGAACCAGTCCTGAACCGAACGAAAGTTGACTGAGTAATTCTGACGCAGTTTGGGCCTTGGGATCATCATGTCAGACGTGAGTCAAAAGATATGCTGCTTGCGAGCTCCTCAAAGCTCCAGTGCGAATTGTGCCAGAGACGACAACTGTCGATAAATCCCGAGTTTCCTTTTGTAAAAAACGCTCAACTATGTAACCAACGTTGTTGTTCGGAACTTGAGAGAAAATATTCTTTTTGCTACAGGATTTGTCTGGCAGATCGATGTCTTAACAGATTTTAGTACACAAGCTCACCTTTACTTTGTTCGGGAAAATAGTTGAACCCAATGTCAATTGACCTTTCAACACTCGAGTGTATGTTTCCTTTTGAAAATCGGTTGGTTCGCCGAAATGAACTGTGCGCGTCACATCAGTTGTTCCATCCCTTCAAAGACAGTAAAAAAACATATGGTCATTATTGAACATAGTCTCATTCGAAGCGTCCTTACCTATACTGTGCTCCAGAATCACACAGATAAACTTCCTTCTCATTAATCGGTCGATTAGTCTCCTTTGCTGGATGGTAATGAATTACCGAGCCATTCGGACCCGAAGAACTGATAGTTGGGAAACTCAAGCCCATATAATGCTCCTTTTTCCTAAACACAAAGTAAACCGTTTCAATACGAAGTCATTTGAAGAACTCAAAAACTCACGATCGCAGATCTTCCAACTTATCAGCACCAGAAATTTCATCAACAGGCTGTCCATCTTGAATTGTTTTTTCAAGCCAAGCAAAGTATTGACACAGAGCAACTCCGTCCCGTACATGGCTGTTGATGAAGCCTTCCACTTCAGTAGGATTCTTGATTGCTTTCATGATAGCGATTGGAGTGATCTTTTGATATTTGTGTTTTTAACGAACAAAATTGAAGAGGCTTTATTTTAGTACTTACTTCTTGGTGTCGTTTGGGTTTTGGAATCAGGGCTGTTAGAAAATAGCTGGAGCTCATCGCAATCCAGATCTTCTCTGCTGAAGTTTGAATCTGAAAACAAAACACAAAATGCTAACTTCTCCTTTTTGTTTTGCGATTCATAAACTCACAATCTCGACAAGGCGGTCCTTAATTGATTCGTAACGTTCAATTACAATGTCAACTTTGTTGCAAGCAAGGTGGTCACTCCAATTGTTGGGAAGTTTGGATTCATCAATAAATAGATGCAGTTTATTGTGCGTAATGATTAGATATGAAAAGAACACCGGGTTAAAGTCGATATCTGAACCTCGAAGGTTGAGGAACCCTGAGAAGAAATTTTTCAATTGTAGGACAGTGTGTTGAGATGGAATATAACTTACAGGCAATTTCATCAAGAGCACTGACCACTAAGGCGTCAGTTTTCTTATCCTTCATCTGTTTCTTCACTTCATCCCACTTGGAAGCGATTGTGGCACCAGCAAAACAGAGATCTAACGTTATGACTGGATTCGTGGGACCCTTTGGTTGGTTTTCCCAAACTCTGTCGACTAGGTTCTTTTCAATCGCAACTAAGGCACACTCTGAAAAAAAGAACTAAGTTGTATTGTCACTTGACATGGTGGGCCGTCTAGTAGTTTCTTTTTAAGTCATTGGTTACTTTGACACTGACTCAGCACTCAGATGATTCCCGACTGAAGTGTAAATAGAATGTCATGGCCCTTTTCATTGAACAAAAAGAAGCTCTCACGAGCGTTCAAACGTATATTCAAACCGTTCCATAGGTGAAAAAGGATTGCTTCTAATGAGAAGTAACAGCGACTTCTCTATTTGAAGTGAGAATCCGTCAAGAAGAACCAATAAGTCAGTTCATTTTATTAGATTTTTGAAAAGAAACTTGTATTTGGCCCACCCTTTAAGGATAAACATACCATTTCCGTTTAGCTCTTTTTGAATTGGCTTCCATAAGCGATACGAAAGCAATTTAGGGTCCACCCCAACTGTGCATCCTTTAGCCAAGTTTTTAGCCAACCAAGCACCTATCGATGGAGTCGTCGGAAGTCCTGCGACATAAAGGTTCTTAAAAATTTGTTTCTTTCAAAACTCTTAACAATGATTCTTACCATCTTTCATAAGCGTCCAGTTGGAGTCCAACTGCTTACTGGCTTGCTGATAATACCTACCATCAGTCCAAAGCAAAGCCTTGTCGGTTGTAATAATGGCTGTTCCTGCAGAACCATCAAAACCACACACAAATGCACGACGTTCATCCCTCTGGCAAATGTATTCGCTCTGAAAAATTAGACTGATTAGCTTCGGGATTCGTGTTATTTATTCTAGAATATCATATACCTGATGGGCATCGTCTGATGGCACAATGTACGCACTAATTGCTTGCGCTTCATCAGCTGGATGCTGCATTAGCTTCCGCAGTCTTGAAAGTATTTGGGTCGTGTCTTTCATTGTTCTAGCGAATAGAAGATTTGCTGCCGCCAGGGTGTAGTCAACTCAATTAACTAAATTTAACACAACTTGAATGATAAAGTTGTTATCGGCATATGCTATGTTATCGCAATGCAAGTTGAGTGATTTATTGGACTCTGCGGTTAGTGATTAAGTGAAATACCTTTAAGACTGATAATACCTGTTGTTTGGATTAGAGTACAGATTTTCGTTGACGTGTGTCTTTTATAGAATTATAAATGCTGATCCAAATCCAATAAAAGAAAAGCTTAAGTGCACTTTTGGATTTTGTATTTTATTTCAGTCAATTCGAACTGTCAAAATTTTACTTCAGAGCCAGCTGTTTTGTTTGATTTGAAAAGGTGGTTAGCCCCACCTAGTGGTTCGTAGAAAAATGTGTGTACAAATTTTAACCGGAAATGGAAAACTGGGAGAAAAACCGTGTATTTCAAATGATTTTACTTTTCCTTTATAACTTTTATGCGATTATGTGTAAGGACTTAATATAATATGTCTAGATTTGTATTCACGCATTGCTGTTATTGGAAAATTGAAAAAAGATGATCTCGCAATTCTGATTGCCGTTTTGAAACGCCGCGTTCTCTTTGCTCCAATGACGCAAATACATGATGTTCTTTGTACTTTGATAAGAGTTTTTAAATGCGTGGATTTTTCCAGCGCCTACCACCAGACCAAATTGCCATATGATAGAATGGGTCTAACAATGGCAGTACACATTCCCATGATGATTTTAAAATTTAGTCCCCAATTTTTCCCAAAAATCATGTTACCCGAGTTGACTCGGGTTAGCAAACAGAGTTGACTCGGGTTAGCAGACCGAGTTGACTCGGGTTAGCGAACCGAGTTGACTAGGGTTAGAAAACCGAGTTGACTCGGGTTATCAAACCGAGTTGACTCAGGTTAGCGAACCGAGTTGACTCGGGTTAGCAAACCGAGTTGACTAGGGTTAGAAAACCGAGTTGGCTCGGGTTATCACACCGAGTTGACTCAGGTTAGCGAACCAAGTTGACTCGGGTTAGCAAACCGAGTTGACTCGGGTTAAAAGACCGAGTTGACTCGGGTTAAAAGACCGAGTTGACTCGGGTTAAAAGACCGAGTTGACTCTGGTTAGCAGACCGAGTCAACTCGGGTGAGCAAACCGAGTTGACTCGGGTTAGTAAACCGAGTTGACTCGGGTTAGTAAACCGAGTTGACTCGGGTTAGCAGAACGAGTTGACTCGGGTTAGTAGACCGAGTTGATTCGGGTAAGTAGACCGAGTTGACTCAGGTTGGTAGACCGAGTTGACTCGGGTTAGCAAGCCGAGTTGACTCGGGTTAGTAGACCGAGTTAACTCGGGTTAGCAAATCGAGTTGACTCGGGTTAGTAAACCGAATTGACTCGGGTTAGTAAACCGAATTGACTCGGGTTAGCAGAACGAAATGACTCGGGTAAGCAGACCGAGTTGATTCGGGTAAGTAGACCGAGTTAACTCGGGTTAGCAAACCGAGTTAACTCGGGTTAGCAAACCGAGTTGACTCGGGTTAGTAAACCGAGTTGACTCGGGTTAGCAAACCGAGTTGACTCTGGTTAGCAGACCGAGTTGACTCGGGTTAGCAAACCTAGTTGACTCGGGTTATCAAACCGAGTTGACTCAGGTTAGCGAACCGAGTTGACTCGGGTTAGCAAACCGAGTTGACTCGGGTTAGCAAACCGAGTTGACTCGGGTTAGTAGACCGAGTTGACTCGGATAAGTAGACCAAGCTGACTCGGGCTGGCAAACCGAGTTGACTCGGGCTAACAAACCGAGCTGAATCGGGCTGGCAAACCGAGTCTACTCGGGTTAGCCAACCGAGTTAGCAAACCGAGTTGATTCGGGTTAGCAGACCGAGTTGACTCGGGTAAGCAGACTAAGTTGACTCGGTTAAGCACACCGAGTTGACTCGGGTTTGCAGACCGAGCTGACTCGGGTTAGCAGACCGAGTTGACTCGGGTTAGCAAGCCGAGTTGACTCGGGTTAGTAGACCGAGTTAATTCGGGTAGCAAACCGAGTTGACTCGGGTTAGCAGACCGAGTTGACTCAGGTTGGTAGACCGAGATGACTCGGGTTAAAAGACCGAGTTGACTCGGGTTAAAAGACCGAGTTGACTCTGGTTAGCAAACCGAATTGACTCGGGTGAGCAAACCGAGTTGACTCGGGTTAGTAAACCGAGTTGACTCGGGTTAGTAAACCGATTTGACTCGAGTTAGTAAACCGAGTTGACTCGGGTTAGCAGAACGAGTTGACTCGGGTAAGCAGACCGAGTTGATTCGGGTAAGTAGACCGAGTTGACTCAGGTTGGTAGACCGAGTTGACTCGGGTTAAAAGACCGAGTTGACTCGGGTTAAAAGACCGAGTTGACTCTGGTTAGCAAACCGAATTGACTCGGGTGAGCAAACCGAGTTGACTCGGGTTAGTAAACCGAGTTGACTCGGGTTAGTAAACCGATTTGACTCGAGTTAGTAAACCGAGTTGACTCGGGTTAGCAAGCCGAGTTGACTCGGGTTAGTAGACCGAGTTGACTCGGGTTAGCAAACCGAGTTGACTCGGGTTAGCAAACCGAGTTGACTCGGGTTAGCAGACCGAGTTGACTCGGGTTAGCAAACCTAGTTGACTCGGGTTAGCAAACCGAGTTGACTCGGGTTAGCAAGCCGAGTTGACTCGGGTTAGTAGACCGAGTTAACACGGGTTAGCAAATCGAGTTGACTCGGGTTAGTAAACCGAGTTGACTCGGGTTAGTAAACCGAGTAAACTCGGGTTAGCAGAACGAGTTGACTCGGGTAAGCAGACCGAGTTGATTCGGGTAAGTAGACCGAGTTAACTCGGGTTAGCAAACCGAGTTGACTCGGGTTAGTAAACCGAGTTGACTCGGGTTAGCAAACCGAGTTGACTCGGGTTAGCAGACCGAGTTGACTCGGGTTAGCAAACCTAGTTGACTCGGGTTAGCAAACCGAGTTGACTCGGGTTAGCAAACCGAGTTCACTCGGGTTAGCAGACTGAGTTGACTCGGGTTAGCAGACCGAGTTGACTCGGGTTAGTAAACCGAGTTGACTCGGGTTAGTAGACCGAGTTAACTCGGGTTAGCAAACCGAGATAACTCGGGTTAGCAAACCGAGTTAACTCGGGTTAGCAAACCGAGTTGACTCGGGTTGGTAGACCGAGTTGACTCGGGTGAGCAAACCGAGTTGACTCGGGTTGGCAAACCGAGTTGACTCGGGTTAGCAAACCGAGTTGACTCGGGTTAGCAAACCGAGTTGACTCGGGTTAGCAAACCGAGTTGACTCGGGTTAGCAAACCGAGTTGACTCGGGTTAGCAAACCGAGTTGACTCGGGTTAGCAAACCGAGTTGACTCGGGTTAGCAAACCGAGTTGACTCGGGTTAGTAGATCGAGTTGACTTTGGTTAGCAAACGGAGTTGACTCGGGTTAGTAAACCGAGTTGACTCGGGTTAGCAGACCGAGTTGACTCGGGTTAGCAGACCGAGTTGACTTGGGTTGGTAGACCGAGTTGACTCGGGTTAGCAAACCGAGTTGACTCGGGTTAGCAAACCGAGTTGACTCGGGCTAGCAAACCGAGTTGACTCGGGTTAGCAGACCGAGTTGACTCGGGTTGGTAGACCGAGTTGACTCGGGTTGGTAGACCGAGTTAACTCGGGTTAGCAAACCGAGTTGACTCGGGTTAGCAAACCGAGTTGACTCGGGTTAGCAAACCCAGTTGACTCGGGTTAGCAGACCGAGTTGACTCGGGTTAGCAGACCGAGTTGACTCGGGTTAGCAGACCGAGTTGACTCGGGTTAGCAGACCGAGTTGACTCGGGTTAGTAAACCGAGTTGACTCGGCTTAGTAGACCGAGTTAACTCGGGTTAGCAAACCGAGATAACTCGGGTTAGCAAACCGAGTTGACTCGGGTTAGCAAACCGAGTTGACTCGGGTTGGCAGACCGAGTTGACTCGGGTTAGCAAACCGAGTTGACTCGGGTTAGCAAACCGAGTTGACTCGGGTTAGCAAACCGAGTTGACTCGGGTTAGCAAACCGAGTTGACTCGGGTTAACAGACCGAGTTGACTCGGGTTAGCAGACCGAGTTGACTCGGGTTGGTAGACCGAGTTAACTCGGGTTAGCAAACCGAGTTGACTCGGGTTAGCAAACCGAGTTGACTCGGGTTAGCAGACCGAGTTGACTCGGGTTGGTAGACCGAGTTAACTCGGGTTAGCAAACTGAGTTGACTCGGGTTAGCAAACCGAGTTGACTCGGGTTAGCAAACCGAGTTGACTCGGGTTAGTAGATCGAGTTAACTCGGGTTAGCAAACGGAGTTGACTCGGGTTAGTAAACCGAGTTGACTCGGGTTAGCAAACCGAGTTGACTCGGGTTAGAAAACCGAGTTGACTCGGGTTAGCAAACCGAGTTGACTCGGGTTAACAGACCGAGTTGACTCGGGTTAGCAGACCGAGTTGACTCAGGTTGGTAGACCGAGTTAACTCGGGTTAGCAAACCGAGTTGACTCGGGTTAGCAAACCGAGTTGACTCGGGTTAGCAAACCGAGTTGACTCGGGTTAGCACACCGAGTTGACTCGGGTTAGCAAACCGAGTTGACTCGGGTTAGCAAACCGAGTTGACTCGGGTAAGGAAACCGAGTTGACTCGGGTTAGCAAACTAAGTTGACTCGGGTTAGCAAACCGAGTTGACTCGGGTTAGCAAACCGAGTTGACTCTGGTTAGCAAACCGAGTTGACTCGGGTTAGTAGACCGAGTTAACTCGGGTTAGCAAAGCGAGTTGACTCGGGTTAGCAAACCGAGTTGACTCGGGTTAGCAGACCGAGTTGACTCGGGTTGGTAGACCGAGTTGACTCGGGTTGGTAGACCGAGTTAACTCGGGTTAGCAGACCGAGTTGACTCGGGTTAGCAAACCGAGTTGACTCGGGTTAGTAGACGGAGTTAACTCGGGTTAGCAAACCGAGTTGACTCGGCTTAGCAAACCGAGTTGACTCGGGTTAGCAAACTGAGTTGACTCGGGTTAGCAAACCGAGATGGCTCGGGTTAGTAGACCGAGTTGACTCGGGTTAACAAACCGAGTTGACTCGGGTCAGCAGACCGAGTTGACTCGGGTTAGCAAACCGAGTTGACTCGGGTTAGCAAACCGAGTTGACTCGGGTTAGCAAACCGAGTTGACTCGGGTTAGAAAACCGAGTTGACTCGGGTTAGCAAACCGAGTTGACTCGGGTTAGCAAACCGAGTTGACTCGGGTTAGCAAACCGAGTTGACTCGGGTTAGCAGACCGAGTTGACTCGGGTTGGTAGACCGAGTTTACTCGGGTTAGCAAACCGAGTTGACTCGGGTTAGCAAACCGAGTTGACTCGGGTTAGCAAACCGAGTTGACTCGGGTTAGCAAACCGAGTTGACTCGGGTTAGCAAACCGAGTTGACTCGGGTTAGTAGATCGAGTTAACTCGGGTTAGCAAACGGAGTTGACTCGGGTTAGTAAACCGAGTTGACTCGGGTTAGCAAACCGAGTTGACTCGGGTTAGCAGACCGAGTTGACTCGGGTTAGCAGACCGAGTTGACTTGGGTTGGTAGACCGAGTTGACTCGGGTTAGCAAACCGAGTTGACTCGGGTTAGCAAACCGAGTTGACTCGGGCTAGCAAACCGAGTTGACTCGGGTTAGCAGACCGAGTTGACTCGGGTTGGTAGATCGAGTTAACTCGGGTTAGCAAACCGAGTTGACTCGGGTTAGCAGACCAAGTTGACTCGGGTTAGCAGACCGAGTTGACTCGGGTTAGCAGACCGAGTTGACTCGGGTTAGTAAACCGAGTTGACTCGGGTTGGCAGACCGAGTTGACTCGGGTTAGCAAACCGAGTTGACTCGGGTTAGCAAACGGAGTTGACTCGGGTTAGTAAACCGAGTTGACTCGGGTTAGCAAACCGAGTTGACTCGGGTAAGCAAACCGAGTTGACTCGGGTTAGCAAACCGAGTTGACTCGGGTTAGCAAACCGAGTTGACTCGGGTTAGCAAACCGAGTTGACTCGGGTTAGCAAACCGAGTTCACTCGGGTTAGTAGACCGAGTTAACTCGGGTTAGCAAACCGAGTTGACTCGGGTTAGCAAACCGAGTTGACTCGGGTTAGCAAACCGAGTTGACTCGGGTTAGCAAACCGAGTTGACTCGGGTTAGCAAACCGAGTTGACTCGGGTTAGAAGACTGAGTTGACACGGGTTAGCAGACCGAGTTGACTCAGGTTAGTAAACCGAGTTGACTCGGGTTAGCAAACCGAGTTGACTCGGGTTAGCAGACCGAGTTGACTCGGGTTAGTAAACCGAGTTGACTCGGGTTAGCAAACCGAGTTGACTCGGGTTAGCAAACCGAGTTGACTCGGGTTAGCAAACCGAGTTGACTCGGGTTAGTAGACCGAGTTAACTCGGGTTAGCAAACCGAGTTGACTCGGGTTGGTAGACCGAGTTAACTCGGGTTAGCAGACCGAGTTGACTCAGGTTAGTAAACCGAGTTGACTCGGGTTAGCAAACCGAGTTGACTCGGGTTAGCAGACCGAGTTGACTCGGGTTAGCAAACCGAGTTGACTCGGGTTAGCAAACCGAGTTGACTCGGGTTAGCAAACCGAGTTGACTCGGGTTAGCAAACCGAGTTCACTCGGGTTAGTAGACCGAGTTAACTCGGGTTAGCAAACCGAGTTGACTCGGGTTAGCAAACCGAGTTGACTCGGGTTAGCAAACCGAGTTGACTTGGGTTAGCAAACCGAGTTGACTCGGGTTAGCAAACCGAGTTGACTTGGGTTAGCAAACCGAGTTGACTCGGGTTAGAAGACTGAGTTGACACGGGTTAGCAGACCGAGTTGACTCAGGTTAGTAAACCGAGTTGACTCGGGTTAGCAAACCGAGTTGACTCGGGTTAGCAGACCGAGTTGACTCGGGTTAGCAAACCGAGTTGACTCGGGTTAGCAAACCGAGTTGACTCGGGTTAGCAAACCGAGTTGACTCGGGTTAGCAAACCGAGTTGACTCGGGTTAGCAAACCGAGTTGACTCGGGTAAGAAGACTGAGTTGACACGGGTTAGCAGACCGAGTTGACTCAGGTTAGTAAACCGAGTTGACTCGGGTTAGCAAACCGAGTTGACTCGGGTTAGCAGACCGAGTTGACTCAGGTTAGTAAACCGAGTTGACTCGGGTTAGCAAACCGAGTTGACTCGGGTTAGCAAACCGAGTTGACTCGGGTTAGCAGACCGAGTTGACTCGGGTTAGTAAACCGAGTTGACTCGGGTAAGTAGACAAAGTTAACTCGGGTTAGCAAACCGAGTTGACTCGGGTTAGCAAACCGAGTTGACTCGGGTTAGCAGACCGAGTTGACTCGGGTTAGCAGACCGAGTTGACTCGGGTTAGCAGACCGAGTTGACTCGGGTTGGTAAACCGAGTTGACTCGGGTTAGTAGGCCGAGTTAACTCGGGTTAGCAAACCGCGATAACTCGGGTTAGCAAACCGAGTTGACTCGGGTTAGCAAACCGAGTTGACTCGGGTTGGCAAACCGAGTTGACTCGGGTTAGCAAACCGAGTTGACTCGGGTTAGCAAACCGAGTTGGCTCGGGTTAGTAGATCGAGTTAACTCGGGTTAGCAAACGGAGTTGACTCGGGTTAGTAAACCGAGTTGACTCGGGTTAGCAAACCGAGTTGACTCGGGTTAGCAGACGGAGTTGACTCGGGTTAGCAGACCGAGTTGACTTGGGTTGGTAGACCGAGTTGACTCGGGTTAGCAAACCGAGTTGACTCGGGCTAGCAAACCGAGTTGACTCGGGTTAGCAGACCGAGTTGACTCGGGTTGGTAGACCGAGTTAACTCGGGTAAGCAAACCGAGTTGACTCGGGTTAGTAGGCCGAGTTAACTCGGGTTAGCAAACCGCGATAACTCGGGTTAGCAAACCGAGTTGACTCGGGTTAGCAAACCGAGTTGACTCGGGTTGGCAAACCGAGTTGACTCGGGTTAGCAAACCGAGTTGACTCGGGTTAGCAAACCGAGTTGGCTCGGGTTAGTAGATCGAGTTAACTCGGGTTAGCAAACGGAGTTGACTCGGGTTAGTAAACCGAGTTGACTCGGGTTAGCAAACCGAGTTGACTCGGGTTAGCAGACGGAGTTGACTCGGGTTAGCAGACCGAGTTGACTTGGGTTGGTAGACCGAGTTGACTCGGGTTAGCAAACCGAGTTGACTCGGGTTAGCAAACCGAGTTGACTCGGGCTAGCAAACCGAGTTGACTCGGGTTAGCAGACCGAGTTGACTCGGGTTGGTAGACCGAGTTGACTCGGGTTGGTAGACCGAGTTAACTCGGGTTAGCAAACCGAGTTGACTCGGGTTAGCAAACCGAGTTGACTCGGGTTAGCAAACCCAGTTGACTCGGGTTAGCAGACCGAGTTGACTCGGGTTAGCAGACCGAGTTGACTCGGCTTAGTAGACCGAGTTAACTCGGGTTAGCAAACCGAGATAACTCGGGTTAGCAAACCGAGTTGACTCGGGTTAGCAAACCGAGTTGACTCGGGTTAGCAGACCGAGTTGACTCGGGTTGGTAGACCGAGTTAACTCGGGTTAGCAAACCGAGTTGACTCGGGTTAGCAAACCGAGTTGACTCGGGTTAGCAGACCGAGTTGACTCGGGTTAGTAAACCGAGTTGACTCGGGTTAGTAGACCGAGTTAACTCGGGTTAGCAAACCGAGATAACTCGGGTTAGCAAACCGAGTTGACTCGGGTTAGCAAACCGAGTTGACTCGGGTTGGCAGACCGAGTTGACTCGGGTTAGCAAACCGAGTTGACTCGGGCTAGCAAACCGAGTTGACTCGGGTTAGCAGACCGAGTTGACTCGGGTTGGTAGACCGAGTTAACTCGGGTAAGCAAACCGAGTTGACTCGGGTTAGCAAACCGAGTTGACTCGGGTTAGCAGACCGAGTTGACTCGGGTTAGCAGACCGAGTTGACTCGGGTTAGCAGACCGAGTTGGCTCGGGTTAGCAGACCGAGTTGGCTCGGGTTAGTAAACCGAGTTGACTCGGGTTAGTAGACCGAGTTAACTCGGGTTAGCAAACCGAGATAACTCGGGTTAGCAAACCGAGTTGACTCGGGTTAGCAAAACGAGTTAACTCGGGTTGGCAGACCGAGTTGACTCGGGTTAGCAAACCGAGTTGACTCTGGTTAGCAAACCGAGTTGACTCGGGTTAGCAAACCGAGTTGACTCGGGTTAGCAAACCGAGTTGACTCTGGTTAGCAAACCGAGTTGACTCGGGTTAGCAAACCGAGTTGACTCGGGTTAGCAAACCGAGTTGACTCGGGTTAGTAGACCGAGTTGACTCGGGTTAGCAAACCGAGTTGACTCGGGTTAGCAAGCCGAGTTGACTCGGGTTAGTAGACCGAGTTAACTCGGGTTAGCAAATCGAGTTGACTCGGGTTAGTAAACCGAGTTGACTCGGGTTAGTAAACCGAGTAAACTCGGGTTAGCAGAACGAGTTGACTCGGGTAAGCAGACCGAGTTGATTCGGGTAAGTAGACCGAGTTAACTCGGGTTAGCAAACCGAGTTGACTCGGGTTAGTAGACCGAGTTAACTCGGGTTAGCAAACCGAGTTGACTCGGGTTAGCAAACCGAGTTGACTCGGGTTAGCAAACCGAGTTGACTCGGGTTAGCAAACCGAGTTGACTCGGGTTAGCAAACCGAGATGACTCGGGTTAGCAAACCGAGTTGACTCGGGTTAGTAGACCGAGTTAACTCGGGTTAGCAAACCGAGTTGACTCGGGTTAGCAAACCGAGTTGACTCGGGTTAGCAAACCGAGTTGACTCGGGTTAGCAAACCGAGTTGACTCGGGTTAGCAAACCGAGTTGACTCGGGCTAGCAAACCGAGTTGACTCGGGTTAGTAGACCGAGTTAACTCGGGTTAGCAAACCGAGTTGACTCGGGTTGGTAGACCGAGTTAACTCGGGTTAGCAAACCGAGTTGACTCGGGTTAGCAGACCGAGTTGACTCGGGTTAGTAAACCGAGTTGACACGGGTTAGTAGACCGAGTTAACTCGGGTTAGCAAACCGAGTTGACTCGGGTTAGCAGACCGAGTTGACTCGGGTTAGCAGACCGAGTTGACTCGGGTTAGCAGACCGAGTTGACTCGGGTTAGTAAACCGAGTTGACTCGGGTTAGTAGACCGAGTTAACTCGGGTTAGCAAACCGAGATAACTCGGGTTAGCAAACCGAGTTGACTCGGGTTAGCAAACCGAGTTGACTCGGGTTAGCAAACCGAGTTGATTCGGGTTAGTAGATCGAGTTAACTCGGGCTAGCAAACGGAGTTGACTCGGGTTAGTAAACCGAGTTGACTCGGGTTAGCAAACCGAGTTGACTCGGGTTAGCAGACGGAGTTGACTCGGGTTAGCAGACCGAGTTGACTTGGGTTGGTAGACCGAGTTGACTCGGGTTAGCAAACCGAGTTGACTCGGGCTAGCAAACCGAGTTGACTCGGGTTAGCAGACCGAGTTGACTCGGGTTGGTAGACCGAGTTAACTCGGGTTAGCAAACCGAGTTGACTCGGGTTAGCAAACCGAGTTGACTCGGGTTAGCAGACCGAGTTGACTCGGGTTAGCAGACCGAGTTGACTCGGGTAAGCAGACCGAGTTGACTCGGGTTAGCAAACCGAGTTGACTCGGGTTAGTAGACCGAGTTAACTCGGGTTAGCAGACCGAGTTGACTCGGGTTGGTAGACCGAATTAACTCGGGTTAGCAAACCGAGTTGACTCGGGTTAGCAAACTGAGTTGACTCGGGTTAGCAAACCGAGTTGACTCGGGTTAGCAGACCGAGTTGACTTGGGTTGGTAGACCGAGTTGACTCGGGTTAGCAAACCGAGTTGACTCGGGCTAGCAAACCGAGTTGACTCGGGTTAGCAGACCGAGTTGACTCGGGTTGGTAGACCGAGTTAACTCGGGTTAGCAAACCGAGTTGACTCGGGTTAGCAAACCGAGTTGACTCGGGTTAGCAAACCGAGTTGACTCGGGTTAGCAAACCGAGTTGACTCGGGTTAGTAGATCGAGTTAACTCGGGTTAGCAAACGGAGTTGACTCGGGTTAGTAAACCGAGTTGACTCGGGTAAGCAAACCGAGTTGACTCGGGTTAGCAAACCGAGTTGACTCGGGTTAGAAAACCGAGTTGACTCGGGTTAGCAAACCGAGTTGACTCGGGTTAACCGAGTTGACTCGGGTTAGCAGAACGAGTTGACTCGGGTTGGTAGACCGAGTTAACTCGGGTTAGCAAACCAAGTTGACTCGGGTTAGCAAACCGAGTTGACTCGGGTTAGCAAACCGAGTTGACTCGGGTTAGCAAACCGAGTTGACTCGGGTTAGCAAACCGAGTTGACTCGGGTTAGCAAACCGAGTTGACTCGGGTTAGCAGACCGAGTTGACTCGGGTTAGGAAACCGAGTTGACTCGGGTTAGCAAACCGAGATAACTCGGGTTAGCAAACCGAGTTGACTCGGGTTAGAAAACCGAGTTGACTCGGGTTAGCAAACCGAGTTGACTCGGGTTAACAGACCGAGTTGACTCGGGTTAACAGACCGAGTTGACTCGGGTTAGCAGACCGAGTTGACTCGGGTTGGTAGACCGAGTTAACTCGGGTTAGCAAACCGAGTTGACTCGGGTTAGCAGACCGAGTTGACTCGGGTTGGTAGACCGAGTTAACTCGGGTTAGCAAACCGAGTTGACTCGGGTAAGCAAACTGAGTTGACTCGGGTTAGCAAACCGAGTTGACTCGGGTTAGCAAACCGAGTTGACTCGGGTTAGTAGATCGAGTTAACTCGGGTTAGCAAACGGAGTTGACTCGGGTTAGTAAACCGAGTTGACTCGGGTAAGCAAACCGAGTTGACTCGGGTTAGCAAACCGAGTTGACTCGGGTTAGAAAACCGAGTTGACTCGGGTTAGCAAACCGAGTTGACTCGGGTTAACCGAGTTGACTCGGGTTAGCAGACCGAGTTGACTCGGGTTGGTAGACCGAGTTAACTCGGGTTAGCAAACCGAGTTGACTCGGGTTAGCAAACCGAGTTGACTCGGGTTAGCAAACCGAGTTGACTCGGGTTAGCAAACCGAGTTGACTCGGGTTAGGAAACCGAGTTGACTCGGGTTAGCAAACTAAGTTGACTCGGGTTAGCAAACCGAGTTGACTCGGGTTAGCAAACCGAGTTGACTCGGGTTAGCAAACCGAGTTGACTCGGGTTAGCAAACCGAGTTGACTCGGGTTAGCAAACCGAGTTGACTTGGGTTAGCAAACCGAGTTGACTCTGGTTAGCAAACCGAGTCTACTCGGGTTAGCAAACCGAGTTGACTCGGGTTAGCAAACCGAGTTGACTCGGGTTAGCAAACCGAGTTGACTCGGGTTAGCAAACCGAGTTGACTCGGGTTAGAAAACCGAGTTGACTCGGGTTAGCAAACCGAGTTGACTCGGGTTAACAGACCGAGTTGACTCGGGTTAGCAGAGCAAGTTGACTCGGGTTGGTAGACCGAGTTAACTCGGGTTAGCGAACCGAGTTGACTCAGGTTAGCAGACCGAGTTGACTCGGGTTGGTAGACCGAGTTCACTCGGGTTAGCAAACCGAGTTGACTCGGGTTAGCAAACTGAGTTGACTCGGGTTAGCAAACTGAGTTGACTCGGGTTAGCAAACCGAGTTGACTCGGGCTAGCAAACCGAGTTGACTCGGGTTAGCAGACCGAGTTGACTTGGGTTGGTAGACAGAGTTGACTCGGGTTAGCAAACCGAGTTGACTCGGGTTAGCAAACCGAGTTGACTCGGGCTAGCAAACCGAGTTGACTCGGGTTAGCAGACCGAGTTGACTCGGGTTAGCAAACCGAGTTGACTCGGGTTAGCAAACCGAGTTGACTCGGGTTAGCAAACCGAGTTGACTCGGGTTAGCAGACCGAGTTGACTCGGGTTAGCAGACCGAGTTGACTCGGGTTAGCAGACCGAGTTGACTCGGGTTAGTAAACCGAGTTGACTCGGGTTAGTAGACCGAGTTAACTCGGGTTAGCAAACCGAGATAACTCGGGTTAGCAAACCGAGTTGACTCGGGTTAGCAAACCGAGTTGACTCGGGTTGGCAGACCGAGTTGACTCGGGTTAGCAAATCGAGTTGACTCGGGTTAGCAAACCGAGTTGACTCGGGTTAGAAAACCGAGTTGACTCGGGTTAGCAAACCGAGTTGACTCGGGTTAACAGACCGAGTTGACTCGGGTTAGCAGACCGAGTTGACTCGGGTTGGTAGACCGAGTTAACTCGGGTTAGCAAACCGAGTTGACTCGGGTTAGCAAACTGAGTTGACTCGGGTTAGCAAACCGAGTTGACTCGGGTTAGCAAACCGAGTTGACTCGGGTTAGTAGATCGAGTTAACTCTGGTTAGCAAATGGAGTTGACTCGGGTTAGTAAACCGAGTTGACTCGGGTAAGCAAACCGAGTTGACTCGGGTTAGCAAACCGAGTTGACTCGGGTTAGAAAACCGAGTTGACTCGGGTTAGCAAACCGAGTTGACTCGGGTTAACAGACCGAGTTGACTCGGGTTAGCAGACCGAGTTGACTCGGGTTGGTAGACCGAGTTAACTCGGGTTAGCAAACCGAGTTGACTCGGGTTAGCAAACCGAGTTGACTCGGGTTAGCAAACCGAGTTGACTCGGGTTAGCAAACCGAGTTGACTCGGGTTAGCAAACCGAGTTGACTCGGGTTAGCAGACCGAGTTGACTCGGGTTAGCAAACCGAGTTGACTCGGGTTAGGAAACCGAGTTGACTCGGGTTAGCAAACTAAGTTGACTCGGGTTAGCAAACCGAGTCAACTCGGTTTGCTAACCCGAGTTAACTCGGTCTACCAACCCGAGTTGACTCGGGCTAGCAAACCGAGTTGACTCGGGTTAGCAAACCGAGTTGACTCGGGTTAGCAAACCGAGTTGACTCGGGTTAGCAAACTGAGTTGACTCGGGTTAGCAAACCGAGTTGACTCGGGCTAGCAAACCGAGTTGACTCGGGTTAGCAGACCGAGTTGACTTGGGTTGGTAGACCGAGTTGACTCGGGTTAGCAAACCGAGTTGACTCGGGTTAGCAAACCGAGTTGACTCGGGCTAGCAAACCGAGTTGACTCGGGTTAGCAGACCGAGTTGACTCGGGTTAGCAAACCGAGTTGACTCGGGTTAGCAAACCGAGTTGACTCGGGTTAGCAAACCGAGTTGACTCGGGTTAGCAAACCGAGTTGACTCGGGTTAGCAAACCGAGTTGACTCGGGTTAGCAGACCGAGTTGACTCGGGTTAGCAGACCGAGTTGACTCGGGTTAGCAGACCGAGTTGACTCGGGTTAGTAAACCGAGTTGACTCGGGTTAGTAGACCGAGTTAACTCGGGTTAGCAAACCGAGATAACTCGGGTTAGCAAACCGAGTTGACTCGGGTTAGCAAACCGAGTTGACTCGGGTTGGCAGACCGAGTTGGCTCGGGTTAGTAAACCGAGTTGACTCGGGTTAGTAGACCGAGTTAACTCGGGTTAGCAAACCGAGATAACTCGGGTTAGCAAACCGAGTTGACTCGGGTTAGCAAAACGAGTTAACTCGGGTTGGCAGACCGAGTTGACTCGGGTTAGCAAACCGAGTTGACTCTGGTTAGCAAACCGAGTTGACTCGGGTTAGCAAACCGAGTTGACTCGGGTTAGCAAACCGAGTTGACTCTGGTTAGCAAACCGAGTCTACTCGGGTTAGCAAACCGAGTTGACTCGGGTTAGCAAACCGAGTTGACTCAGGTTAGTAGACCGAGTTGACTCGGGTTAGCAAACCGAGTTGACTCGGGTTAGTAGACCGAGTTAACTCGGGTTAGCAAACCGAGTTGACTCGGGCTAGCAAACCGAGTTGACTCGGGTTAGCAGACCGAGTTGACTCGGGTTGGTAGACCGAGTTAACTCGGGTTAGCAAACCGAGTTGACTCGGGTTAGCAAACCGAGTTGACTCGGGTTAGCAGACCGAGTTGACTCGGGTTAGCAGACCGAGTTGACTCGGGTTAGCAGACCGAGTTGGCTCGGGTTAGTAAACCGAGTTGACTCGGGTTAGTAGACCGAGTTAACTCGGGTTAGCAAACCGAGATAACTCGGGTTAGCAAACCGAGTTGACTCGGGTTAGCAAAACGAGTTAACTCGGGTTGGCAGACCGAGTTGACTCGGGTTAGCAAACCGAGTTGACTCTGGTTAGCAAACCGAGTTGACTCGGGTTAGCAAACCGAGTTGACTCGGGTTAGCAAACCGAGTTGACTCTGGTTAGCAAACCGAGTCTACTCGGGTTAGCAAACCGAGTTGACTCGGGTTAGCAAACCGAGTTGACTCAGGTTAGTAGACCGAGTTGACTCGGGTTAGCAAACCGAGTTGACTCGGGTTAGTAGACCGAGTTAACTCGGGTTAGCAAACCGAGTTGACTCGGGTTAGCAAACCGAGTTGACTCGGGTTAGCAAACCGAGTTGACTCGGGTTAACAGACCGAGTTGACTCGGGTTAGCAGACCAAGTTGACTCGGGTTGGTAGACCGAGTTAACTCGGGTTAGCAAACCGAGTTGACTCGGGTTAGCAGACCGAGTTGACTCGGGTTGGTAGACCGAGTTAACTCGGGTTAGCAAACCGAGTTGACTCGGGTTAGCAAACTGAGTTGACTCGGGTTAGCAAACTGAGTTGACTCGGGTTAGCAAACCGAGTTGACTCGGGCTAGCAAACCGAGTTGACTCGGGTTAGCAGACCGAGTTGACTTGGGTTGGTAGACCGAGTTGACTCGGGTTAGCAAACCGAGTTGACTCGGGTTAGCAAACCGAGTTGACTCGGGCTAGCAAACCGAGTTGACTCGGGTTAGCAGCTCGAGTTGACTCGGGTTAGCAAACCGAGTTGACTCGGGTTAGCAAACCGAGTTGACTCGGGTTAGCAAACCGAGTTGACTCGGGTTAGCAGACCGAGTTGACTCGGGTTAGCAGACCGAGTTGACTCGGGTTAGCAGACCGAGTTGACTCGGGTTAGTAAACCGAGTTGACTCGGGTTAGTAGACCGAGTTAACTCGGGTTAGCAAACCGAGATAACTCGGGTTAGCAAACCGAGTTGACTCGGGTTAGCAAACCGAGTTGACTCGGGTTGGCAGACCGAGTTGACTAGGGTTAGCAAACCGAGTTGACTCGGGTTAGCAAACCGAGTTGACTCGGGTTAGAAAACCGAGTTGACTCGGGTTAGCAAACCGAGTTGACTCGGGTTAACAGACCGAGTTGACTCGGGTTAGCAGACCGAGTTGACTCGGGTTGGTAGACCGAGTTAACTCGGGTTAGCAAACCGAGTTGACTCGGGTTAGCAGACCGAGTTGACTCGGGTTGGTAGACCGAGTTAACTCGGGTTAGCAAACCGAGTTGACTCGGGTTAGCAAACTGAGTTGACTCGGGTTAGCAAACCGAGTTGACTCGGGTTAGCAAACCGAGTTGACTCGGGTTAGTAGATCGAGTTAACTCTGGTTAGCAAACGGAGTTGACTCGGGTTAGTAAACCGAGTTGACTCGGGTAAGCAAACCGAGTTGACTCGGGTTAGCAAACCGAGTTGACTCGGGTTAGAAAACCGAGTTGACTCGGGTTAGCAAACCGAGTTGACTCGGGTTAACAAACCGAGTTGACTCGGGTTAGCAGACCGAGTTGACTCGGGTTGGTAGACCGAGTTAACTCGGGTTAGCAAACCGAGTTGACTCGGGTTAGCAAACCGAGTTGACTCGGGTTAGCAAACCGAGTTGACTCGGGTTAGCAAACCGAGTTGACTCGGGTTAGCAGATCGAGTTGACTCGGGTTAGCAAACCGAGTTGACTCGGGTTAGGAAACCGAGTTGACTCGGGTTAGCAAACTAAGTTGACTCGGGTTAGCAAACCGAGTTGACTGGGGTTAGCAAACCGAGTTGACTCTGGTTAGCAAACCGAGTTGACTCGGGTTAGCAAAGCGAGTTGACTCGGGTTAGCAAACCGAGTTGACTCGGGTTAGCAGACCGAGTTGACTCGGGTTGGTAGACCGAGTTGACTCGGGTTAGCAAACCGAGTTGACTCGGGTTAACAGACCGAGTTGACTCGGGTTAACAGACCGAGTTGACTCCGAGTTGACTCGGGTTGGTAGAACGAGTTAACTCGGGTTAGCAAACCGAGTTGACTCGGGTTAGCAAACCGAGTTGACTCGGGTTAGCAAACCGAGTTGACTCGGGTTAGCAAACCGAGTTGACTCGGGTTAGCAGACTGAGTTGACTCGGGTTAGCAGACCGAGTTGACTCGGGTTAGCAAACCGAGTTGACTCGGGTTAGCAAACCAAGTTGACTCGGGTTAGCAAACCGAGTTGACTCGGGTTAGCAGACCGAGTTGACTCGGGTTGGTAGACCGAGTTAACTCGGGTTAGCAAACCGAGTTGACTCGGGTTAGCAAACTGAGTTGACTCGGGTTAGCAAACCGAGTTGACTCGGGTTAGCAAACCGAGTTGACTCGGGTTAGTAGATCGAGTTAACTCTGGTTAGCAAACGAAGTTGACTCGGGTTAGTAAACCGAGTTGACTCGGGTAAGCAAACCGAGTTGACTCGGGTTAGCAAACCGAGTTGACTCGGGTTAGAAAACCGAGTTGACTCGGGTTAGCAAACCGAGTTGACTCGGGTTAACAGACCGAGTTGACTCGGGTTAGCAGACCGAGTTGACTCGGGTTGGTAGACCGAGTTTACTCGGGTTAGCAAACCGAGTTGACTCGGGTTAGCAAACCGAGTTGACTCGGGTTAGCAAACCGAGTTGACTCGGGTTAGCAAACCGAGTTGACTCGGGTTAGCAAACCGAGTTGACTCGGGTTAGCAAACTGAGTTGACTCGGGTTAGCAAACCGAGTTGACTCGGGCTAGCAAACCGAGTTGACTCGGGTTAGCAGACCGAGTGGACTTGGGTTGGTAGACCGAGTTGACTCGGGTTAGCAAACCGAGTTGACTCGGGTTAGCAAACCGAGTTGACTCGGGCTAGCAAACCGAGTTGACTCGGGTTAGCAGACCGAGTTGACTCGGGTTAGCAAACCGAGTTGACTCGGGTTAGCAAACCGAGTTGACTCGGGTTAGCAAACCGAGTTGACTCGGGTTAGCAGACCGAGTTGACTCGGGTTAGCAGACCGAGTTGACTCGGGTTAGCAGACCGAGTTGACTCGGGTTAGTAAACCGAGTTGACTCGGGTTAGTAGACCGAGCTAACTCGGGTTAGCAAACCGAAATAACTCGGGTTAGCAAACCGAGTTGACTCGGGTTGGCAGACCGAGTTGACTCGGGTAAGCAAACCGAGTTGACTCGGGCTAGCAAACCGAGTTGACTCGGGTTAGCAGACCGAGTTGACTCGGGTTGGTAGACCGAGTTAACTCGGGTTAGCAAACCGAGTTGACTCGGGTTAGCAAACCGAGTTGACTCGGGTTAGCAGACCGAGTTGACTCGGGTTAGCAGACCGAGTTGACTCGGGTTAGCAGACCGAGTTGGCTCGGGTTAGTAAACCGAGTTGACTCGGGTTAGTAGACCGAGTTAACTCGGGTTAGCAAACCGAGTTGACTCGGGTTAGCAAAACGAGTTAACTCGGGTTGGCAGACCGAGTTGACTCGGGTTAGCAAACCGAGTTGACTCTGGTTAGCAAACCGAGTTGACTCGGGCTAGCAAACCGAGTTGACTCGGGTTAGCAAACCGAGTTGACTCTGGTTAGCAAACCGAGTCTACTCGGGTTAGCAAACCGAGTTGACTCGGGTTAGCAAACCGAGTTGACTCGGGTTAGTAGACCGAGTTGACTCGGGTTAGCAAACCGAGTTGACTCGGGTTAGTAGACCGAGTTAACTCGGGTTAGCAAACCGAGTTGACTCGGGTTAGCAAACCGAGTTGACTCGGGTTAGCAAACCGAGTTGACTCGGGTTAGCAAACCGAGTTGACTCGGGTTAGCAAACCGAGATGACTCGGGTTAGCAAACCGAGTTGACTCGGGTTTACAGACCGAGTTGACTCGGGTTAGCAGACCGAGTTGACACGGGTTAGCAGACCGAGTTGACTCAGGTTAGCAAACCGAGTTGACTCGGGTTAGCAAACCGAGTTGACTCGGGTTAGCAGACCGAGTTGACTCGGGTTAGCAAACCGAGTTGACTCGGGTTAGCAAACCGAGTTGACTCGGGTTAGCAAACCGAGTTGACTCGGGCTAGCAAACCGAGTTGACTCGGGTTAGTAGACCGAGTTAACTCGGGTTAGCAAACCGAGTTGACTCGGGTTGGTAGACCGAGTTAACTCGGGTTAGCAAACCGAGTTGACTCGGGTTAGCAAACCGAGTTGACTCGGGTTAGCAGACCGAGTTGACTCGGGTTAGTAAACCGAGTTGACACGGGTTAGTAGACCGAGTTAACTCGGGTTAGCAAACCGAGTTGACTCGGGTTAGCAGACCGAGTTGACTCGGGTTAGCAGACCGAGTTGACTCGGGTTAGCAGACCGAGTTGACTCGGGTTAGCAGACCGAGTTGACTCGGGTTAGTAAACCGAGTTGACTCGGGTTAGTAGACCGAGTTAACTCGGGTAAGCAAACCGAGATAACTCGGGTTAGCAAACCGAGTTGACTCGGGTAAGCAAACCGAGTTGACTCGGGTTAGCAAACCGAGTTGATTCGGGTTAGTAGATCGAGTTAACTCGGGCTAGCAAACGGAGTTGACTCGGGTTAGTAAACCGAGTTGACTTGGGTTAGCAAACCGAGTTGACTCGGGTTAGCAGACGGAGTTGACTCGGGTTAGCAGACCGAGTTGACTTGGGTTGGTAGACCGAGTTGACTCGGGTTAGCAAACCGAGTTGACTCGGGTTAGCAAACCGAGTTGACTCAGGCTAGCAAACCGAGTTGACTCGGGTTAGCAGACCGAGTTGACTCGGGTTGGTAGACCGAGTTAACTCGGGTTAGCAAACCGAGTTGACTCGGGTTAGCAAACCGAGTTGACTCGGGTTAGCAGACCGAGTTGACTCGGGTTAGCAGACCGAGTTGACTCGGGTTAGCAGACCGCGTTGACTCGGGTTAGCAAACCGAGTTGACTCGGGTTAGCAGACCGAGTTGACTCGGGTTGGTAGACCGAGTTAACTCGGGTTAGCAAACCGAGTTGACTCGGGTTAGCAGACCGAGTTGACTCGGGTTGGTAGACCGAGTTAACTCGGGTTAGCAAACCGAGTTGACTCGGGTTAGCAAACTGAGTTGACTCGGGTTAGCAAACCGAGTTGACTCGGGTTAGCAAACCGAGTTGACTCGGGTTAGTAGATCGAGTTAACTCTGGTTAGCAAACGGAGTTGACTCGGGTTAGTTAACCGAGTTGACTCGGGTAAGCAAACCGAGTTGACTCGGGTTAGCAAACCGAGTTGACTCGGGTTAGAAAACCGAGTTGACTCGGGTTAGCAGACCGAGTTGACTCGGGTTAGCAGACCGAGTTGACTCGGGTTAGCAAACCGAGTTGACTCGGGTTAGCAGACCGAGTTGACTCGGGTTGGTAGACCGAGTTAACTCGGGTTAGCAAACCGAGTTGACTCGGGTTAGCAGACCGAGTTGACTCGGGTTGGTAGACCGAGTTAACTCGGGTTAGCAAACCGAGTTGACTCGGGTTAGCAAACTGAGTTGACTCGGGTTAGCAAACCGAGTTGACTCGGGTTAGCAAACCGAGTTGACTCGGGTTAGTAGATCGAGTTAACTCTGGTTAGCAAACGGAGTTGACTCGGGTTAGTAAACCGAGTTGACTCGGGTAAGCAAACCGAGTTGACTCGGGTTAGTAGACCGAGTTAACTCGGGTTAGCAAACCGAGATAACTCGGGTTAGCAAACCGAGTTGACTCGGGTTAGAAAACAGAGTTGACTCGGGTTAGCAAACCGAGTTGACTCGGGTTAACAGACCGAGTTGACTCGGGTTAACAGACCGAGTTGACTCGGGTTGGTAGACCGAGTTAACTCGGGTTAGCAAACCGAGTTGACTCGGGTTAGCAGACCGAGTTGACTCGGGTTGGTAGACCGAGTTAACTCGGGTTAGCAAACCGAGTTGACTCGGGTTAGCAAACCGAGTTGACTCGGGTTAGCAAACTGAGTTGACTCGGGTTAGCAAACCGAGTTGACTCGGGTTAGCAAACCGAGTTGACTCGGGTTAGTAGATCGAGTTAACTCGGGTTAGCAAACGCAGTTGACTCGGGTTAGTAAACCGAGTTGACTCGGGTAAGCAAACCGAGTTGACTCGGGTTAGCAAACCGAGTTGACTCGGGTTAGAAAACCGAGTTGACTCGGGTTAGCAAACCGAGTTGACTCGGGTTAACCGAGTTGACTCGGGTTAGCAGACCGAGTTGACTCGGGTTGGTAGACCGAGTTAACTCGGGTTAGCAAACCGAGTTGACTCGGGTTAGCAAACCGAGTTGACTCGGGTTAGGAAACCGAGTTGACTCGGGTTAGCAAACTAAGTTGACTCGGGTTAGCAAACCGAGTTGACTCGGGTTAGCAAACCGAGTTGACTCGGGTTAGCAAACCGAGTTGACTCGGGTTAGCAAACCGAGTTGACTCGGGTTAGCAAACCGAGTTGACTCGGGTTAGCAAACCGAGTTGACTCGGGTTAGCAAACCGAGTTGACTCGGGTTAGCAAACCGAGTTGACTCGGGTTAGCAAACCGAGTTGACTCTGGTTAGCAAACCGAGTCTACTCGGGTTAGCAAACCGAGTTGACTCGGGTTAGCAAACCGAGTTGACTCGGGTTAGAAAACCGAGTTGACTCGGGTTAGCAAACCGAGTTGACTCGGGTTAACAGACCGAGTTGACTCGGGTTGGTAGACCGAGTTAACTCGGGTTAGCAAACCGAGTTGACTCGGGTTAGCAGACCGAGTTGACTCGGGTTGGTAGACCGAGTTAACTCGGGTTAGCAAACCAAGTTGACTCGGGTTAGCAAACTGAGTTGACTCGGGTTAGCAAACTGAGTTGACTCGGGTTAGCAAACCGAGTTGACTCGGGCTAGCAAACCGAGTTGACTCGGGTTAGCAGACCGAGTTGACTTGGGTTGGTAGACCGAGTTGACTCGGGTTAGCACACCGAGTTGACTCGGGTTAGCAAACCGAGTTGACTCGGGCTAGCAAACCGAGTTGACTCGGGTTAGCAGACCGAGTTGACTCGGGTTAGCAAACCGAGTTGACTCGGGTTAGCAAACCGAGTTGACTCGGGTTAGCAGACCGAGTTGACTCGGGTTAGCAGACCGAGTTGACTCGGGTTAGTAAACCGAGTTGACTCGGGTTAGTAGACCAAGTTAACTCGGGTTAGCAAACCGAGATAACTGGGGTTAGCAAACCGAGTTGACTCGGGTTAGCAAACCGAGTTGACTCGGGTTGGCAGACCGAGTTGACTCGGGTTAGCAAACCGAGTTGACTCGGGTTAGCAAACCGAGTTGACTCGGGTTAGAAAACCGAGTTGACTCGGGTTAGCAAACCGAGTTGACTCGGGTTAACAGACCGAGTTGACTCGGGTTAGCAGACCGAGTTGACTCGGGTTGGTAGACCGAGTTAACTCGGGTTAGCAAACCGAGTTGACTCGGGTTAGCAGACCGAGTTGACTCGGGTTGGTAGACCGAGTTAACTCGGGTTAGCAAACCGAGTTGACTCGGGTTAGCAAACTGAGTTGACTCGGGTTAGCAAACCGAGTTGACTCGGGTTAGCAAACCGAGTTGACTCGGGTTAGTAGATCGAGTTAACTCTGGTTAGCAAACGGAGTTGACTCGGGTTAGTAAACCGAGTTGACTCGGGTAAGCAAACCGAGTTGACTCGGGTTAGCAAACCGAGTTGACTCGGGTTAGAAAACCGAGTTGACTCGGGTTAGCAAACCGAGTTGACTCGGGTTAACAGACCGAGTTGACTCGGGTTAGCAGACCGAGTTGACTCGGGTTGGTAGACCGAGTTAACTCGGGTTAGCAAACCGAGTTGACTCGGGTTAGCAAACCGAGTTGACTCGGGTTAGCAAACCGAGTTGACTCGGGTTAGCAAACCGAGTTGACTCGGGTTAGCAAACCGAGTTGACTCGGGTTAGCAAACCGAGTTGACTCGGGTAAGCAAACCGAGTTGACTCGGGTTAGCAAACCGAGTTGACTCGGGCTAGGAAACCGAGTTGACTCGGGTTAGCAAACTAAGTTGACTCGGGTTAGCAAACCGAGTTGACTCGGGTTAGCAAACCGAGTTGACTCTGGTTAGCAAACCGAGTTGACTCGGGTTAGCAAAGCGAGTTGACTCGGGTTAGCAAACCGAGTTGACTCGGGTTAGCAGACCGAGTTGACTCGGGTTGGCAGACCGAGTTGACTAGGGTTAGCAAACCGAGTTGACTCGGGTTAACAGACCGAGTTGACTCCGAGTTGACTCGGGTTGGTAGAACGAGTTAACTCGGGTTAGCAAACCGAGTTGACTCGGGTTAGCAAACCGAGCTGACTCGGGTTAGCAGACTGAGTTGACTCGGGTTAGCAGACCGAGTTGACTCGGGTTAGCAAACCGAGTTGACTCGGGTTAGCAAACCGAGTTGACTCGGGTTAGCAAACCGAGTTGACTCGGGTTAGCAGACCGAGTTGACTCGGGTTGGTAGACCGAGTTAACTCGGGTTAGCAAACCGAGTTGACTCGGGTTAGCAAACTGAGTTGACTCGGGTTAGCAAACCGAGTTGACTCGGGTTAGCAGACCGAGTTGACTCGGGTTAGCAAACCGAGTTGACTCGGGTTAGCAAAGCGAGTTGACTCGGGTTAGCAAACCGAGTTGACTCGGGTTAGCAGACCGAGTTGACTCGGGTTGGTAGACCGAGTTGACTCGGGTTAGCAAACCGAGTTGACTCGGGTTAACAGACCGAGTTGACTCCGAGTTGACTCGGGTTGGTAGAACGAGTTAACTCGGGTTAGCAAACCGAGTTGACTCGGGTTAGCAAACCGAGTTGACTCGGGTTAGAAAACCGAGTTGACTCGGGTTAGCAAACCGAGTTGACTCGGGTTAGCAAACCGAGTTGACTCGGGTTAGAAAACCGAGTTGACTCGGGTTAGCAAACCGAGTTGACTCGGGTTAGCAAACCGAGTTGACTCGGGTTAGCAAACCGAGTTGACTCGGGTTAGCAAACCGATTTGACTCGGGTTAGGAAACCGAGTTGACTCGGGTTAGCAAACTAAGTTGACTCGGGTTAGCAAACCGAGTTGACTCGGGTTAGCAAACCGAGTTGACTCGGGTTAGTAGATCGAGTTAACTCTGGTTAGCAAACGGAGTTGACTCGGGTTAGTAAACCGAGTTGACTCGGGTAAGCAAACCGAGTTGACTCGGGTTAGCAAACCGAGTTGACTCGGGTTAGAAAACCGAGTTGACTCGGGTTAGCAAACCGAGTTGACTCGGGTTAGCAAACCGAGTTGACTCGGGTTAGCAAACCGATTTGACTCGGGTTAGGAAACCGAGTTGACTCGGGTTAGCAAACTAAGTTGACTCGGGTTAGCAAACCGAGTTGACTCGGGTTAGCAAACCGAGTTGACTCGGGTTAGCAAAGCGAGTTGACTCGGGTTAGCAAACCGAGTTGACTCGGGTTAGCAGACCGAGTTGACTCGGGTTGGTAGACCGAGTTGACTCGGGTTAGCAAACCGAGTTGACTCGGGTTAACAGACCGAGTTGACTCCGAGTTGACTCGGGTTGGTAGAACGAGTTAACTCGGGTTAGCAAACCGAGTTGACTCGGTTTAGCAAACCGAGTTGACTCGGGTTAGAAAACCGAGTTGACTCGGGTTAGCAAACCGAGTTGACTCGGGTTAACAGACCGAGTTGACTCGGGTTAGCAAACCGAGTTGACTCGGGTTAGCAAACCGATTTGACTCGGGTAAGGAAACCGAGTTGACTCGGGTTAGCAAACTAAGTTGACTCGGGTTAGCAAACCGAGTTGACTCGGGTTAGTAGATCGAGTTAACTCTGGTTAGCAAACGGAGTTGACTCGGGTTAGTAAACCGAGTTGACTCGGGTAAGCAAACCGAGTTGACTCGGGTTAGCAAACCGAGTTGACTCGGGTTAGAAAACCGAGTTGACTCGTGTTAGCAAACCGAGTTGACTCGGGTTAGCAAACCGAGTTGACTCGGGTTAGCAAACCGATTTGACTCGGGTTAGGAAACCGAGTTGACTCGGGTTAGCAAACTAAGTTGACTCGGGTTAGCAAACCGAGTTGACTCGGGTTAGCAAACCGAGTTGACTCGGGTTAGCAAAGCGAGTTGACTCGGGTTAGCAAACCGAGTTGACTCGGGTTAGCAGACCGAGTTGACTCGGGTTGGTAGACCGAGTTGACTCGGGTTAGCAAACCGAGTTGACTCGGGTTAACAGACCGAGTTGACTCCGAGTTGACTCGGGTTGGTAGAACGAGTTAACTCGGGTTAGCAAACCGAGTTGACTCGGGTTAGCAAACCGAGTTGACTCGGGTTAGAAAACCGAGTTGACTCGGGTTAGCAAACCGAGTTGACTCGGGTTAACAGACCGAGTTGACTCGGGTTAGCAGACCGAGTTGACTCGGGTTAGCAAACCGAGTTGACTCGGGTTAGCAAACCGAGTTGAGTCGGGTTAGCAAACCGAGTTGACTCGGGTTAGCAAACCGAGTTGACTCGGGTTAGGAAACCGAGTTGACTCGGGTTAGCAAACTAAGTTGACTCGGGTTAGCAAACCGAGTTGACTCGGGTTAGCAAACCGAGTTGACTCTGGTTAGCAAACCGAGTTGACTCGGGTTAGCAAAGCGAGTTGACTCGGGTTAGCAAACCGAGTTGACTCTGGTTAGCAAACCGAGTTGACTCGGGTTAGCAAACCGAGTTGACTCGGGTTAGCAGACCGAGTTGACGCGGGTTGGTAGACCGAGTTGACTCGGGTTAGCAAACCGAGTTGACTCGGGTTAACAGACCGAGTTGACTCCGAGTTGACTCGGGTTGGTAGAACGAGTTAACTCGGGTTAGCAAACCGAGTTGACTCGGGTTAGCAAACCGAGTTGACTCGGGTTAGCAAACCGAGTTGACTCGGGTTAGCAGACTGAGTTGACTAAGGTTAGCAGACCGAGTTGACTCGGGTTAGCAAACCGAGTTGACTCGGGTTAGCAAACCGAGTTGACTCGGGTTAGCAAACCGAGTTGACTCGGGTTAGCAAACCGAGTTGACTCGGGTTGGTAGACCGAGTTAACTCGGGTTAGGAAACCGAGTTGACTCGGGTTAGCAAACCGAGTTGACTCGGGTTAGCAAACCGAGTTGACTCGGGTTAGCAAACCGAGTTGACTCGGGTTAGCAAACCGAATTGACTCGGGTTAGCAGACTGAGTTGACTCGGGTTAGTAAACCGAGTTGACTCGGGTTAGAAGACCGAGTTAACTCGGGTTAGCAAACCGAGTTGACTCGGGTTAGCAAACAGAGTTGACTCGGGTTAGCAGACCGAGTTGGCTCGGGTTAGCAGACCGAGTTGACTCAGGTTAGTAAACCGAGTTGACTCGGGTTAGTAGACCGAGTTAACTCGGGTTAGCAAACCGAGATAACTCGGGTTAGCAAACCGAGTTGACTCGGGTTGGCAAACCGAGTTGACTCGGGTTAGCAAACCGAGTTGACTCGGGTTAGCAAACCGAGTTGACTCGGGTTAGTAGATCGAGTTAACTCGGGTTAGCAAACGGAGTTGACTCGGGTTAGTAAACCTAGTTGACTCGGGTTAGCAAACCGAGTTGACTCGGGTTAGCAGACCGAGTTGACTCGGGTTAGCAGACCGAGTTGACTTGGGTTGGTAGACCGAGTTGACTCGGGTTAGCAAACCGAGTTGACTCGGGTTAGCAAACCGAGTTGACTCGGGTTAGCAAATCGAAATGACTCCGGTTAGCAGACCGAATTGACTCGGGTTGGTAGACCGAGTTAACTCGGGTTAGCAAACCGAGTTGACTCGGGTTAGCAAACCGAGTTGACTCGGGTTAGCAAACCGAGTTGACTCGGGTTAGCAGACCGAGTTGACTCGGGTAAGCAGACCGAGTTGACTCGGGTTAGTAAACCGAGTTGACTCGGGTTAGTAGACCGAGTAAACTCGGGTTAGCAAACCGAGATAACTCGGGTTAGCAAACCGAGTTGACTCGGGTTAGCAAACCGAGTTGACTCGGGTTAGCAAACCGAGTTGACTCGGATTAGAAAACCGAGTTGACTCGGGTTAGAAAACCGAGTTGACTCGGGTTAGCAAACCGAGTTGACTCGGGTTAACAGACCGAGTTGACTCGGGTTAGCAGACCGAGTTGACTCGGGTTGGTAGACCGAGTTAACTCGCGTTAGCAAACCGAGTTGACTCGGGTTAGCAAACCGAGTTGACTCGGGTTATCAGACCGAGTTGACTCGGGTTGGTAGACCGAGTTAACTCGGGTTAGCAAACCGAGTTGACTCGGGTTAGCAAACTGAGTTGACTCGGGTTAGCAAACCGAGTTGACTCGGGTTAGCAAACCGAGTTGACTCGGGTTAGTAGACCGAGTTAACTCGGGTTAGCAATCGGAGTTGACTCGGGTTAGTAAACCGAGTTGGCTCAGGTTAGCAAACCGAGTTGACTCGGGTTAGCAAACCGAGTTGACTCGGGTTAGAAAACCGAGTTGACTCGGGTTAGAAAACCGAGTTGACTCGGGTTAGTAAACCGAGTTGACTCGGGTTAGCAAACCGAGTTGACTCGGGTTAGCAAACCGAGTTGACTCGGGTTAGCAGACCGAGTTGACTCGGGTTGGTAGACCGAGCTAGCTCGGGCTAGCAAACCGAGTTGACTCGGGTTAGCAAACGGAGTTGACTCGGGTTAGCAAACCGAGTTGACTCGGGTTAGCAAACCGAGTTGACTCGGGTTAGTAGACCGAGTTAACTCGGGTTAGCAAACCGAGTTGACTCGGGTTAGCAAACCGAGTTGACTCGGGTTAGCAAACCGAGTTGACTCGGGTTAGCAAACCGAGTTGACTCGGGTTAGCAAACTGAGTTGACTCGGGTTAGCAAACTGAGTTGACTCGGGTAAGCAAACCGAGTTGACTCGGGTTAGCAAACCGAGTTGACTCGGGTTAGCAGACCGAGTTGACTCGGGTTAGCAGACCGAGTTGACTCGGGTTGGTAGACCGAGTTTACTCGGGTTAGCAAACCGAGTTGACTCGGGTTAGCAAACTGAGTTGACTCGGGTTAGCAAACCGAGTTGACTCGGGTTAGCAAACCGAGTTGACTCGGGTTAGCAAACCGAGTTGACTCGGGTTAGTAGATCGAGTTAACTCGGGTTAGCAAACGGAGTTGACTCGGGTTAGTAAACCGAGTTGACTCGGGTTAGCAAACCGAGTTGACTCGGGTTAGCAGACCGAGTTGACTCGGGTTAGCAGACCGAGTTGACTTGGGTTGTTAGACCGAGTTGACTCGGGTTAGCAAACCGAGTTGACTCGGGTTAGCAAACCGAGTTGACTCGGGTTAGCAAACCGAGTTGACTCGGGTTAGCAAACCGAGTTGACTCGGGTTAGCAAACCGAGTTGACTCGGGTTAGGAAACCGAGTTGACTCGGGTTAGCAAACTAAGTTGACTCGGGTTAGCAAACCGAGTTGACTCGGGTTAGCAAACCGAGTTGACTCTGGTTAGCAAACCGAGTTGACTCGGGTTAGCAAAGCGAGTTGACTCGGGTTAGCAAACCGAGTTGACTCGGGCTAGCAGACCGAGTTGACTCGGGTTGGTAGACCGAGTTGACTCGGGTTAGCAAACCGAGTTGACTCGGGTTAACAGACCGAGTTGACTCCGAGTTGACTCGGGTTGGTAGAACGAGTTAACTCGGGTTAGCAAACCGAGTTGACTCGGGTTAGCAAACCGAGTTGACTCGGGTTAGCAAACCGAGCTGACTCGGGTTAGCAGACTGAGTTGACTCGGGTTAGCAGACCGAGTTGACTCGGGTTAGCAAACCGAGTTGACTCGGGTTAGCAAACCGAGTTGACTCGGGTTAGCAAACCGAGTTGACTCGGGTTAGCAGACCGAGTTGACTCGGGTTGGTAGACCGAGTTAACTCGGGTTAGCAAACCGAGTTGACTCGGGTTAGCAAACTGAGTTGACTCGGGTTAGCAGACCGAGTTGACTCGGGTTAGCAAACCGAGTTGACTCGGGTTAGCAAACCGAGTTGACTCGGGTTAGTAGATCGAGTTAACTCTGGTTAGCAAACGGAGTTGACTCGGGTTAGTAAACCGAGTTGACTCGGGTAAGCAAACCGAGTTGACTCGGGTTAGCAAACCGAGTTGACTCGGGTTAGAAAACCGAGTTGACTCGGGTTAGCAAACCGAGTTGACTCGGGTTAACAGACCGAGTTGACTCGGGTTAGCAGACCGAGTTGACTCGGGTTGGTAGACCGAGTTAACTCGGGTTAGCAAACCGAGTTGACTCGGGTTAGCAAACCGAGTTGACTCGGGTTAGCAAACCGAGTTGACTCGGGTTAGCAAACCGAGTTGACTCGGGTTAGCAAACCGAGTTGACTCGGGTTAGCAAACCGAGTTGACTCGGGTTAGCAAACCGAGTTGACTCGGGTTAGCAAACCGAGTTGACTCGGGTTAGCAAACTAAGTTGACTCGGGTTAGCAAACCGAGTTGACTCGGGTTAGCAAACCGAGTTGACTCTGGTTAGCAAACCGAGTTGACTCGGGTTAGCAAAGCGAGTTGACTCGGGTTAGCAAACCGAGTTGACTCGGGTTAGCAGACCGAGTTGACTCGGGTTGGTAGACCGAGTTGACTCGGGTTAGCAAACCGAGTTGACTCGGGTTAACAGACCGAGTTGACTCCGAGTTGACTCGGGTTGGTAGAACGAGTTAACTCGGGTTAGCAAACCGAGTTGACTCGGGTTAGCAAACCGAGTTGACTCGGGTTAGCAAACCGAGTTGACTCGGGTTAGCAAACCGAGTTGACTCGGCTTAGAAAACCGAGTTGACTCGGTTAGCAAACCGAGTTGACTCGGGTTAACAGACCGAGTTGACTCGGGTTAGCAGACCGAGTTGACTCGGGTTAGCAAACCGAGTTGACTCGGGTTAGCAAACCGAGTTGACTCGGGTTAGCAAACCGAGTTGACTCGGGTTAGCAAACCGAGTTGACTCGGGTTAGCAAACCGAGTTGACTCGGGTTAGGAAACCGAGTTGACTCGGGTTAGCAAACTAAGTTGACTCGGGTTAGCAAACCGAGTTGACTCGGGTTAGCAAACCGAGTTGACTCTGGTTAGCAAACCGAGTTGACTCGGGTTAGCAAAGCGAGTTGACTCGGGTTAGCAAACCGAGTTGACTCTGGTTAGCAAACCGAGTTGACTCGGGTTAGCAAACCGAGTTGACTCGGGTTAGCAGACCGAGTTGACTCGGGTTGGTAGACCGAGTTGACTCGGGTTAGCAAACCGAGTTGACTCGGGTTAACAGACCGAGTTGACTCCGAGTTGACTCGGGTTGGTAGAACGAGTTAACTCGGGTTAGCAAACCGAGTTGACTCGGGTTAGCAAACCGAGTTGACTCGGGTTAGCAAACCGAGTTGACTCGGGTTAGCAAACCGAGTTGACTCGGGTTAGCAAACCGAGTTGACTCGGGTTGGTAGACCGAGTTAACTCGGGTTAGCAAACCGAGTTGACTCGGGTTAGCAAACCGAGTTGACTCGGGTTAGCAAACCGAGTTGACTCGGGTTAGCAAACCGAGTTGACTCGGGTTAGCAAACCGAATTGACTCGGGTTAGCAGACCGAGTTGACTCGGGTTAGTAAACCGAGTTGACTCGGGTTAGAAGACCGAGTTAACTCGGGTTAGCAAACCGAGTTGACTCGGGTTAGCAAACAGAGTTGACTCGGGTTAGCAGACCGAGTTGGCTCGGGTTAGCAGACCGAGTTGACTCAGGTTAGTAAACCGAGTTGACTCGGGTTAGTAGACCGAGTTAACTCGGGTTAGCAAACCGAGATAACTCGGGTTAGCAAACCGAGTTGACTCGGGTTAGCAAACCGAGTTGACTCGGGTTAGCAAACCGAGTTGACTCGGGTTAGCAAACCGAGTTGACTCGGGTTAGCAAACCGAGTTGACTCGGGTTAGCAAACCGAGTTGACTCGGGTTAGTAGATCGAGTTAACTCGGGTTAGCAAACGGAGTTGACTAGGGTTAGTAAACCTAGTTGACTCGGGTTAGCAAACCGAGTTGACTCGGGTTAGCAGACCGAGTTGACTCGGGTTAGCAGACCGAGTTGACTTGGGTTGGTAGACCGAGTTGACTCGGGTTAGCAAACCGAGTTGACTCGGGTTAGCAAACCGAAATGACTCCGGTTAGCAGGCCGAATTGACTCGGGTTGGTAGACCGAGTTAACTCGGGTTAGCAAACCGAGTTGACTCGGGTTAGCAAACCGAGTTGACTCGGGTTAGCAAACCGAGTTGACTCGGGTTAGCAGACCGAGTTGACTCGGGTAAGCAGACCGAGTTGACTCGGGTTAGTAAACCGAGTTGACTCGGGTTAGTAGACCGAGTAAACTCGGGTTAGCAAACCGAGATAACTCGGGTTAGCAAACCGAGTTGACTAGGGTTAGCAAACCGAGTTGACTCGGGTTAGCAAACCGAGTTGACTCGGATTAGAAAACCGAGTTGACTCGGGTTAGAAAACCGAGTTGACTCGGGTTAGCAAACCGAGTTGACTCGGGTTAACAGACCGAGTTGACTCGGGTTAGCAGACCGAGTTGACTCGGGTTGGTAGACCGAGTTAACTCGCGTTAGCAAACCGAGTTGACTCGGGTTAGCAAACCGAGTTGACTCGGGTTATCAGACCGAGTTGACTCGGGTTGGTAGACCGAGTTAACTCGGGTTAGCAAACCGAGTTGACTCGGGTTAGCAAACTGAGTTGACTCGGGTTAGCAAACCGAGTTGACTCGGGTTAGCAAACCGAGTTGACTCGGGTTAGTAGATCGAGTTAACTCGGGTTAGCAATCGGAGTTGACTCGGGTTAGTAAACCGAGTTGGCTCGGGTTAGCAAACCGAGTTGACTCGGGTTAGCAAACCGAGTTGACTCGGGTTAGAAAACCGAGTTGACTCGGGTTAGAAAACCGAGTTGACTCGGGTTAGTAAACCGAGTTGACTCGGGTTAGCAAACCGAGTTGACTCGGGTTAGCAGACCGAGTTGACTCGGGTTAGCAAACCGAGTTGACTCGGGTTAGCAAACCGAGTTGACTCGGGTTAGCAAACCGAGTTGACTCGGGTTAGCAAACCGAGTTGACTCGGGTTAGCAAACCGAGTTGACTCGGGTTAGTAGACCGAGTTAACTCGGGTTAGCAAACCGAGTTGACTCGGGTTAGCAAACCGAGTTGACTCGGGTTAGCAAACCGAGTTGACTCGGGTTAGCAAACCGAGTTGACTCGGGTTAGCAAACTGAGTTGACTCGGGTAAGCAAACCGAGTTGACTCGGGTTAGCAAACCGAGTTGACTCGGGTTAGCAGACCGAGTTGACTCGGGTTAGCAGACCGAGTTGACTCGGGTTGGTAGACCGAGTTTACTCGGGTTAGCAAACCGAGTTGACTCGGGTTAGCAAACTGAGTTTACTCGGGTTAGCAAACCGAGTTGACTCGGGTTAGCAAACCGAGTTGACTCGGGTTAGCAAACCGAGTTGACTCGGGTTAGCAAACCGAGTTGACTCGGGTTAGTAGATCGAGTTAACTCGGGTTAGCAAACGGAGTTGACTCGGGTTAGCAAACCGAGTTGACTCGGGTTAGCAAACCGAGTTGACTCGGGTTAGCAAACCGAGTTGACTCGGGTTAGCAGACCGAGTTGACTCGGGTTAGCAGACCGAGTTGACTTGGGTTGTTAGACCGAGTTGACTCGGGTTAGCAAACCGAGTTGACTCGGGTTAGCAAACTGAGTTGACTCGGGCTAGCAAACCGAGTTGACTCGGGTTAGCAGACCGAGTTGACTCGGGTTGGTAGACCGAGTTAACTCGGGTTAGCAAACCGAGTTGACTCGGGTTAGCAGACCGAGTTGACTCGGGTTAGCAGACCGAGTTGACTCGGGTTAGTAAACCGAGTTGACTCGGGTTAGTAGACCGAGTTAACTCGGGTTAGCAAACCGAGATAACTCGGGTTAGCAAACCGAGTTGACTCGGGTTGGCAGACCGAGTTGACTCGGGTTAGCAAACCGAGTTGACTCGGGTTAGCAAACCGAGTTGACTCGGGTTAGCAAACCGAGTCTACTCGGGTTAGCAAACCGAGTTGACTCGGGTTAGCAAACCGAGTTGACTCGGGTTAGCAGACCGAGTTGACTCGGGTTAGCAAACCGAGTTGACTCGGGTTAGGAAACCGAGTTGACTCGGGTTAGCAAACCGAGTTGACTCTGGTTAGCAAACCGAGTTGACTCTGGTTAGCAAACCGAGTTGACTCGGGTTAGCAAAGCGAGTTGACTCGGGTTAGCAAACTGAGTTGACTCGGGTTAGCAGACCGAGTTGACTCGGGTTGGTAGACCGAGTTGACTCGGGTTGGTAGACCGAGTTAACTCGGGTTAGCAGACCGAGTTGACTCGGGTTAGCAAACCGAGTTGACTCGGGTTAGCAAACCGAGTTGACTCGGGTTAGTAGACCGAGTTAACTCGGGTTAGCAAACCGAGTTGACTCGGGTTAGCAAACCGAGTTGACTCGGGTTAGTAGATCGAGTAAACTCGGGTTAGCAAACGGAGTTGACTCGGGTTAGTAAACCTAGTTGACTCGGGTTAGCAAACCGAGTTGACTCGGGTTAGCAGACCGAGTTGACTCGGGTTGGTAGACCGAGTTAATTCGGGTTAGCAAACCGAGTTGACTCGGGTTAGCAAACTGAGTTGACTCGGGTTAGCAAACCGAGTTGACTCGGGTTAGCAAACCGAGTTGACTCGGGTTAGCAAACCGAGTTGACTCGGGTTAGTAGATCGAGTTAACTCTGGTTAGCAAACGGAGTTGACTCGGGTTAGTAAACCGAGTTGACTCGGGTAAGCAAACCGAGTTGACTCGGGTTAGCAAACCGAGTTGACTCGGGTTAGAAAACCGAGTTGACTCGGGTTAGCAAACCGAGTTGACTCGGGTTAACAGACCGAGTTGACTCGGGTTAGCAGACCGAGTTGACTCGGGTTGGTAGACCGAGTTAACTCGGGTTAGCAAACCGAGTTGACTCGGGTTAGCAAACCGAGTTGACTCGGGTTAGCAAACCGAGTTGACTCGGGTTAGCAAACCGAGTTGACTCGGGTTAGGAAACCGAGTTGACTCGGGTTAGCAAACTAAGTTGACTCGGGTTAGCAAACCGAGTTGACTCGGGTTAGCAAACCGAGTTGACTCTGGTTAGCAAACCGAGTTGACTCGGGTTAGCAAAGCGAGTTGACTCGGGTTAGCAAACCGAGTTGACTCGGGTTAGCAGACCGAGTTGACTCGGGTTGGTAGACCGAGTTGACTCGGGTTAGCAAACCGAGTTGACTCGGGTTAACAGACCGAGTTGACTCCGAGTTGACTCGGGTTGGTAGAACGAGTTAACTCGGGTTAGCAAACCGAGTTGACTCGGGTTAGCAAACCGAGTTGACTCGGGTTAGCAAACCGAGTTGACTCGGGTTAGAAAACCGAGTTGACTCGGGTTAGCAAACCGAGTTGACTCGGGTTAACAGACCGAGTTGACTCGGGTTAGCAGACCGAGTTGACTCGGGTTAGCAAACCGAGTTGACTCGGGTTAGCAAACCGAGTTGACTCGGGTTAGCAAACCGAGTTGACTCGGGTTAGCAAACCGAGTTGACTCGGGTTAGGAAACCGAGTTGACTCGGGTTAGCAAACTAAGTTGACTCGGGTAAGCAAACCGAGTTGACTCGGGTTAGCAAACCGAGTTGACTCTGGTTAGCAAACCGAGTTGACTCGGGTTAGCAAAGCGAGTTGACTCGGGTTAGCAAACCGAGTTGACTCTGGTTAGCGAACCGAGTTGACTCGGGTTAGCAAACCGAGTTGACTCGGGTTAGCAGACCGAGTTGACTCGGGTTGGTAGACCGAGTTGACTCGGGTTAGCAAACCGAGTTGACTCGGGTTAACAGACCGAGTTGACTCCGAGTTGACTCGGGTTGGTAGAACGAGTTAACTCGGGTTAGCAAACCGAGTTGACTCGGGTTAGCAAACCGAGTTGACTCGGGTTAGCAAACCGAGTTGACTCGGGTTAGCAGACTGAGTTGACTCGGGTTAGCAGACCGAGTTGACTCGGGTTAGCAAACCGAGTTGACTCGGGTTAGCAAACCGAGTTGACTCGGGTTAGCAAACCGAGTTGACTCGGGTTAGCAAACCGAGTTGACTCGGGTTGGTAGACCGAGTTAACTCGGGTTAGCAAACCGAGTTGACTCGGGTTAGCAAACCGAGTTGACTCGGGTTAGCAAACCGAGTTGACTCGGGTTAGCAAACCGAGTTGACTCGGGTTAGCAAACCGAATTGACTCGGGTTAGCAGACCGAGTTGACTCGGGTTAGTAAACCGAGTTGACTCGGGTTAGAAGACCGAGTTAACTCGGGTTAGCAAACCGAGTTGACTCGGGTTAGCAAACAGAGTTGACTCGGGTTAGCAGACCGAGTTGGCTCGGGTTAGCAGACCGAGTTGACTCAGGTTAGTAAACCGAGTTGACTCGGGTTAGTAGACCGAGTTAACTCGGGTTAGCAAACCGAGATAACTCGGGTTAGCAAACCGAGTTGACTCGGGTTGGCAAACCGAGTTGACTCGGGTTAGCAAACCGAGTTGACTCGGGTTAGCAAACCGAGTTGACTCGGGTTAGCAAACCGAGTTGACTCGGGTTAGCAAACCGAGTTGACTCGGGTTAGTAGATCGAGTTAACTCGGGTTAGCAAACGGAGTTGACTCGGGTTAGTAAACCTAGTTGACTCGGGTTAGCAAACCGAGTTGACTCGGGTTAGCAGACCGAGTTGACTCGGGTTAGCAGACCGAGTTGACTTGGGTTGGTAGACCGAGTTGACTCGGGTTAGCAAACCGAGTTGACTCGGTTTAGCAAACCGAGTTGACTCGGGTTAGCAAACCGAAATGACTCCGGTTAGCAGATCGAGTTGACTCGGGTTGGTAGACCGAGTTAACTCGGGTTAGCAAACCGAGTTGACTCGGGTTAGCAAACCGAGTTGACTCGGGTTAGCAAACCGAGTTGACTCGGGTTAGCAGACCGAGTTGACTCGGGTAAGCAGACCGAGTTGACTCGGGTTAGTAAACCGAGTTGACTCGGGTTAGTAGACCGAGTAAACTCGGGTTAGCAAACCGAGATAACTCGGGTTAGCAAACCGAGTTGACTCGGGTTAGCAAACCGAGTTGACTCGGGTTAGCAAACCGAGTTGACTCGGGTTAGCAAACCGAGTTGACTCGGATTAGAAAACCGAGTTGACTCGGGTTAGAAAACCGAGTTGACTCGGGTTAGCAAACCGAGTTGACTCGGGTTAACAGACCGAGTTGACTCGGGTTAGCAGACCGAGTTGACTCGGGTTGGTAGACCGAGTTAACTCGCGTTAGCAAACCGAGTTGACTCGGGTTAGCAAACCGAGTTGACTCGGGTTATCAGACCGAGTTGACTCGGGTTGGTAGACCGAGTTAACTCGGGTTAGCAAACCGAGTTGACTCGGGTTAGCAAACCGAGTTGACTCGGGTTAGCAAACCGAGTTGACTCGGGTTAGTAGATCGAGTTAACTCGGGTTAGCAATCGGAGTTGACTCGGGTTAGTAAACCGAGTTGGCTCGGGTTAGCAAACCGAGTTGACTCGGGTTAGCAAACCGAGTTGACTCGGGTTAGAAAACCGAGTTGACTCGGGTTAGAAAACCGAGTTGACTCGGGTTAGTAAACCGAGTTGACTCGGGTTAGCAAACCGAGTTGACTCGGGTTAGCAGACCGAGTTGACTCGGGTTGGTAGACCGAGCTAGCTCGGGTTAGCAAACCGAGTTGACTCGGGTTAGCAAACCGAGTTGACTCGGGTTAGCAAACCGAGTTGACTCGGGTTAGCAAACCGAGTTGACTCGGGTTAGTAGACCGAGTTAACTCGGGTTAGCAAACCGAGTTGACTCGGGTTAGCAAACCGAGTTGACTCGGGTTAGCAAACCGAGTTGACTCGGGTTAGCAAACCGAGTTGACTCGGGTTAGCAAACTGAGTTGACTCGGGTAAGCAAACCGAGTTGACTCGGGTTAGCAAACCGAGTTGACTCGGGTTAGCAGACCGAGTTGACTCGGGTTAGCAGACCGAGTTGGACTCGGGTTAGCAAACTGAGTTGACTCGGGTTAGCAAACCGAGTTGACTCGGGTTAGCAAACCGAGTTGACTCGGGTTAGCAAACCGAGTTGACTCGGGTTAGCAAACCGAGTTGACTCGGGTTAGCAAACCGAGTTGACTCGGGTTAGCAGACCGAGTTGACTCGGGTTAGCAAACCGAGTTGACTCGGGTTAGCAAACCGAGTTGACTCGGGTTAGCAGACCGAGTTGACTCGGGTTAGCAGACCGAGTTGACTCGAGTTAGCAGACCGAGTTGACTTGGGTTGTTAGACCGAGTTGACTCGGGTTAGCAAACCGAGTTGACTCGGGTTAGCAAACTGAGTTGACTCGGGCTAGCAAACCGAGTTGACTCGGGTTAGCAGACCGAGTTGACTCGGGTTGGTAGACCGAGTTAACTCGGGTTAGCAAACCGAGTTGACTCGGGTTAGCAGACCGAGTTGACTCGGGTTAGCAGACCGAGTTGACTCGGGTTAGCAGACCGAGTTGACTCGGGTTAGTAAACCGAGTTGACTCGGGTTAGTAGACCGAGTTAACTCGGGTTAGCAGACCGAGTTGACTCGGGTTGGTAGACCGAGTTGACTCGGGTTGGTAGACCGAGTTAACTCGGGTTAGCAGACCGAGTTGACTCGGGTTAGCAAACCGAGTTGACTCGGGTTAGCAAACCGAGTTGACTCGGGTTAGCAAACCGAGTTGACTCGGGTTAGTAGACCGAGTTAACTCGGGTTAGCAAACCGAGTTGACTCGGGTTAGCAAACCGAGTTGACTCGGGTTAGCAGACCGAGTTGACTCGGGTAAGCAGACCGAGTTGACTCGGGTTAGTAAACCGAGTTGACTCGGGTTAGTAGACCGAGTTAACTCGGGTTAGCAAACCGAGATAACTCGGGTTAGCAAACCGAGTTGACTCGGGTTAGCAAACCGAGTTGACTCGGGTTGGCAGACCGAGTTAACTCGGGTTAGCAAACCGAGTTGACTCGGGTTAGCAAACCGAGTTGACTCGGGTTAGCAAACCGAGTTGACTCGGGTTAGCAAACCGAGTTGACTCGGATTAGAAAACCGAGTTGACTCGGGTTAGAAAACCGAGTTGACTCGGGTTAGCAAACCGAGTTGACTCGGGTTAACAGACCGAGTTGACTCGGGTTAGCAGACCGAGTTGACTCGGGTTGGTAGACCGAGTTAACTCGCGTTAGCAAACCGAGTTGACTCGGGTTAGCAAACCGAGTTGACTCGGGTTATCAGACCGAGTTGACTCGGGTTGGTAGACCGAGTTAACTCGGGTTAGCAAACCGAGTTGACTCGGGTTAGCAAACCGAGTTGACTCGGGTTAGCAGACCGAGTTGACTCGGGTAAGCAGACCGAGTTGACTCGGGTTAGTAAACCGAGTTGACTCGGGTTAGTAGACCGAGTTAACTCGGGTTAGCAAACCGAGTTGACTCGGGTTAGCAAACCGAGTTGACTTGGGTTAGCAGACCGAGTTAACTCGGGTTAGCAAACCGAGTTGACTCGGGTTAGCAAACCGAGTTGACTCGGGTTAGCAAACCGAGTTGACTCGGATTAGAAAACCGAGTTGACTCGAGTTAGAAAACCGAGTTGACTCGGGTTAGCAAACCGAGTTGACTCGGGTTAACAGACCGAGTTGACTCGGGTTAGCAGACCGAGTTGACTCGGGTTGGTAGACCGAGTTAACTCGCGTTAGCAAACCGAGTTGACTCGGGTTAGCAAACCGAGTTGACTCGGGTTAGCAAACCGAGTTGACTCGGGTTATCAGACCGAGTTGACTCGGGTTGGTAGACCGAGTTAACTCGGGTTAGCAAACCGAGTTGACTCGGGTTAGCAAACTGAGTTGACTCGGGTTAGCAAACCGAGTTGACTCGGGTTAGCAAACCGAGTTGACTCGGGTTAGTAGATCGAGTTAATTCCTTCTTGGCTTTCATACCATTCGGACGTGTTTTTTACCTTTGCGCTATTTTCCCGTCTTTTAAAACTCCCGAATCGCAACATCAATTTCGCTGCCAATAACTCTATTCTGTGTCACAAATAAATTTATTCTCAATCCATAACAAAATGTCTCATCAGTGCGCGAATCCAAACTGTGTCAACAACGAAAATCTTGCTGAGTCGGTTGGGTGTAGTGGTCTGTGCGGTAAGCGTTTCCATACAACTTGTGTTGGCATAAGTAAAAGAACATTTGTTTTCCTTAAAGACTGCAATAATTTTGTTTTCAACTGTGACGAATGCAAAAATATTTCACTCTCGCATATAATGCTTGCGATTAAATGCTTGAGTGACTCAATTTCAACGACTGCAGAAAAAAACAAACTTTACCACAAGCAGTGTATGACACAGTTCGAAAAATTCGATGAGCTCATCAAAGCATTTGATGAACTAAGTAATAATTGTCAACAATCCGCGACCTACCTCAAAAACAAATTGAAGTGTCTTGAAAATCAGGTTAATTCGTTGAACAATGCAAAATCGCCAGATAATGGATTTGATTTTATAAACGAAATGAAAAAAATAGTGGAAAAAAACTTTAAAACTAATATGTCAGTTTTAAATTCTTCCTTGAGTTCGATACGTTCCACCATTGAAAGCAAGTCTCAAACCTTATCTCCAACACCTACTCCCCCACCGGTAACAAACGATAATATTCTCCTTGATATTGCGTCCCAACTGGAAGACCTTAAGGAGCATATAAAGGAAACCCCGACGGTCATCAAGCGAACTTTTGAAGACCTGAACATTGCCACCTCCAAAGACCGCGAACCACTCCCAAGACTTCAATACAACACATCTATTTTAGAGGAAATTTTGGACGCATGCGATGACGCTGCAGATACCCCAGATGTTCCTCCGCCTCCTCAAGATCTTGTTTCCTCTTCATCCAATGAACCCACTATTAATCGTTTTGGCGCCATATGGAAGCTATCAGAATGGAATAGCAGACTAAATAAAATCAAAGATAACAACCCTACGGATCTAACCAACCCCTTCGTTATCAATAACGTTCCGTCCCATGCCGACTCGAAGTGGATCCGGAATTATTTTAAAAATCACTATGGTATTAATTTGTTGAATGTCGTTTGTAAATCTAAGAAACGTAGTAAATCCCAATCCTTTGTAATAAATATCCCTACCAAATACGAATGGCTATTCCTTCACCCTTCTGGTATAGAATTAAGAATATCTAATATGTCAATCAAACCCCTTAATCCGAAAATATCACCAAATCCAATTAATGCTCCTAAACCTAAAAAAAGTTCTAATCCCAATTGGACTTTCAAAACAAAAATCTTCCCAAATTTCTCCGGGCCAAAGACAAACTTGCTCTTAAAACCTCCAGCAGCTTTTAAGTCGATTCCAAACAGTCCCTATCCCAATCCAAAAAATAACCATGGCCCATCTATTTCTCAGCAAAGAGTTCCTCTTAGTAGAATCAACGAACAACAATCCGCACCCCCACAGAAACATCCTCAACAACGCGTATCCTTCAATATTAACCCGGATCAACAGACCCCTCCATTAAATTTTTCGAATCCAATAAAATCTCCTTCTGTCCCTAGTTTTGACCTCACCTCAGGCGCCAAATATCCTAACTTTATTAGTTCACATATTTTAAACCCAAGCCCATCCCGCTCTCCGCTCGATTCCCCACCAACATTCGATCCTCTATTACCACCTACTGTTAAACTCACGCAACAGTCCCTTACTGAGTCTACCGAGTCCCGTTATGCTCTCTCAAAACTTAGAGATAGTAAGGTGTTTGACAACATTCGTCTGTTTCTGGCATATCTTCACGACAAACCAGACGATATGTGTGTAGACGGTAAAACGAAAAGCTACGTATTAGCGTCTATTCAAAAGGAAGGACTTCCTTCTGATCCTCAACACCTTAGGCAGCTCTACAATAAATACCACGAGCTTTTGAATATCTCTTCGTTGCAAGTCTCCAAAGATCTCCTAGCTTTCTCTCGGTACGTTCAGTCCAAAAGAATCTCTTACCTGCAAAGAATCCGTTCCGAAACAGAAAAGTTCTATCGCTCCTAACACTGAATCCAGTTATCCCCCTTCTAATCTCCACCCTCTGTCTTTTTATTACCAAAACGTAAGAGGTCTTCGTTCTAAAACTCACTCAGTTTACTTGCAGTCTCACAATCTTCCCTTTGACATATTTGCACTTACTGAAACAAACCTTTCCCAGGACATCAAAAGTCTAGAGCTGTTTCCTTCGTTTTTCAATGTCTTTCGTGATGATGAACAACCTTATAGCGAAACCCCAAATAGAGGCGTCCTAATCGCTGTCCATAATAAATACGAATCTTCTTTCGTTTCATCCTCCTCTTCCAAACTACTAGACTACATCTCTATCAAACTAACATTCTCTAATCAGTCCATTTTCCTGATGTGTTTCTACATCCTTCCCGGCGAACCAACAGACTCGTACAAATTGGTTGTTGCTGCTATCGATAAAGTGCTTGACATCTCAGAAGCACAAGATGAGATAATTATTTTCGGTGACTTCAATCTTCCCTATCTTCAATGGAACACTTCAGAAGATCAAATTGATTTCACCCCCTCACCCGTTTCCCTCAAAGAATGTGTCTTCGTGGACGGTCTTACTGATTCAAGCCTTTCCCAAATGAGTGGTATTAAAAACTATATGGGCCGGCAGCTTGATCTCATTTTCACTTCCGACCCCATTAACTCATCTGTCTCAGAAACCACATCCCCATTATCTACTATTGACAACTTTCACCCGCCTCTCACTCTCTCTTTTTTTATAACCTTACCTTTTCATCTACCTAGCCCAAATAAGTATTCGTTCAACTTTCGTAAAGCTAATTTCAAGAAAATCAATGAAATCCTCTCTAATACCTCATTCGACTTTAATAATCTCTCAATGAACGACGCAACTAGTCTGTTTTACGAGAAATTGTTGCACTGCATAAATCTCTATGTTCCCCTTTCGCGTGATAAGTCCTACTCAACATCCCCTCCCTGGTACAATCATAGACTACGTGAGCTACGAAACAAGAGAAATAAGCTCTGGAATAAATTTCTACGCTCCCGTTCAGTTTTTGATTACTCTGATTACATTGGAGTGTTTTATAAATTTTCCAACCTCAATGAAGCTCTTTACAATGACTTTACATCCACCACCCAAGCTAATCTAATCTCGGAGCCAAAATCGTTTTATAAGTTTATCAATTATAAAAAGAAAAATGATGGTTTCCCTCCTTCTCTTCACTACGAAAGCCAATCTTCCAACGAACCAACAACAATCGCAAATTTTTTTGCAAGTTACTTTAAACTGTCTTTTGCCCAAAAAACCCCAGATCTAGACCAGACTTACTTTTCCTATCTTCGTCATTTCTCTACTGGGCCTTCTAATCTAAGCTTTAATCATTCAACTGTTCTTAATGGTCTCCTCAAACTCAAAGACGAGTATAATCCAGGTCCAGATGGCATTCCTGCTATTTTGCTTAAAAAATGTTGTTCGACTTTAGCCCTTCCTATCACTAACCTTTTCAAACTTTCCCTTTCAAGTGGTGTTTTTCCGGACTTATGGAAAATATCTGTTATTTCACCTGTCCATAAAAAAGGCCCCAAAAACCTAATTTCTAACTATAGACCCATAGCCTAACTCTCTCATATCCCTAAGCTTTTCGAAAGCATTCTGTATGAAATACTTTCTTTCCAGTGCAAATCGATGATATCCTCCAAGCAGCATGGTTTCTGTAAGGGAAGGTCTACAACCACTAATCTAGTTGAGTTTGTTTCCTTCTCTCGTTCTGCGATGGAAAAAGGAAACGAAGTAGACGTCATCACCACAGATTTCAGCAAAGCTTTTGACAAAATCTCTCACACTTTAATCCTCTTTAAACTTTCCTTCCTCGGTTTCAGCCCTATCCTACTCAAATGGATATCTTCATATTTGGATAACCGCCAATATAGAGTTCGTTTCCGTTCTACTCTTTCAGTTCCTTTTGTGGCAACCTCCGGTGTGCCCCAAGGTAGCCATCTTGGACCCCTTTTTTTCATTCTTGCCATCAATGATGTCGAACAGATCATCCAATATTCTTCTATCTCACTTTACGCGGATGACGCTAAAATTTTCAAAGTCATCACCTCCGATCGAGACTCTCTCCAGCTTCAAAATGACCTCGATTCATTCGTCTTTTGGTGTTCTAAAAACTTTCTTGAGTTAAACATTGCCAAATGCGAAGCAATAACTTTTTCTCGTAAAAGTAATAAACCTCCCCCCAGATCCTATTATCTTCAGAACATTTCCATAAACCGTGTGCAGCTTATCCGAGACTTAGGAGTTCTCTGCGACAGCGAATTAAATTTTCGTTCTCATATTGACGAGGTAATATCAAGAGCTAATTCCGCCCTTGGTTTTATCAAGAGATGGTCCAAAGAGTTCCACAACCCCCTTGTTACAAAATCCCTCTATATTGCCTATGTTCGCCCTCTCCTAGAGTATGCATCGCAAGTGTGGGCTCCATATCAAGCGGTTCATATCTCTAGGATCGAAAGTGTTCAACGTCGTTTTCTGCTGTTTGCCCTTCGGGATCTCTACGATGTTAGAAACTTTCTCACCCTGCCTCCCTACCGCGAACGTCTCGCAATCCTTAATCTTCACTCCCTAGAAAACAGAAGGAATGTCTTTGACATCATATTCATTCACCGACTTCTGACTGGTAACACTGACTGCTCCCCCCTTTTAGATCTTATCTCCTTCAACACTAATCCCCGAAACGTAAGATCATCCCGATTTTTTTTCCTTCCTGCTCATCGTACATCCTATGGTCTCAACGAACCCCTAACCCGCATGATGAGTAAGATTAACTCTGTTCCTTTTCTTTTCGACCTTAATCTTTCAAGTTCTTGTCTGAAAGTCCTCCTTTTAAACCATTTCTCATCCCTGTAGTTTAATTTAGCTTTAATTAGTTTTAATTAGTTTAAGTTTAGTATGTTTAAGTTATTTTAAGCTTGTATTAAGCTAATAAATGGGGCGGTAGCCCCACCAAAATTAAAAATTAAAATTAAATTAAATTAACTCGGGTTAGCAATCGGAGTTGACTCGGGTTAGTAAACCGAGTTGACTCGGGTTAGCAAACCGAGTTGACTCGGGTTAGCAAACCGAGTTGACTCGGGTTAGCAAACCGAGTTGACTCGGGTTAGAAAACCGAGTTGACTCGGGTTAGTAAACCGAGTTGACTCGGGTTAGCAGACCGAGTTGACTCGGGTTGGTAGACCGAGCTAGCTCGGGTTAGCAAACCGAGTTGACTCGGGTTAGCAAACCGAGTTGACTCGGGTTAGCAAACCGAGTTGACTCGGGTTAGCAAACCGAGTTGACTCGGGTTAGTAGACCGAGTTAACTCGGGTTAGCAAACCGAGTTGACTCGGGTTAGCAAACCGCGGGTTAGCAAACCGAGTTGACTCGGGTTAGCAAACCGAGTTGACTCGGGTTAGCAAACTGAGTTGACTCGGGTAAGCAAACCGAGTTGACTCGGGTTAGCAAACCGAGTTGACTCGGGTTAGCAGACCGAGTTGACTCGGGTTAGCAGACCGAGTTGACTCGGGTTGGTAGACCGATTTTACTCGGGTTAGCAAACCGAGTTGACTCGGGTTAGCAAACTGAGTTGACTCGGGTTAGCAAACCGAGTTGACTCGGGTTAGCAAACCGAGTTGACTCGGGTTAGCAAACCGAGTTGACTCGGGTTAGCAAAACGAGTTGACTCGGGTTAGTAGATCGAGTTAACTCGGGTTAGCAAACGGAGTTGACTCGGGTTAGTAAACCGAGTTGACTCGGGTTAGCAAACCGAGTTGACTCGGGTTAGCAGACCGAGTTGACTCGGGTTAGCAGACCGAGTTGACTTGGGTTGGTAGACCGAGTTGACTCGGGTCAGCAAACCGAGTTGACTCGGGTTAGCAAACTGAGTTGACTCGGGCTAGCAAACCGAGTTGACTCGGGTTAGCAGACCGAGTTGACTCGGGTTGGTAGACCGAGTTAACTCGGGTTAGCAAACCGAGTTGACTCGGGTTAGCAAACCGAGTTGACTCGGGTTAGCAAACCGAGTTGACTCGGGTTGGCAGACCGAGTTGACTCGGGTTAGCAAACCGAGTTGACTCGGGTTAGCAAACCGAGTTGACTCGGGTTAGCAAACCGAGTTGACTCGGGTTAGTAGACCGAGTTAACTCGGGTTAGCAAACCGAGTTGACTCGGGTTAGCAAACCGAGTTGACTCGGGTTAGCAAACCGAGTTGACTCGGGTTAGCAAACCGAGTTGACTCGGGTTAGCAAACCGAGTTGACTCGGGTTAGCAAACCGAGTTGACTCGGGTTAGGAAACCGAGTTGACTCGGGTTAGGAAACCGAGTTGACTCGGGTTAGGAAACCGAGTTGACTCGGGCTAGCAGACCGAGTTGACTCGGGTTAGCAAACCGAGTTGACTCTGGTTAGCAAACCGAGTTGACTCTGGTTAGCAAACCGAGTTGACTCGGGTAAGCAAAGCGAGTTGACTCGGGTTAGCAAACCGAGTTGACTCGGGTTAGCAAACCGAGTTGACTCGGGTTAGCAGACCGAGTTGACTCGGGTTGGTAGACCGAGTTGACTCGGGTTGGTAGACCGAGTTAACTCGGGTTAGCAGACCGAGTTGACTCGGGTTAGCAAACCGAGTTGACTCGGGTTAGCAAACCGAGTTGACTCGGGTTAGTAGACCGAGTTAACTCGGGTTAGCAAACCGAGTTGACTCGGCTTAGCAAACCGAGTTGACTCGGGTTAGCAAACTGAGTTGACTCGGGTTAGCAAACCGAGTTGGCTCGGGTTAGTAGACCGAGTTGACTCGGGTTAACAAACCGAGTTGACTCGGGTTAGCAGACCGAAATGACTCGGGTTAGCAATCCGAGTTGACTCGGGTTGGCAAACCGAGTTGACTCTGGTTAGCAAACCGAGTTGACTTGGGTTAGTAAACCGAGTTGACTCGGGTTAGTATACCGAGTTGACTCAGGTTAGTAAACCGAGTTGACTCGGGTTAGCAAACCGAAATGACTCGGGTTAGCAGACCGAGTTGGCTCGGGTTAGCAGACCGAGTTGACTCAGGTTAGTAAACCGAGTTGACTCGGGTTAGTAGACCGAGTTAACTCAGGTTAGCAAACCGAGATAACTCGGGTTAGCAAACCGAGTTGACTCGGGTTGGCAAACCGAGTTGACTCGGGTTAGCAAACCGAGTTGACTCGGGTTAGCAAACCGAGTTGACTCGGGTTAGCAAACCGAGTTGACTCGGGTTAGTAGATCGAGTTAACTCGGGTTAGCAAACGGAGTTGACTCGGGTTAGTAAACCTAGTTGACTCGGGTTAGCAAACCGAGTTGACTCGGGTTAGCAGACCGAGTTGACTCGGGTTAGCAGACCGAGTTGACTTGGGTTGGTAGACCGAGTTGACTCGGGTTAGCAAACCGAGTTGACTCGGGTTAGCAAACCGAGTTGACTCGGGTTAGCAAACCGAAATGACTCCGGTTAGCAGACCGAGTTGACTCGGGTTGGTAGACCGAGTTAACTCGGGTTAGCAAACCGAGTTGACTCGGGTTAGCAAACCGAGTTGACTCGGGTTAGCAAACCGAGTTGACTCGGGTTAGCAGACCGAGTTGACTCGGGTAAGCAGACCGAGTTGACTCGGGTTAGTAAACAGAGTTGACTCGGGTTAGTAGACCGAGTTAACTCGGGTAAGCAAACCGAGATAACTCGGGTTAGCAAACCGAGTTGACTCGGGTTAGCAAACCGAGTTGACTCGGGTTGGCAGACCGAGTTAACTCGGGTTAGCAAACCGAGTTGACTCGGGTTAGCAAACCGAGTTGACTCGGATTAGAAAACCGAGTTGACTCGGGTTAGAAAACCAGGTTGACTCGGGTTAGCAAACCGAGTTGACTCGGGTTAACAGACCGAGTTGACTCGGGTTAGCAGACCGAGTTGACTCGGGTTGGTAGACCGAGTTAACTCGCGTTAGCAAACCGAGTTGACTCGGGTTAGCAAACCGAGTTGACTCGGGTTATCAGACCGAGTTGACTCGGGTTGGTAGACCGAGTTAACTCGGGTTAGCAAACCGAGTTGACTCGGGTTAGCAAACTGAGTTGACTCGGGTTAGCAAACCGAGTTGACTCGGGTTAGCAAACCGAGTTGACTCGGGTTAGTAGATCGAGTTAACTCGGGTTAGCAATCGGAGTTGACTCGGGTTAGTAAACCGAGTTGACTCGGGTTAGCAAACCGAGTTGACTCGGGTTAGCAAACCGAGTTGACTCGGGTTAGAAAACCGAGTTGACTCGGGTTAGAAAACCGAGTTGACTCGGGTTAGAAAACCGAGTTGACTCGGGTTAGTAAACCGAGTTGACTCGGGTTAGCAAACCGAGTTGACTCGGGTTAGCAGACCGAGTTGACTCGGGTTGGTAGACCGAGCTAGCTCGGGTTAGCAAACCGAGTTGACTCGGGTTAGCAAACCGAGTTGACTCGGGTTAGCAAACCGAGTTGACTCGGGTTAGCAAACCGAGTTGACTCGGGTTAGTAGACCGAGTTAACTCGGGTTAGCAAACCGTGTTGACTCGGGTTAGCAAACCGAGTTGACTCGGGTTAGCAAACCGAGTTGACTCGGGTTAGCAAACTGAGTTGACTCGGGTAAGCAAACCGAGTTGACTCGGGTTAGCAAACCGAGTTGACTCGGGTTAGCAGACCGAGTTGACTCGTGTTAGCAGACCGAGTTGACTCGGGTTGGTAGACCGAGTTGACTCGGGTTAGCAAACCGAGTTGACTCGGGTTAGCAAACTGAGTTGACTCGGGTTAGCAAACCGAGTTGACTCGGGTTAGCAAACCGAGTTGACTCGGGTTAGCAAACCGAGTTGACTCGGGTTAGTAGATCGAGTTAACTCGGGTAAGCAAACGGAGTTGACTCGGGTTAGTAAACCGAGTTGACTCGGGTTAGCAAACCGAGTTGACTCGGGTTAGCAGACCGAGTTGACTCGGGTTAGCAGACCGAGTTGACTTGGGTTGTTAGACCGAGTTGACTCGGGTTAGCAAACCGAGTTGACTCGGGTTAGCAAACTGAGTTGACTCGGGCTAGCAAACCGAGTTGACTCGGGTTAGCAGACCGAGTTGACTCGGGTTGGTAGACCGAGTTAACTCGGGTTAGCAAACCGAGTTGACTCGGGTTAGCAGACCGAGTTGACTCGGGTTAGCAGACCGAGTTGACTCGGGTTAGCAGACCGAGTTGACTCGGGTTAGTAAACCGAGTTGACTCGGGTTAGTAGACCGAGTTAACTCGGGTTAGCAAACCGAGATAACTCGGGTTAGCAAACCGAGTTGACTCGGGTTGGCAGACCGAGTTGACTCGGGTTAGCAAACCGAGTTGACTCGGGTTAGCAAACCGAGTTGACTCGGGTTAGCAAACCGAGTTGACTCTGGTTAGCAAACCGAGTCTACTCGGGTTAGCAAACCGAGTCTACTCGGGTTAGCAAACCGAGTTGACTCGGGTTAGCAAACCGAGTTGACTCGGGTTAGCAAACCGAGTTGACTCGGGTTAGCAGACCGAGTTGACTCGGGTTAGCAAACCGAGTTGACTCGGGTTAGCAAACCGAGTTGACTCGGGTTAGGAAACCGAGTTGACTCGGGTTAGCAAACCGAGTTGACTCGGGTTAGCAAACCGAGTTGACTCGGGTTAGCAGACCGAGTTGACTCTGGTTAGCAAACCGAGTTGACTCTGGTTAGCAAACCGAGTTGACTCGGGTTAGCAAAGCGAGTTGACTCGGGTTAGCAAACTGAGTTGACTCGGGTTAGCAGACCGAGTTGACTCGGGTTGGTAGACCGAGTTGACTCGGGTTGGTAGTTAACTCGGGTTAGCAGACCGAGTTGACTCGGGTTAGCAAACCGAGTTGACTCGGGTTAGCAAACCGAGTTGACTCGGGTTAGTAGACCGAGTTAACTCGGGTTAGCAAACCGAGTTGACTCGGGTTAGCAAACCGAGTTGACTCGGGTTAGCAAACCGAGTTGACTCGGGTTAGCAAACCGAGTTGACTCGGGTTAGCAGACCGAGTTGACTCGGGTTAGCAAACCGAGTTGACTCGAGTTAGCAAACCGAGTTGACTCGGGTTAGCAAACCGAGTTGACTCGGGTTAGCAAACCGAGTTGACTCGGGTAAGCAAAGCGAGTTGACTCGGGTTAGCAAACCGAGTTGACTCGGGTTAGCAAACCGAGTTGACTCGGGTTAGCAGACCGAATTGACTCGGGTTGGTAGACCGAGTTGACTCGGGTTGGTAGACCGAGTTAACTCGGGTTAGCAGACCGAGTTGACTCGGGTTAGCAAACCGAGTTGACTCGGGTTAGCAAACCGAGTTGACTCGGGTTAGTAGACCGAGTTAACTCGGGTTAGCAAACCGAGTTGACTCGGCTTAGCAAACCGAGTTGACTCGGGTTAGCAAACTGAGTTGACTCGGGTTAGCAAACCGAGTTGGCTCGGGTTAGTAGACCGAGTTGACTCGGGTTAACAAACCGAGTTGACTCGGGTTAGCAGACCGAAATGACTCGGGTTAGCAATCCGAGTTGACTCGGGTTAGCAAACCGAGTTGACTCTGGTTAGCAAACCGAGTTGACTTGGGTTAGTAAACCGAGTTGACTCGGGTTAGTATACCGAGTTGACTCAGGTTAGTAAACCGAGTTGACTCGGGTTAGCAAACCGAAATGACTCGGGTTAAAAGACCGAGTTGGCTCGGGTTAGCAGACCGAGTTGACTCAGGTTAGTAAACCGAGTTGACTCGGGTTAGTAGACCGAGTTAACTCGGGTTAGCAAACCGAGATAACTCGGGTTAGCAAACCGAGTTGACTCGGGTTGGCAAACCGAGTTGACTCGGGTTAGCAAACCGAGTTGACTCGGGTTAGCAAACCGAGTTGACTCGGGTTAGCAAACCGAGTTGACTCGGGTTAGTAGATCGAGTTAACTCGGGTTAGCAAACGGAGTTGACTCGGGTTAGTAAACCTAGTTGACTCGGGTTAGCAAACCGAGTTGACTCGGGTTAGCAGACCGAGTTGACTCGGGTTAGCAGACCGAGTTGACTTGGGTTGGTAGACCGAGTTGACTCGGGTTAGCAAACCGAGTTGACTCGGGTTAGCAAACCGAGTTGACTCGGGTTAGCAAACCGAAATGACTCCGGTTAGCAGACCGAGTTGACTCGGGTTGGTAGACCGAGTTAACTCGGGTTAGCAAACCGAGTTGACTCGGGTTAGCAAACCGAGTTGACTCGGGTTAGCAAACCGAGTTGACTCGGGTTAGCAGACCGAGTTGACTCGGGTAAGCAGACCGAGTTGACTCGGGTAAGCAGACCGAGTTGACTCGGGTTAGTAAACAGAGTTGACTCGGGTTAGTAGACCGAGTTAACTCGGGTAAGCAAACCGAGATAACTCGGGTTAGCAAACCGAGTTGACTCGGGTTGGCAGACCGAGTTAACTCGGGTTAGCAAACCGAGTTGACTCGGGTTAGCAAACCGAGTTGACTCGGATTAGAAAACCGAGTTGACTCGGGTTAGAAAACCGAGTTGACTCGGGTTAGCAAACCGAGTTGACTCGGGTTAACAGACCGAGTTGACTCGGGTTAGCAGACCGAGTTGACTCGGGTTGGTAGACCGAGTTAACTCGCGTTAGCAAACCGAGTTGACTCGGGTTAGCAAACCGAGTTGACTCGGGTTATCAGACCGAGTTGACTCGGGTTGGTAGACCGAGTTAACTCGGGTTAGCAAACCGAGTTGACTCGGGTTAGCAAACTGAGTTGACTCGGGTTAGCAAACCGAGTTGACTCGGGTTAGCAAACCGAGTTGACTCGGGTTAGTAGATCGAGTTAACTCGGGTTAGCAATCGGAGTTGACTCGGGTTAGTAAACCAAGTTGACTCGGGTTAGCAAACCGAGTTGACTCGGGTTAGCAAACCGAGTTGACTCGGGTTAGAAAACCGAGTTGACTCGGGTTAGTAAACCGAGTTGACTCGGGTTAGCAAACCGAGTTGACTCGTGTTAGCAAACCGAGTTGACTCGGGTAAGCAAACCGAGTTGACTCGGGTTAGCAAACCGAGTTGACTCGGGTTAGCAAACCGAGTTGACTCGGATTAGAAAACCGAGTTGACTCGGGTTAGAAAACCGAGTTGACTCGGGTTAGCAAACCGAGTTGACTCGGGTTAACAGACCGAGTTGACTCGGGTTAGCAGACCGAGTTGACTCGGGTTGGTAGACCGAGTTAACTCGCGTTAGCAAACCGAGTTGACTCGGGTTAGCAAACCGAGTTGACTCGGGTTATCAGACCGAGTTGACTCGGGTTGGTAGACCGAGTTAACTCGGGTTAGCAAACCGAGTTGACTCGGGTTAGCAAACTGAGTTGACTCGGGTTAGCAAACCGAGTTGACTCGGGTTAGCAAACCGAGTTGACTCGGGTTAGTAGATCGAGTTAACTCGGGTTAGCAATCGGAGTTGACTCGGGTTAGTAAACCGAGTTGACTCGGGTTAGCAAACCGAGTTGACTCGGGTTAGCAAACCGAGTTGACTCGGGTTAGAAAACCGAGTTGACTCGGGTTAGAAAACCGAGTTGACTCGGGTTAGAAAACCGAGTTGACTCGGGTTAGTAAACCGAGTTGACTCGGGTTAGCAAACCGAGTTGACTCGGGTTAGCAGACCGAGTTGACTCGGGTTGGTAGACCGAGTTAGCTCGGGTTAGCAAACCGAGTTGACTCGGGTTAGCAAACCGAGTTGACTCGGGTTAGCAAACCGAGTTGACTCGGGTTAGCAAACCGAGTTGACTCGGGTTAGTAGACCGAGTTAACTCGGGTTAGCAAACCGTGTTGACTCGGGTTAGCAAACCGAGTTGACTCGGGTTAGCAAACCGAGTTGACTCGGGTTAGCAAACTGAGTTGACTCGGGTAAGCAAACCGAGTTGACTCGGGTTAGCAAACCGAGTTGACTCGGGTTAGCAGACCGAGTTGACTCGTGTTAGCAGACCGAGTTGACTCGGGTTGGTAGACCGAGTTAACTCGGGTTAGCAAACCGAGTTGACTCGGGTTAGCAAACTGAGTTGACTCGGGTTAGCAAACCGAGTTGACTCGGGTTAGCAAACCGAGTTGACTCGGGTTAGCAAACCGAGTTGACTCGGGTTAGTAGATCGAGTTAACTCGGGTAAGCAAACGGAGTTGACTCGGGTTAGTAAACCGAGTTGACTCGGGTTAGCAAACCGAGTTGACTCGGGTTAGCAGACCGAATTGACTCGGGTTAGCAGACCGAGTTGACTTGGGTTGTTAGACCGAGTTGACTCGGGTTAGCAAACCGAGTTGACTCGGGTTAGCAAACTGAGTTGACTCGGGCTAGCAAACCGAGTTGACTCGGGTTAGCAGACCGAGTTGACTCGGGTTGGTAGACCGAGTTAACTCGGGTTAGCAAACCGAGTTAGCTCGGGTTAGCAGACCGAGTTGACTCGGGTTAGCAGACCGAGTTGACTCGGGTTAGCAGACCGAGTTGACTCGGGTTAGTAAACCGAGTTGACTCGGGTTAGTAGACCGAGTTAACTCGGGTTAGCAAACCGAGATAACTCGGGTTAGCAAACCGAGTTGACTCGGGTTGGCAGACCGAGTTGACTCGGGTTAGCAAACCGAGTTGACTCGGGTTAGCAAACCGAGTTGACTCGGGTTAGCAAACCGAGTTGACTCTGGTTAGCAAACCGAGTCTACTCGGGTTAGCAAACCGAGTTGACTCGGGTTAGCAAACCGAGTTGACTCGGGTTAGCAAACCGAGTTGACTCGGGTTAGCAGACCGAGTTGACTCGGGTTAGCAAACCGAGTTGACTCGGGTTAGCAAACCGAGTTGACTCGGGTTAGGAAACCGAGTTGACTCGGGTTAGCAAACCGAGTTGACTCGGGTTAGCAAACCGAGTTGACTCGGGTTAGCAGACCGAGTTGACTCTGGTTAGCAAACCGAGTTGACTCTGGTTAGCAAACCGAGTTGACTCGGGTTAGCAAAGCGAGTTGACTCGGGTTAGCAAACTGAGTTGACTCGGGTTAGCAGACCGAGTTGACTCGGGTTGGTAGACCGAGTTGACTCGGGTTGGTAGTTAACTCGGGTTAGCAGACCGAGTTGACTCGGGTTAGCAAACCGAGTTGACTCGGGTTAGCAAACCGAGTTGACTCGGGTTAGTAGACCGAGTTAACTCGGGTTAGCAAACCGAGTTGACTCGGGTTAGCAAACCGAGTTGACTCGGGTTAGCAAACCGAGTTGACTCGGGTTAGCAAACCGAGTTGACTCGGGTTAGCAAACCGAGTTGACTCGGGTTAGCAAACCGAGTTGACTCGGGTTAGGAAACCGAGTTGACTCGGGTTAGGAAACCGAGTTGACTCGGGTTAGGAAACCGAGTTGACTCGGGCTAGCAGACCGAGTTGACTCGGGTTAGCAAACCGAGTTGACTCTGGTTAGCAAACCGAGTTGACTCGGGTTAACAGACCGAGTTGACTCGGGTTGGTAGACCGAGTTAACTCGGGTTAGCAAACCGAGTTGACTCGGGTTAGCAAACCGAGTTGACTCGGGTTAGCAAACCGAGTTGACTCGGGTTAGCAAACCGAGTTGACTCGGGTTAGCAAACCGAGTTGACTCGGGTTAGCAAACCGAGTTGACTCGGGTTAGCAAACCGAGTTGACTCGAGTTAGCAAACCGAGTTGACTCGGGTTAGCAAACCGAGTTGACTCGGGTTAGCAAACCGAGTTGACTCGGGTTAGGAAACCGAGTTGACTCGGGTTAGGAAACCGAGTTGACTCGGGTTAGGAAACCGAGTTGACTCGGGCTAGCAGACCGAGTTGACTCGGGTTAGCAAACCGAGTTGACTCTGGTTAGCAAACCGAGTTGACTCTGGTTAGCAAACCGAGTTGACTCGGGTAAGCAAAGCGAGTTGACTCGGGTTAGCAAACCGAGTTGACTCGGGTTAGCAAACCGAGTTGACTCGGGTTAGCAGACCGAGTTGACTCGGGTTGGTAGACCGAGTTGACTCGGGTTGGTAGACCGAGTTAACTCGGGTTAGCAGACCGAGTTGACTCGGGTTAGCAAACCGAGTTGACTCGGGTTAGCAAACCGAGTTGACTCGGGTTAGCAAACCGAGTTGACTCGGGTTAGTAGACCGAGTTAACTCGGGTTAGCAAACCGAGTTGACTCGGCTTAGCAAACCGAGTTGACTCGGGTTAGCAAACTGAGTTGACTCGGGTTAGCAAACCGAGTTGGCTCGGGTTAGTAGACCGAGTTGACTCGGGTTAACAAACCGAGTTGACTCGGGTTAGCAGACCGAAATGACTCGGGTTAGCAATCCGAGTTGACTCGGGTTAGCAAACCGAGTTGACTCTGGTTAGCAAACCGAGTTGACTTGGGTTAGTAAACCGAGTTGACTCGGGTTAGTATACCGAGTTGACTCAGGTTAGTAAACCGAGTTGACTCGGGTTAGCAAACCGAAATGACTCGGGTTAGCAGACCGAGTTGGCTCGGGTTAGCAGACCGAGTTGACTCAGGTTAGTAAACCGAGTTGACTCGGGTTAGTAGACCGAGTTAACTCGGGTTAGCAAACCGAGATAACTCGGGTTAGCAAACCGAGTTGACTCGGGTTGGCAAACCGAGTTGACTCGGGTTAGCAAACCGAGTTGACTCGGGTTAGCAAACCGAGTTGACTCGGGTTAGCAAACCGAGTTGACTCGGGTTAGTAGATCGAGTTAACTCGGGTTAGCAAACGGAGTTGACTCGGGTTAGTAAACCTAGTTGACTCGGGTTAGCAAACCGAGTTGACTCGGGTTAGCAGACCGAGTTGACTCGGGTTAGCAGACCGAGTTGACTTGGGTTGGTAGACCGAGTTGACTCGGGTTAGCAAACCGAGTTGACTCGGGTTAGCAAACCGAGTTGACTCGGGTTAGCAGACCGAAATGACTCCGGTTAGCAGACCGAGTTGACTCGGGTTGGTAGACCGAGTTAACTCGGGTTAGCAAACCGAGTTGACTCGGGTTAGCAAACCGAGTTGACTCGGGTTAGCAAACCGAGTTGACTCGGGTTAGCAGACCGAGTTGACTCGGGTAAGCAGACCGAGTTGACTCGGGTTAGTAAACAGAGTTGACTCGGGTTAGTAGACCGAGTTAACTCTGGTAAGCAAACCGAGATAACTCGGGTTAGCAAACCGAGTTGACTCGGGTTAGCAAACCGAGTTGACTCGGGTTGGCAGACCGAGTTAACTCGGGTTAGCAAACCGAGTTGACTCGGGTTAGCAAACCGAGTTGACTCGGATTAGAAAACCGAGTTGACTCGGGTTAGAAAACCGAGTTGACTCGGGTTAGCAAACCGAGTTGACTCGGGTTAGCAAACCGAGTTGACTCGGGTTAACAGACCGAGTTGACTCGGGTTAGCAGACCGAGTTGACTCGGGTTGGTAGACCGAGTTAACTCGCGTTAGCAAACCGAGTTGACTCGGGTTAGCAAACCGAGTTGACTCGGGTTATCAGACCGAGTTGACTCGGGTTGGTAGACCGAGTTAACTCGGGTTAGCAAACCGAGTTGACTCGGGTTAGCAAACTGAGTTGACTCGGGTTAGCAAACCGAGTTGACTCGGGTTAGCAAACCGAGTTGACTCGGGTTAGTAGATCGAGTTAACTCGGGTTAGCAATCGGAGTTGACTCGGGTTAGTAAACCAAGTTGACTCGGGTTAGCAAACCGAGTTGACTCGGGTTAGCAAACCGAGTTGACTCGGGTTAGAAAACCGAGTTGACTCGGGTTAGTAAACCGAGTTGACTCGGGTTAGCAAACCGAGTTGACTCGTGTTCGCAAACCGAGTTGACTCGGGTAAGCAAACCGAGTTGACTCGGGTTAGCAAACCGAGTTGACTCGGGTTAGCAAACCGAGTTGACTCGGGTTAGCAAACCGAGTTGACTCGGATTAGAAAACCGAGTTGACTCGGGTTAGAAAACCGAGTTGAGTCGGGTTAGCAAACCGAGTTGACTCGGGTTAACAGACCGAGTTGACTCGGGTTAGCAGACCGAGTTGACTCGGGTTGGTAGACCGAGTTAACTCGCGTTAGCAAACCGAGTTGACTCGGGTTAGCAAACCGAGTTGACTCGGGTTATCAGACCGAGTTGACTCGGGTTGGTAGACCGAGTTAACTCGGCTTAGCAAACCGAGTTGACTCGGGTTAGCAAACTGAGTTGACTCGGGTTAGCAAACCGAGTTGACTCGGGTTAGCAAACCGAGTTGACTCGGGTTAGCAAACCGAGTTGACTCGGGTTAGTAGATCGAGTTAACTCGGGTTAGCAATCGGAGTTGACTCGGGTTAGTAAACCGAGTTGACTCGGGTTAGCAAACCGAGTTGACTCGGGTTAGAAAACCGAGTTGACTCGGGTTAGAAAACCGAGTTGACTCGGGTTAGTAAACCGAGTTGACTCGGGTTAGCAAACCGAGTTGACTCGGGTTAGCAGACCGAGTTGACTCGGGTTGGTAGACCGAGCTAGCTCGGGTTAGCAAACCGAGTTGACTCGTGTTAGCAAACCGAGTTGACTCGGGTTAGCAAACCGAGTTGACTCGGGTTAGCAAACCGAGTTGACTCGGGTTAGTAGACCGAGTTAACTCGGGTTAGCAAACCGTGTTGACTCGGGTTAGCAAACCGAGTTGACTCGGGTTAGCAAACCGAGTTGACTCGGGTTAGCAAACTGAGTTGACTCGGGTAAGCAAACCGAGTTGACTCGGGTTAGCAAACCGAGTTGACTCGGGTTAGCAGACCGAGTTGACTCGTGTTAGCAGACCGAGTTGACTCGGGTTGGTAGACCGAGTTGACTCGGGTTAGCAAACCGAGTTGACTCGGGTTAGCAAACTGAGTTGACTCGGGTTAGCAAACCGAGTTGACTCGGGTTAGCAAACCGAGTTGACTCGGGTTAGCAAACCGAGTTGACTCGGGTTAGTAGATCGAGTTAACTCGGGTAAGCAAACGGAGTTGACTCGGGTTAGTAAACCGAGTTGACTCGGGTTAGCAAACCGAGTTGACTCGGGTTAGCAGACCGAGTTGACTCGGGTTAGCAGACCGAGTTGACTTGGGTTGTTAGACCGAGTTGACTCGGGTTAGCAAACCGAGTTGACTCGGGTTAGCAAACTGAGTTGACTCGGGCTAGCAAACCGAGTTGACTCGGGTTAGCAGACCGAGTTGACTCGGGTTGGTAGACCGAGTTAACTCGGGTTAGCAAACCGAGTTGACTCGGGTTAGTAGACCGAGTTAACTTGGGTTAGCAAACCGAGATAACTCGGGTTAGCAAACCGAGTTGACTCGGGTTGGCAGACCGAGTTGACTCGGGTTAGCAAACCGAGTTGACTCGGGTTAGCAAACCGAGTTGACTCGGGTTAGCAAACCGAGTTGACTCTGGTTAGCAAACCGAGTCTACTCGGGTTAGCAAACCGAGTTGACTCGGGTTAGCAAACCGAGTTGACTCGGGTTAGTAGATCGAGTTAACTCGGGTAAGCAAACGGAGTTGACTCGGGTTAGTAAACCGAGTTGACTCGGGTTAGCAAACCGAGTTGACTCGGGTTAGCAGACCGAGTTGACTCGGGTTAGCAGACCGAGTTGACTTGGGTTGTTAGACCGAGTTGACTCGGGTTAGCAAACCGAGTTGACTCGGGTTAGCAAACTGAGTTGACTCGGGCTAGCAAACCGAGTTGACTCGGGTTAGCAGACCGAGTTGACTCGGGTTGGTAGACCGAGTTAACTCGGGTTAGCAAACCGAGTTGACTCGGGTTAGTAGACCGAGTTAACTCGGGTTAGCAAACCGAGATAACTCGGGTTAGCAAACCGAGTTGACTCGGGTTGGCAGACCGAGTTGACTCGGGTTAGCAAACCGAGTTGACTCGGGTTAGCAAACCGAGTTGACTCGGGTTAGCAAACCGAGTTGACTCTGGTTAGCAAACCGAGTCTACTCGGGTTAGCAAACCGAGTTGACTCGGGTTAGCAAACCGAGTTGACTCGGGTTAGCAAACTGAGTTGACTCGGGTAAGCAAACCGAGTTGACTCGGGTTAGCAAACCGAGTTGACTCGGGTTAGCAGACCGAGTTGACTCGTGTTAGCAGACCGAGTTGACTCGGGTTGGTAGACCGAGTTGACTCGGGTTAGCAAACCGAGTTGACTCGGGTTAGCAAACTGAGTTGACTCGGGTTAGCAAACCGAGTTGACTCGGGTTAGCAAACCGAGTTGACTCGGGTTAGCAAACCGAGTTGACTCGGGTTAGTAGATCGAGTTAACTCGGGTAAGCAAACGGAGTTGACTCGGGTTAGTAAACCGAGTTGACTCGGGTTAGCAAACCGAGTTGACTCGGGTTAGCAGACCGAGTTGACTCGGGTTAGCAGACCGAGTTGACTTGGGTTGTTAGACCGAGTTGACTCGGGTTAGCAAACCGAGTTGACTCGGGTTAGCAAACTGAGTTGACTCGGGCTAGCAAACCGAGTTGACTCGGGTTAGCAGACCGAGTTGACTCGGGTTGGTAGACCGAGTTAACTCGGGTTAGCAAACCGAGTTGACTCGGGTTAGTAGACCGAGTTAACTCGGGTTAGCAAACCGAGATAACTCGGGTTAGCAAACCGAGTTGACTCGGGTTGGCAGACCGAGTTGACTCGGGTTAGCAAACCGAGTTGACTCGGGTTAGCAAACCGAGTTGACTCGGGTTAGCAAACCGAGTTGACTCTGGTTAGCAAACCGAGTCTACTCGGGTTAGCAAACCGAGTTGACTCGGGTTAGCAAACCGAGTTGACTCGGGTTAGCAGACCGAGTTGACTCGGGTTAGCAAACCGAGTTGACTCGGGTTAGCAAACCGAGTTGACTCGGGTTAGGAAACCGAGTTGACTCGGGTTAGCAAACCGAGTTGACTCGGGTTAGCAAACCGAGTTGACTCGGGTTAGCAGACCGAGTTGACTCTGGTTAGCAAACCGAGTTGACTCTGGTTAGCAAACCGAGTTGACTCGGGTTAGCAAAGCGAGTTGACTCGGGTTAGCAAACTGAGTTGACTCGGGTTAGCAGACCGAGTTGACTCGGGTTGGTAGACCGAGTTGACTCGGGTTGGTAGTTAACTCGGGTTAGCAGACCGAGTTGACTCGGGTTAGCAAACCGAGTTGACTCGGGTTAGCAAACCGAGTTGACTCGGGTTAGCAAACCGAGTTGACTCGGGTTAGCAAACCGAGTTGACTCGGGTTAGCAGACCGAGTTGACTCGGGTAAGCAGACCGAGTTGACTCGGGTTAGTAAACCGAGTTGACTCGGGTTAGTAGACCGAGTTAACTCGGGTTAGCAAACCGAGATAACTCGGGTTAGCAAACCGAGTTGACTCGGGTTAGCAAACCGAGTTGACTCGGGTTGGCAGACCGAGTTAACTCGGGTTAGCAAACCGAGTTGACTCGGGTTAGCAAACCGAGTTGACTCGGGTTAGCAAACCGAGTTGACTCGGGTTAGCAAACCGAGTTGACTCGGGTTAGCAAACCGAGTTGACTCGGATTAGAAAACCGAATTGACTCGGGTTAGAAAACCGAGTTGACTCGGGTTAGCAAACCGAGTTGACTCGGGTTAACAGACCGAGTTGACTCGGGTTAGCAGACCGAGTTGACTCGGGTTGGTAGACCGAGTTAACTCGCGTTAGCAAACCGAGTTGACTCGGGTTAGCAAACCGAGTTGACTCGGGTTATCAGACCGAGTTGACTCGGGTTGGTAGACCGAGTTAACTCGCGTTAGCAAACCGAGTTGACTCGGGTTAGCAAACCGAGTTGACTCGGGTTAGCAGACCGAGTTGACTCGGGTAAGCAGACCGAGTTGACTCGGGTTAGTAAACCGAGTTGACTCGGGTTAGTAGACCGATTTAACTCGGGTTAGCAAACCGAGTTGACTCGGGTTAGCAAACCGAGTTGACTTGGGTTGGCAGACCGAGTTAACTCGGGTTAGCAAACCGAGTTGACTCGGGTTAGCAAACCGAGTTGACTCGGGTTAGCAAACCGAGTTGACTCGGATTAGAAAACCGAGTTGACTCGGGTTAGAAAACCGAGTTGACTCGGGTTAGCAAACCGAGTTGACTCGGGTTAACAGACCGAGTTGACTCGGGTTAGCAGACCGAGTTGACTCGGGTTGGTAGACCGAGTTAACTCGCGTTAGCAAACCGAGTTGACTCGGGTTAGCAAACCGAGTTGACTCGGGTTAGCAAACCGAGTTGACTCGGGTTATCAGACCGAGTTGACTCGGGTTGGTAGAACGAGTTAACTCGGGTTAGCAAACTGAGTTGACTCGGGTTAGCAAACCGAGTTGACTCGGGTTAGCAAACCGAGTTGACTCGGGTTAGTAGATCGAGTTAACTCGGGTTAGCAATCGGAGTTGACTCGGGTTAGTAAACCGAGTTGACTCGGGTTAGCAAACCGAGTTGACTCGGGTTAGCAAACCGAGTTGACTCGGGTTAGAAAACCGAGTTGACTCGGGTTAGTAAACCGAGTTGACTCGGGTTAGCAAAGCGAGTTGACTCGGGTTAGCAAACCGAGTTGACTCGGGTTAGCAAACCGAGTTGACTCGGGTTAGCAAACCGAGTTGACTCGGGTTAGCAAACCGAGTTGACTCGGGTTAGTAGACTGAGTTAACTCGGGTTAGCAAACCGAGTTGACTCGGGTTAGCAAACCGCGGGTTAGCAAACCGAGTTGACTCGGGTTAGCAAACCGAGTTGACTCGGGTTAGCAAACTGAGTTGACTCGGGTAAGCAAACCGAGTTGACTCGGGTTAGCAAACCGAGTTGACTCGGGTTAGCAGACCGAGTTGACTCGGGTTAGCAGACCGAGTTGACTCGGGTTGGTAGACCGAGTTTACTCGGGTTAGCAAACCGAGTTGACTCGGGTTAGCAAACTGAGTTGACTCGGGTTAGCAAACCGAGTTGACTCGGGTTAGCAAACCGAGTTGACTCGGGTTAGCAAACCGAGTTGACTCGGGTTAGTAGATCGAGTTAACTCGGGTTAGCAAACGGAGTTGACTCGGGTTAGTAAACCGAGTTTACTCGGGTTAGCAAACCGAGTTGACTCGGGTTAGCAGACCGAGTTGACTCGGGTTAGCAGACCGAGTTGACTTGGGTTGGTAGACCGAGTTGACTCGGGTCAGCAAACCGAGTTGACTCGGGTTAGCAAACTGAGTTGACTCGGGCTAGCAAACCGAGTTGACTCGGGTTAGCAGACCGAGTTGACTCGGGTTGGTAGACCGAGTTAACTCGGGTTAGCAAACCGAGTTGACTCGGGTTAGCAAACCGAGTTGACTCGGGTTAGCAGACCGAGTTGACTCGGGTTAGCAGACCGAGTTGACTCGGGTTAGTAAACCGAGTTGACTCGGGTTAGTAGACCGAGTTAACTCGGGTTAGCAAACCGAGATAACTCGGGTTAGCAAACCGAGTTGACTCGGGTTAGCAAACCGAGTTGACTCGGGTTGGCAGACCGAGTTGACTCGGGTTAGCAAACCGAGTTGACTCGGGTTAGCAAACCGAGTTGACTCGGGTTAGCAAACCGAGTTGACTCTGGTTAGCAAACCGAGTCTACTCGGGTTAGCAAACCGAGTTGACTTGGGTTAGCAAACCGAGTTAACTCGGGTTAGCAAACCGAGTTGACTCGGGTTAGTAGACCGAGTTAACTCGGGTTAGCAAACCGAGTTGACTCGGGTTAGCAAACCGAGTTGACTCGGGTTAGCAAACCGAGTTGACTCGGGTTAGCAAACCGAGTTGACTCGGGTTAGCAAACCGAGTTGACTCGGGTTAGCAAACCGAGTTGACTCGGGTTAGCAAACCGAGTTGACTCGGGTTAACAGACCGAGTTGACTCGGGTTAGCAGACCGAGTTGACTCGGGTTGGTAGACCGAGTTAACTCGGGTTAGCAAACCGAGTTGACTCGGGTTAGCAAACCGAGTTGACTCGGGCTAGCAAACCGAGTTGACTCGGGTTAGCAAACCGAGTTGACTCGGGTTAGCAAACCGAGTTGACTCGGGTTAGCAAACCGAGTTGACTCGGGTTAGCAAACCGAGTTGACTCGAGTTAGCAAACCGAGTTGACTCGGGTTAGCAAACCGAGTTGACTCGGGTTAGCAAACCGAGTTGACTCGGGTTAGCAAACCGAGTTGACTCGGGTTAGGAAACCGAGTTGACTCGTGTTAGCAAACCGAGTTGACTCGGGTTAGCAGACCGAGTTGACTCGGGTTAGCAAACCGAGTTGACTCTGGTTAGCAAACCGAGTTGACTCTGGTTAGCAAACCGAGTTGACTCGGGTTAGCAAAGCGAGTTGACTCGGGTTAGCAAACCGAGTTGACTCGGGTTAGCAAACCGAGTTGACTCGGGTTAGCAGACCGAGTTGACTCGGGTTGGTAGACCGAGTTGACTCGGGTTGGTAGACCGAGTTAACTCGGGTTAGCAGACCGAGTTGACTCGGGTTAGCAAACCGAGTTGACTCGGGTTAGCAAACCGAGTTGACTCGGGTTAGTAGACCGAGTTAACTCGGGTTAGCAAACCGAGTTGACTCGGCTTAGCAAACCGAGTTGACTCGGGTTAGCAAACTGAGTTGACTCGGGTTAGCAAACCGAGTTGGCTCGGGTTAGTAGACCGAGTTGACTCGGGTTAACAAACCGAGTTGACTCGGGTTAGCAGACCGAAATGACTCGGGTTAGCAATCCGAGTTGACTCGGGTTAGCAAACCGAGTTGACTCTGGTTAGCAAACCGAGTTGACTTGGGTAAGTAAACCGAGTTGACTCGGGTTAGTATACCGAGTTGACTCAGGTTAGTAAACCGAGTTGACTCGGGTTAGCAAACCGAAATGACTCGGGTTAGCAGACCGAGTTGGCTTGGGTTAGCAGACCGAGTTGACTCAGGTTAGTAAACCGAGTTGACTCGGGTTAGTAGACCGAGTTAACTCGGGTTAGCAAACCGAGATAACTCGGGTTAGCAAACCGAGTTGACTCGGGTTGGCAAACCGAGTTGACTCGGGTTGGCAAACCGAGTTGACTCGGGTTGGCAAACCGAGTTGACTCGGGTTAGCAAACCGAGTTGACTCGGGTTAGCAAACCGAGTTGACTCGGGTTAGCAAACCGAGTTGACTCGGGTTAGTAGATCGAGTTAACTCGGGTTAGCAAACGGAGTTGACTCGGGTTAGTAAACCTAGTTGACTCGGGTTAGCAAACCGAGTTGACTCGGGTTAGCAGACCGAGTTGACTCGGGTTAGCAGACCGAGTTGACTTGGGTTGGTAGACCGAGTTGACTCGGGTTAGCAAACCGAGTTGACTCGGGTTAGCAAACCGAGTTGACTCGGGTTAGCAAACCGAAATGACTCCGGTTAGCAGACCGAGTTGACTCGGGTTGGTAGACCGAGTTAACTCGGGTTAGCAAACCGAGTTGACTCGGGTTAGCAAACCGAGTTGACTCGGGTTAGCAGACCGAGTTGACTCGGGTAAGCAGACCGAGTTGACTCGGGTTAGTAAACCGAGTTGACTCGGGTTAGTAGACCGAGTTAACTCGGGTAAGCAAACCGAGATAACTCGGGTTAGCAAACCGAGTTGACTCGGGTTAGCAAACCGAGTTGACTCGGGTTGGCAGACCGAGTTAACTCGGGTTAGCAAACCGAGTTGACTCGGGTTAGCAAACCGAGTTGACTCGGGTTAGCAAACCGAGTTGACTCGGGTTAGCAAACCGAGTTGACTCGGGTTAGAAAACCGAGTTGACTCGGGTTAGAAAACCGAGTTGACTCGGGTTAGCAAACCGAGTTGACTCGGGTTAACAGACCGAGTTGACTCGGGTTAGCAGACCGAGTTGACTCGGGTTGGTAGACCGAGTTAACTCGCGTTAGCAAACCGAGTTGACTCGGGTTAGCAAACCGAGTTGACTCGGGTTATCAGACCGAGTTGACTCGGGTTGGTAGACCGAGTTGACTCGGGTTAGCAAACCGAGTTGACTCGGGTTAGCAGACCGAGTTGACTCGGGTTGGTAGACCGAGTTTACTCGGGTTAGCAAACCGAGTTGACTCGGGTTAGCAAACCGAGTTGACTCGGGTTAGTAGATCGAGTTAACTCGGGTTAGCAATCGGAGTTGACTCGGGTTAGTAAACCGAGTTGACTCGGGTTAGCAAACCGAGTTGACTCGGGTTAGCAAACCGAGTTGACTCGGGTTAGCAAACCGAGTTGACTCGGGTTAGAAAACCGAGTTGACTCGGGTTAGTAAACCGAGTTGACTCGGGTTAGCAAACCGAGTTGACTCGGATTAGCAGACCGAGTTGACTCGGGTTGGTAGACCGAGCTAGCTCGGGTTAGCAAACCGAGTTGACTCGGGTTAGCAAACCGAGTTGACTCGGGTTAGCAAACCGAGTTGACTCGGGTTAGCAAACCGAGTTGACTCGGGTTAGCAAACCGAGTTGACTCGGGTTAGCAAACCGAGTTGACTCGGGTTAGCAAACCGAGTTGACTCGGGTTAGCAAACTGAGTTGACTCGGGTAAGCAAACCGAGTTGACTGGGGTTAGCAAACCGAGTTGACTCGGGTTAGCAAACCGAGTTGACTCGGGTTAGCAGACCGAGTTGACTCGGGTTGGTAGACCGAGTTTACTCGGGTTAGCAAACCGAGTTGACTCGGGTTAGCAAACTGAGTTGACTCGGGTTAGCAAACCGAGTTGACTCGGGTTAGTAGATCGAGTTAACTCGGGTTAGCAAACGGAGTTGACTCGGGTTAGTAAACCGAGTTGACTCGGGTTAGCAAACCGAGTTGACTCGGGTTAGCAAACCGAGTTGACTCGGGTTAGCAGACCGAGTTGACTCGCGTTAGCAGACCGAGTTGACTTGGGTTGTTAGACCGAGTTGACTCGGGTTAGCAAACCGAGTTGACTCGGGTTAGCAAATTGAGTTGACTCGGGCTAGCAAACCGAGTTGACTCGGGTTAGCAAACTGAGTTGACTCGGGTTAGCAAACCGAGTTGACTCGGGTTAGCAAACCGAGTTGACTCGGGTTAGCAGACCGAGTTGACTCGGGTTAGCAGACCGAGTTGACTCGGGTTAGTAAACCGAGTTGACTCGGGTTAGTAAACCGAGTTGACTCGGGTTAGTAGACCGAGTTAACTCGGGTTAGCAAACCGAGATAACTCGGGTTAGCAAACAGAGTTGACTCGGGTTAGCAAACCGAGTTGACTCGGGTTGGCAGACCGAGTTGACTCGGGTTAGCAAACCGAGTTGACTCGGGTTAGCAAACCGAGTTGACTCGGGTTAGCAAACCGAGTTGACTCTGGTTAGCAAACCGAGTCTACTCGGGTTAGCAAACCGAGTTGACTCGGGTTAGCAAGCCGAGTTGACTCGGGTTAGCAAACCGAGTTGACTCGGGTTAGTAGACCGAGTTAACTCGGGTTAGCAAACCGAGTTGACTCGGGTTAGTAGACCGAGTTAACTCGGGTTAGCAAACCGAGTTGACTCGGGTTAGCAAACCGAGTTGACTCGGGTTAGCAAACCGAGTTGACTCGGGTTAGCAAACCGAGTTGACTCGGGTTAGCAAACCGAGTTGACTCGGGTTAGCAAACCGAGTTGACTCGGGTTAGCAAACCGAGTTGACTCGGGTTAGCAAACCGAGTTAACTCGGGTTAGCAAACCGAGTTGACTCGGGCTAGCAAACCGAGTTGACTCGGGTTAGCAAACCGAGTTGACTCGGGTTAGCAAACCGAGTTGACTCGGGTTAGCAAACCGAGTTGACTCGGGTTAGCAAACCGAGTTGACTCGAGTTAGCAAACCGAGTTGACTCGGGTTAGCAAACCGAGTTGACTCGGGTTAGCAAACCGAGTTGACTCGGGTTAGCAAACCGAGTTGACTCGGGTTAGCAAACCGAGTTGACTCGGGTTAGGAAACCGAGTTGACTCGTGTTAGCAAACCGAGTTGACTCGGGTTAGCAGACCGAGTTGACTCGGGTTAGCAAACCGAGTTGACTCTGGTTAGCAAACCGAGTTGACTCTGGTTAGCAAACCGAGTTGACTCGGGTTAGCAAAGCGAGTTGACTCGGGTTAGCAAACCGAGTTGACTCGGGTTAGCAAACCGAGTTGACTCGGGTTAGCAGACCGAGTTGACTCGGGTTGGTAGACCGAGTTGACTCGGGTTGGTAGACCGAGTTAACTCGGGTTAGCAGACCGAGTTGACTCGGGTTAGCAAACCGAGTTGACTCGGGTTAGCAAACCGAGTTGACTCGGGTTAGTAGACCGAGTTAACTCGGGTTAGCAAACCGAGTTGACTCGGGTTAGCAAACTGAGTTGACTCGGGTTAGCAAACCGAGTTGGCTCGGGTTAGTAGACCGAGTTGACTCGGGTTAACAAACCGAGTTGACTCGGGTTAGCAGACCGAAATGACTCGGGTTAGCAATCCGAGTTGACTCGGGTTAGCAAACCGAGTTGACTCTGGTTAGCAAACCGAGTTGACTTGGGTTAGTAAACCGAGTTGACTCGGGTTAGTATACCGAGTTGACTCAGGTTAGTAAACCGAGTTGACTCGGGTGAGCAAACCGAAATGACTCGGGTTAGCAGACCGAGTTGGCTTGGGTTAGCAGACCGAGTTGACTCAGGTTAGTAAACCGAGTTGACTCGGGTTAGTAGACCGAGTTAACTCGGGTTAGCAAACCGAGATAACTCGGGTTAGCAAACCGAGTTGACTCGGGTTGGCAAACCGAGTTGACTCGGGTTAGCAAACCGAGTTGACTCGGGTTAGCAAACCGAGTTGACTCGGGTTAGCAAACCGAGTTGACTCGGGTTAGTAGATCGAGTTAACTCGGGTTAGCAAACGGAGTTGACTCGGGTTAGTAAACCTAGTTGACTCGGGTTAGCAAACCGAGTTGACTCGGGTTAGCAGACCGAGTTGACTCGGGTTAGCAGACCGAGTTGACTTGGGTTGGTAGACCGAGTTGACTCGGGTTAGCAAACCGAGTTGACTCGGGTTAGCAAACCGAGTTGACTCGGGTTAGCAAACCGAGTTGACTCGGGTTAGCAAACCGAAATGACTCCGGTTAGCAGACCGAGTTGACTCGGGTTGGTAGACCGAGTTAACTCGGGTTAGCAAACCGAGTTGACTCGGGTTAGCAAACCGAGTTGACTCGGGTTAGCAGACCGAGTTGACTCGGGTAAGCAGACCGAGTTGACTCGGGTTAGTAAACCGAGTTGACTCGGGTTAGTAGACCGAGTTAACTCGGGTAAGCAAACCGAGATAACTCGGGTTAGCAAACCGAGTTGACTCGGGTTAGCAAACCGAGTTGACTCGGGTTGGCAGACCGAGTTAACTCGGGTTAGCAAACCGAGTTAACTCGGGTTAGTAAACCGAGTTGACTCGGGTTAGCAAACCGAGTTGACTCGGGTTAGCAAACCGAGTTGACTCGGGTTAGCAAACCGAGTTGACTCGGATTAGAAAACCGAGTTGACTCGGGTTAGAAAACCGAGTTGACTCGGGTTAGCAAACCGAGTTGACTCGGGTTAACAGACCGAGTTGACTCGGGTTAGCAGACCGAGTTGACTCGGGTTGGTAGACCGAGTTAACTCGCGTTAGCAAACCGAGTTGACTCGGGTTAGCAAACCGAGTTGACTCGGGTTATCAGACCGAGTTGACTCGGGTTGGTAGACCGAGTTGACTCGGGTTAGCAAACCGAGTTGACTCGGGTTAGCAGACCGAGTTGACTCGGGTTGGTAGACCGAGTTTACTCGGGTTAGCAAACCGAGTTGACTCGGGTTAGCAAACCGAGTTGACTCGGGTTAGTAGATCGAGTTAACTCGGGTTAGCAATCGGAGTTGACTCGGGTTAGTAAACCGAGTTGACTCGGGTTAGCAAACCGAGTTGACTCGGGTTAGCAAACCGAGTTGACTCGGGTTAGAAAACCGAGTTGACTCGGGTTAGTAAACCGAGTTGACTCGGGTTAGCAAACCGAGTTGACTCGGATTAGCAGACCGAGTTGACTCGGGTTGGTAGACCGAGCTAGCTCGGGTTAGCAAACCGAGTTGACTCGGGTTAGCAAACCGAGTTGACTCGGGTTAGCAAACCGAGTTGACTCGGGTTAGTAGACCGAGTTAACTCGGGTTAGCAAACCGAGTTGACTCGGGTTAGCAAACCGAGTTGACTCGGGTTAGCAAACCGAGTTGACTCGGGTTAGCAAACCGAGTTGACTCGGGTTAGCAAACCGAGTTGACTCGGGTTAGCAAACTGAGTTGACTCGGGTAAGCAAACCGAGTTGACTCGGGTTAGCAAACCGAGTTGACTCGGGTTAGCAAACCGAGTTGACTCGGGTTAGCAGACCGAGTTGACTCGGGTTGGTAGACCGAGTTTACTCGGGTTAGCAAACCGAGTTGACTCGGGTTAGCAAACTGAGTTGACTCGGGTTAGCAAACCGAGTTGACTCGGGTTAGTAGATCGAGTTAACTCGGGTTAGCAAACGGAGTTGACTCGGGTTAGTAAACCGAGTTGACTCGGGTTAGCAAACCGAGTTGACTCGGGTTAGCAAACCGAGTTGACTCGGGTTAGCAGACCGAGTTGACTCGCGTTATCAGACCGAGTTGACTTGGGTTGTTAGACCGAGTTGACTCGGGTTAGCAAACCGAGTTGACTCGGGTTAGCAAACTGAGTTGACTCGGGCTAGCAAACCGAGTTGACTCGGGTTAGCAAACTGAGTTGATTCGGGTTAGCAAACCGAGTTAACTCGGGTTAGCAAACCGAGTTGACTCGGGTTAGCAAACCGAGTTGACTCGGGTTAGCAGACCGAGTTGACTCGGGTTAGCAGACCGAGTTGACTCGGGTTAGTAAACCGAGTTGACTCGGGTTAGTAGACCGAGTTAACTCGGGTTAGTAAACCGAGATAACTCGGGTTAGCAAACAGAGTTGACTCGGGTTAGCAAACCGAGTTGACTCGGGTTGGCAGACCGAGTTGACTCGGGTTAGCAAACCGAGTTGACTCGGGTTAGCAAACCGAGTTGACTCGGGTTAGCAAACCGAGTTGACTCGGGTTAGCAAACCGAGTTGACTCGGGTTAGCAAACCGAGTTGACTCGGGTTAGCAAACCGAGTTGACTCGGGTTAGCAAACCGAGTTGACTCGGGTTAACAGACCGAGTTGACTCGGGTTAGCAGACCGAGTTGACTCGGGTTGGTAGACCGAGTTAACTCGGGTTAGCAAACCGAGTTGACTCGGGTTAGCAAACCGAGTTGACTCGGGTTAGCAAACCGAGTTGACTCGGGTTAGCAAACCGAGTTGACTCGGGTTAGCAAACCGAGTTGACTCGGGTTAGCAAACCGAGTTGACTCGGGTTAGCAAACCGAGTTGACTCGAGTTAGCAAACCGAGTTGACTCGGGTTAGCAAACCGAGTTGACTCGGGTTAGCAAACCGAGTTGACTCGGGTTAGGAAACCGAGTTGACTCGGGTTAGCAAACCGAGTTGACTCGGGTTAGCAGACCGAGTTGACTCGGGTTAGCAAACCGAGTTGACTCTGGTTAGCAAACCGAGTTGACTCTGGTTAGCAAACCGAGTTGACTCGGGTTAGCAAAGCGAGTTGACTCGGGTTAGCAAACCGAGTTGACTCGGGTTAGCAAACCGAGTTGACTCGGGTTAGCAGACCGAGTTGACTCGGGTTGGTAGACCGAGTTAACTCGGGTTAGCAGACCGAGTTGACTCGGGTTAGCAAACCGAGTTGACTCGGGTTAGCAAACCGAGTTGACTCGGGTTAGTAGACCGAGTTAGCTCGGGTTAGCAAACCGAGTTGACTCGGGTTAGCAAACCGAGTTGACTCGGGTTAGCAAACCGAGTTGACTCGGGTTAGCAGACCGAGTTGACTCGGGTAAGCAGACCGAGTTGACTCGGGTTAGTAAACCGAGTTGACTCGGGTTAGTAGACCGAGTTAACTCGGGTTAGCAAACCGAGATAACTCGGGTTAGCAAACCGAGTTGACTCGGGTTAGCAAACCGAGTTGACTCGGGTTGGCAGACCGAGTAAACTCGGGTTAGCAAACCGAGTTGACTCGGGTTAGCAAACCGAGTTGACTCGGGTTAGCAAACCGAGTTGACTCGGGTTAGCAAACCGAGTTGACTCGGGTTAGCAAACCGAGTTGACTCGGATTAGAAAACCGAGTTGACTCGGGTTAGAAAACCGAGTTGACTCGGGTTAGCAAACTGAGTTGACTCGGGTTAACAGACCGAGTTGACTCGGGTTAGCAGACCGAGTTGACTCGGGTTGATAGACCGAGTTAACTCGTGTTAGCAAACCGAGTTGACTCGGGTTAGCAAACCGAGTTGACTCGGGTTATCAGACCGAGTTGACTCGGGTTGGTAGACCGAGTTAACTCGGGTTAGCAAACCGAGTTGACTCGGGTTAGCAAACCGAGTTGACTCGGGTTAGCAGACCGAGTTGACTCGGGTAAGCAGACCGAGTTGACTCGGGTTAGTAAACCGAGTTGACTCGGGTTAGTAGACCGAGTTAACTCGGGTTAGCAAACCGAGATAACTCGGGTTAGCAAACCGAGTTGACTCGGGTTAGCAAACCGAGTTGACTTGGGTTGGCAGACCGAGTTAACTCGGGTTAGCAAACCGAGTTGACTCGGGTTAGCAAACCGAGTTGACTCGGGTTAGCAAACCGAGTTGACTCGGATTAGAAAACCGAGTTGACTCGGGTTAGAAAACCGAGTTGACTCGGGTTAGTAAACCGAGTTGACTCGGGTTAACAGACCGAGTTGACTCGGGTTAGCAGACCGAGTTGACTCGGGTTGGTAGACCGAGTTAACTCGCGTTAGCAAACCGAGTTGACTCGGGTTAGCAAACCGAGTTGACTCGGGTTATCAGACCGAGTTGACTCGGGTTGGTAGACCGAGTTAACTCGGGTTAGCAAACCGAGTTGACTCGGGTTAGCAAACTGAGTTGACTCGGGTTAGCAAACCGAGTTGACTCGGGTTAGCAAACCGAGTTGACTCGGGTTAGTAGATCGAGTTAACTCGGGTTAGCAATCGGAGTTGACTCGGGTTAGTAAACCGAGTTGACTCGGGTTAGCAAACCGAGTTGACTCGGGTTAGAAAACCGAGTTGACTCGGGTTAGTAAACCGAGTTGACTCGGGTTAGCAAAGCGAGTTGACTCGGGTTAGCAGACCGAGTTGACTCGGGTTAGTAGACCGAGTTAACTCGGGTTAGCAAACCGAGTTGACTCGGGTTAGCAAACCGAGTTGACTCGGGTTAGCAAACCGAGTTGACTCGGGTTAGCAAACCGAGTTGACTCGGGTTAGCAAACCGAGTTGACTCGGGCTAGCAAACTGAGTTGACTCGGGTAAGCAAACCGAGTTGACTCGGGTTAGCAAACCGAGTTGACTCAGGTTAGCAAACCGAGTTGACTCGGGTTAGCAGACCGAGTTGACTCGGGTTAGCAGACCGAGTTGACTCGGGTTGGAAAACCGAGATTACTCGGGTTAGCGAACCGAGTTGACTCGGGTTAGCAAACCGAGTTGACTCGGGTTAGCAAACCGAGTTGACTCGGGTTAGCAAACCGAGTTGACTCGGGTTAGTAGATCGAGTTAACTCGGGTAAGCAAACGGAGTTGACTCGGGTTAGTAAACCGAGTTGACTTGGGTTAGCAAACCGAGTTGACTCGGGTTAGCAGACCGAGTTGACTCGGGTTAGCAGACCGAGTTGACTTGGGTTGGTAGACCGAGTTGACTCGGGTCAGCAAACCGAGTTGACTCGGGTTAGCAAACTGAGTTGACTCGGGCTAGCAAACCGAGTTGACTCGGGTTGGTAGACTGAGTTAACTCGGGTTAGCAAACCGAGTTGACTCGGGTTAGCAAACCAAGTTGACTCGGGTTAGCAGACCGAGTTGACTCGGGTTAGCAGACCGAGTTGACTCGGGTTAGTAAACCGAGTTGACTCGGGTTAGTAGACCGAGTTAACTCGGGTTAGCAAACCGATATAACTCGGGTTAGCAAACCGAGTTGACTCGGGTTAGCAAACCGAGTTGACTCGGGTTAGCAAACCGAGTTGACTCGGGTTAGCAAACCGAGTTGACTCTGGTTAGCAAACCGAGTCTACTCGGGTTAGCAAACCGAGTTGACTCGGGTTAGCAAACCGAGTTGACTCGGGTTAGTAGACCGAGTTAACTCGGGTTAGCAAACCGAGTTGACTCGGGTTAGTAGACCGAGTTAACTCGGGTTAGCAAACCGAGTTGACTCGGGTTAGCAAACCGAGTTGACTCGGGTTAGCAAACCGAGTTGACTCGGGTTAGCAAACCGAGTTGACTCGGGTTAGCAAACCGAGTTGACTCGGGTTAGCAAACCGAGTTGACTCGGGTTAGCAAACCGAGTTGACTCGGGTTAGCAAACCGAGTTGACTCGGGTTAGCAAACCGAGTTGACTCGGGTTAACAGACCGAGTTGACTCGGGTTAGCAGACCGAGTTGACTCGGGTTGGTAGACCGAGTTGACTCGGGTTAGCAAACCGAGTTGACTCGGGTTAGCAAACCGAGTTGACTCGGGTTAGCAGACCGAGTTGACTCGGGTTAGCAGACCGAGTTGACTCGGGTTAGCAGACCGAGTTGACTCGGGTTAGTAAACCGAGTTGACTCGGGTTAGTAGACCGAGTTAACTCGGGTTAACAAACCGAGATAACTCGGGTTAGCAAACCGAGTTGACTCGGGTTAGCAAACCGAGTTGACTCGGGTTGGCAGACCGAGTTGACTCGGGTTAGCAAACCGAGTTGACTCGGGTTAGCAAACCGAGTTGACTCGGGTTAGCAAACCGAGTTGACTCGGGTTAGCAAACCGAGTTGACTCGGGTTAGCAAACCGAGTTGACTCTGGTTAGCAAACCGAGTCTACTCGGGTTAGCAAACCGAGTTGACTCGGGTTAGTAGACCGAGTTAACTCGGGTTAGCAAACCGAGTTGACTCGGGTTAGCAAACCGAGTTGACTCGGGTTAGCAAACCGAGTTGACTCGGGTTAGCAAACCGAGTTGACTCGGGTTAGCAAACCGAGTTGACTCGGGTTAGCAAACCGAGTTGACTCGGGTTAGCAAACCGAGTTGACTCGGGTTAACAGACCGAGTTGACTCGGGTTAGCAGACCGAGTTGACTCGGGTTGGTAGACCGAGTTAACTCGGGTTAGCAAACCGAGTTGACTCGGGTTAGCAATCGGAGTTGACTCGGGTTAGCAAACCGAGTTGACTCGGGTTAGCAAACCGAGTTGACTCGGGTTAGCAAACCGAGTTGACTCGGGTTAGCAAACCGAGTTGACTCGGGTTAGCAAACCGAGTTGACTCGAGTTAGCAAACCGAGTTGACTCGGGTTAGCAAACCGAGTTGACTCGGGTTAGCAAACCGAGTTGACTCGGGTTAGGAAACCGAGTTGACTCGGGTTAGCAAACCGAGTTGACTCGGGTTAGCAGACCGAGTTGACTCGGTTTAGCAAACCGAGTTGACTCTGGTTAGCAAACCGAGTTGACTCTGGTTAGCAAACCGAGTTGACTCGGGTTTGCAAAGCGAGTTGACTCGGGTTAGCAAACCGAGTTGACTCGGGTTAGCAAACCGAGTTGACTCGGGTTAGCAGACCGAGTTGACTCGGGTTGGTAGACCGAGTTGACTCGGGTTGGTAGACCGAGTTAACTCGGGTTAGCAGACCGAGTTGACTCGGGTTAGCAAACCGAGTTGACTCGGGTTAGCAAACCGAGTTGACTCGGGTTAGTAGACCCAGTTAACTCGGGTTAGCAAACCGAGTTGACTCGGCTTAGCAAACCGAGTTGACTCGGGTTAGCAAACTGAGTTGACTCGGGTTAGCAAACCGAGTTGGCTCGGGTTAGTAGACCGAATTGACTCGGGTTAACAAACCGAGTTGACTCGGGTTAGCAGACCGAAATGACTCGGGTTAGCAATCCGAGTTGACTCGGGTTAGCAAACCGAGTTGACTCTGGTTAGCAAACCGAGTTGACTTGGGTTAGTAAACCGAGTTGACTCGGGTTAGTATACCCAGTTGACTCAGGTTAGTAAACCGAGTTGACTCGGGTTAGCAAACCGAAATGACTCGGGTTAGCAGACCGAGTTGGCTCGGGTTAGCAGACCGAGTTGACTCAGGTTAGTAAACCGAGTTGACTCAGGTTAGTAAACCGAGTTGACTCGGGTTAGTAGACCGAGTTAACTCGGGTTAGCAAACCGAGATAAGTCGGGTTAGCAAACCGAGTTGACTCGGGTTAGCAAACCGAGTTGACTCGGGTTAGTAGATCGAGTTAACTCGGGTTAGCAAACGGAGTTGACTCGGGTTAGTAAACCTAGTTGACTCGGGTTAGCAAACCGAGTTGACTCGGGTTAGCAGACCGAGTTGACTCGGGTTAGCAGACCGAGTTGACTTGGGTTGGTAGACCGAGTTGACTCGGGTTAGCAAACCGAGTTGACTCGGGTTAGCAAACCGAGTTGACTCGGGTTAGCAAACCGAAATGACTCCGGTTAGCAGACCGAGTTGACTCGGGTTAGCAAACCGAGTTGACTCGGGTTAGTAGATCGAGTTAACTCGGGTTAGCAATCGGAGTTGACTCGGGTTAGTAAACCGAGTTGACTCGGGTTAGCAAACCGAGTTGACTCGGGTTAGCAAACCAAGTTGACTCGGGTTAGAAAACCGAGTTGACTCGGGTTAGTAAACCGAGTTGACTCGGGTTAGCAAACCGAGTTGACTCGGGTTAGCAAACCGAGTTGACTCGGGTTAGCAAACCGAGTTGACTCGGGTTAGCAAACCAAGTTGACTCGGGTTAGCAAACCGAGTTGACTCGGGTTAGCAAACCGAGTTGACTCGGATTAGAAAACCGAGTTGACTCGGGTTAGAAAACCGAGTTGACTCGGGTTAGCAAACCGAGTTGACTCGGGTTAACAGACCGAGTTGACTCGGGTTAGCAGACCGAGTTGACTCGGGTTGGTAGACCGAGTTAACTCGCGTTAGCAAACCGAGTTGACTCGGGTTAGCAAACCGAGTTGACTCGGGTTATCAGACCGAGTTGACTCGGGTTGGTAGACCGAGTTAACTCGGGTTAGCAAACCGAGTTGACTCGGGTTAGCAAACTGAGTTGACTCGGGTTAGCAAACCGAGTTGACTCGGGTTAGCAAACCGAGTTGACTCGGGTTAGTAGATCGAGTTAACTCGGGTTAGCAATCGGAGTTGACTCGGGTTAGTAAACCGAGTTGACTCGGGTTAGCAAACCGAGTTGACTCGGGTTAGCAAACCGAGTTGACTCGGGTTAGAAAACCGAGTTGACTCGGGTTAGAAAACCGAGTTGACTCGGGTTAGAAAACCGAGTTGACTCGGGTTAGTAAACCGAGTTGACTCGGGTTAGCAAACCGAGTTGACTCGGGTTAGCAGACCGAGTTGACTCGGGTTGGTAGACCGAGCTAGCTCGGGTTAGCAAACCGAGTTGACTCGGGTTAGCAAACCGAGTTGACTCGGGTTAGCAAACCGAGTTGACTCGGGTTAGCAAACCGAGTTGACTCGGGTTAGTAGACCGAGTTAACTCGGGTTAGCAAACCGAGTTGACTCGGGTTAGCAAACCGAGTTGACTCGGGTTAGCAAACCGAGTTGACTCGGGTTAGCAAACCGAGTTGACTCGGGTTAGCAAACTGAGTTGACTCGGGTAAGCAAACCGAGTTGACTCGGGTTAGCAAACCGAGTTGACTCGGGTTAGCAGACCGAGTTGACTCGGGTTAGCAGACCGAGTTGACTCGGGTTGGTAGACCGAGTTTACTCGGGTTAGCAAACCGAGTTGACTCGGGTTAGCAAACTGAGTTGACTCGGGTTAGCAAACCGAGTTGACTCGGGTTAGCAAACCGAGTTGACTCGGGTTAGCAAACCGAGTTGACTCGGGTTAGTAGATCGAGTTAACTCGGGTAAGCAAACGGAGTTGACTCGGGTTAGTAAACCGAGTTGACTCGGGTTAGCAAACCGAGTTGACTCGGGTTAGCAGACCGAGTTGACTCGGGTTAGCAGACCGAGTTGACTCGGGTTGTTAGACCGAGTTGACTCGGGTTAGCAAACCGAGTTGACTCGGGTTAGCAAACTGAGTTGACTCGGGCTAGCAAACCGAGTTGACTCGGGTTAGCAGACCGAGTTGACTCGGGTTGGTAGACCGAGTTAACTCGGGTTAGCAAACCGAGTTGACTCGGGTTAGCAGACCGAGTTGACTCGGGTTAGCAGACCGAGTTGACTCGGGTTAGCAGACCGAGTTGACTCGGGTTAGTAAACCGAGTTGACTCGGGTTAGTAGACCGAGTTAACTCGGGTTAGCAAACCGAGATAACTCGGGTTAGCAAACCGAGTTGACTCGGGTTGGCAGACCGAGTTGACTCGGGTTAGCAAACCGAGTTGACTCGGGTTAGCAAACCGAGTTGACTCGGGTTAGCAAACCGAGTTGACTCTGGTTAGCAAACCGAGTCTACTCGGGTTAGCAAACCGAGTTGACTCGGGTTAGCAAACCGAGTTGACTCGGGTTAGCAGACCGAGTTGACTCGGGTTAGCAAACCGAGTTGACTCGGGTTAGCAAACCGAGTTGACTCGGGTTAGGAAACCGAGTTGACTCGGGTTAGCAAACCGAGTTGACTCGGGTTAGCAAACCGAGTTGACTCGGGTTAGCAGACCGAGTTGACTCGGGTTAGCAAACCGAGTTGACTCTGGTTAGCAAACCGAGTTGACTCGGGTTAGCAAAGCGAGTTGACTCGGGTTAGCAAACTGAGTTGACTCGGGTTAGCAGACCGAGTTGACTCGGGTTAGCAAACCGAGTTGACTCGGGTTAGCAAACCGAGTTGACTCGGGTTAGTAGACCGAGTTAACTCGGGTTAGCAAACCGAGTTGACTCGGGTTAGCAAACCGAGTCTACTCGGGTTAGCAAACCGAGTTGACTCGGGTTAGCAGACCGAGTTGACTCGGGTAAGCAGACCGAGTTGACTCGGGTTAGTAAACCGAGTTGACTCGGGTTAGTAGACCGAGTTAACTCGGATTAGCAAACCGAGATAACTCGGGTTAGCAAACCGAGTTGACTCGGGTTAGCAAACCGAGTTGACTTGGGTTGGCAGACCGAGTTAACTCGGGTTAGCAAACCGAGTTGACTCGGGTTAGCAAACCGAGTTGACTCGGGTTAGCAAACCGAGTTGACTCGGGTTAGCAAACCGAGTTGACTCGGATTAGAAAACCGAGTGGACTCGGGTTAGAAAACCGAGTTGACTCGGGTTAGCAAACCGAGTTGACTCGGGTTAACAGACCGAGTTGACTCGGGTTAGCAGACCGAGTTGACTCGGGTTGGTAGACCGAGTTAACTCGCGTTAGCAAACCGAGTTGACTCGGGTTAGCAAACCGAGTTGACTCGGGTTAGCAAACCGAGTTGACTCGGGTTATCAGACCGAGTTGACTCGGGTTGGTAGAACGAGTTAACTCGGGTTAGCAAACCGAGTTGACTCGGGTTAGCAAACTGAGTTGACTCGGGTTAGCAAACCGAGTTGACTCGGGTTAGCAAACCGAGTTGACTCGGGTTAGTAGATCGAGTTAACTCGGGTTAGCAATCGGAGTTGACTCGGGTTAGTAAACCGAGTTGACTCGGGTTAGCAAACCGAGTTGACTCGGGTTAGCAAACCGAGTTGACTCGGGTTAGAAAACCGAGTTGACTCGGGTTAGTAAACCGAGTTGACTCGGGTTAGCAAAGCGAGTTGACTCGGGTTGGTAGACCGAGTTGACTCGGGTTGGTAGACCGAGCTAGCTCGGGTTAGCAAACCGAGTTGACTCGGGTTAGCAAACCGAGTTGACTCGGGTTAGCAAACCGAGTTGACTCGGGTTAGCAAACCGAGTTGACTCGGGTTAGTAGACCGAGTTAACTCGGGTTAGCAAACCGAGTTGACTCGGGTTAGCAAACCGCGGGTTAGCAAACCGAGTTGACTCGGGTTAGCAAACCGAGTTGACTCGGGTTAGCAAACTGAGTTGACTCGGGTAAGCAAACCGAGTTGACTCGGGTTAGCAAACCGAGTTGACTCGGGTTAGCAGACCGAGTTGACTCGGGTTAGCAGACCGAGTTGACTCGGGTTGGTAGACCGAGTTTACTCGGGTTAGCAAACCGAGTTGACTCGGGTTAGCAAACTGAGTTGACTCGGGTTAGCAAACCGAGTTGACTCGGGTTAGCAAACCGAGTTGACTCGGGTTAGCAAACCGAGTTGACTCGGGTTAGTAGACCGAGTTAACTCGGGTTAGCAAACGGAGTTGACTCGGGTTAGTAAACCGAGTTGACTCGGGTTAGCAAACCGAGTTGACTCGGGTTAGCAGACCGAGTTGACTCGGGTTAGCAGACCGAGTTGACTTGGGTTGGTAGACCGAGTTGACTCGGGTCAGCAAACCGAGTTGACTCGGGTTAGCAAACTGAGTTGACTCGGGCTAGCAAACCGAGTTGACTCGGGTTAGCAGACCGAGTTGACTCGGGTTGGTAGACCGAGTTAACTCGGGTTAGCAAACCGAGTTGACTCGGGTTAGCAAACCGAGTTGACTCGGGTTAGCAGACCGAGTTGACTCGGGTTAGCAGACCGAGTTGACTCGGGTTAGTAAACCGAGTTGACTCGGGTTAGTAGACCGAGTTAACTCGGGTTAGCAAACCGAGATAACTCGGGTTAGCAAACCGAGTTGACTCGGGTTAGCAAACCGAGTTGACTCGGGTTGGCAGACCGAGTTGACTCGGGTTAGCAAACCGAGTTGACTCGGGTTAGCAAACCGAGTTGACTCGGGTTAGCAAACCGAGTTGACTCTGGTTAGCAAACCGAGTCTACTCGGGTTAGCAAACCGAGTTGACTTGGGTTAGCAAACCGAGTTGACTCGGGTTAGCAGACCGAGTTAACTCGGGTTAGCAAACCGAGTTGACTCGGGTTAGTAGACCGAGTTAACTCGGGTTAGCAAACCGAGTTGACTCGGGTTAGCAAACCGAGTTGACTCGGGTTAGCAAACCGAGTTGACTCGGGTTAGCAAACCGAGTTGACTCGGGTTAGCAAACCGAGTTGACTCGGGTTAGCAAACCGAGTTGACTCGGGTTAACAGACCGAGTTGACTCGGGTTAGCAGACCGAGTTGACTCGGGTTGGTAGACCGAGTTAACTCGGGTTAGCAAACCGAGTTGACTCGGGTTAGCAAACCGAGTTGACTCGGGTTAGCAAACCGAGTTGACTCGGGTTAGCAAACCGAGTTGACTCGGGTTAGCAAACCGAGTTGACTAGGGTTAGCAAACCGAGTTGACTCGGGTTAGCAAACCGAGTTGACTCGAGTTAGCAAACCGAGTTGACTCGGGTTAGCAAACCGAGTTGACTCGGGTTAGCAAACCGAGTTGACTCGGGTTAGGAAACCGAGTTGACTCGTGTTAGCAAACCGAGATGACTCGTGTTAGCAGACCGAGTTGACTCGGGTTAGCAAACCGAGTTGACTCTGGTTAGCAAACCGAGTTGACTCTGGTTAGCAAACCGAGTTGACTCGGGTTAGCAAAGCGAGTTGACTCGGGTTAGCAAACCGAGTTGACTCGGGTTAGCAAACCGAGTTGACTCGGGTTAGCAGACCGAGTTGACTCGGGTTGGTAGACCGAGTTGACTCGGGTTGGTAGACCGAGTTAACTCGGGTTAGCAGACCGAGTTGACTCGGGTTAGCAAACCGAGTTGACTCGGGTTAGCAAACCGAGTTGACTCGGGTTAGTAGACCGAGTTAACTCGGGTTAGCAAACCGAGTTGACTCGGCTTAGCAAACCGAGTTGACTCGGGTTAGCAAACTGAGTTGACTCGGGTTAGCAAACCGAGTTGGCTCGGGTTAGTAGACCGAGTTGACTCGGGTTAACAAACCGAGTTGACTCGGGTTAGCAGACCGAAATGACTCGGGTTAGCAATCCGAGTTGACTCGGGTTAGCAAACCGAGTTGACTCTGGTTAGCAAACCGAGTTGACTTGGGTTAGTAAACCGAGTTGACTCGGGTTAGTATACCGAGTTGACTCAGGTTAGTAAACCGAGTTGACTCGGGTTAGCAAACCGAAATGACTCGGGTTAGCAGACCGAGTTGGCTTGGGTTAGCAGACCGAGTTGACTCAGGTTAGTAAACCGAGTTGACTCGGGTTAGTAGACCGAGTTAACTCGGGTTAGCAAACCGAGATAACTCGGGTTAGCAAACCGAGTTGACTCGGGTTAGCAAACCGAGTTGACTCGGGTTAGCAAACCGAGTTGACTCGGGTTAGTAGATCGAGTTAACTCGGGTTAGCAAACCGAGTTGACTCGGGTTAGTAAACCTAGTTGACTCGGGTTAGCAAACCGAGTTGACTCGGGTTAGCAGACCGAGTTGACTCGGGTTAGCAGACCGAGTTGACTTGGGTTGGTAGACCGAGTTGACTCGGGTTAGCAAACCGAGTTGACTCGGGTTAGCAAACCGAGTTGACTCGGGTTAGCAAACCGAAATGACTCCGGTTAGCAGACCGAGTTGACTCGGGTTGGTAGACCGAGTTAACTCGGGTTAGCAAACCGAGTTGACTCGGGTTAGCAAACCGAGTTGACTCGGGTTAGCAAACCGAGTTGACTCGGGTTAGCAGACCGAGTTGACTCGGGTAAGCAGACCGAGTTGACTCGGGTTAGTAAACCGAGTTGACTCGGGTTAGTAGACCGAGTTAAATCGGGTAAGCAAACCGAGATAACTCGGGTTAGCAAACCGAGTTGACTCGGGTTAGCAAACCGAGTTGACTCGGGTTGGCAGACCGAGTTAACTCGGGTTAGCAAACCGAGTTGACTCGGGTTAGCAAACCGAGTTGACTCGGGTTAGCAAACCGAGTTGACTCGGGTTAGCAAACCGAGTTGACTCGGATTAGAAAACCGAGTTGACTCGGGTTAGAAAACCGAGTTGACTCGGGTTAGCAAACCGAGTTGACTCGGGTTAGCAAACCGAGTTGACTCGGGTTAACAGACCGAGTTGACTCGGGTTAGCAAACCGAGTTGACTCGGGTTGGTAGACCGAGTTAACTCGGGTTAGCAAACTGAGTTGACTCGGGTTAGCAAACCGAGTTGACTCGGGTTGGCAAACCGAGTTGACTCGGGTTAGTAGATCGAGTTAACTCGGGTTAGCAATCGGAGTTGACTCGGGTTAGTAAACCGAGTTGACTCGGGTTAGCAAACCGAGTTGACTCGGGTTAGCAAACCGAGTTGACTCGGGTTAGAAAACCGAGTTGACTCGGGTTAGTAAACCGAGTTGACTCGGGTTAGCAAACCGAGTTGACTCGGATTAGCAGACCGAGTTGACTCGGGTTAGCAAACCGAGTTGACTCGGGTTAGCAAACCGAGTTGACTCGGGTTAGCAAACCGAATTGACTCGGGTTAGCAAACTGAGTTGACTCGGGTAAGCAATCCGAGTTGACTCGGGTTAGCAAACCGAGTTGACTCGGGTTAGCAGACCGAGTTGACTCGGGTTGGTAGACCGAGTTGACTCGGGTTGGTAGACCGAGTTAACTCGGGTTAGCAAACCGAGTTGACTCGGGTTAGCAAACCGAGTTGACTCGGGTTAGCAAACTGAGTTGACTCGGGTTAGCAAACCGAGTTGGCTCGGGTTAGTAGACCGAGTTGACTCGGGTTAACAAACCGAGTTGACTCGGGTTAGCAGACCGAAATGACTCGGGTTAGCAAACTGAGTTGACTCGGGTAAGCAAACCGAGTTGACTCGGGTTAGCAAACCGAGTTGACTCGGGTTAGCAGACCGAGTTGACTCGGGTTGGTAGACCGAGTTGACTCGGGTTGGTAGACCGAGTTAACTCGGGTTAGCAAACCGAGTTGACTCGGGTTAGCAAACCGAGTTGACTCGAGTTAGCAAACCGAGTTGACTCGGGTTAGCAAACCGAGTTGACTCGGGTTAGCAGACCGAGTTGACTCGGGTTGGTAGACCGAGCTAGCTTGGGTTAGCAAACCGAGTTGACTCGGGTTAGCAAACCGAGTTGACTCGGGTTAGCAAACTGAGTTGACTCGGGCTAGCAAACCGAGTTGACTCGGGTTAGCAAACTGAGTTGACTCGGGTTAGCAAACCGAGTTAACTCGGGTTAGCAAACCGAGTTGACTCGGGTTAGCAAACCGAGTTGACTCGGGTTAGCAGACCGAGTTGACTCGGGTTAGCAGACCGAGTTGACTCGGGTTAGTAAACCGAGTTGACTCGGGTTAGTAGACCGAGTTAACTCGGGTTAGCAAACCGAGATAACTCGGGTTAGCAAACCGAGTTGACTCGGGTTAGCAAACCGAGTTGACTCGGGTTAGCAGACCGAGTTGACTCGGGTTAGCAAACCGAGTTGACTCGGGTTAGCAAACCGAGTTGACTCGGGTTAGCAAACCGAGTTGACTCGGGTTAGCAAACCGAGTTGACTCGAGTTAGCAAATCGAGTTGACTCGGGTTAGCAAACCGAGTTGACTCGGGTTAGCAAACCGAGTTGACTCGGGTTAGCAAACCGAGTTGACTCGGGTTAGCAAACCGAGTTGACTCGGGTTAGCAAACCGAGTTGACTCGGGTTAGTAGACCGAGTTAACTCGGGTTAGCAAACCGAGTTGACTCGGGTTAGCAAACCGAGTTGACTCGGGTTAGCAAACCGAGTTGACTCGGGTTAGCAAACCGAATTGACTCGGGTTAGCAAACTGAGTTGACTCGGGTAAGCAAACCGAGTTGACTCGGGTTAGCAAACCGAGTTGACTCGGGTTAGCAAACCGAGTTGACTCGGGTTAGCAGACCGAGTTGACTCGGGTTGGTAGACCGAGTTTACTCGGGTTAGCAAACCGAGTTGACTCGGGTTAGCAAACTGAGTTGACTCGGGTTAGCAAACCGAGTTGACTCGGGTTAGTAGATCGAGTTAACTCGGGTTAGCAAACGGAGTTGACTCGGGTTAGTAAACCGAGTTGACTCGGGTTAGTAAACCGAGTTGACTCGGGTTAGCAAACCGAGTTGACTCGGGTTAGCAGACCGAGTTGACTCGGGTTAGCAGACCGAGTTGACTTGGGTTGTTAGACCGAGTTGACTCGGGTTAGCAAACCGAGTTGACTCGGGTTAGCAAACCGAGTTGACTCGGGTTAGCAAACTGAGTTGACTCGGGCTAGCAAACCGAGTTGACTCGGGTTAGCAAACTGAGTTGACTCGGGTTAGCAAACCGAGTTAACTCGGGTTAGCAAACCGAGTTGACTCGGGTTAGCAAACCGAGTTGACTCGGGTTAGCAGACCGAGTTGACTCGGGTTAGCAGACCGAGTTGACTCGGGTTAGTAAACCGAGTTGACTCGGGTTAGTAGACCGAGTTAACTCGGGTTAGCAAACCGAGATAACTCGGGTTAGCAAACCGAGTTGACTCGGGTTAGCAAACCGAGTTGACTCGGGTTAGCAGACCGAGTTGACTCGGGTTAGCAAACCGAGTTGACTCGGGTTAGCAAACCGAGTTGACTCGGGTTAGCAAACCGAGTTGACTCTGGTTAGCAAACCGAGTCTTCTCGGGTTAGCAAACCGAGTTGACTCGGGTTAGCAAACCGAGTTGACTCGGGTTAGCAAACCGAGTTGTCTCGGGTTAGTAGACCGAGTTAACTCGGGTTAGCAAACCGAGTTGACTCGGGTGAGTAGACCGAGTTAACTCGGGTTAGCAAACCGAGTTGACTCGGGTTAGCAAACCGAGTTGACTCGGGTTAGCAAACCGAGTTGACTCGGGTTAGCAAACCGAGTTGACTCGGGTTAGCAAACCGAGTTGACTCGGGTTAGCAAACCGAGTTGACTCGGGTTAGCAAACCGAGTTGACTCGGGTTAGCAAACCGAGTTGACTCGGGTTAACAGACCGAGTTGACTCGGGTTAGCAGACCGAGCTGACTCGGGTTGGTAGACCGAGTTAACTCGGGTTAGCAAACCGAGTTGACTCGGGTTAGCAAACCGAGTTGACTCGGGTTAGCAAACCGAGTTGACTCGGGTTAGCAAACCGAGTTGACTCGGGTTAGCAAACCGAGTTGACTCGAGTTAGCAAACCGAGTTGACTCGGGTTAGCAAACCGAGTTGACTCGGGTTAGCAAACCGAGTTGACTCGGGTTAGCAAACCGAGTTGACTCTGGTTAGCAAACCTAGTTGACTCTGGTTAGCAAACCGAGTTGACTCGGGTTAGCAGAGCGAGTTGACTCGGGTTAGCAAACCGAGTTGACTCGGGTTAGCAGACCGAGTTGACTCGGGTTGGTAGACCGAGTTGACTCGGGTTGGTAGACCGAGTTAACTCGGGTTAGCAGACCGAGTTGACTCGGGTTAGCAAACCGAGTTGACTCGGGTTAGCAAACCGAGTTGACTCGGGTTAGTAGACCGAGTTGACTCGGGTTAGCAAACCGAGTTGACTCGGGTTAGCAAACCGAGTTGACTCGGGTTAGCAAACCGAGTTGACTCGGGTTAGCAAACCGAGTTGACTCGGGTTAGCAGACCGAGTTGACTCGGGTAAGCAGACCGAGTTGACTCGGGTTAGTAAACCGAGTTGACTCGGGTTAGTAGACCGAGTTAACTCGGGTTAGCAAACCGAGATAACTCGGGTTAGCAAACCGAGTTGACTCGGGTTAGCAAACCGAGTTGACTCGGGTTGGCAGACCGAGTAAACTCGGGTTAGCAAACCGAGTTGACTCGGGTTAGCAAACCGAGTTGACTCGGGTTAGCAAACCGAGTTGACTCGGGTTAGCAAACCGAGTTGACTCGGGTTAGCAAACCGAGTTGACTCGGATTAGAAAACCGAGTTGACTCGGTTTAGAAAACCGAGTTGACTCGGGTTAGCAAACTGAGTTGACTCGGGTTAACAGACCGAGTTGACTCGGGTTAGCAGACCGAGTTGACTCGGGTTGGTAGACCGAGTTAACTCGCGTTAGCAAACCGAGTTGACTCAGGTTAGCAAACCGAGTTGACTCGGGTTATCAGACCGAGTTGACTCTTGTTGGTAGACCGAGTTAACTCGGGTTAGCAAACCGAGTTGACTCGGGTTAGCAAACCGAGTTGACTCGGGTTAGCAGACCGAGTTGACTCGGGTAAGCAGACCGAGTTGACTCGGGTTAGTAAACCGAGTTGACTCGGGTTAGTAGACCGAGTTAACTCGGGTTAGCAAACCGAGATAACTCGGGTTAGCAAACCGAGTTGAATCGGGTTAGCAAACCGAGTTGACTTGGGTTGGCAGACCGAGTTAACTCGGGTTAGCAAACCGAGTTGACTCGGGTTAGCAAACCGAGTTGACTCGGGTTAGCAAACCGAGTTGACTCGGATTAGTTGACTCGCGTTAGCAAACCGAGTTGACTCGGGTTAGCAAACCGAGTTGACTCGGGTTATCAGACCGAGTTGACTCGGGTTGGTAGACCGAGTTAACTCGGGTTAGCAAACCGAGTTGACTCGGGTTAGCAAACTGAGTTGACTCGGGTTAGCAAACCGAGTTGACTCGGGTTAGCAAACCGAGTTGACTCGGGTTAGTAGATCGAGTTAACTCGGGTTAGCAATCGGAGTTGACTCGGGTTAGTAAACCGAGTTGACTCGGGTTAGCAAACCGAGTTGACTCGGGTTAGCAAACCGAGTTGACTCGGGTTAGAAAACCGAGTTGACTCGGGTTAGTAAACCGAGTTGACTCGGGTTAGCAAAGCGAGTTGACTCGGGTTAGCAGACCGAGTTGACTCGGGTTGGTAGACCGAGCTAGCTCGGGTTAGCAAACCGAGTTGACTCGGGTTAGCAAACCGAGTTGACTCGGGTTAGTAGACCGAGTTAACTCGGGTTAGCAAACCGAGTTGACTCGGGTTAGCAAACCGAGTTGACTCGGGTTAGCAAACCGAGTTGACTCGGGTTAGCAAACCGAGTTGACTCGGGCTAGCAAACTGAGTTGACTCGGGTAAGCAAACCGAGTTGACTCGGGTTAGCAAACCGAGTTGACTCGGGTTAGCAGACCGAGTTGACTCGGGTTGGAAGACCGAGTTTACTCGGGTTAGCAAACCGAGTTGACTCGGGTTAGCAAACCGAGTTGACTCGGGTTAGCAAACCGAGTTGACTCGGGTTAGCAAACCGAGTTGACTCGGGTTAGCAAACCGAGTTGACTCGGGTTAGCAAACCGAGTTGACTCGGGTTAGTAGATCGAGCTAACTCGGGTAAGCAAACGGAGTTGACTCGGGTTAGTAAACCGAGTTGACTTGGGTTAGCAAACCGAGTTGACTCGGGTTAGCAGACCGAGTTGACTCGGGTTAGCAGACCGAGTTGACTTGGGTTGGTAGACCGAGTTGACTCGGGTCAGCAAACCGAGTTGACTCGGGTTAGCAAACTGAGTTGACTCGGGCTAGCAAACCGAGTTGACTCGGGTTAGCAGACCGAGTTGACTCGGGTTGGTAGACTGAGTTAACTCGGGTTAGCAAACCGAGTTGACTCGGGTTAGCAAACCGAGTTGACTCGGGTTAGCAGACCGAGTTGACTCGGGTTAGCAGACCGAGTTGACTCGGGTTAGTAAACCGAGTTGACTCGGGTTAGTAGACCGAGTTAACTCGGGTTAGCAAACCGATATAACTCGGGCTAGCAAACCGAGTTGACTCGGGTTAGCAAACCGAGTTGACTCGGGTTAGCAAACCGAGTTGACTCGGGTTAGCAAACCGAGTTGACTCGGGTTAGCAAACCGAGTTGACTCTGGTTAGCAAACCGAGTCTACTCGGGTAAGCAAACCGAGTTGACTCGGGTTAGCAAACCGAGTTGACTCGGGTTAGTAGACCGAGTTAACTCGGGTTAGCAAACCGAGTTGACTCGGGTTAGCAAACCGAGTTGACTCGGGTTAGCAAACCGAGTTGACTCGGGTTAGCAAACCGAGTTGACTCGGGTTAGCAAACCGAGTTGACTCGGGTTAGCAGACTGAGTTGACTCGGGTTAACAGACCGAGTTGACTCGGGTTAGCAGACCGAGTTGACTCGGGTTAGCAGACCGAGTTGACTCGGGTTGGAAGACCGAGTTGACTTGGGTTAGTAAACCGAGTTGACTCGGGTTAGTATACCGAGTTGACTCAGGTTAGTAAACCGAGTTGACTCGGCTTAGCAAACCGAGTTGACTCGGGTTAGCAAACTGAGTTGACTCGGGTTAGCAAACCGAGTTGGCTCGGGTTAGTAGACCGAGTTGACTCGGGTTAACAAACCGAGTTGACTCGGGTTAGCAGACCGAAATGACTCGGGTTAGCAATCCGAGTTGACTCGGGTTAGCAAACCGAGTTGACTCTGGTTAGCAAACCGAGTTGACTTGGGTTAGTAAACCGAGTTGACTCGGGTTAGTATACCGAGTTGACTCAGGTTAGTAAACCGAGTTGACTCGGGTTAGCAAACCGAAATGACTCGGGTTAGCAGACCGAGTTGGCTCGGGTTAGCAGACCGAGTTGACTCAGGTTAGTAAACCGAGTTGACTCGGGTTAGTAGACCGAGTTAACTCGGGTTAGCAAACCGAGATAAGTCGGGTTAGCAAACCGAGTTGACTCGGGTTAGCAAACCGAGTTGACTCGGGTTAGTAGATCGAGTTAACTCGGGTTAGCAAACGGAGTTGACTCGGGTTAGTAAACCTAGTTGACTCGGGTTAGCAAACCGAGTTGACTCGGGTTAGCAGACCGAGTTGACTCGGGTTAGCAGACCGAGTTGACTTGGGTTGGTAGACCGAGTTGACTCGGGTTAGCAAACCGAGTTGACTCGGGTTAGCAAACCGAGTTGACTCGGGTTAGCAAACCGAAATGACTCCGGTTAGCAGACCGAGTTGACTCGGGTTAGCAAACCGAGTTGACTCGGGTTAGTAGATCGAGTTAACTCGGGTTAGCAATCGGAGTTGACTCGGGTTAGTAAACCGAGTTGACTCGGGTTAGCAAACCGAGTTGACTCGGGTTAGCAAACCAAGTTGACTCGGGTTAGAAAACCGAGTTGACTCGGGTTAGTAAACCGAGTTGACTCGGGTTAGCAAACCGAGTTGACTCGGGTTAGCAAACCGAGTTGACTCGGGTTAGCAAACCGAGTTGACTCGGGTTAGCAAACCAAGTTGACTCGGGTTAGCAAACCGAGTTGACTCGGGTTAGCAAACCGAGTTGACTCGGATTAGAAAACCGAGTTGACTCGGGTTAGAAAACCGAGTTGACTCGGGTTAGCAAACCGAGTTGACTCGGGTTAACAGACCGAGTTGACTCGGGTTAGCAGACCGAGTTGACTCGGGTTGGTAGACCGAGTTAACTCGCGTTAGCAAACCGAGTTGACTCGGGTTAGCAAACCGAGTTGACTCGGGTTATCAGACCGAGTTGACTCGGGTTGGTAGACCGAGTTAACTCGGGTTAGCAAACCGAGTTGACTCGGGTTAGCAAACTGAGTTGACTCGGGTTAGCAAACCGAGTTGACTCGGGTTAGCAAACCGAGTTGACTCGGGTTAGTAGATCGAGTTAACTCGGGTTAGCAATCGGAGTTGACTCGGGTTAGTAAACCGAGTTGACTCGGGTTAGCAAACCGAGTTGACTCGGGTTAGCAAACCGAGTTGACTCGGGTTAGAAAACCGAGTTGACTCGGGTTAGAAAACCGAGTTGACTCGGGTTAGAAAACCGAGTTGACTCGGGTTAGTAAACCGAGTTGACTCGGGTTAGCAAACCGAGTTGACTCGGGTTAGCAGACCGAGTTGACTCGGGTTGGTAGACCGAGCTAGCTCGGGTTAGCAAACCGAGTTGACTCGGGTTAGCAAACCGAGTTGACTCGGGTTAGCAAACCGAGTTGACTCGGGTTAGCAAACCGAGTTGACTCGGGTTAGTAGACCGAGTTAACTCGGGTTAGCAAACCGAGTTGACTCGGGTTAGCAAACCAAGTTGACTCGGGTTAGCAAACCGAGTTGACTCGGGTTAGCAAACTGAGTTGACTCGGGTAAGCAAACCGAGTTGACTCGGGTTAGCAAACCGAGTTGACTCGGGTTAGCAGACCGAGTTGACTCGGGTTAGCAGACCGAGTTGACTCGGGTTGGTAGACCGAGTTTACTCGGGTTAGCAAACCGAGTTGACTCGGGTTAGCAAACTGAGTTGACTCGGGTTAGCAAACCGAGTTGACTCGGGTTAGCAAACCGAGTTGACTCGGGTTAGCAAACCGAGTTGACTCGGGTTAGTAGATCGAGTTAACTCGGGTAAGCAAACGGAGTTGACTCGGGTTAGTAAACCGAGTTGACTCGGGTTAGCAAACCGAGTTGACTCGGGTTAGCAGACCGAGTTGACTCGGGTTAGCAGACCGAGTTGACTTGGGTTGTTAGACCGAGTTGACTCGGGTTAGCAAACCGAGTTGACTCGGGTTAGCAAACTGAGTTGACTCGGGCTAGCAAACCGAGTTGACTCGGGTTAGCAGACCGAGTTGACTCGGGTTGGTAGACCGAGTTAACTCGGGTTAGCAAACCGAGTTGACTCGGGTTAGCAGACCGAGTTGACTCGGGTTAGCAGACCGAGTTGACTCGGGTTAGCAGACCGAGTTGACTCGGGTTAGTAAACCGAGTTGACTCGGGTTAGTAGACCGAGTTAACTCGGGTTAGCAAACCGAGATAACTCGGGTTAGCAAACCGAGTTGACTCGGGTTGGCAGACCGAGTTGACTCGGGTTAGCAAACCGAGTTGACTCGGGTTAGCAAACCGAGTTGACTCGGGTTAGCAAACCGAGTTGACTCTGGTTAGCAAACCGAGTCTACTCGGGTTAGCAAACCGAGTTGACTCGGGTTAGCAAACCGAGTTGACTCGGGTTAGCAGACCGAGTTGACTCGGGTTAGCAAACCGAGTTGACTCGGGTTAGCAAACCGAGTTGACTCGGGTTAGGAAACCGAGTTGACTCGGGTTAGCAAAGCGAGTTGACTCGGGTTAGCAAACCGAGTTGACTCGGGTTAGCAGACCGAGTTGACTCGGGTTAGCAAACCGAGTTGACTCTGGTTAGCAAACCGAGTTGACTCGGGTTAGCAAAGCGAGTTGACTCGGGTTAGCAAACCGAGTTGACTCGGGTTAGCAGACCGAGTTGACTCGGGTTAGCAAACCGAGTTGACTCGGGTTAGCAAACCGAGTTGACTCGGGTTAGTAGACCGAGTTAACTCGGGTTAGCAAACCGAGTTGACTCGGGTTAGCAAACCGAGTCTACTCGGGTTAGCAAACCGAGTTGACTCGGGTTAGCAGACCGAGTTGACTCGGGTAAGCAGACCGAGTTGACTCGGGTTAGTAAACCGAGTTGACTCGGGTTAGTAGACCGAGTTAACTCGGATTAGCAAACCGAGATAACTCGGGTTAGCAAACCGAGTTGACTCGGGTTAGCAAACCGAGTTGACTCGGGTTGGCAGACCGAGTTAACTCGGGTTAGCAAACCGAGTTGACTCGGGTTAGCAAACCGAGTTGACTCGGGTTAGCAAACCGAGTTGACTCGGGTTAGCAAACCGAGTTGACTCGGGTTAGCAAACCGAGTTGACTCGGGTTAGCAAACCGAGTTGACTCGGATTAGAAAACCGAGTTGACTCGGGTTAGAAAACCGAGTTGACTCGGGTTAGCAAACCGAGTTGACTCGGGTTAACAGACCGAGTTGACTCGGGTTAGCAGACCGAGTTGACTCGGGTTGGTAGACCGAGTTAACTCGCGTTAGCAAACCGAGTTGACTCGGGTTAGCAAACCGAGTTGACTCGGGTTATCAGACCGAGTTGACTCGGGTTGGTAGACCGAGTTAACTCGGGTTAGCAAACCGAGTTGACTCGGGTTAGCAAACCGAGTTGACTCGGGTAAGCAGACCGAGTTGACTCGGGTTAGTAAACCGAGTTGACTCGGGTTAGTAGACCGAGTTAACTCGGGTTAGCAAACCGAGTTGACTCGGGTTAGCAAACCGAGTTGACTTGGGTTGGCAGACCGAGTTAACTCGGGTTAGCAAACCGAGTTAACTCGGGTTAGCAAACCGAGTTGACTCGGGTTAGCAAACCGAGTTGACTCGGGTTAGCAAACCGAGTTGACTCGGATTAGAAAACCGAGTGGACTCGGGTTAGAAAACCGAGTTGACTCGGGTTAGCAAACCGAGTTGACTCGGGTTAACAGACCGAGTTGACTCGGGTTAGCAGACCGAGTTGACTCGGGTTGGTAGACCGAGTTAACTCGCGTTAGCAAACCGAGTTGACTCGGGTTAGCAAACCGAGTTGACTCGGGTTAGCAAACCGAGTTGACTCGGGTTATCAGACGGAGTTGACTCGGGTTGGTAGAACGAGTTAACTCGGGTTAGCAAACCGAGTTGACTCGGGTTAGCAAACTGAGTTGACTCGGGTTAGCAAACCGAGTTGACTCGGGTTAGCAAACCGAGTTGACTCGGGTTAGTAGATCGAGTTAACTCGGGTTAGCAATCGGAGTTGACTCGGGTTAGTAAACCGAGTTGACTCGGGTTAGCAAACCGAGTTGACTCGGGTTAGCAAACTGAGTTGACTCGGGTTAGCAAACCGAGTTGACTCGGGTTAGCAAACCGAGTTGACTCGGGTTAGCAGACCGAGTTGACTCGGGTTAGCAGACCGAGTTGACTCGGGTTGGTAGACCGAGTTTACTCGGGTTAGCAAACCGAGTTGACTCGGGTTAGCAAACTGAGTTGACTCGGGTTAGCAAACCGAGTTGACTCGGGTTAGCAAACCGAGTTGACTCGGGTTAGCAAACCGAGTTGACTCGGGTTAGTAGATCGAGTTAACTCGGGTTAGCAAACGGAGTTGACTCGGGTTAGTAAACCGAGTTGACTCGGGTTAGCAAACCGAGTTGACTCGGGTTAGCAGACCGAGTTGACTCGGGTTAGCAGACCGAGTTGACTCGGGTTGGTAGACCGAGTTGACTCGGGTCAGCAAACCGAGTTGACTCGGGTTAGCAAACTGAGTTGACTCGGGCTAGCAAACCGAGTTGACTCGGGTTAGCAGACCGAGTTGACTCGGGTTGGTAGACCGAGTTAACTCGGGTTAGCAAACCGAGTTGACTCGGGTTAGCAAACCGAGTTGACTCGGGTTAGCAGACCGAGTTGACTCGGGTTAGCAGACCGAGTTGACTCGGGTTAGTAAACCGAGTTGACTCGGGTTAGTAGACCGAGTTAACTCGGGTTAGCAAACCGAGATAACTCGGGTTAGCAAACCGAGTTGACTCGGGTTAGCAAACCGAGTTGACTCGGGTTGGCAGACCGAGTTGACTCGGGTTAGCAAACCGAGTTGACTCGGGTTAGCAAACCGAGTTGACTCGGGTTAGCAAACCGAGTTGACTCGGGTTAGCAAACCGAGTTGACTCTGGTTAGCAAACCGAGTCTACTCGGGTTAGCAAACCGAGTCTACTCGGGTTAGCAAACCGAGTTGACTTGGGTTAGCAAACCGAGTTGACTCGGGTTAGCAGACCGAGTTAACTCGGGTTAGCAAACCGAGTTGACTCGGGTTAGTAGACCGAGTTAACTCGGGTTAGCAAACCGAGTTGACTCGGGTTAGCAAACCGAGTTGACTCGGGTTAGCAAACCGAGTTGACTCGGGTTAGCAAACCGAGTTGACTCGGGTTAGCAAACCGAGTTGACTCGGGTTAGCAAACCGAGTTGACTCGGGTTAACAGACCGAGTTGACTCGGGTTAGCAGACCGAGTTGACTCGGGTTGGTAGACCGAGTTAACTCGGGTTAGCAAACCGAGTTGACTCGGGTTAGCAAACCGAGTTGACTCGGGTTAGCAAACCGAGTTGACTCGGGTTAGCAAACCGAGTTGACTCGGGTTAGCAAACCGAGTTGACTAGGGTTAGCAAACCGAGTTGACTCGGGTTAGCAAACCGAGTTGACTCTGGTTAGCAGACCGAGTTGACTCGGGTTGGTAGACCGAGTTGACTCGGGTTGGTAGACCGAGTTAACTCGGGTTAGCAGACCGAGTTGACTCGGGTTAGCAAACCGAGTTGACTCGGGTTAGCAAACCGAGTTGACTCGGGTTAGTAGACCGAGTTAACTCGGGTTAGCAAACCGAGTTGACTCGGCTTAGCAAACCGAGTTGACTCGGGTTAGCAAACTGAGTTGACTCGGGTTAGCAAACCGAGTTGGCTCGGGTTAGTAGACCGAGTTGACTCGGGTTAACAAACCGAGTTGACTCGGGTTAGCAGACCGAAATGACTCGGGTTAGCAATCCGAGTTGACTCGGGTTAGCAAACCGAGTTGACTCTGGTTAGCAAACCGAGTTGACTTGGGTTAGTAAACCGAGTTGACTCGGGTTAGTATACCGAGTTGACTCAGGTTAGTAAACCGAGTTGACTCGGGTTAGCAAACCGAAATGACTCGGGTTAGCAGACCGAGTTGGCTTGGGTTAGCAGACCGAGTTGACTCAGGTTAGTAAACCGAGTTGACTCGGGTTAGTAGACCGAGTTAACTCGGGTTAGCAAACCGAGATAACTCGGGTTAGCAAACCGAGTTGACTCGGGTTAGCAAACCGAGTTGACTCGGGTTAGCAAACCGAGTTGACTCGGGTTAGTAGATCGAGTTAACTCGGGTTAGCAAACGGAGTTGACTCGGGTTAGTAAACCTAGTTGACTCGGGTTAGCAAACCGAGTTGACTCGGGTTAGCAGACCGAGTTGACTCGGGTTAGCAGACCGAGTTGACTTGGGTTGGTAGACCGAGTTGACTCGGGTTAGCAAACCGAGTTGACTCGGGTTAGCAAACCGAGTTGACTCGGGTTAGCAAACCGAAATGACTCCGGTTAGCAGACCGAGTTGACTCGGGTTGGTAGACCGAGTTAACTCGGGTTAGCAAACCGAGTTGACTCGGGTTAGCAAACCGAGTTGACTCGGGTTAGCAAACCGAGTTGACTCGGGTTAGCAGACCGAGTTGACTCGGGTAAGCAGACCGAGTTGACTCGGGTTAGTAAACCGAGTTGACTCGGGTTAGTAGACCGAGTTAACTCGGGTAAGCAAACCGAGATAACTCGGGTTAGCAAACCGAGTTGACTCGGGTTAGCAAACCGAGTTGACTCGGGTTGGCAGACCGAGTTAACTCGGGTTAGCAAACCGAGTTGACTCGGGTTAGCAAACCGAGTTGACTCGGGTTAGCAAACCGAGTTGACTCGGGTTAGCAAACCGAGTTGACTCGGATTAGAAAACCGAGTTGACTCGGGTTAGAAAACCGAGTTGACTCGGGTTAGCAAACCGAGTTGACTCGGGTTAGCAAACCGAGTTGACTCGGGTTAACAGACCGAGTTGACTCGGGTTAGCAAACCGAGTTGACTCGGGTTATCAGACCGAGTTGACTCGGGTTGGTAGACCGAGTTAACTCGGGTTAGCAAACTGAGTTGACTCGGGTTAGCAAACCGAGTTGACTCGGGTTGGCAAACCGAGTTGACTCGGGTTAGTAGATCGAGTTAACTCGGGTTAGCAATCGGAGTTGACTCGGGTTAGTAAACCGAGTTGACTCGGGTTAGCAAACCGAGTTGACTCGGGTTAGCAAACCGAGTTGACTCGGGTTAGAAAACCGAGTTGACTCGGGTTAGTAAACCGAGTTGACTCGGGTTAGCAAACCGAGTTGACTCGGATTAGCAGACCGAGTTGACTCGGGTTGGTAGACCGAGCTAGCTCGGGTTAGCAAACCGAGTTGACTCGGGTTAGCAAACCGAGTTGACTCGGGTTAGCAAACCGAGTTGACTCGGGTTAGCAAACCGAGTTGACTCGGGTTAGCAAACCGAGTTGACTCGGGTTAGTAGACCGAGTTAACTCGGGTTAGCAAACCGAGTTGACTCGGGTTAGCAAACCGAGTTGACTCGGGTTAGCAAACCGAGTTGACTCGGGTTAGCAAACCGAATTGACTCGGGTTAGCAAACTGAGTTGACTCGGGTAAGCAAACCGAGTTGACTCGGGTTAGCAAACCGAGTTGACTCGGGTTAGCAAACCGAGTTGACTCGGGTTAGCAGACCGAGTTGACTCGGGTTGGTAGACCGAGTTTACTCGGGTTAGCAAACCGAGTTGACTCGGGTTAGCAAACTGAGTTGACTCGGGTTAGCAAACCGAGTTGACTCGGGTTAGTAGATCGAGTTAACTCGGGTTAGCAAACGGAGTTGACTCGGGTTAGTAAACCGAGTTGACTCGGGTTAGTAAACCGAGTTGACTCGGGTTAGCAAACCGAGTTGACTCGGGTTAGCAGACCGAGTTGACTCGGGTTAGCAGACCGAGTTGACTTGGGTTGTTAGACCGAGTTGACTCGGGTTAGCAAACCGACTCGGTTTGCTAACCCGAGTCAACTCGGTTTACTAACCCGAGTCAACTCGGTTTACTAACCCGAGTCAACTCGGTTTGCTAACCCGAGTCAACTCGGTTTGCTAACCCGAGTCAACTCGGTTTGCTTACCCGAGTCAACTCAGTTTGCTAGCCCGAGTCAACTCGGTTTGCTAACCCGAGTCAACTCGGTTTGCTTACCCGAGTCAACTCAGTTTGCTAGCCCGAGTCAACTCGGTTTGTAACCCGAGTCAACTCGGTCTGCTAACCCGAGTCAACTCGGTTTGCTAACCCGAGTCAACTCGGTTTACTAACCCGAGTCAACTCGGTTTGCTAACCCGAGTCAACTCGGTTTGCTAACCCGAGTCAACTCGGTTTGCTTACCCGAGTCAACTCAGTTTGCTAGCCCGAGTCAACTCGGTTTGCTAACCCGAGTCAACTCGGTTTGCTAACCCGAGTCAACTCGGTTTGCTAACCCGAGTCAACTCGGTTTGCTAACCCGAGTTAACTCGGTCTACTAACCCGAGTCAACTCGGTTTGCTAACCCGAGTCAACTCGGTTTGCTAACCCGAGTCAACTCGGTTTGCTAACCCGAGTCAACTCGGTTTGCTAACCCGAGCTAGCTCGGTCTACCAACCCGAGTCAACTCGGTCTGCTAACCCGAGTCAACTCGCTTTGCTAACCCGAGTCAACTCGGTTTACTAACCCGAGTCAACTCGGTTTTCTAACCCGAGTCAACTCGGTTTTCTAACCCGAGTCAACTCGGTTTGCTAACCCGAGTCAACTCGGTTTGCTAACCCGAGTCAACTCGGTTTACTAACCCGAGTCAACTCCGATTGCTAACCCGAGTTAACTCGATCTACTAACCCGAGTCAACTCGGTTTGCTAACCCGAGTCAACTCGGTTTGCTAACCCGAGTCAACTCAGTTTGCTAACCCGAGTCAACTCGGTTTGCTAACCCGAGTTAACTCGGTCTACCAACCCGAGTCAACTCGGTCTGATAACCCGAGTCAACTCGGTTTGCTAACCCGAGTCAACTCGGTTTGCTAACGCGAGTCAACTAATCCGAGTCAACTCGGTTTGCTAACCCGAGTCAACTCGGTTTGCTAACCCGAGTCAACTCGGTTTGCTAACCCGAGTTAACTCGGTCTGCCAACCCAAGTCAACTCGGTTTGCTAACCCGATTCAACTCGGTTTGCTAACCCGAGTTATCTCGGTTTGCTAACCCGAGTTAACTCGGTCTACTAACCCGAGTCAACTCGGTTTACTAACCCGAGTCAACTCGGTCTGCTTACCCGAGTCAACTCGGTCTGCTAACCCGAGTCAACTCGGTTTGCTAACCCGAGTCAACTCGGTTTGCTAACCCGAGTTAACTCGGTCTACCAACAAGAGTCAACTCGGTCTGATAACCCGAGTCAACTCGGTTTGCTAACCCGAGTCAACTCGGTTTGCTAACGCGAGTTAACTCGGTCTACCAACCCGAGTCAACTCGGTCTGCTAACCCGAGTCAACTCGGTCTGTTAACCCGAGTCAACTCAGTTTGCTAACCCGAGTCAACTCGGTTTTCTAATCCGAGTCAACTCGGTTTTCTAATCCGAGTCAACTCGGTTTGCTAACCCGAGTCAACTCGGTTTGCTAACCCGAGTCAACTCGGTTTGCTAACCCGAGTCAACTCGGTTTGCTAACCCGAGTCAACTCGGTTTGCTAACCCGAGTTTACTCGGTCTGCCAACCCGAGTCAACTCGGTTTGCTAACCCGAGTCAACTCGGTTTGCTAACCCGAGTTATCTCGGTTTGCTAACCCGAGTTAACTCGGTCTACTAACCCGAGTCAACTCGGTTTACTAACCCGAGTCAACTCGGTCTGCTTACCCGAGTCAACTCGGTCTGCTAACCCGAGTCAACTCGGTTTGCTAACCCGAGTCAACTCGGTTTGCTAACCCGAGTCAACTCGGTTTGCTAACCCGAGTCAACTCGGTTTGCTAACCCGAGTCAACTCGGTCTACTAACCCGAGTCAACTCGGTTTGCTAACCCGAGTCAACTCGGTTTGCTAACCCGAGTCAACTCGGTCTGCTAACCCGAGTTAACTCGGTCTACCAACCCGAGTCAACTCGGTCTACCAACCCGAGTCAACTCGGTCTGCTAACCCGAGTCAACTCGGTTTGCTAACCCGAGTCAACTCGCTCTGCTAACCCGAGTCAACTCGGTTTGCTAACCAGAGTCAACTCGGTTTGCTAACCAGAGTCAACTCGGTTTGCTAACCCGAGTCAACTCGGTTTGCTAACCCGAGTCAACTCGGTTTGCTAACCCGAGTCAACTCGGTTTGCTAACTCGAGTCAACTCGGTTTGCTAACCCGAGTCAACTCGGTTTGCTAACCCGAGTCAACTCGGTTTGCTAACCCGAGTCAACTCGGTTTGCTAACCCGAGTCAACTCGGTTTGCTAACCCGAGTTAACTCGGTCTACCAACCCGAGTCAACTCGGTCTGCTAACCCGAGTCAACTCGGTCTGTTAACCCGAGTCAACTCGGTTTGCTAACCCGAGTCAACTCGGTTTGCTAACCCGAGTCAACTCGGTTTGCTAACCCGAGTCAACTCGGGTTAGCAAACCGAGTTGACTCGGGTTAGCAAACCGAGTTGACTCGGGTTAGCAAACCGAGTTGACTCGGGTTAGCAAACCGAGTTGACTCGGGTTAGCAAACCGAGTTGACTCGGGTTAGCAAACCGAGTTGACTCGGGTTAGCAGACCGAGTTGACTCGGGTTGGTAGACCGAGTTAACTCGGGTTAGCAAACCGAGTTGACTCGGGTTAGCAAACCGAGTTGACTCGGGTTAGCAAACCGAGTTGACTCGGGTTAGCAAACCGAGTTGACTCGGGTTAGCAAACCGAGTTGACTCGGGTTAGCAAACCGAGTTGACTCGGGTTAGCAAACCGAGTTGACTCGGGTTAGCAAACCGAGTTGACTCGGGTTAGCAAACCGAGTTGACTCTGGTTAGCAAACCGAGTTGACTCTGGTTAGCAAACCGAGTTGACTCGGGTTAGCAGAGCGAGTTGACTCGGGTTAGCAAACCGAGTTGACTCGGGTTAGCAGACCGAGTTGACTCGGGTTGGTAGACCGAGTTGACTCGGGTTGGTAGACCGAGTTAACTCGGGTTAGCAGACCGAGTTGACTCGGGTTAGCAAACCGAGTTGACTCGGGTTAGCAGACCGAGTTGACTCGGGTTAGTAGACCGAGTTGACTCGGGTTAGCAAACCGAGTTGACTCGGGTTAGCAAACCGAGTTGACTCGGGTTAGCAAACCGAGTTGACTCGGGTTAGCAAACCGAGTTGACTCGGGTTAGCAGACCGAGTTGACTCGGGTAAGCAGACCGAGTTGACTCGGGTTAGTAAACCGAGTTGACTCGGGTTAGTAGACCGAGTTAACTCGGGTTAGCAAACCGAGATAACTCGGGTTAGCAAACCGAGTTGACTCGGGTTAGCAAACCGAGTTGACTCGGGTTGGCAGACCGAGTAAACTCGGGTTAGCAAACCGAGTTGACTCGGGTTAGCAAACCGAGTTGACTCGGGTTAGCAAACCGAGTTGACTCGGGTTAGCAAACCGAGTTGACTCGGGTTAGCAAACCGAGTTGACTCGGATTAGAAAACCGAGTTGACTCGGATTAGAAAACCGAGTTGACTCGGGTTAGCAAACTGAGTTGACTCGGGTTAACAGACCGAGTTGACTCGGGTTAGCAGACCGAGTTGACTCGGGTTGGTAGACCGAGTTGACTCGCGTTAGCAAACCGAGTTGACTCGGGTTAGCAAACCGAGTTGACTCGGGTTATCAGACCGAGTTGACTCTTGTTGGTAGACCGAGTTAACTCGGGTTAGCAAACCGAGTTGACTCGGGTTAGCAAACCGAGTTGACTCGGGTTAGCAGACCGAGTTGACTCGGGTAAGCAGACCGAGTTGACTCGGGTTAGTAAACCGAGTTGACTCGGGTTAGTAGACCGAGTTAACTCGGGTTAGCAAACCGAGATAACTCGGGTTAGCAAACCGAGTTGAATCGGGTTAGCAAACCGAGTTGACTTGGGTTGGCAGACCGAGTTAACTCGGGTTAGCAAACCGAGTTGACTCGGGTTAGCAAACCGAGTTGACTCGGGTTAGCAAACCGAGTTGACTCGGATTAGTTGACTCGCGTTAGCAAACCGAGTTGACTCGGGTTAGCAAACCGAGTTGACTCGGGTTATCAGACCGAGTTGACTCGGGTTGGTAGACCGAGTTAACTCGGGTTAGCAAACCGAGTTGACTCGGGTTAGCAAACTGAGTTGACTCGGGTTAGCAAACCGAGTTGACTCGGGTTAGCAAACCGAGTTGACTCGGGTTAGTAGATCGAGTTAACTCGGGTTAGCAATCGGAGTTGACTCGGGTTAGTAAACCGAGTTGACTCGGGTTAGCAAACCGAGTTGACTCGGGTTAGCAAACCGAGTTGACTCGGGTTAGAAAACCGAGTTGACTCGGGTTAGTAAACCGAGTTGACTCGGGTTAGCAAAGCGAGTTGACTCGGGTTAGCAGACCGAGTTGACTCGGGTTGGTAGACCGAGCTAGCTCGGGTTAGCAAACCGAGTTGACTCGGGTTAGCAAACCGAGTTGACTCGGGTTAGCAAACCGAGTTGACTCGGGTTAGCAAACCGAGTTGACTCGGGTTAGTAGACCGAGTTAACTCGGGTTAGCAAACCGAGTTGACTCGGGTTAGCAAACCGAGTTGACTCGGGTTAGCAAACCGAGTTGACTCGGGTTAGCAAACCGAGTTGACTCGGGCTAGCAAACTGAGTTGACTCGGGTAAGCAAACCGAGTTGACTCGGGTTAGCAAACCGAGTTGACTCGGGTTAGCAAACCGAGTTGACTCGGGTTAGTAAACCGAGTTGACTCGGGTTAGCAAACCGAGTTGACTCGGGTTAGCAGACCGAGTTGACTCGGGTTAGCAAACCGAGTTGACTCGGGCTAGCAAACTGAGTTGACTCGGGTAAGCAAACCGAGTTGACTCGGGTTAGCAAACCGAGTTGACTCGGGCTAGCAAACTGAGTTGACTCGGGTAAGCAAACCGAGTTGACTCGGGTTAGCAAACCGAGTTGACTCGGGTTAGCAAACCGAGTTGACTCGGGTTAGTAAACCGAGTTGACTCGGGTTAGTAAACCGAGTTGACTCGGGTTAGCAAACCGAGTTGACTCGGGTTAGCAGACCGAGTTGACTCGGGTTAGCAGACCGAGTTGACTTGGGTTGTTAGACCGAGTTGACTCGGGTTAGCAAACCGAGTTGACTCGGGTTAGCAAACCGAGTTGACTCGGGTTAGCAAACTGAGTTGACTCGGGCTAGCAAACCGAGTTGACTCGGGTTAGCAAACTGAGTTGACTCGGGTTAGCAAACCGAGTTAACTCGGGTTAGCAAACCGAGTTGACTCGGGTTAGCAAACCGAGTTGACTCGGGTTAGCAGACCGAGTTGACTCGGGTTAGCAGACCGAGTTGACTCGGGTTAGTAAACCGAGTTGACTCGGGTTAGTAGACCGAGTTAACTCGGGTTAGCAAACCGAGATAACTCGGGTTAGCAAACCGAGTTGACTCGGGTTAGCAAACCGAGTTGACTCGGGTTAGCAGACCGAGTTGACTCGGGTTAGCAAACCGAGTTGACTCGGGTTAGCAAACCGAGTTGACTCGGGTTAGCAAACCGAGTTGACTCTGGTTAGCAAACCGAGTCTTCTCGGGTTAGCAAACCGAGTTGACTCGGGTTAGCAAACCGAGTTGACTCGGGTTAGCAAACCGAGTTGACTCGGGTTAGTAGACCGAGTTAACTCGGGTTAGCAAACCGAGTTGACTCGGGTGAGTAGACCGAGTTAACTCGGGTTAGCAAACCGAATTGACTCGGGTTAGCAAACCGAGTTGACTCGGGTTAGCAAACCGAGTTGACTCGGGTTAGCAAACCGAGTTGACTCGGGTTAGCAAACCGAGTTGACTCGGGTTAGCAAACCGAGTTGACTCGGGTTAGCAAACCGAGTTGACTCGGGTTAGCAAACCGAGTTGACTCGGGTTAACAGACCGAGTTGACTCGGGTTAGCAGACCGAGTTGACTCGGGTTGGTAGACCGAGTTAACTCGGGTTAGCAAACCGAGTTGACTCGGGTTAGCAAACCGAGTTGACTCGGGTTAGCAAACCGAGTTGACTCGGGTTAGCAAACCGAGTTGACTCGGGTTAGCAAACCGAGTTGACTCGAGTTAGCAAACCGAGTTGACTCGGGTTAGCAAACCGAGTTGACTCGGGTTAGCAAACCGAGTTGACTCGGGTTAGCAAACCGAGTTGACTCTGGTTAGCAAACCGAGTTGACTCTGGTTAGCAAACCGAGTTGACTCGGGTTAGCAGAGCGAGTTGACTCGGGTTAGCAAACCGAGTTGACTCGGGTTAGCAGACCGAGTTGACTCGGGTTGGTAGACCGAGTTGACTCGGGTTGGTAGACCGAGTTAACTCGGGTTAGCAGACCGAGTTGACTCGGGTTAGCAAACCGAGTTGACTCGGGTTAGCAAACCGAGTTGACTCGGGTTAGCAAACCGAGTTGACTCGGGTTAGTAGACCGAGTTGACTCGGGTTAGCAAACCGAGTTGACTCGGGTTAGCAAACCGAGTTGACTCGGGTTAGCAAACCGAGTTGACTCGGGTTAGCAAACCGAGTTGACTCGGGTTAGCAGACCGAGTTGACTCGGGTAAGCAGACCGAGTTGACTCGGGTTAGTAAACCGAGTTGACTCGGGTTAGTAGACCGAGTTAACTCGGGTTAGCAAACCGAGATAACTCGGGTTAGCAAACCGAGTTGACTCGGGTTAGCAAACCGAGTTGACTCGGGTTGGCAGACCGAGTAAACTCGGGTTAGCAAACCGAGTTGACTCGGGTTAGCAAACCGAGTTGACTCGGGTTAGCAAACCGAGTTGACTCGGGTTAGCAAACCGAGTTGACTCGGGTTAGCAAACCGAGTTGACTCGGATTAGAAAACCGAGTTGACTCGGATTAGAAAACCGAGTTGACTCGGGTTAGCAAACTGAGTTGACTCGGGTTAACAGACCGAGTTGACTCGGGTTAGCAGACCGAGTTGACTCGGGTTGGTAGACCGAGTTAACTCGCGTTAGCAAACCGAGTTGACTCGGGTTAGCAAACCGAGTTGACTCGGGTTATCAGACCGAGTTGACTCTTGTTGGTAGACCGAGTTAACTCGGGTTAGCAAACCGAGTTGACTCGGGTTAGCAAACCGAGTTGACTCGGGTTAGCAGACCGAGTTGACTCGGGTAAGCAGACCGAGTTGACTCGGGTTAGTAAACCGAGTTGACTCGGGTTAGTAGACCGAGTTAACTCGGGTTAGCAAACCGAGATAACTCGGGTTAGCAAACCGAGTTGAATCGGGTTAGCAAACCGAGTTGACTTGGGTTGGCAGACCGAGTTAACTCGGGTTAGCAAACCGAGTTGACTCGGGTTAGCAAACCGAGTTGACTCGGGTTAGCAAACCGAGTTGACTCGGATTAGTTGACTCGCGTTAGCAAACCGAGTTGACTCGGGTTAGCAAACCGAGTTGACTCGGGTTATCAGACCGAGTTGACTCGGGTTGGTAGACCGAGTTAACTCGGGTTAGCAAACCGAGTTGACTCGGGTTAGCAAACTGAGTTGACTCGGGTTAGCAAACCGAGTTGACTCGGGTTAGCAAACCGAGTTGACTCGGGTTAGTAGATCGAGTTAACTCGGGTTAGCAATCGGAGTTGACTCGGGTTAGTAAACCGAGTTGACTCGGGTTAGCAAACCGAGTTGACTCGGGTTAGCAAACCGAGTTGACTCGGGTTAGAAAACCGAGTTGACTCGGGTTAGTAAACCGAGTTGACTCGGGTTAGCAAAGCGAGTTGACTCGGGTTAGCAGACCGAGTTGACTCGGGTTGGTAGACCGAGCTAGCTCGGGTTAGCAAACCGAGTTGACTCGGGTTAGCAAACCGAGTTGACTCGGGTTAGCAAACCGAGTTGACTCGGGTTAGCAAACCGAGTTGACTCGGGTTAGTAGACCGAGTTAACTCGGGTTAGCAAACCGAGTTGACTCGGGTTAGCAAACCGAGTTGACTCGGGTTAGCAAACCGAGTTGACTCGGGTTAGCAAACCGAGTTGACTCGGGCTAGCAAACTGAGTTGACTCGGGTAAGCAAACCGAGTTGACTCGGGTTAGCAAACCGAGTTGACTCGGGTTAGCAGACCGAGTTGACTCGGGTTGGAAGACCGAGTTTACTCGGGTTAGCAAACCGAGTTGACTCGGGTTAGCAAACCGAGTTGACTCGGGTTAGCAAACCGAGTTGACTCGGGTTAGCAAACCGAGTTGACTCGGGTTAGCAAACCGAGTTGACTCGGGTTAGTAGATCGAGTTAACTCGGGTAAGCAAACGGAGTTGACTCGGGTTAGTAAACCGAGTTGACTTGGGTTAGCAAACCGAGTTGACTCGGGTTAGCAGACCGAGTTGACTCGGGTTAGCAGACCGAGTTGACTTGGGTTGGTAGACCGAGTTGACTCGGGTCAGCAAACCGAGTTGACTCGGGTTAGCAAACTGAGTTGACTCGGGCTAGCAAACCGAGTTGACTCGGGTTAGCAGACCGAGTTGACTCGGGTTGGTAGACTGAGTTAACTCGGGTTAGCAAACCGAGTTGACTCGGGTTAGCAAACCGAGTTGACTCGGGTTAGCAGACCGAGTTGACTCGGGTTAGCAGACCGAGTTGACTCGGGTTAGTAAACCGAGTTGACTCGGGTTAGTAGACCGAGTTAACTCGGGTTAGCAAACCGATATAACTCGGGCTAGCAAACCGAGTTGACTCGGGTTAGCAAACCGAGTTGACTCGGGTTAGCAAACCGAGTTGACTCGGGTTAGCAAACCGAGTTGACTCGGGTTAGCAAACCGAGTTGACTCTGGTTAGCAAACCGAGTCTACTCGGGTTAGCAAACCGAGTTGACTCGGGTTAGCAAACCGAGTTGACTCGGGTTAGTAGACCGAGTTAACTCGGGTTAGCAAACCGAGTTGACTCGGGTTAGCAAACCGAGTTGACTCGGGTTAGCAAACCGAGTTGACTCGGGTTAGCAAACCGAGTTGACTCGGGTTAGCAAACCGAGTTGACTCGGGTTAGCAAACCGAGTTGACTCGGGTTAGCAGACTGAGTTGACTCGGGTTAGCAGACCGAGTTGACTCGGGTTAGCAGACCGAGTTGACTCGGGTTAGCAGACCGAGTTGACTCGGGTTAGCAGACCGAGTTGACTCGGGTTAGCAGACCGAGTTGACTCGGGTTGGAAGACCGAGTTTACTCGGGTTAGCAAACCGAGTTGACTCGGGTTAGCAAACCGAGTTGACTCGGGTTAGCAAACCGAGTTGACTCGGGTTAGCAAACCGAGTTGACTCGGGTTAGTAGATCGAGCTAACTCGGGTAAGCAAACGGAGTTGACTCGGGTTAGTAAACCGAGTTGACTTGGGTTAGCAAACCGAGTTGACTCGGGTTAGCAGACCGAGTTGACTCGGGTTAGCAGACCGAGTTGACTTGGGTTGGTAGACCGAGTTGACTCGGGTCAGCAAACCGAGTTGACTCGGGTTAGCAAACTGAGTTGACTCGGGCTAGCAAACCGAGTTGACTCGGGTTAGCAGACCGAGTTGACTCGGGTTGGTAGACCGAGTTAACTCGGGTTAGCAAACCGAGTTGACTCGGGTTAGCAAACCGAGTTGACTCGGGTTAGCAGACCGAGTTGACTCGGGTTAGCAGACCGAGTTGACTCGGGTTAGTAAACCGAGTTGACTCGGGTTAGTAGACCGAGTTAACTCGGGTTAGCAAACCGATATAACTCGGGCTAGCAAATCGAGTTGACTCGGGTTAGCAAACCGAGTTGACTCGGGTTAGCAAACCGAGTTGACTCGGGTTAGCAAACCGAGTTGACTCGGGTTAGCAAACCGAGTCTACTCGGGTTAGCAAACCGAGTTGACTCGGGTTAGCAAACCGAGTTGACTCGGGTTAGTAGACCGAGTTAACTCGGGTTAGCAAACCGAGTTGACTCGGGTTAGCAAACCGAGTTGACTCGGGTTAGCAAACCGAGTTGACTCGGGTTAGCAAACCGAGTTGACTCGGGTTAGCAAACCGAGTTGACTCGGGTTAGCAAACCGAGTTGACTCGGGTTAGCAAACCGAGTTGACTCGGGTTAGCAAACCGAGTTGACTCGGGTAAGCAAACCGAGTTGACTCGGGTTAGCAAACCGAGTTGACTCGGGTTAGCAAACCGAGTTGACTCGGGTTAACAGACCGAGTTGACTCGGGTTAGCAGACCGAGTTGACTCGGGTTGGTAGACCGAGTTAACTCGGGTTAGCAAACCGAGTTGACTCGGGTTAGCAAACCGAGTTGACTCGGGTTAGCAAACCGAGTTGACTCGGGTTAGCAAACCGAGTTGACTCGAGTTAGCAAACCGAGTTGACTCGGGTTAGCAAACCGAGTTGACTCGGGTTAGCAAACCGAGTTGACTCGGGTTAGCAAACCGAGTTGACTCGGGTTAGGAAACCGAGTTGACTCGGGTTAGGAAACCGAGTTGACTCGGGTTAGCAAACCGAGTTGACTCGGGTTAGCAGACCGAGTTGACTCGGGTTAGCAAACCGAGTTGACTCGGGTTAGCAAACCGAGTTGACTCTGGTTAGCAAACCGAGTTGACTCGGGTTAGCAGACCGAGTTGACTTGGGTTGGTAGACCGAGTTGACTCGGGTTGGTAGACCGAGTTAACTCGGGTTAGCAGACCGAGTTGACTCGGGTTAGCAAACCGAGTTGACTCGGGTTAGCAAACTGAGTTGACTCGGGTTAGCAAACCGAGTTAACTCGGGTTAGCAAACCGAGTTGACTCGGGTTAGCAAACCGAGTTGACTCGGGTTAGCAAACCGAGTACTCTGGTTAGCAAACCGAGTTGACTCGGGTTAGCAAAGCGAGTTGACTCGGGTTAGCAGACCGAAATGACTCGGGTTAGCAATCCGAGTTGACTCGGGTTAGCAAACCGAGTTGACTCTGGTTAGCAAACCGAGTTGACTTGGGTTAGCAAACCGAGTTGACTCGGGTTAGTATACCGAGTTGACTCGGGTTAGCAGACTGAGTTGACTCGGGTTAGCAGACCGAGTTGACTCGGCTTGGTAGACCGAGTTATCTCGAGTTAGCAAACCGAGTTGACTCGGGTTAGCAAACCGAGTTGACTCGGGTTAGCAAACCGAGTTGACTCGGGTTAGCAAACCGAGTTGACTCGGGTTAGTAGACCGAGTTAACTCGGGTTAGCAAACCGAGTTAACTCGGGTTAGCAAACCGAGTTGATTCGGGTTAGCAAACCGAGTTGACTCGGGTTGGTAGACCGAGTTAACTCGGGTTAGCAAACCGAGATAACTCGGGTTAGCAAACCGAGTTGACTCGGGTTAGCAAACCGAGTTGACTCGGGTTGGCAAACCGAGTTGACTCGGGTTAGCAAACCGAGTTGACTCGGGTTAGCAAACCGAGTTGACTCTGGTTAGCAAACCGAGTCTACTCGGGTTAGCAAACCGAGTTGACTCGGGTTAGCAAACCGAGTTGACTCGGGATAGTAGACCGAGTTAACTCGGGTTAGCAAACCGAGTTGACTCGGGTTAGCAAACCGAGTTGACTCGGGTTAAGAAACCGAGTTGACTCGGGTTAGCAAACTAAGTTGACTCGGGTTAGCAAACCGAGTTGACTCGGGTAAGCAAACCGAGTTGACTCGGGTTAGCAGACCGAGTTGACTCGGGTTGGTAGACCGAGTTAACTCGGGTTAGCAGACCGAGTTGACTCGGGTTAGCAAACCGAGTTGACTCGGGTTAGCAAACCGAGTTGACTCGGGTTAGTAGACCGAGTTAACTCGGGTTAGCAAACCGAGTTGACTCGGCTTAGCAAACCGAGTTGACTCGGGTTAGCAAACTGAGTTGACTCGGGTTAGCAAACCGAGTGGGCTCGGGTTAGTAGACCGAGTTGACTCAGGTTAACAAACCGAGTTGACTCGGGTTAGCAAACCGAGTTGACTCGGGTTAGCAAACTGAGTTGACTCGGGTTAGTAGACCGAGTTAACTCGGGTTAGCAAACCGAGTTGACTCGGGTTAGCAAACCGAGTTGACTCGGGTTAGCAAACCGAGTTGACTCGGGTTAGCAAACCGAGTTGACTCGGGTTAGTAGATCGAGTTGACTCGGGTTAGCAAACGGAGTTGACTCGGGTTAGTAAGCCGAGTTGACTCGGGTTAGTAAATCGAGTTGAGTCGGGTTAGTAAACCGAGTTGACTCGGGTTAGTAAACCGAGTTGACTCGGGTTAGCAAACCGAGTTGACTCGGGTTAGCAAACCGAGTTGACTCGGGTTAGCAAACTGAGTTGACTCGGGTTAGCAAACCGAGTTGGCTCGGGTTAGTAGACCGAGTTGACTCGTGTTAACAAACCGAGTTGACTCGGGTTAGCAAACTGAGTTGACTCGGGTTAGCAAACCGAGTTGACTCGGGTTAGCAAACCGAGTTGACTCGGGTTAGCAAACCGAGTTGACTCGGGTTAGCAAACCGAGTTGACTCGGGTTAGCAAACCGAGTTGACTCGGGTTAGCAGACTGAGTTGACTCGGGTTAGCAGACCGAGTTGACTCGGCTTGGTAGACCGAGTTAACTCGGGTTAGCAAACCGAGTTGACTCGGGTTAGCAAACCGAGTTGACTCGGGTTAGCAAACCGAGTTGACTCGGGTTAGCAAACCGAGTTGACTCGGGTTAGCAAACCGAGTTGACTCGGGTTAGCAAACCGAGTTGACTCGGGTTAGCAGACCGAGTTGACTCGGGTTAGCAGACCGAGTTGACTCGGGTTAGCAGACCGAGTTGACTCGGGTTAGCAGACCGAGTTGACTCGGGTTAGCAGACCGAGTTGACTCGGGTTAGCAAACCGAGTTGACTCGGGTTAGGAAACCGAGTTGACTCGGGTTAGCAAACCGAGTTGACTCGGGTTAGCAAACCGAGTTGACTCGGGTTAGCAAACCGAGTTGACTCGGGTTAGTAGACCGATTTAACTCGGGTTAGCAAACCGAGTTGACTCGGGTTAGTAGACCGAGATAACTCGGGTTAGCAAACCGAGTTGACTCGGGTTAGCAAACCGAGTTGACTCGGGTTGGCAAACTGAGTTGACTCGGGTTAGCAAACCGAGTTGGCTTGGGTTAGTAGACCGAGTTGACTCGGGTTAACAAACCGAGTTGACTCGGGTTAGCAGACCGAGTTGACTCGGGTTAGCAAACCGAGTTGACTCGGGTTGGCAAACCGAGTTGACTCGGGTTAGCAAACCGAGTTGACTCGGGTTAGCAAACCGAGTTGACTCTGGTTAGCAAACCTAGTCTACTCGGGTTAGCAAACCGAGTTGACTCGGGTTAGCAAACCGAGTTGACTCGGGTTAGTAGACCGAGTTAACTCGGGTTAGCAAACCGAGTTGACTCGGGTTAGTAGACCGAGTTAACTCGGGTTAGCAAACCGAGTTGACTCGGGTTAGCAAACCGAGTTGACTCGGGTTAGCAAACCGAGTTGACCCGGGTTAGCAAACCGAGTTGACTCGGGTTAGCAAACCGAGTTGACTCGGGTTAACAGACCGAGTTGACTCGGGTTGGCAAACCGAGTTGACTCGGGTTGGTAGACCGAGTTAACTCGGGTTAGCAAACCGAGTTGACTCGGGTTAGCAAACCGAGTTGACTCGGGTTAGCAAACCGAGTTGACTCGGGTTAGCAAACCGAGTTGACTCGGGTTAGCAAACCGAGTTGACTCGGGTTAGCAAACCGAGTTGACTCGGGTTAGCAAACCGAGTTGACTCGGGTTAGCAAACCGAGTTGACTCGGGTTGGTAGACCGAGTTGACTCGGGTTAGCAGACTGAGTTGACTCGGGTTAGCAAACCGAGTTGACTCGGGTTGGTAGACCGAGTTAACTCGGGTTAGCAAACCGAGTTGACTCGGGTTAGCAAACCGAGTTGACTCGGGTTAGCAAACCGAGTTGACTCGGGTTAGCAAACCGAGTTGACTCGGGTTAGCAAACCGAGTTGACTCGGGTTAGCAAACCGAGTTGACTCGGGCTAGCAAACCGAGTTGACCCGGGTTAGCAAACCGAGTTGACTCGGGTTAGCAAACCGAGTTGACTCGGGTTAACAGACCGAGTTGACTCGGGTTGGCAAACCGAGTTGACTCGGGTTGGTAGACCGAGTTAACTCGGGTTAGCAAACCGAGTTGACTCGGGTTAGCAAACCGAGTTGACTCGGGTTAGCAAACCGAGTTGACTCGGGTTAGCAAACCGAGTTGACTCGGGTTAGCAAACCGAGTTGACTCGGGTTAGCAAACCGAGTTGACTCGGGTTAGCAAACCGAGTTGACTCGGGTTAGCAAACCGAGTTGACTCGGGTTAGGAAACCGAGTTGACTCGGGTTAGCAAACTAAGTTGACTCGGGTTAGCAAACCGAGTTGACTCGGGTAAGCAGACCGAGTTGACTCGGGTTAGCAAACCGAGTTGACTCTGGTTAGCAAACCGAGTTGACTCGGGTTAGCAAAGCGAGTTGACTCGGGTTAGCAAACCGAGTTGACTCGGGTTAGCAGACCGAGTTGACTCGGGTTGGTAGACCGAGTTGACTCGGGTTGGTAGACCGAGTTGACTCGGGTTGGTAAACCGAGTTGACTCGGGTTGGTAGACCGAGTTAACTCGGGTTAGCAGACCGAGTTGACTCGGGTTAGCAAACCGAGTTGACTCGGGTTAGCAAACCGAGTTGACTCGGGTTAGTAGACCAAGTTAACTCGGGTTAGCAAACCGAGTTGACTCGGCTAAGCAAACCGAGTTGACTCGGGTTAGCAAACTGAGTTGACTCGGGTTAGCAAACCGAGTTGGCTCGGGTTAGTAGACCGAGTTAACTCGGGTTAGCAAACCGAGTTGACTCGGGTCGGTAGACCGAGTTAACTCGGGTTAGCAAACCGAGATAACTCGGGTTAGCAAACCGAGTTGACTCGGGTTAGCAAACCGAGTTGACTCGGGTTGGCAAACCGAGTTGACTCGGGTTGGCAAACCGAGTTGACTCGGGTTAGCAAACCGAGTTGACTCGGGTTAGCAAACCGAGTTGACTCGGGTTAGCAAACCGAGTTGACTCGGGTTAGCAAACCGAGTACTCTGGTTAGCAAACCGAGTTGACTCGGGTTAGCAAAGCGAGTTGACTCGGGTTAGCAAACCGAGTTGACTCGGGTTAGCAGACCGAGTTGCCTCGGGTTGGTAGACCGAGTTGACTCGGGTTGGTAGACCGAGTTGACTCGGGTTGGTAGACCGAGTTAACTCGGGTTAGTAGACCGAGCTGACTCGGGTTAGCAAACCGAGTTGACTCGGGTTAGCAAACCGAGTTGACTCGGGTTAGTAGACCGAGTTAACTCGGGTTAGCAAACCGAGTTGACTCGGCTTAGCAAACCGAGTTGACTCGGGTTAGCAAACTGAGTTGGCTCGGGTTAGCAAACCGAGTTGGCTCGGGTTAGTAGACCGAGTTGACTCGGGTTAACAAACCGAGTTGACTCGGGTTAGCAGACCGAGTTGACTCGGGTTAGCAAACCTAGTTGACTCGGGTTAGCAAACCGAGTTGACTCGGGTTAGCAAACCGAGTTGACTCGGGTTAGCAAACCGAGTTGACTCGGGTTAGCAGACTGAGTTGACTCGGGTTAGCAGACCGAGTTGACTCGGCTTGGTAGACCGAAATAACTCGGGTTAGCAAACCGAGTTGACTCGGGTTAGCAAACCGAGTTGACTCGGGTTAGCAAACCGAGTCGACTCGGGTTAGCAAACCGAGTTTACTCGGGTTAGCAAACCGAGTTGACTCGGGTTAGCAGACCGAGTTGACTCGGGTTAGTAGAGCGAGTTAACTCAGGTTAGCAAACCGAGTTGACTCGGGTTAGCAAACCGAGTTGACTCGGGTTAGTAAACCGAGTTGACTCGGGTTAGTAAATCGAGTTGAGTCGGGTTAGTACACCGAGTTGACTCGGGTTAGTAAACCGAGTTGACTCGGGTTAGCAAACCGAGTTGACTCGGGTTAGCAAACCGAGTTGACTCGGGTTAGCAAACTGAGTTGACTCGGGTTAGCAAACCGAGTTGGCTCGGGTTAGCAGACCGAGTTGACTCGGGTTAACAAACCGAGTTGACTCGGGTTAGCAGACCGAGTTGACTCGGGTTAGCAAACCGAGTTGACTCGGGTTAGCAAACCGAGTTGACTCGGGCTAGCAAACCGAGTTGACTCGGGTTAGCAAACCGAGTTGACTCGGGTTAGCAAACCGAGTTGACTCGGGTTAGCAAACCGAGTTGACTCGGGTTAGCAAACCGAGTTGACTCGGGTTAGCAAACCGAATTGACTCGGGTTAGCAAACCGAGTTGACTCGGGTTAGCAAACCGAGTTGACTCGGGTTAGCAAACCGAGTTGACTCGGGTTAGCAAACCGAGTTGACTCGGGTAAGGAAACCGAGTTGACTCGGGTTAGCAAACTAAGTTGACTCGGGTTAGCAAACCGAGTTGACTCGGGTTAGCAAACCGAGTTGACTCGGGTTAGTAGACCGAGTTAACTCGGGCTAGCAAACCGAGTTGACTCGGCTTAGCAAACCGAGTTGACTCGGGTTAGCAAACTGAGTTGACTCGGGTTAGCAAACCGAGTTGACTCGGGTTAGCAGACCGAGTTGACTCGGGTTAGCAAACCGAGTTGACTCGGGTTAGCAAAGCGAGTTGACTCGGGTTAGCAAAGCGAGTTGACTCGGGTTAGCAAACCGAGTTGACTCGGGTTAGCAGACCGAGTTGACTCGGGTTGGTAGACCGAGTTGACTCGGGCTGGTAGACCGAGTTGACTCGGGTTAGCAGACCGAGTTGACTCGGGTTAGCAAACCGAGTTGACTCGGGTTAGCAGACCGAGTTGACTCGAGTTGGTAGACCGAGTTAACTCGGGTTAGCAAACCGAGTTGACTCGGGTTAGCAAACCGAGTTGACTCTGGTTAGCAAACCGAGTCTACTCGGGTTAGCAAACCGAGTTGACTCGGGTTAGCAAACCGAGTTGACTCGGGTTAGTAGACCGAGTTAACTCGGGTTAGCAAACCGAGTTGACTCGGGTTAGCAAACCGAGTTGACTTGGGTTAGCAAACCGAGTTGACTCGGGCTAGCAAACCGAGTTGACTCGGGTTAGCAGACCGAGTTGACTCGGGTTGGTAGACCGAGTTAGCTCGGGTTAGCAAACCGAGTTGACTCGGGTTAGCAAACCGAGTTGACTCGGGTTAGCAGACCGAGTTGACTCGGGTTAGCAGACCGAGTTGACTCGGGTTAGTAAACCGAGTTGACTCGGGTTAGTAGACCGAGTTAACTCGGGTTAGCAAACCGAGATAACTCGGGTTAGCAAACCGAGTTGACTCGGGTTGGCAGACCGAGTTGACTCGGGTTAGCAAACCGAGTTGACTCGGGTTAGCAAACCGAGTTGACTCGGGTTAGCAAACCGAGTTGACTCTGGTTAGCAAACCGAGTTGACTCGGGTTAGCAAACCGAGTTGACTCGGGTTAGCAAACCGAGTTGACTCGGGTTAGCAAACCGAGTTGACTCGGGTTAGTAGACCGAGTTAACTCGGGTTAGCAAACCGAGTTGACTCGGGTTAGCAAACCGAGTTGACTCGGGTTAGCAAACCGAGTTGACTCGGGTTAGCAAACCGAGTTGACTCGGGTTAGCAAACCGAGTTGACTCGGGTTAACAGACCGAGTTGACTCGGGTTAGCAGACTGAGTTGACACGGGTTAGCAGACCGAGTTGACTCGGGTTAGCAAACCGAGTTGACTCGGGTTAGCAAACCGAGTTGACTCGGGTTAGCAAACCGAGTTGACTCGGGTTAGCAGACCGAGTTGACTCGGGTTAGCAAACCGAGTTGATTCTGGTTAGCAAACCGAATTGACTCGGGTTAGCAAACCGAGTTGACTCGGGTTAGTAGACCGAGTTAACTCGGGTTAGCAAACCGAGTTGACTCGGGTTAGCAAACCGAGTTGACTCGGGTTGGTAGACGGAGTTAACTCGGGTTAGCAAACCGAGTTGACTCGGGTTAGCAAACCGAGTTGACTCGGGTTAGTAGATCGAGTTAACTCGGGTTAGCAAACCGAGTTGACTCGGGTTAGCAAACCGAGTTGACTCGGGTTAGCAGACCGAGTTGACTCGGGTTAGCAGACCGAGTTGACTCGGGTTAGCAGACCGAGTTGACTCAGGTTAGCAGACCGAGTTGACTCGGGTTAGTAAACCGAGTTGACTCGGGTTAGTAGACCGAGTTAACTCGGGTTAGCAAACCGAGTTGACTCGGGTTAGCAAACCGAGTTGACTCGGGTTGGCAAAACGAGTTGACTCGGGTTAGCAAACCGAGTTGACTCGGGTTAGCAAACCGAGTTGACTCGGGTTAGTAGATCGAGTTAACTCGGGTTAGCAAACGGAGTTGACTCGGGTTAGTAAACCGAGTTGACTCGGGTTAGCAAACCGAGTTGACTCGGGTTAGCAGACGGAGTTGACTCGGGTTAGCAGACCGAGTTGACTTGGGTTGGTAGACCGAGTTGACTCGGGTTAGCAAACCGAGTTGACTCGGGTTAGCAAACCGAGTTGACTCGGGCTAGCAAACCGAGTTGACTCGGGTTAGCAGACCGAGTTGACTCGGGTTGGTAGACCGAGTTAACTCGGGTTAGCAAACCGAGTTGACTCGGGTTAGCAGACCGAGTTGACTCGGTTTAGCAGACCGAGTTGACTCGGGTTAGCAGACCGAGTTGACTCGGGTTAGTAAACCGAGTTGACTCGGGTTAGTAGACCGAGTTAACTCGGGTTAGCAAACCGAGATAACTCGGGTTAGCAAACCGAGTTGACTCGGGTTGGCAGACCGAGTTGACTCGGGTTAGCAAACCGAGATGACTCGGGTTAGCAAACCGAGTTGACTCGGGTTAGAAAACCGAGTTGACTCGGGTTAGCAAACCGAGTTGACTCGGGTTAATAGACCGAGTTGACTCGGGTTAGCAGACCAAGTTGACTCGGGTTGGTAGACCGAGTTAACTCGGGTTAGCAAACCGAGTTGACTCGGGTTAGCAGACCGAGTTGACTCGGGTTGGTAGACCGAGTTAACTCGGGTTAGCAAACCGAGTTGACTCGGGTTAGCAAACTGAGTTGACTCGGGTTAGCAAACTGAGTTGACTCGGGTTAGTAGATCGAGTTAACTCGGGTTAGCAAACGGAGTTGACTCGGGTTAGTAAACCGAGTTGACTCGGGTAAGCAAACCGAGTTGACTCGGGTTAGCAAACCGAGTTGACTCGGGTTAGAAAACCGAGTTGACTCAGGTTAGCAAACCGAGTTGACTCGGGTTAACAGACCGAGTTGACTCGGGTTAGCAGACCGAGTTGACTCGAGTTGGTAGACCGAGTTAACTCGGGTTAGCAAACCGAGTTGACTCGGGTTAGCAAACCGAGTTGACTCGGGTTAGCAAACCGAGTTGACTCGGGCTAGCAAACTGAGTTGACTCGGGTAAGCAAACCGAGTTGACTCGGGTTAGCAAACCGAGTTGACTCGGGTTAGCAAACCGAGTTGACTCGGGTTAACAGACCGAGTTGACTCGGGTTGGCAAACCGAGTTGACTCGGGTTGGTAGACCGAGTTAACGCGGGTTAGCAAACCGAGTTGACTCGGGTTAGCAAACCGAGTTGACTCGGGTTAGCAAACCGAGTTGACTCGGGTTAGCAAACCGAGTTGACTCGGGTTAGCAAACCGAGTTGACTCGGGTTAGCAAACCGAGTTGACTCGGGTTAGCAAACCGAGTTGACTCGGGTTAGCAAACCGAGTTGACTCGGGTTAGCAAACCGAGTTGACTCGGGTTAGCAAACCGAGTTGACTCGGGTTAGGAAACCGAGTTGACTCGGGTTAGCAAACTAAGTTGACTCGGGTTAGCAAACCGAGTTGACTCGGGTAAGCAGACCGAGTTGACTCGGGTTAGCAAACCGAGTTGACTCTGGTTAGCAAACCGAGTTGACTCGGGTTAGCAAAGCGAGTTGACTCGGGTTAGCAAACCGAGTTGACTCGGGTTAGCAGACCGAGTTGACTCGGGTTGGTAGACCGAGTTGACTCGGGTTGGTAGACCGAGTTGACTCGGGTTGGTAGACCGAGTTGACTCGGGTTGGTAGACCGAGTTGACTCGGGTTGGTAAACCGAGTTGACTCGGGTTGGTAGACCGAGTTAACTCGGGTTAGCAGACCGAGTTGACTCGGGTTAGCAAACCGAGTTGACTCGGGTTAGCAAACCGAGTTGACTCGGGTTAGTAGACCAAGTTAACTCGGGTTAGCAAACCGAGTTGACTCGGCTAAGCAAACCGAGTTGACTCGGGTTAGCAAACTGAGTTGACTCGGGTTAGCAAACCGAGTTGGCTCGGGTTAGTAGACCGAGTTAACTCGGGTTAGCAAACCGAGTTGACTCGGGTCGGTAGACCGAGTTAACTCGGGTTAGCAAACCGAGATAACTCGGGTTAGCAAACCGAGTTGACTCGGGTTAGCAAACCGAGTTGACTCGGGTTGGCAAACCGAGTTGACTCGGGTTAGCAAACCGAGTTGACTCGGGTTAGCAAACCGAGTTGACTCGGGTTAGCAAACCGAGTTGACTCGGGTTAGCAAACCGAGTACTCTGGTTAGCAAACCGAGTTGACTCGGGTTAGCAAAGCGAGTTGACTCGGGTTAGCAAACCGAGTTGACTCGGGTTAGCAGACCGAGTTGCCTCGGGTTGGTAGACCGAGTTGACTCGGGTTGGTAGACCGAGTTGACTCGGGTTGGTAGACCGAGTTAACTCGGGTTAGTAGACCGAGCTGACTCGGGTTAGCAAACCGAGTTGACTCGGGTTAGCAAACCGAGTTGACTCGGGTTAGTAGACCGAGTTAACTCGGGTTAGCAAACCGAGTTGACTCGGCTTAGCAAACCGAGTTGACTCGGGTTAGCAAACTGAGTTGGCTCGGGTTAGCAAACCGAGTTGGCTCGGGTTAGTAGACCGAGTTGACTCGGGTTAACAAACCGAGTTGACTCGGGTTAGCAGACCGAGTTGACTCGGGTTAGCAAACCTAGTTGACTCGGGTTAGCAAACCGAGTTGACTCGGGTTAGCAAACTGAGTTGACTCGGGTTAGCAAACCGAGTTGACTCGGGTTAGCAGACTGAGTTGACTCGGGTTAGCAGACCGAGTTGACTCGGCTTGGTAGACCGAAATAACTCGGGTTAGCAAACCGAGTTGACTCGGGTTAGCAAACCGAGTTGACTCGGGTTAGCAAACCGAGTCGACTCGGGTAAGCAAACCGAGTTTACTCGGGTTAGCAAACCGAGTTGACTCGGGTTAGCAGACCGAGTTGACTCGGGTTAGTAGAGCGAGTTAACTCAGGTTAGCAAACCGAGTTGACTCGGGTTAGCAAACCGAGTTGACTCGGGTTAGTAAACCGAGTTGACTCGGGTAAGTAAATCGAGTTGAGTCGGGTTAGTACACCGAGTTGACTCGGGTTAGTAAACCGAGTTGACTCGGGTTAGCAAACCGAGTTGACTCGGGTTAGCAAACCGAGTTGACTCGGGTTAGCAAACTGAGTTGACTCGGGTTAGCAAACCGAGTTGGCTCGGGTTAGTAGACCGAGTTGACTCGGGTTAACAAACCGAGTTGACTCGGGTTAGCAGACCGAGTTGACTCGGGTTAGCAAACCGAGTTGACTCGGGTTAGCAAACCGAGTTGACTCGGGCTAGCAAACCGAGTTGACTCGGGTTAGCAAACCGAGTTGACTCGGGTTAGCAAACCGAGTTGACTCGGGTTAGCAAACCGAATTGACTCGGGTTAGCAAACCGAGTTGACTCGGGTTAGCAAACCGAGTTGACTCGGGTTAGCAAACCGAGTTGACTCGGGTAAGGAAACCGAGTTGACTCGGGTTAGCAAACTAAGTTGACTCGGGTTAGCAAACCGAGTTGACTCGGGTTAGCAAACCGAGTTGACTCGGGTTAGTAGACCGAGTTAACTCGGGCTAGCAAACCGAGTTGACTCGGCTTAGCAAACCGAGTTGACTCGGGTTAGCAAACTGAGTTGACTCGGGTTAGCAAACCGAGTTGACTCGGGTTAGCAGACCGAGTTGACTCGGGTTAGCAAACCGAGTTGACTCGGGTTAGCAAAGCGAGTTGACTCGGGTTAGCAAACCGAGTTGACTCGGGTTAGCAGACCGAGTTGACTCGGGTTGGTAGACCGAGTTGACTCGGGTTGGTAGACCGAGTTGACTCGGGTTAGCAGACCGAGTTGACTCGGGTTAGCAAACCGAGTTGACTCGGGTTAGCAGACCGAGTTGACTCGGGTTAGCAAACCGAGTTGACTCGGGTTAGCAAACCGAGTTGACTCGGGTTAGTAGACCGAGTTAACTCGGGTTAGCAAACCGAGTTGACTCGGGTTAGCAAACCGAGTTGACTCGGGTTAGCAAACCGAGTTGACTCGGGCTAGCAAACCGAGTTGACTCGGGTTAGCAGACCGAGTTGACTCGGGTTGGTAGACCGAGTTAACTCGGGTTAGCAAACCGAGTTGACTCGGGTTAGCAGACCGAGTTGACTCGGGTTAGCAGACCGAGTTGACTCGGGTTAGCAGACCGAGTTGACTCGGGTTAGTAAACCGAGTTGACTCGGGTTAGTAGACCGAGTTAACTCGGGTTAGCAAACCGAGATAACTCGGGTTAGCAAACCGAGTTGACTCGGGTTGGCAGACCGAGTTGACTCGGGTTAGCAAACCGAGTTGACTCGGGTTAGCAAACCGAGTTGACTCGGGTTAGCAAACCGAGTTGACTCTGGTTAGCAAACCGAGTTGACTCGGGTTAGCAAACCGAGTTGACTCGGGTTAGCAAACCGAGTTGACTCGGGTTAGTAGACCGAGTTAACTCGGGTTAGCAAACCGAGTTGACTCGGGTTAGCAAACCGAGTTGACTCGGGTTAGCAAACCGAGTTGACTCGGGTTAGCAAACCGAGTTGACTCGGGTTAGCAAACCGAGTTGACTCGGGTTAGCAAACCGAGTTGACTCGGGTTAGCAAACCGAGTTGACTCGGGTTAACAGACCGAGTTGACTCGGGTTAGCAGACTGAGTTGACACGGGTTAGCAGACCGAGTTGACTCGGGTTAGCAAACCGAGTTGACTCGGGTTAGCAAACCGAGTTGACTCGGGTTAGCAAACCGAGTTGACTCGGGTTAGCAAACCGAGTTGACTCGGGTTAGCAGACCGAGTTGACTCGGGTTAGCAAACCGAGTTGATTCTGGTTAGCAAACCGAATTGACTCGGGTTAGCAAACCGAGTTGACTCGGGTTAGTAGACCGAGTTAACTCGGGTTAGCAAACCGAGTTGACTCGGGTTAGCAAACCGAGTTGACTCGGGTTGGTAGACGGAATTAACTCGTGTTAGCCAACCAAGTTGACTCGGGTTAGCAAACCGAGTTGACTCGGGTTAGTAAACCGAGTTGACTCGGGTTAGTAGATCGAGTTAACTCGGGTTAGCAAACCGAGTTGACTCGGGTTAGCAAACCGAGTTGACTCGGGTTAGCAAACCGAGTTGACTCGGGTTAGCAGACCGAGTTGACTCGGGTTAGCAGACCGAGTTGACTCGGGTTAGCAGACCGAGTTGACTCGGGTTAGCAGACCGAGTTGACTCGGGTTAGTAAACCGAGTTGACTCGGGTTAGTAGACCGAGTTAACTCGGGTTAGCAAACCGAGATAACTCGGGTTAGCAAACCGAGTTGACTCGGGTTAGCAAACCGAGTTGACTCGGGTTGGCAAACCGAGTTGACTCGGGTTAGCAAACCGAGTTGACTCGGGTTAGCAAACCGAGTTGACTCGGGTTAGCAAACCGAGTTGACTCGGGTTAGGAAACCGAGTTGACTCGGGTTAGCAAACTAAGTTGACTCGGGTTAGTAGATCGAGTTAACTCGGGTTAGCAAACCGAGTTGACTCGGGTTAGCAAACCGAGTTGACTCGGGTTAGCAAACCGAGTTGACTCGGGTTAGCAGACCGAGTTGACTCGGGTTAGCAGACCGAGTTGACTCGGGTTAGTAAACCGAGTTGACTCGGGTTAGTAGACCGAGTTAACTCGGGTTAGCAAACCGAGATAACTCGGGTTAGCAAACCGAGTTGACTCGGGTTGGCAGACCGAGTTGACTCGGGTTAGCAAACCGAGATGACTCGGGTTAGCAAACCGAGTTGACTCGGGTTAGAAAACCGAGTTGACTCGGGTTAGCAAACCGAGTTGACTCGGGTTAATAGACCGAGTTGACTCGGGTTAGCAGACCAAGTTGACTCGGGTTGGTAGACCGAGTTAACTCGGGTTAGCAAACCGAGTTGACTCGGGTTAGCAGACCGAGTTGACTCGGGTTGGTAGACCGAGTTAACTCGGGTTAGCAAACCGAGTTGACTCGGGTTAGCAGACCGAGTTGACTCGGGTTGGTAGACCGAGTTAACTCGGGTTAGCAAACCGAGTTGACTCGGGTTAGCAAACTGAGTTGACTCGGGTTAGCAAACTGAGTTGACTCGGGTTAGTAGATCGAGTTAACTCGGGTTAGCAAACGGAGTTGACTCGGGTTAGTAAACCGAGTTGACTCGGGTAAGCAAACCGAGTTGACTCGGGTTAGCAAACCGAGTTGACTCGGGTTAGCAAACCGAGTTGACTCGGGCTAGCAAACCGAGTTGACTCGGGTTAGCAGACCGAGTTGACTCGGGTTGGTAGACCGAGTTAACTCGGGTTAGCAAACCGAGTTGACTCGGGTTAGCAGACCGAGTTGACTCGGTTTAGCAGACCGAGTTGACTCGGGTTAGCAGACCGAGTTGACTCGGGTTAGTAAACCGAGTTGACTCGGGTTAGTAGACCGAGTTAACTCGGGTTAGCAAACCGAGATAACTCGGGTTAGCAAACCGAGTTGACTCGGGTTGGCAGACCGAGTTGACTCGGGTTAGCAAACCGAGATGACTCGGGTTAGCAAACCGAGTTGACTCGGGTTAGAAAACCGAGTTGACTCGGGTTAGCAAACCGAGTTGACTCGGGTTAATAGACCGAGTTGACTCGGGTTAGCAGACCAAGTTGACTCGGGTTGGTAGACCGAGTTAACTCGGGTTAGCAGACCGAGTTGACTCGGCTTGGTAGACCGAGTTAACTCGGGTTAGCAAACCGAGTTGACTCGGGTTAGCAAACTGAGTTGACTCGGGTTAGCAAACTGAGTTGACTCGGGTTAGTAGATCGAGTTAACTCGGATTAGCAAACGGAGTTGACTCGGGTTAGTAAACCGAGTTGACTCGGGTAAGCAAACCGAGTTGACTCGGGTTAGCAAACCGAGTTGACTCGGGTTAGAAAACCGAGTTGACTCGGGTTAGCAAACCGAGTTGACTCGGGTTAACAGACCGAGTTGACTCGGGTTAGCAGACCGAGTTGACTCGAGTTGGTAGACCGAGTTAACTCGGGTTAGCAAACCGAGTTGACTCGGGTTAGCAAACCGAGTTGACTCGGGTTAGCAAACCGAGTTGACTCGGGCTAGCAAACTGAGTTGACTCGGGTAAGCAAACCGAGTTGACTCGGGTTAGCAAACCGAGTTGACTCGGGTTAGCAAACCGAGTTGACTCGGGTTAACAGACCGAGTTGACTCGGGTTGGCAAACCGAGTTGACTCGGGTTGGTAGACCGAGTTAACTCGGGTTAGCAAACCGAGTTGACTCGGGTTAGCAAACCGAGTTGACTCGGGTTAGCAAACCGAGTTGACTCGGGTTAGCAAACCGAGTTGACTCGGGTTAGCAAACCGAGTTGACTCGGGTTAGCAAACCGAGTTGACTCGGGTTAGCAAACCGAGTTGACTCGGGTTAGCAAACCGAGTTGACTCGGGTTAGCAAACCGAGTTGACTCGGGTTAGCAAACCGAGTTGACTCGGGTTAGCAAACCGAGTTGACTCGGGTTAGGAAACCGAGTTGACTCGGGTTAGCAAACTAAGTTGACTCGGGTTAGCAAACCGAGTTGACTCGGGTAAGCAGACCGAGTTGACTCGGGTTAGCAAACCGAGTTGACTCTGGTTAGCAAACCGAGTTGACTCGGGTTAGCAAAGCGAGTTGACTCGGGTTAGCAAACCGAGTTGACTCGGGTTAGCAGACCGAGTTGACTCGGGTTGGTAGACCGAGTTGACTCGGGTTGGTAAACCGAGTTGACTCGGGTTGGTAGACCGAGTTGACTCGGGTTGGTAGACCGAGTTGACTCGGGTTGGTAAACCGAGTTGACTCGGGTTGGTAGACCGAGTTAACTCGGGTTAGCAAACCGAGTTGACTCGGGTTAGCAAACCGAGTTGACTCGGGTTAGCAAACCGAGTTGACTCGGGTTAGTAGACCAAGTTAACTCGGGTTAGCAAACCGAGTTGACTCGGCTAAGCAAACCGAGTTGACTCGGGTTAGCAAACTGAGTTGACTCGGGTTAGCAAACCGAGTTGGCTCGGGTTAGTAGACCGAGTTAACTCGGGTTAGCAAACCGAGTTGACTCGGGTCGGTAGACCGAGTTAACTCGGGTTAGCAAACCGAGATAACTCGGGTTAGCAAACCGAGTTGACTCGGGTTAGCAAACCGAGTTGACTCGGGTTGGCAAACCGAGTTGACTCGGGTTGGCAAACCGAGTTGACTCGGGTTAGCAAACCGAGTTGACTCGGGTTAGCAAACCGAGTTGACTCGGGTTAGCAAACCGAGTTGACTCGGGTTAGCAAACCGAGTACTCTGGTTAGCAAACCGAGTTGACTCGGGTTAGCAAAGCGAGTTGACTCGGGTTAGCAAACCGAGTTGACTCGGGTTAGCAGACCGAGTTGCCTCGGGTTGGTAGACCGAGTTGACTCGGGTTGGTAGACCGAGTTGACTCGGGTTGGTAGACCGAGTTAACTCGGGTTAGTAGACCGAGCTGACTCGGGTTAGCAAACCGAGTTGACTCGGGTTAGCAAACCGAGTTGACTCGGGTTAGTAGACCGAGTTAACTCGGGTTAGCAAACCGAGTTGACTCGGCTTAGCAAACCGAGTTGACTCGGGTTAGCAAACTGAGTTGGCTCGGGTTAGCAAACCGAGTTGGCTCGGGTTAGTAGACCGAGTTGACTCGGGTTAACAAACCGAGTTGACTCGGGTTAGCAGACCGAGTTGACTCGGGTTAGCAAACCTAGTTGACTCGGGTTAGCAAACCGAGTTGACTCGGGTTAGCAAACTGAGTTGACTCGGGTTAGCAAACCGAGTTGACTCGGGTTAGAAGACTGAGTTGACTCGGGTTAGCAGACCGAGTTGACTCGGCTTGGTAGACCGAAATAACTCGAGTTAGCAAACCGAGTTGACTCGGGTTAGCAAACCGAGTCGACTCGGGTTAGCAAACCGAGTTTACTCGGGTTAGCAAACCGAGTTGACTCGGGTTAGCAGACCGAGTTGACTCTGGTTAGTAGAGCGAGTTAACTCAGGTTAGCAAACCGAGTTGACTCGGGTTAGCAAACCGAGTTGACTCGGGTTAGTAAACCGAGTTGACTCGGGTTAGTAAATCGAGTTGAGTCGGGTTAGTACACCGAGTTGACTCGGGTTAGTAAACCGAGTTGACTCGGGTTAGCAAACCGAGTTGACTCGGGTTAGCAAACCGAGTTGACTCGGGTTAGCAAACTGAGTTGACTCGGGTTAGCAAACCGAGTTGGCTCGGGTTAGTAGACCGAGTTGACTCGGGTTAACAAACCGAGTTGACTCGGGTTAGCAGACCGAGTTGACTCGGGTTAGCAAACCGAGTTGACTCGGGTTAGCAAACCGAGTTGACTCGGGCTAGCAAACCGAGTTGACTCGGGTTAGCAAACCGAGTTGACTCGGGTTAGCAAACCGAGTTGACTCGGGTTAGCAAACCGAATTGACTCGGGTTAGCAAACCGAGTTGACTCGGGTTAGCAAACCGAGTTGACTCGGGTTAGCAAACCGAGTTGACTCGGGTAAGGAAACCGAGTTGACTCGGGTTAGCAAACTAAGTTGACTCGGGTTAGCAAACCGAGTTGACTCGGGTTAGCAAACCGAGTTGACTCGGGTTAGTAGACCGAGTTAACTCGGGCTAGCAAACCGAGTTGACTCGGCTTAGCAAACCGAGTTGACTCGGGTTAGCAAACTGAGTTGACTCGGGTTAGCAAACCGAGTTGACTCGGGTTAGCAGACCAAGTTGACTCGGGTTAGCAAACCGAGTTGACTCGGGTTAGCAAAGCGAGTTGACTCGGGTTAGCAAACCGAGTTGACTCGGGTTAGCAGACCGAGTTGACTCGGGTTGGTAGACCGAGTTGACTCGGGTTGGTAGACCGAGTTGACTCGGGTTAGCAGACCGAGTTGACTCGGGTTAGCAAACCGAGTTGACTCGGGTTAGCAGACCGAGTTGACTCGGGTTAGCAAACCGAGTTGACTCGGGTTAGCAAACCGAGTTGACTCGGGTTAGTAGACCGAGTTAACTCGGGTTAGCAAACCGAGTTGACTCGGGTTAGCAAACCGAGTTGACTCGGGTTAGCAAACCGAGTTGACTCGGGCTAGCAAACCGAGTTGACTCGGGTTAGCAGACCGAGTTGACTCGGGTTGGTAGACCGAGTTAACTCGGGTTAGCAAACCGAGTTGACTCGGGTTAGCAGACCGAGTTGACTCGGGTTAGCAGACCGAGTTGACTCGGGTTAGCAGACCGAGTTGACTCGGGTTAGTAAACCGAGTTGACTCGGGTTAGTAGACCGAGTTAACTCGGGTTAGCAAACCGAGATAACTCGGGTTAGCAAACCGAGTTGACTCGGGTTGGCAGACCGAGTTGACTCGGGTTAGCAAACCGAGTTGACTCGGGTTAGCAAACCGAGTTGACTCGGGTTAGCAAACCGAGTTGACTCTGGTTAGCAAACCGAGTTGACTCGGGTTAGCAAACCGAGTTGACTCGGGTTAGCAAACCGAGTTGACTCGGGTTAGCAAACCGAGTTGACTCGGGTTAGTAGACCGAGTTAACTCGGGTTAGCAAACCGAGTTGACTCGGGTTAGCAAACCGAGTTGACTCGGGTTAGCAAACCGAGTTGACTCGGGTTAGCAAACCGAGTTGACTCGGGTTAGCAAACCGAGTTGACTCGGGTTAGCAAACCGAGTTGACTCGGGTTAGCAAACCGAGTTGACTCGGGTTAGCAAACCGAGTTGACTCGGGTTAACAGACCGAGTTGACTCGGGTTAGCAGACTGAGTTGACACGGGTTAGCAGACCGAGTTGACTCGGGTTAGCAAACCGAGTTGTTAGCAAACCGAGTTGACTCGGGTTAGCAAACCGAGTTGACTCGGGTTAGCAGACCGAGTTGACTCGGGTTAGCAAACCGAGTTGATTCTGGTTAGCAAACCGAATTGACTCGGGTTAGCAAACCGAGTTGACTCGGGTTAGTAGACCGAGTTAACTCGGGTTAGCAAACCGAGTTGACTCGGGTTAGCAAACCGAGTTGACTCGGGTTGGTAGACGGAGTTAACTCGGGTTAGCAAACCAAGTTGACTCGGGTTAGCAAACCGAGTTGACTCGGGTTAGTAAACCGAGTTGACTCGGGTTAGTAGATCGAGTTAACTCGGGTTAGCAAACCGAGTTGACTCGGGTTAGCAAACCGAGTTGACTCGGGTTAGCAAACCGAGTTGACTCGGGTTAGCAAACCGAGTTGACTCGGGTTAGCAGACCGAGTTGACTCGGGTTAGCAGACCGAGTTGACTCGGGTTAGCAGACCGAGTTGACTCGGGTTAGCAGACCGAGTTGACTCGGGTTAGTAAACCGAGTTGACTCGGGTTAGTAGACCGAGTTAACTCGGGTTAGCAAACCGAGATAACTCGGGTTAGCAAACCGAGTTGACTCGGGTTAGCAAACCGAGTTGACTCGGGTTGGCAAACCGAGTTGACTCGGGTTAGCAAACCGAGTTGACTCGGGTTAGCAAACCGAGTTGACTCGGGTTAGTAGATCGAGTTAACTCGGGTTAGCAAACGGAGTTGACTCGGGTTAGTAAACCGAGTTGACTCGGGTTAGCAAACCGAGTTGACTCGGGTTAGCAGACGGAGTTGACTCGGGTTAGCAGACCGAGTTGACTCGGGTTGGTAGACCGAGTTGACTCGGGTTAGCAAACCGAGTTGACTCGGGTTAGCAAACCGAGTTGACTCGGGCTAGCAAACCGAGTTGACTCGGGTTAGCAGACCGAGTTGACTCGGGTTGGTAGACCGAGTTAACTCGGGTTAGCAAACCGAGTTGACTCGGGTTAGCAGACCGAGTTGACTCGGTTTAGCAGACCGAGTTGACTCGGGTTAGCAGACCGAGTTGACTCGGGTTAGTAAACCGAGTTGACTCGGGTTAGTAGACCGAGTTAACTCGGGTTAGCAAACCGAGTTGACTCGGGTTGGCAGACCGAGTTGACTCGGGTTGGCAGACCGAGTTGACTCGGGTTAGCAAACCGAGATGACTCGGGTTAGCAAACCGAGTTGACTCGGGTTAGAAAACCGAGTTGACTCGGGTTAGCAAACCGAGTTGACTCGGGTTAATAGACCGAGTTGACTCGGGTTAGCAGACCAAGTTGACTCGGGTTGGTAGACCGAGTTAACTCGGGTTAGCAAACCGAGTTGACTCGGGTTAGCAGACCGAGTTGACTCGGGTTGGTAGACCGAGTTAACTCGGGTTAGCAAACCGAGTTGACTCGGGTTAGCAAACTGAGTTGACTCGGGTTAGCAAACCGAGTTGACTCGGGTTAGTAGATCGAGTTAACTCGGGTTAGCAAACGGAGTTGACTCTGGTTAGTAAACCGAGTTGACTCGGGTAAGCAAACCGAGTTGACTCGGGTTAGAAAACCGAGTTGACTCGGGTTAGCAAACCGAGTTGACTCGGGTTAACAGACCGAGTTGACTCGGGTTAGCAGACCGAGTTGACTCGGGTTGGTAGACCGAGTTAACTCGGGTTAGCAAACCGAGTTGACTCGGGTTAGCAAACCGAGTTGACTCGGGTTAGCAAACCGAGTTGACTCGGGCTAGCAAACTGAGTTGACTCGGGTAAGCAAACCGAGTTGACTCGGGTTAGCAAACCGAGTTGACTCGGGTTAGCAGACCGAGTTGACTCGGGTTAGCAAACCGAGTTGACTCGGGTTAGCAAACCGAGTTGACTCGGGTTAGCAAACCGAGTTGACTCGGGTTAGTAGATCGAGTTAACTCGGGTTAGCAAACGGAGTTGACTCGGGTTAGTAAACCGAGTTGACTTGGGTTAGCAAACCGAGTTGACTCGGGTTAGCAGACCGAGTTGACTCGGGTTAGCAGACCGAGTTGACTTGGGTTGGTAGACCGAGTTGACTCGGGTCAGCAAACCGAGTTGACTTGGGTTAGCAAACTGAGTTGACTCCGGTTAGCAAACCGAGTTGACTCGGGTTAGCAAACCGAGTTGACTCGGGTTAGCAAACCGAGTTGACTCGGGTTAGCAAACCGAGTTGACTCGAGTTAGCAAACCGAGTTGACTCGGGTTAGCAAACCGAGTTGACTCGGGTTAGGAAACCGAGTTGACTCGGGTTAGCAAACCGAGTTGACTCGGGTTAGCAAAGCGAGTTGACTCGGGTTAGCAGACCGAGTTGACTTGGGTTGGTAGACCGAGTTGACTCGGGTTGGTAGACCGAGTTAACTCGGGTTAGCAGACCGAGTTGACTCGGGTTAGCAAACCGAGTTGACTCGGGTTAGCAAACCGAGTTGACTCGGGTTAGTAGAATGAGTTAACTCGGGTTAGCAGACCGAGTTGACTCGGCTTAGCAAACCGAGTTGACTCGGGTTAGCAAACTGAGTTGACTCGGGTTAGCAAACCGAGTTGGCTCGGGATAGTAGACCGAGTTGACTCGGGTTAACAAACCAAGTTGACTCGGGTTAGCAGACCGAAATGACTCGGGTTAGCAATCCGAGTTGACTCGGGTTAGCAAACCGAGTTGACTCTGGTTAGCAAACCGAGTTGACTTGGGTTAGCAAACCGAGTTGACTCGGGTTAGTATACCGAGTTGACTCGGGTTAGCAGACTGAGTTGACTCGGGTTAGCAGACCGAGTTGACTCGGCTTGGTAGACCGAGTTATCTCGGGTTAGCAAACCGAGTTGACTCGGGTTAGCAAACCGAGTTGACTCGGGTTAGCAAACCGAGTTGACTCGGGTTAGCAAACCGAGTTGACTCGGGTTAGTAGACCGAGTTAACTCGGGTTAGCAAACCGAGTTAACTCGGGTTAGCAAACCGAGTTGACTCGGGTTAGCAAACCGAGTTGACTTGGGTTGGTAGACCGAGTTAACTCGGGTTAGCAAACCGAGATAACTCGGGTTAGCAAACCGAGTTGACTCGGGTTAGCAAACCGAGTTGACTCGGGTTGGCAAACCGAGTTGACTCGGGTTAGCAAACCGAGTTGACTCGGGTTAGCAAACCGAGTTGACTCTGGTTAGCAAACCGAGTCTACTCGGGTTAGCAAACCGAGTTGACTCGGGTTAGTAGACCGAGTTAACTCGGGTTAGCAAACCGAGTTGACTCTGGTTAGCAAACCGAGTTGACTTGGGTTAGCAAACCGAGTTGACTCGGGTTAGTATACCGAGTTGACTCGGGTTAGCAGACTGAGTTGACTCGGGTTAGCAGACCGAGTTGACTCGGCTTGGTAGACCGAGTTATCTCGGGTTAGCAAACCGAGTTGACTCGGGTTAGCAAACCGAGTTGACTCGGGTTAGCAAACCGAGTTGACTCGGGTTAGCAAACCGAGTTGACTCGGGTTAGTAGACCGAGTTAACTCGGGTTAGCAAACCGAGTTAACTCGGGTTAGCAAACCGAGTTGACTCGGGTTAGCAAACTAAGTTGACTCGGGTTAGCAAACCGAGTTGACTCGGGTTAGCAAACCGAGTTGACTCGGGTTAGCAAACCGAGTTGACTCGGGTTAGCAAACCGAGTACTCTGGTTAGCAAACCGAGTTGACTCGGGTTAGCAAAGCGAGTTGACTCGGGTAAGCAAACCGAGTTGACTCGGGTTGGTAGACCGAGTTGACTCGGGTTGGTAGACCGAGTTGACTCGGGTTGGTAGACCGAGTTAACTCGGGTTAGCAGACCGAGTTGACTCGGGTTAGCAAACCGAGTTGACTCGGGTTAGCAAACCGAGTTGACTCGGGTTAGTAGACCGAGTTAACTCGGGTTAGCAAACCGAGTTGACTCGGCTTAGCAAACCGATTTGACTCGGGTTAGCAAACTGAGTTGACTCGGGTTAGCAAACCGAGTGGGCTCGGGTTAGTAGACCGAGTTGACTCAGGTTAACAAACCGAGTTGACTCGGGTTAGCAAACCGAGTTGACTCGGGTTAGCAAACTGAGTTGACTCGGGTTAGTAGACCGAGTTAACTCGGGTTAGCAAACCGAGTTGACTCGGGTTAGCAAACCGAGTTGACTCGGGTTAGCAAACCGAGTTGACTCGGGTTAGCAAACTGAGTTGACTCGGGTTAGCAAACCGAGTTGACTCGGGTTAGCAAACCGAGTTGACTCGGGTTAGTAGATCGAGTTAACTCGGGTTAGCAAACGGAGTTGACTCGGGTTAGTAAACCGAGTTGACTCGGGTTAGTAAATCGAGTTGAGTCGGGTTAGTAAACCGATTTGACTCGGGTTAGTAAACAGAGTTGACTAGGGTTAGCAAACCGAGTTGACTCGGGTTAGCAAACCGAGTTGACTCGGGTTAGCAAACTGAGTTGACTCGGGTTAGCAAACCGAGTTGGCTCGGGTTAGTAGACCGAGTTGACTCGTGTTAACAAACCGAGTTGACTCGGGTTAACAAACCGAGTTGACTCGGGTTAGCAAACTGAGTTGACTCGGGTTAGCAAACCGAGTTGACTCGGGTTAGCAAACCGAGTTGACTCGGGTTAGCAAACCGAGTTGACTCGGGTTAGCAAACCGAGTTGACTCGGGTTAGCAAACCGAGTTGACTCGGGTTAGCAAACCGAGTTGACTCAGGTTAGCAGACCGAGTTGACTCGGGTTAGCAGACCGAGTTGACTCGGGTTAGCAGACCAAGTTGACTCGGGTTAGCAGACCGAGTTGACTCGGGTTAGCAAACCGAGTTGACTCGGGTTAGGAAACCGAGTTGACTCGGGTTAGCAAACCGAGTTGACTCGGGTTAGCAAACCGAGTTGACTCGGGTTAGTAGACCGATTTAACTCGGGTTAGCAAACCGAGTTGACTCGGGTTAGTAGACCGAGATAACTCGGGTTAGCAAACCGAGTTGACTCGGGTTAGCAAACCGAGTTGACTCGGGTTGGCAAACTGAGTTGACTCGGGTTAGCAAACCGAGTTGGCTCGGGTTAGTAGACCGAGTTGACTCGGGTTAACAAACCGAGTTGACTCGGGTTAGCAGACCGAGTTGACTCGGGTTAGCAAACCGAGTTGACTTGGGTTAGCAAACCGAGTTGACTCTGGTTAGCAAACCTAGTCTACTCGGGTTAGCAAACCGAGTTGACTCGGGTTAGCAAACCGAGTTGACTCGGGTTAGTAGACCGAGTTAACTCGGGTTAGCAAACCGAGTTGACTCGGGTTAGTAGACCGAGTTAACTCGGGTTAGCAAACCGAGTTGACTCGGGTTAGCAAACCGAGTTGACTCTGGTTAGCAAACCTAGTCTACTCGGGTTAGCAAACCGAGTTGACTCGGGTTAGCAAACCGAGTTGACTCGGGTTAGCAGACCGAGTTGACTCGGGTTAGCAAACCGAGTTGACTCGGGTTAGCAAACCGAGTTGACTCTGGTTAGCAAACCGAGTTGACTCGGGTTAGCAAAGCGAGTTGACTCGGGTTAGCAGACCGAGTTGACTTGGGTTGGTAGACCGAGTTGACTCGGGTTGGTAGACCGAGTTAACTCGGGTTAGCAGACCGAGTTGACTCGGGTTAGCAAACCGAGTTGACTCGGGTTAGCAAACCGAGTTGACTCGGGTTAGTAGACCGAGTTAACTCGGGTTAGCAGACCAAGTTGACTCGGCTTAGCAAACCGAGTTGACTCGGGTTAGCAAACTGAGTTGACTCGGGTTAGCAAACCGAGTTGGCTCGGGATAGTAGACCGAGTTGACTCGGGTTAACAAACCGAGTTGACTCGGGTTAGCAGACCGAAATGACTCGGGTTAGCAATCCGAGTTGACTCGGGTTAGCAAACCGAGTTGACTCTGGTTAGCAAACCGAGTTGACTTGGGTTAGCAAACCGAGTTGACTCGGGTTAGTATACCGAGTTGACTCGGGTTAGCAGACTGAGTTGACTCGGGTTAACAGACCGAGTTGACTCGGCTTGGTAGACCGAGTTATCTCGGGTTAGCAAACCGAGTTGACTCGGGTTAGCAAACCGAGTTGACTCGGGTTAGCAAACCGAGTTGACTCGGGTTAGCAAACCGAGTTGACTCGGGTTAGTAGACCGAGTTAACTCGGGTTAGCAAACCGAGTTAACTCGGGTTAGCAAACCGAGTTGACTCGAGTTAGCAAACCGAGTTGACTCGGGTTGGTAGACCGAGTTAACTCGGGTTAGCAAACCGAGATAACTCGGGCTAGCAAACCGAGTTGACTCGGGTTAGCAAACCGAGTTGACTCGGGTTAGCAAACCGAGTTGACTCTGGTTAGCAAACCGAGTCTACTCGGGTTAGCAAACCGAGTTGACTCGGGTTAGCAAACCGAGTTGACTCGGGTTAGTAGACCGAGTTAACTCGGATTAGCAAACCGAGTTGACTCGGGTTAGCAAACCGAGTTGACTCGGGTTAAGAAACCGAGTTGACTCGGGTTAGCAAACTAAGTTGACTCGGGTTAGCAAACCGAGTTGACTCGGGTTAGCAAACCGAGTTGACTCGGGTTAGCAAACCGAGTACTCTGGTTAGCAAACCGAGTTGACTCGGGTTAGCAAAGCGAGTTGACTCGGGTAAGCAAACCGAGTTGACTCGGGTTGGTAGACCGAGTTGACTCGGGTTGGTAGACCGAGTTGACTCGGGTTGGTAGACCGAGTTAACTCGGGTTAGCAGACCGAGTTGACTCGGGTTAGCAGACCGAGTTGACTCGGGTTAGCAAACCGAGTTGACTCGGGTTAGCAAACCGAGTTGACTCGGGTTAGTAGACCGAGTTAACTCGGGTTAGCAAACCGAGTTGACTCGGGTTAGCAAACCGAGTTGACTCGGGTTAGCAAACTGAGTTGACTCGGGTTAGCAAACCGAGTGGGCTCGGGTTAGTAGACCGAGTTGACTCAGGTTAACAAACCGAGTTGACTCGGGTTAGCAAACCGAGTTGACTCGGGTTAGCAAACTGAGTTGACTCGGGTTAGTAGACCGAGTTAACTCGGGTTAGCAAACCGAGTTGACTCGGGTTAGCAAACTGAGTTGACTCGGGTTAGCAAACCGAGTTGACTCGGGTTAGCAAACCGAGTTGACTCGGGTTAGTAGATCGAGTTAACTCGGGTTAGCAAACGGAGTTGACTCGGGTTAGTAAACCGAGTTGACTCGGGTTAGTAAATCGAGTTGAGTCGGGTTAGTAAACCGAGTTGACTCGGGTTAGTAAACCGAGTTGACTCGGGTTAGCAAACCGAGTTGACTCGGGTTAGCAAACCGAGTTGACTCGGGTTAGCAAACTGAGTTGACTCGGGTTAGCAAACCGAGTTGGCTCGGGTTAGTAGACCGAGTTGACTCGTGTTAACAAACCGAGTTGACTCGGGTTAGCAAACTGAGTTGACTCGGGTTAGCAAACCGAGTTGACTCGGGTTAGCAAACCGAGTTGACTCGGGTTAGCAAACCGAGTTGACTCGGGTTAGCAAACCGAGTTGACTCGAGTTAGCAAACCGAGTTGACTCGGGTTAGCAGACTGAGTAGACTCGGGTTAGCAGACCGAGTTGACTCGGCTTGGTAGACCGAGTTAACTCGGGTTAGCAAACCGAGTTGACTCGGGTTAGCAAACCGAGTTGACTCGGGTTAGCAAACCGAGTTGACTCGGGTTAGCAAACCGAGTTGACTCGGGTTAGCAAACCGAGTTGACTCGGGTTAGCAGACCGAGTTGACTCGGGTTAGCAGACCGAGTTGACTCGGGTTAGCAGACCAAGTTGACTCGGGTTAGCAGACCGAGTTGACTCGGGTTAGCAAACCGAGTTGACTCGGGTTAGGAAACCGAGTTGACTCGGGTTAACAAACCGAGTTGACTCGGGTTAGCAAACCGAGTTGACTCGGGTTAGCAAACCGAGTTGACTCGGGTTAGTAGACCGATTTAACTCGGGTTAGCAAACCGAGTTGACTCGGGTTAGTAGACCGAGATAACTCGGGTTAGCAAACCGAGGCAACTCGGGTTAGCAAACCGAGTTGACTCGGGTTGGCAAACTGAGTTGACTCGGGTTAGCAAACCGAGTTGGCTCGGGTTAGTAGACCGAGTTGACTCGGGTTAACAAACCGAGTTGACTCGGGTTAGCAGACCGAGTTGACTCGGGTTAGCAAACCGAGTTGACTCGGGTTGGCAAACCGAGTTGACTCGGGTTAGCAAACCGAGTTGACTCGGGTTAGCAAACCGAGTTGACTCTGGTTAGCAAACCTAGTCTACTCGGGTTAGCAAACCGAGTTGACTCGGGTTAGCAAACCGAGTTGACTCGGGTTAGTAGACCGAGTTAACTCGGGTTAGCAAACCGAGTTGACTCGGGTTAGTAGACCGAGTTAACTCGGGTTAGCAAACCGAGTTGACTCGGGTTAGCAAACCGAGTTGACTCGGGTTAGCAAACCGAGTTGACTCGGGTTAGCAAACCGAGTTGACTCGGGTTAGCAAACCGAGTTGACCCGGGTTAGCAAACCGAGTTGACTCGGGTTAGCAAACCGAGTTGACTATGGTTAACAGACCGAGTTGACTCGGGTTGGCAAACCGAGTTGACTCGGGTTGGTAGACCGAGTTAACTCGGGTTAGCAAACCGAGTTGACTCGGGTTAGCAAACCGAGTTGACTCGGGTTAGCAAACCGAGTTGACTCGGGTTAGCAAACCGAGTTGACTCGGGTTAGCAAACCGAGTTGACTCGGGTTAGCAAACCGAGTTGACTCGGGTTAGCAAACCGAGTTGACTCGGGTTAGCAAACCGAGTTGACTCGGGTTAGCAAACCGAGTTGACTCGGGTTAGGAAACCGAGTTGACTCGGGTTAGCAAACTAAGTTGACTCGGGTTAGCAAACCGAGTTGACTCGGGTAAGCAGACCGAGTTGACTCGGGTTAGCAAACCGAGTTGACTCTGGTTAGCAAACCGAGTTGACTCGGGTTAGCAAAGCGAGTTGACTCGGGTTAGCAAACTTAGTTGACTCGGGTTAGCAGACCGAGTTGACTCGGGTTGGTAGACCGAGTTGACTCGGGTTGGTAGACCGAGTTGACTCGGGTTGGTAGACCGAGTTGACTCGGGTTGGTAAACCGAGTTGACTCGGGTTGGTAGACCGAGTTAACTCGGGTTAGCAGACCGAGTTGACTCGGGTTAGCAAACCGAGTTGACTCGGGTTAGCAAACCGAGTTGACTCGGGTTAGTAGACCAAGTTAACTCGGGTTAGCAAACCGAGTTGACTCGGGTTAATAGACCGAGTTGACTCGGGTTAGCAAACTGAGTTGACTCGGGTTAGCAAACCGAGTTGGCTCGGGTTAGTAGACCGAGTTAACTCGGGTTAGCAAACCGAGTTGACTCGGGTCGGTAGACCGAGTTAACTCGGGTTAGCAAACCGAGATAACTCGGGTTAGCAAACCGAGTTGACTCGGGTTAGCAAACCGAGTTGACTCGGGTTGGCAAACCGAGTTGACTCGGGTTGGCAAACCGAGTTGACTCGGGTTAGCAAACCGAGTTGACTCGGGTTAGCAAACCGAGTTGACTCGGGTTAGCAAACCGAGTTGACTCGGGTTAGCAAACCGAGTACTCTGGTTAGCAAACCGAGTTGACTCGGGTTAGCAAAGCGAGTTGACTCGGGTTAGCAAACCGAGTTGACTCGGGTTAGCAGACCGAGTTGCCTCGGGTTGGTAGACCGAGTTGACTCGGGTTGGTAGACCGAGTTGACTCGGGTTGGTAGACCGAGTTAACTCGGGTTAGTAGACCGAGCTGACTCGGGTTAGCAAACCGAGTTGACTCGGGTTAGCAAACCGAGTTGACTCGGGTTAGTAGACCGAGTTAACTCGGGTTAGCAAACCGAGTTGACTCGGCTTAGCAAACCGAGTTGACTCGGGTTAGCAAACTGAGTTGGCTCGGGTTAGTAGACCGAGTTGACTCGGGTTAACAAACCGAGTTGACTCGGGTTAGCAGACCGAGTTGACTCGGGTTAACAAACCGAGTTGACTCGGGTTAGCAAACCGAGTTGACTCGGGTTAGCAAACCGAGTTGACTCGGGTTAGCAAACCGAGTTGACTCGGGTTAGCAGACTGAGTTGACTCGGGTTAGCAGACCGAGTTGACTCGGCTTGGTAGACCGAAATAACTCGGGTTAGCAAACCGAGTTGACTCGGGTTAGCAAACCGAGTTGACTCGGGTTAGCAAACCGAGTCGACTCGGGTTAGCAAACCGAGTTTACTCGGGTTAGCAAACCGAGTTGACTCGGGTTAGCAGACCGAGTTGACTCGGGTTAGTAGACCGAGTTAACTCAGGTTAGCAAACCGAGTTGACTCGGGTTAGCAAACCGAGTTAACTCGGGTTAGTAAACCGAGTTGACTCGGGTTAGTAAATCGAGTTGAGTCGGGTTAGTAAACCGAGTTGACTCGGGTTAGTAAACCGAGTTGACTCGGGTTAGCAAACCGAGTTGACTCGGGTTAGCAAACCGAGTTGACTCGGGTTAGCAAACCGAGTTGACTCGGGTTAGCAAACTGAGTTGACTCGGGTTAGCAAACCGAGTTGGCTCGGGTTAGTAGACCGAGTTGACTCGGGTTAACAAACCGAGTTGACTCGGGTAAGCAGACCGAGTTGACTCGGGTTAGCAAACCGAGTTGACTCGGGTTAGCAAACCGAGTTGACTCAGGTTAGCAAACCGAGTTGACTCGGGTTAGCAAACCGAGTTGACTCGGGTTAGCAAACCGAGTTGACTCGGGTTAGCAAACCGAGTTGACTCGGGTTAGCAAACCGAGTTGACTCGGGTTAGCAAACCGAATTGACTCGGGTTAGCAAACCGAGTTGACTCGGGTTAGCAAACCGAGTTGACTCGGGTTAGCAAACCGAGTTGACTCGGGTAAGGAAACCGAGTTGACTCGGGTTAGCAAACTAAGTTGACTCGGGTTAGCAAACCGAGTTGACTCGGGTTAGCAAACCGAGTTGACTCGGGTTAGCAAACCGAGTTAACTCGGGTTAGCAAACCGAGTTGACTCGGCTTAGCAAACCGAGTTGACTCGGGTTAGCAAACTGAGTTGACTCGGGTTAGCAAACCGAGTTGGCTCGGGTTAGTAGACCGAGTTGACTCGGGTTAACAAACCGAGTTGACTCGGGTTAGCAGACCGAGTTGACTCGGGTTAGCAAACCGAGTTGACTCGGGTTAGCAAAGCGAGTTGACTCGGGTTAGCAAACCGAGTTGACTCGGGTTAGCAGACCGAGTTGACTCGGGTTGGTAGACCGAGTTGACTCGGGCTGGTAGACCGAGTTGACTCGGGTTAGCAGACCGAGTTGACTCGGGTTAGCAAACCGAGTTGACTCGGGTTAGCAGACCGAGTTGACTCGGGTTGGTAGACCGAGTTGACTCGGGTTGGTAGACCGAGTTAACTCGGGTTAGCAAACCGAGTTGACTCGGGTTAGCAAACCGAGTTGACTCTGGTTAGCAAACCGAGTCTACTCGGGTTAGCAAACCGAGTTGACTCGGGTTAGCAAACCGAGTTGACTCGGGTTAGTAGACCGAGTTAGCTCGGGTTAGCAAACCGAGTTGACTCGGGTTAGCAAACCGAGTTGACTCGGGTTAGCAAACCGAGTTGACTCGGGTTAGCAAACCGAGTTGACTCGGGCTAGCAAACCGAGTTGACTCGGGTTAGCAGACCGAGTTGACTCGGGTTGGTAGACCGAGTTAACTCGGGTTAGCAAACCGAGTTGACTCGGGTTAGCAAACCGAGTTGACTCGGGTTAGCAGACCGAGTTGACTCGGGTTAGCAGACCGAGTTGACTCGGGTTAGTAAACCGAGTTGACTCGGGTTAGTAGACCGAGTTAACTCGGGTTAGCAAACCGAGATAACTCGGGTTAGCAAACCGAGTTGACTCGGGTTGGCAGACCGAGTTGACTCGGGTAAGCAAACCGAGTTGACTCGGGTTAGCAAACCGAGTTGACTCGGGTTAGCAAACCGAGTTGACTCTGGTTAGCAAACCGAGTTGACTCGGGTTAGCAAACCGAGTTGACTCGGGTTAGCAAACCGAGTTGACTCGGGTTAGTAGACCGAGTTAACTCGGGTTAGCAAACCGAGTTGACTCGGGTAAGCAAACCGAGTTGACTCGGGTTAGCAAACCGAGTTGACTCGGGTTAGCAAACCGAGTTGACTCGGGTTAGCAAACCGAGTTGACTCGGGTTAGCAAACCGAGTTGACTCGGGTTAACAGACCGAGTTGACTCGGGTTAGCAGACTGAGTTGACACGGGTTAGCAGACTGAGTTGACACGGGTTAGCAGACCGAGTTGACTCGGGTTAGCAAACCGAGTTGACTCGGGTTAGCAAACCGAGTTGACTCGGGTTAGCAGACCGAGTTGACTCGGGTTAGCAAACCGAGTTGATTCTGGTTAGCAAACCGAATTGACTCGGGTTAGCAAACCGAGTTGACTCGGGTTAGTAGACCGAGTTAACTCGGGTTAGCAAACCGAGTTGACTCGGGTTAGCAAACCGAGTTGACTCGGGTTGGTAGACGGAGTTAACTCGGGTTAGCAAACCGAGTTGACTCGGGTTAGCAAACCGAGTTGACTCGGGTTAGTAAACCGAGTTGACTCGGGTTAGTAGATCGAGTTAACTCGGGTTAGCAAACCGAGTTGACTCGGGTTAGCAGACCGAGTTGACTCGGGTTAGCAAACCGAGTTGACTCGGGTTGGCAAACCGAGTTGACTCGGGTTAGCAAACCGAGTTGACTCGGGTTAGCAAACCGAGTTGACTCTGGTTAGCAAACCTAGTCTACTCGGGTTAGCAAACCGAGTTGACTCGGGTTAGCAAACCGAGTTGACTCGGGTTAGCAAACCGAGTTGACTCGGGTTAGTAGACCGAGTTAACTCGGGTTAACAAACCGAGTTGACTCGGGTTAGCAAACCGAGTTGACTCGGGTTGGCAAACCGAGTTGACTCGGGTTAGCAAACCGAGTTGACTCGGGTTAGCAAACCGAGTTGACTCGGGTTAGCAAACCGAGTTGACTCGGGTTAGCAAACCGAGTACTCTGGTTAGCAAACCGAGTTGACTCGGGTTAGCAAACCGAGTTGACTCGGGTTAGCAAACCGAGTTGACTCGGGTTAGTAGACCGAGTTAACTCGGGTTAGCAAACCGAGTTGACTCGGGTTAGCAAACCGAGTTGACTCGGGTAAGCAAACCGAGTTGACCCGGGTTAGCAAACCGAGTTGACTCGGGTTAGCAAACCGAGTTGACTCGGGTTAACAGACCGAGTTGACTCGGGTTGGCAAACCGAGTTGACTCGGGTTGGTAGACCGAGTTAACTCGGGTTAGCAAACCGAGTTGACTCGGGTTAGCAAACCGAGTTGACTCGGGTTAGCAAACCGAGTTGACTCGGGTTAGCAAACCGAGTTGACTCGGGTTAGCAAACCGAGTTGACTCGGGTTAGCAAACCGAGTTGACTCGGGTTAGCAAACCGAGTTGACTCGGGTTAGCAAACCGAGTTGACTCGGGTTAGCAAACCGAGTTGACTCGGGTTAGCAAACCGAGTTGACTCGGGTTAGCAAACCGAGTTGACTCGGGTTATCAAACCGAGTTGACTCGGGTTAGGAAACCGAGTTGACTCGGGTTAGCAAACTAAGTTGACTCGGGTTAGCAAACCGAGTTGACTCGGGTAAGCAGACCGAGTTGACTCGGGTTAGCAAACCGAGTTGACTCTGGTTAGCAAACCGAGTTGACTCGGGTTAGCAAAGCGAGTTGACTCGGGTTAGCAAACTTAGTTGACTCGGGTTAGCAGACCGAGTTGACTCGGGTTGGTAGACCGAGTTGACTCGGGTTGGTAAACCGAGTTGACTCGGGTTGGTAGACCGAGTTAACTCGGGTTAGCAGACCGAGTTGACTCGGGTTAGCAAACCGAGTTGACTCGGGTTAGCAAACTGAGTTGACTCGGGTTAGCAAACCGAGTTGGCTCGGGTTAGTAGACCGAGTTAACTCGGGTTAGCAAACCGAGTTGACTCGGGTCGGTAGACCGAGTTAACTCGGGTTAGCAAACCGAGATAACTCGGGTTAGCAAACCGAGTTGACTCGGGTTAGCAAACCGAGTTGACTCGGGTTGGCAAACCGAGTTGACTCGGGTTGGCAAACCGAGTTGACTCGGGTTAGCAAACCGAGTTGACTCGGGTTAGCAAACCGAGTTGACTCGGGTTAGCAAACCGAGTTGACTCGGGTTAGCAAACCGAGTACTCTGGTTAGCAAACCGAGTTGACTCGGGTTAGCAAAGCGAGTTGACTCGGGTTAGCAAACCGAGTTGACTCGGGTTAGCAGACCGAGTTGCCTCGGGTTGGTAGACCGAGTTGACTCGGGTTGGTAGACCGAGTTGACTCGGGTTGGTAGACCGAGTTGACTCGGGTTGGTAGACAGAGTTAACTCGGGTTAGTAGACCGAGCTGACTCGGGTTAGCAAACCGAGTTGACTCGGGTTAGCAAACCGAGTTGACTCGGGTTAGTAGACCGAGTTAACTCGGGTTAGCAAACCGAGTTGACTCGGCTAAGCAAACCGAGTTGACTCGGGTTAGCAAACTGAGTTGGCTCGGGTTAGTAGACCGAGTTGACTCGGGTTAACAAACCGAGTTGACTCGGGTTAGCAGACCGAGTTGACTCGGGTTAGCAAACCTAGTTGACTCGGGTTAGCAAACCGAGTTGACTCGGGTTAGCAAACCGAGTTGACTCGGGTTAGCAAACCGAGTTGACTCGGGTTAGCAGACTGAGTTGACTCGGGTTAGCAGACCGAGTTGACTCGGCTTGGTAGACCGAAATAACTCGGGTTAGCAAACCGAGTTGACTCGGGTTAGCAAACCGAGTTGACTCGGGTAAGCAAACCGAGTCGACTCGGGTTAGCAAACCGAGTTTACTCGGGTTAGCAAACCGAGTTGACTCGGGTTAGCAGACCGAGTTGACTCGGGTTAGTAGACCGAGTTAACTCAGGTTAGCAAACCGAGTTGACTCGGGTTAGCAAACCGAGTTGACTCGGGTTAGTAAACCGAGTTGACTCGGGTTAGTAAATCGAGTTGAGTCGGGTTAGTAAACCGAGTTGACTCGGGTTAGTAAACCGAGTTGACTCGGGTTAGCAAACCGAGTTGACTCGGGTTAGCAAACCGAGTTGACTCGGGTTAGCAAACTGAGTTGACTCGGGTTAGCAAACCGAGTTGGCTCGGGTTAGTAGACCGAGTTGACTCGGGTTAACAAACCGAGTTGACTCGGGTAAGCAGACCGAGTTGACTCGGGTTAGCAAACCGAGTTGACTCGGGTTAGCAAACCGAGTTGACTCAGGTTAGCAAACCGAGTTGACTCGGGTTAGCAAACCGAGTTGACTAGGGTTAGCAAACCGAGTTGACTCGGGTTAGCAAACCGAATTGACTCGGGTTAGCAAACCGAGTTGACTCGGTTTAGCAAACCGAGTTGACTCGGGTTAGCAAACCGAGTTGACTCGGGTTAGCAAACCGAGTTGACTCGGGTAAGGAAACCGAGTTGACTCGGGTTAGCAAACTAAGTTGACTCGGGTTAGCAAACCGAGTTGACTCGGGTTAGCAAACCGAGTTGACTCGGGTTAGTAGACCGAGTTAACTCGGGTTAGCAAACCGAGTTGACTCGGCTTAGCAAACCGAGTTGACTCGGGTTAGCAAACTGAGCTGACTCGGGTTAGCAAACCGAGTTGGCTCGGGTTAATAGACCGAGTTGACTCGGGTTAACAAACCGAGTTGACTCGGGTTAGCAGACCGAGTTGACTCGGGTTAGCAAACCGAGTTGACTCGGGTTAGTAGACCGAGTTAACTCGGGTTAGCAAACCGAGTTGACTCGGGTTAGCAAACCGAGTTGACTCGGGTTAGCAAACCGAGTTGACTCGGGTTAGCAAACCGAGTTGACTCGGGTTAGCAAACCGAGTTGACTAGGGTTAGCAAACCGAGTTGACTCGGGTTAGCAAACCGAATTGACTCGGGTTAGCAAACCGAGTTGACTCGGTTTAGCAAACCGAGTTGACTCGGGTTAGCAAACCGAGTTGACTCGGGTAAGGAAACCGAGTTGACTCGGGTTAGCAAACTAAGTTGACTCGGGTTAGCAAACCGAGTTGACTCGGGTTAGCAAAGCGAGTTGACTCGGGTTAGCAAACCGAGTTGACTCGGGTTAGCAGACCGAGTTGACTCGGGTTGGTAGACCGAGTTGACTCGGGCTGGTAGACCGAGTTGACTCGGGTTAGCAGACCGAGTTGACTCGGGTTAGCAAACCGAGTTGACTCGGGTTAGCAGACCGAGTTGACTCGGGTTGGTAGACCGAGTTGACTCGGGTTGGTAGACCGAGTTAACTCGGGTTAGCAAACCGAGTTGACTCGGGTTAGCAAACCGAGTTGACTCTGGTTAGCAAACCGAGTCTACTCGGGTTAGCAAACCGAGTTGACTCGGGTTAGCAAACCGAGTTGACTCGGGTTAGTAGACCGAGTTAGCTCGGGTTAGCAAACCGAGTTGACTCGGGTTAGCAAACCGAGTTGACTCGGGTTAGCAAACCGAGTTGACTCGGGTTAGCAAACCGAGTTAACTCGGGTTAGCAAACCGAGTTGACTCTGGTTAGCAAACCGAGTTGACTGGGGTTAGCAAACCGAGTTGACTCGGGTTAGCAAACCGAGTTGACTCGGGTTAGTAGACCGAGTTAACTCGGGTTAGCAAACCGAGTTGACTCGGGTTAGCAAACCGAGTTGACTCGGGTTAGCAAACCGAGTTGACTCGGGTTAGCAAACCGAGTTGACTCGGGTTAGCAAACCGAGTTGACTCGGGTTAGCAAACCGAGTTGACTCGGGTTAACAGACCGAGTTGACTCGGGTTAGCAGACTGAGTTGACACGGGTTAGCAGACCGAGTTGACTCGGGTTAGCAAACCGAGTTGACTCGGGTTAGCAAACCGAGTTGACTCGGGTTAGCAAACCGAGTTGACTCGGGTTAGCAGACCGAGTTGACTCGGGTTAGCAAACCGAGTTGATTCTGGTTAGCAAACCGAATTGACTCGGGTTAGCAAACCGAGTTGACTCGGGTTAGTAGACCGAGTTAACTCGGGTTAGCAAACCGAGTTGACTCGGGTTAGCAAACCGAGTTGACTCGGGTTGGTAGACGGAGTTAACTCGGGTTAGCAAACCGAGTTGACTCGGGTTAGCAAACCGAGTTGACTCGGGTTAGTAAACCGAGTTGACTCGGGTTAGTAGATCGAGTTAACTCGGGTTAGCAAACCGAGTTGACTCGGGTTAGCAGACCGAGTTGACTCGGGTTAGCAGACCGAGTTGACTCGGGTTAGCAGACCGAGTTGACTCGGGTTAGCAGACCGAGTTGACTCGGGTTAGTAAACCGAGTTGACTCGGGTTAGTAGACCGAGTTAACTCGGGTTAGCAAACCGAGATAACTCGGGTTAGCAAACCGAGTTGACTCGGGTTAGCAAACCGAGTTGACTCGGGTTAGCAAACCGAGTTGACTCGGGTTGGCAAACCGAGTTGACTCGGGTTAGCAAACCGAGTTGACTCGGGTTAGCAAACCGAGTTGACTCGGGTTAGTAGATCGAGTTAACTCGGGTTAACAAACGGAGTTGACTCGGGTTAGTAAACCGAGTTGACTCGGGTTAGCAAACCGAGTTGACTCGGGTTAGCAGACGGAGTTGACTCGGGTTAGCAGACCGAGTTGACTTGGGTTGGTAGACCGAGTTGACTCGGGTTAGCAAACCGAGTTGACTCGGGTTAGCAAACCGAGTTGACTCGGGCTAGCAAACCGAGTTGACTCGGGTTAGCAGACCGAGTTGACTCGGGTTGGTAGACCGAGTTAACTCGGGTTAGCAAACCGAGTTGACTCGGGATAGCAAACCGAGTTGACTCGGGTTAGCAGACCGAGTTGACTCGGTTTAGCAGACCGAGTTGACTCGGGTTAGCAAACCGAGATAACTCGGGTTAGCAAACCGAGTTGACTCGGGTTAGCAAACCGAGTTGACTCGGGTTGGCAGACCGAGTTGACTCGGGTTTTCAAACCGAGATGACTCGGGTTAGCAAACCGAGTTGACTCGGGTTAGAAAACCGAGTTGACTCGGGTTAGCAGACCGAGTTGACTCGGGTTGGTAGACCGAGTTGACTCGAGTTGGTAGACCGAGTTAACTCGGGTTAGCAGACCGAGTTGACTCGGGTTAGCAAACCGAGTTGACTCGGGTTAGTAGACCGAGTTAACTCGGGTTAGCAAACCGAGTTGACTCGGGTTAGCAGACCGAGTTGACTCGGGTTAGCACACCGAGATGACTCGGGTTAGCAGACCGAGTTGACTCGGGTTGGTAGACCGAGTTAACTCGGGTTAGCAAACCGAGTTGACTCGGGTTAGCAAACCGAGTTGACTCGGGTTAGCAGACCGAGTTGACTCGGGTTAGCAGACCGAGTTGACTCGGGTTAGCAGACCGAGTTGACTCGGGTTAGTAAACCGAGTTGACTCGGGTAAGCAAACCGAGTTGACTCGGGTTAGCAAACCGAGTTGACTCTGGTAAGCAAACCGAGTCTACTCGGGTTACCAAACCGAGTTGACTCGGGTTAGCAAACCGAGTTGACTCGGGTTAGTAGACCGAGTTAACTCGGGTTAGCAAACCGAGATAACTCGGGTTAGCAAACCGAGTTGACTCGGGTTAGCAAACCGAGTTGACTCGGGTTGGCAAACCGAGTTGACTCGGGTTAACAGACCGAGTTGACTCCGAGTTGACTCGGGTTGGTAGACCGAGTTAACTCGGGTTAGCAAACCGAGTTGACTCGGGTTAGCAAACCGAGTTGACTCGGGTTAGCAAACCGACTTGACTCGGGTTAGCAGACCGAGTTGACTCGGGTTGGTAGACCGAGTTAACTCGGGTTAGCAAACCGAGTTGACTCGGGTTAGCAAACCGAGTTGACTCGGGTTAGCAAACCGAGTTGACTCTGGTTAGCAAACCGAGTTGACTCGGGTTAGCAAAGCGAGTTGACTCGGGTTAGCAAACCGAGTTGACTCGGGTTAGCAGACCGAGTTGACTCGGGTTAGCAGACCGAGTTGACTCGGGTTAGCAGACCGAGTTGACTCGGGTTAGTAAACCGAGTTGACTCGGGTAAGCAAACCGAGTTGACTCGGGTTAGCAAACCGAGTTGACTCTGGTTAGCAAACCGAGTCTACTCGGGTTACCAAACCGAGTTGACTCGGGTTAGCAAACCGAGTTGACTCGGGTTAGTAGACCGAGTTAACTCGGGTTAGCAAACCGAGTTGACTCGGGTTAGCAAACCGAGTTGACTCGGGTTAGCAAACCGAGTTGACTCGGGTTAGCAAACCGAGTTGGCTCGGGTTAGCAAACCGAGTCTACTCGGGTTAGCAAACCGAGTTGACTCGGGTTAGCAAACCGAGTTGACTCGGGTTAGTAGACCGAGTTAACTCGGGTTAGTAGACCGAGTTAACTCGGGTTAGCAAACCGAGTTGACTCGGGTTGGTAGACCGAGTTAACTCGGGTTAGCAAACCGAGTTGACTCGGGTTAGCAAACCGAGTTGACTCGGGTTAGCAGACCGAGTTGACTCGGGTTAGCAGACCGAGTTGACTCGGGTTAGCAGACCGAGTTGACTCGGGTTAGTAAACCGAGTTGACTCGGGTTGGTAGACCGAGTTAACTCGGGTTAGCAAACCGAGTTGACTCGGGTTAGCAAACTGAGTTGACTCGGGTTAGCAAACCGAGTTGACTCGGGTTAGCAAACCGAGATGACTCGGGTTAGCAAACCGAGTTGACTCGGGTTAGCAAACCGAGTTGACTCGGGTTAATAGACCGAGTTGACTCGGGTTAGCAGACCGAGTTGACTCGGGTTGGTAGACCGAGTTAACTCGGGTTAGCAAACCGAGTTGACTCGGGTTAGCAAACTGAGTTGACTCGGGTTAGCAAACCGAGTTGACTCGGGTTAGTAGATCGAGTTAACTCGGGTTAGCAAACGGAGTTGACTCGGGTTAGTAAACCGAGTTGACTCGGGTAAGCAAACCGAGTTGACTCGGGTTAGCAAACCGAGTTGACTCGGGTTAGAAAACCGAGTTGACTCGGGTTAGCAAACCGAGTTGACTCGGGTTAACAGACCGAGTTGACTCGGGTTAGCAGACCGAGTTGACTCGGGTTGGTAGACCGAGTTAACTCGGGTTAGCAAACCGAGTTGACTCGGGTTAGCAAACCGAGTTGACTCGGGTTAGCAAACCGAGTTGACTCGGGTTAGCAAACCGAGTTGACTCGGGTTAGGAAACCGAGTTGACTCGGGTTAGCAAACTAAGTTGACTCGGGTTAGCAAACCGAGTTGACTCGGGTTAGCAAACCGAGTTGACTCGGGTTAGCAAACCGAGTTGACTCGGGTTAGCAAACCGAGTTGACTCGGGTTAGCAAACCGAGTTGACTCTGGTTAGCAAACCGAGTTGACTCGGGTTAGCAAAGCGAGTTGACTCGGGTTTGCAAACCGAGTTGACTCGGGTTAGCAGACCGAGTTGACTCGGGTTGGTAGACCGAGTTGACTCGGGTTGGTAGACCGAGTTAACTCGGGTTAGCAGACCGAGTTGACTCGGGCTAGCAAACCGAGTTGACTCGGGTTAGTAGACCGAGTTAACTCGGGTTAGCAAACCGAGTTGACTCGGGTTAGCAAACTGAGTTGACTCGGGTTAGCAAACCGAGTTGGCTCGGGTTAGCAAACCGAGTCTACTCGGGTTAGCAAACCGAGTTGACTCGGGTTAGCAAACCGAGTTGACTCGGGTTAGTAGACCGAGTTAACTCGGGTTAGTAGACCGAGTTAACTCGGGTTAGCAAACCGAGTTGACTCGGGTTGGTAGACCGAGTTAACTCGGGTTAGCAAACCGAGTTGACTCGGGTTAGCAAACCGAGTTGACTCGGGTTAGCAGACCGAGTTGACTCGGGTTAGCAGACCGAGTTGACTCGGGTTAGCAGACCGAGTTGACTCGGGTTAGTAAACCGAGTTGACTCGGGTAAGCAAACCGAGTTGACTCGGGTTAGCAAACCGAGTTGACTCTGGTTAGCAAACCGAGTCTACTCGGGTTACCAAACCGAGTTGACTCGGGTTAGCAAACCGAGTTGACTCGGGTTAGTAGACCGAGTTAACTCGGGTTAGCAAACCGAGTTGACTCGGGTTAGCAAACCGAGTTGACTCGGGTTAGCAAACCGAGTTGACTCGGGTTAGCAAACCGAGTTGACTTGGGTTGGTAGACCGAGTTGACTCGGGTTAGCAAACCGAGTTTACTCGGGTTAGCAAACCGAGTTTACTCGGGTTAGCAAACCGAGTTGACTCGGGTTAGCAAACCGAGTTGACTCGGGCTAGCATACCGAGATGACTCGGGTTAGCAGACCGAGTTGACTCGGGTTGGTAGACCGAGTTAACTCGGGTTAGCAAACCGAGATGACTCGGGTTAGCAAACCGAGTTGACTCGGGTTAGCAGACCGAGTTGACTCGGGTTAGCAGACCGAGTTGACTCGGGTTAGCAGACCGAGTTGACTCGGGTTAGCAGACCGAGTTGACTCGGGTTAGTAAACCGAGTTGACTCGGGTTAGTAGACCGAGTTAACTCGGGTTAGCAAACCGAGATAACTCGGGTTAGCAAACCGAGTTGACTCGGGTTAGCAAACCGAGTTGACTCGGGTTGGCAGACCGAGTTGACTCGGGTTTTCAAACCGAGATGACTCGGGTTAGCAAACCGAGTTGACTCGGGTTAGAAAACCGAGTTGACTCGGGTTAGCAAATAGAGTTGACTCGGGTTAACAGACCGAGTTGACTCGGGTTAGCAGACCGAGTTGACTCGGGTTGGTAGACCGAGTTAACTCGGGTTAGCAAACCGAGTTGACTCGGGTTAGCAGACCGAGTTGACTCGGGTTGGTAGACCGAGTTAACTCGGGTTAGCAAACCGAGTTGACTCGGGTTAGCAAACTGAGTTGACTCGGGTTAGCAAACCGAGTTGACTCGGGTTAGCAAACCGAGTTGACTCGGGTTAGTAGATCGAGTTAACTCGGGTTAGCAAACGGAGTTGACTCGGGTTAGTAAACCGAGTTGACTCGGGTAAGCAAACCGAGTTGACTCGGGTTAGCAAACCGAGTTGACTCGGGTTAGAAAACCGAGTTGACTCGGGTTAGCAAACCGAGTTGACTCGGGTTAACAGACCGAGTTGACTCGGGTTAGCAGACCGAGTTGACTCGGGTTGGTAGACCGAGTTAACTCGGGTTAGCAAACCGAGTTGACTCGGGTTAGCAAACCGAGTTGACTCGGGTTAGGAAACCGAGTTGACTCGGGTTAGCAAACTAAGTTGACTCGGGTTAGCAAACCGAGTTGACTCGGGTTAGCAGACCGAGTTGACTCGGGTTAGTAAACCGAGTTGACTCGGGTTAGCAAACCGAGTTGACTCGGGTTAGCAAACCGAGTTGACTCGGGTTAGCAGACCGAGTTGACTCGGGTTAGCAGACCGAGTTGACTCGGGTTAGTAAACCGAGTTGACTCGGGTTAGCAAACCGAGTTGACTCGGGTAAGCAAACCGAGTTGACTCTGGTTAGCAAACCGAGTCTACTCGGGTTACCAAACCGAGTTGACTCGGGTTAGCAAACCGAGTTGACTCGGGTTAGTAGACCGAGTTAAATCGGGTTAGCAAACCGAGTTGACTCGGGTTAGCAAACCGAGTTGACTCGGGTTAGCAAACCGAGTTGACTCGGGTTAGCAAACCGAGTTGACTCGGGTTAGCAAACCGAGTTGACTCGGGTTAGCAAACCGAGTTGACTCGGGTTAACAGACCGAGTTGACTCCGAGTTGACTCGGGTTGGTAGAACGAGTTAACTCGGGTTAGCAAACCGAGTTGACTCGGGTTAACAAACCGAGTTGACTCGGGTTAGCAAACCGAGTTGACTCGGGTTAGCAAACCGAGTTGACTCGGGTTAGCAAACCGAGTTGACTCGGGTTAGCAGACCGAGTTGACTCGGGTTAGCAGACCGAGTTGACTCGGGTTAGCAGACCGAGTTGACTCGGGTTAGCAGACCGAGTTGACTCGGGTTAGTAAACCGAGTTGACTCGGGTTAGTAGACCGAGTTAACTCGGGTTAGCAAACCGAGATAACTCGGGTTAGCAAACCGAGTTGACTCGGGTTAGCAAACCGAGTTGACTCGGGTTGGCAAACCGAGTTGACTCGGGTTAGCAAACCGAGTTGACTCGGGTTAGCAAACCGAGTTGACTCGGGTTAGTAGATCGAGTTAACTCGGGTTAGCAAACGGAGTTGACTCGGGTTAGTAAACCGAGTTGACTCGGGTTAGCAAACCGAGTTGACTCGGGTTAGCAGACGGAGTTGACTCGGGTTAGCAGACCGAGTTGACTTGGGTTGGTAGACCGAGTTGACTCGGGTTAGCAAACCGAGTTGACTCGGGTTAGCAAACCGAGTTTACTCGGGCTAGCAAACCGAGTTGACTCGGGTTAGCAGACCGAGTTGACTCGGGTTGGTAGACCGAGTTAACTCGGGTTAGCAAACCGAGTTGACTCGGGTTAGCAGACCGAGTTGACTCGGTTTAGCAGACCGAGTTGACTCGGGTTAGCAGACCGAGTTGACTCGGGTTAGTAAACCGAGTTGACTCGGGTTAGTAGACCGAGTTAACTCGGGTTAGCAAACCGAGTTGACTCGGGTTGGCAGACCGAGTTGACTCGGGTTGGCAGACCGAGTTGACTCGGGTTAGCAAACCGAGATGACTCGGGTTAGCAAAGCGAGTTGACTCGGGTTAGAAAACCGAGTTGACTCGGGTTAGCAAACCGAGTTGACTCGGGTTAATAGACCGAGTTGACTCGGGTTAGCAGACCAAGTTGACTCGGGTTGGTAGACCGAGTTAACTCGGGTTAGCAAACCGAGTTGACTCGGGTTAGCAGACCGAGTTGACTCGGGTTGGTAGACCGAGTTAACTCGGGTTAGCAAACCGAGTTGACTCGGGTTAGCAAACTGAGTTGACTCGGGTTAGCAAACCGAGTTGACTCGGGTTAGTAGATCGAGTTAACTCGGGTTAGCAAACGGAGTTGACTCGGGTTAGTAAACCGAGTTGACTCGGGTAAGCAAACCGAGTTGACTCGGGTTAGAAAACCGAGTTGACTCGGGTTAGCAAACCGAGTTGACTAGGGTTAACAGACCGAGTTGACTCGGGTTAGCAGACCGAGTTGACTCGGGTTGGTAGACCGAGTTAACTCGGGTTAGCAAACCGAGTTGACTCGGGTTAGCAAACCGAGTTGACTCGGGTTAGCAAACCGAGTTGACTCGGGCTAGCAAACTGAGTTGACTCGGGTAAGCAAACCGAGTTGACTCGGGTTAGCAAACCGAGTTGACTCGGGTTAGCAGACCGAGTTGACTCGGGTTAGCAAACCGAGTTGACTCGGGTTAGCAAACCGAGTTGACTCGGGTTAGCAAACCGAGTTGACTCGGGTTAGTAGATCGAGTTAACTCGGGTTAGCAAACGGAGTTGACTCGGGTTAGTAAACCGAGTTGACTTGGGTTAGCAAACCGAGTTGACTCGGGTTAGCAGACCGAGTTGACTCGGGTTAGCAGACCGAGTTGACTTGGGTTGGTAGACCGAGTTGACTCGGGTCAGCAAACCGAGTTGACTCGGGTTAGCAAACTGAGTTGACTCCGGTTAGCAAACCGAGTTGACTCGGGTTAGCAAACCGAGTTGACTCGGGTTAGCAAACCGAGTTGACTCGGGTTAGCAAACCGAGTTGACTCGAGTTAGCAAACCGAGTTGACTCGGGTTAGCAAACCGAGTTGACTCGGGTTAGGAAACCGAGTTGACTCGGGTTAGCAAACCGAGTTGACTCGGGTTAGCAAACCGAGTTGACTCGGGTTAGCAAACCGAGTTGACTCGGGTTAGCAAACCGAGTTGACTCTGGTTAGCAAACCGAGTTGACTCGGGTTAGCAAAGCGAGTTGACTCGGGTTAGCAGACCGAGTTGACTTGGGTTGGTAGACCGAGTTGACTCGGGTTGGTAGACCGAGTTAACTCGGGTTAGCAGACCGAGTTGACTCGGGTTAGCAAACCGAGTTGACTCGGGTTAGCAAACCGAGTTGACTCGGGTTAGTAGAATGAGTTAACTCGGGTTAGCAGACCGAGTTGACTCGGCTTAGCAAACCGAGTTGACTCGGGTTAGCAAACTGAGTTGACTCAGGTTAGCAAACCGAGTTGGCTCGGGATAGTAGACCGAGTTGACTCGGGTTAACAAACCAAGTTGACTCGGGTTAGCAGACCGAAATGACTCGGGTTAGCAATCCGAGTTGACTCGGGTTAGCAAACCGAGTTGACTCTGGTTAGCAAACCGAGTTGACTTGGGTTAGCAAACCGAGTTGACTCGGGTTAGTATACCGAGTTGACTCGGGTTAGCAGACTGAGTTGACTCGGGTTAGCAGACCGAGTTGACTCGGCTTGGTAGACCGAGTTATCTCGGGTTAGCAAACCGAGTTGACTCGGGTTAGCAAACCGAGTTGACTCGGGTTAGCAAACCGAGTTGACTCGGGTTAGCAAACCGAGTTGACTCGGGTTAGTAGACCGAGTTAACTCGGGTTAGCAAACCGAGTTAACTCGGGTTAGCAAACCGAGTTGACTCGGGTTAGCAAACCGAGTTGACTCGGGTTGGTAGACCGAGTTAACTCGGGTTAGCAAACCGAGATAACTCGGGTTAGCAAACCGAGTTGACTCGGGTTAGCAAACCGAGTTGACTCGGGTTGGCAAACCGAGTTGACTCGGGTTAGCAAACCGAGTTGACTCGGGTTAGCAAACCGAGTTGACTCTGGTTAGCAAACCGAGTCTACTCGGGTTAGCAAACCGAGTTGACTCGGGTTAGCAAACCGAGTTGACTCGGGTTAGTAGACCGAGTTAACTCGGGTTAGCAAACCGAGTTGACTCTGGTTAGCAAACCGAGTTGACTTGGGTTAGCAAACCGAGTTGACTCGGGTTAGTATACCGAGTTGACTCGGGTTAGCAGACTGAGTTGACTCGGGTTAGCAGACCGAGTTGACTCGGCTTGGTAGACCGAGTTATCTCGGGTAAGCAAACCGAGTTGACTCGGGTTAGCAAACCGAGTTGACTCGGGTTAGCAAACCGAGTTGACTCGGGTTAGCAAACCGAGTTGACTCGGGTTAGTAGACCGAGTTAACTCGGGTTAGCAAACCGAGTTAACTCGGGTTAGCAAACCGAGTTGACTCGGGTTAGCAAACTAAGTTGACTCGGGTTAGCAAACCGAGTTGACTCGGGTTAGCAAACCGAGTTGACTCGGGTTAGCAAACCGAGTACTCTGGTTAGCAAACCGAGTTGACTCGGGTTAGCAAAGCGAGTTGACTCGGGTAAGCAAACCGAGTTGACTCGGGTTGGTAGACCGAGTTGACTCGGGTTGGTAGACCGAGTTAACTCGGGTTAGCAGACCGAGTTGACTCGGGTTAGCAAACCGAGTTGACTCGGGTTAGCAAACCGAGTTGACTCGGGTTAGTAGACCGAGTTAACTCGGGTTAGCAAACCGAGTTGACTCGGCTTAGCAAACCGATTTGACTCGGGTTAGCAAACTGAGTTGACTCGGGTTAGCAAACCGAGTGGGCTCGGGTTAGTAGACCGAGTTGACTCAGGTTAACAAACCGAGTTGACTCGGGTTAGCAAACCGAGTTGACTCGGGTTAGCAAACTGAGTTGACTCGGGTTAGTAGACCGAGTTAACTCGGGTTAGCAAACCGAGTTGACTCGGGTTAGCAAACCGAGTTGACTCGGGTTAGCAAACCGAGTTGACTCGGGTTAGCAAACTGAGTTGACTCGGGTTAGCAAACCGAGTTGACTCGGGTTAGCAAACCGAGTTGACTCGGGTTAGTAGATCGAGTTAACTCGGGTTAGCAAACGGAGTTGACTCGGGTTAGTAAACCGAGTTGACTCGGGTTAGTAAATCGAGTTGAGTCGGGTTAGTAAACCGAGTTGACTCGGGTTAGTAAACCGAGTTGACTAGGGTTAGCAAACCGAGTTGACTCGTGTTAGCAAACCGAGTTGACTCGGGTTAGCAAACTGAGTTGACTCGGATTAGCAAACCGAGTTGGCTCGGGTTAGTAGACCGAGTTGACTCGTGTTAACAAACCGAGTTGACTCGGGTTAGCAAACTGAGTTGACTCGGGTTAGCAAACCGAGTTGACTCGGGTTAGCAAACCGAGTTGACTCGGGTTAGCAAACCGAGTTGACTCGGGTTAGCAAACCGAGTTTACTCGGGTTAGCAAACCGAGTTGACTCGGGTTAGCAGACTGAGTTGACTCGGGTTAGCAGACCGAGTTGACTCGGCTTGGTAGACCGAGTTAACTCGGGTTAGCAAACCGAGTTGACTCGGGTTAGCAAACCGAGTTGACTCGGGTTAGCAAACCGAGTTGACTCGGGTTAGCAAACCGAGTTGACTCGGGTTAGCAAACCGAGTTGACTCGGGTTAGCAGACCGAGTTGACTCGGGTTAGCAGACCGAGTTGACTCGGGTTAGCAGACCAAGTTGACTCGGGTTAGCAGACCGAGTTGACTCGGGTTAGCAAACCGAGTTGACTCGGGTTAGGAAACCGAGTTGACTCGGGTTAGCAAACCGAGTTGACTCGGGTTAGCAAACCGAGTTGACTCGGGTTAGTAGACCGATTTAACTCGGGTTAGCAAACCGAGTTGACTCGGGTTAGTAGACCGAGATAACTCGGGTTAGCAAACCGAGTTGACTCGGGTTAGCAAACCGAGTTGACTCGGGTTGGCAAACTGAGTTGACTCGGGTTAGCAAACCGAGTTGGCTCGGGTTAGTAGACCGAGTTGACTCGGGTTAACAAACCGAGTTGACTCGGGTTAGCAGACCGAGTTGACTCGGGTTAGCAAACCGAGTTGACTCGGGTTAGCAAACCGAGTTGACTCTGGTTAGCAAACCTAGTCTACTCGGGTTAGCAAACCGAGTTGACTCGGGTTAGCAAACCGAGTTGACTCGGGTTAGTAGACCGAGTTAACTCGGGTTAGCAAACCGAGTTGACTCGGGTTAGTAGACCGAGTTAACTCGGGTTAGCAAACCGAGTTGACTCGGGTTAGCAAACCGAGTTGACTCTGGTTAGCAAACCTAGTCTACTCGGGTTAGCAAACCGAGTTGACTCGGGTTAGCAAACCGAGTTGACTCGGGTTAGCAGACCGAGTTGACTCGGGTTAGCAAACCGAGTTGACTCGGGTTAGCAAACCGAGTTGACTCTGGTTAGCAAACCGAGTTGACTCGGGTTAGCAAAGCGAGTTGACTCGGGTTAGCAGACCGAGTTGACTTGGGTTGGTAGACCGAGTTGACTCGGGTTGGTAGACCGAGTTAACTCGGGTTAGCAGACCGAGTTGACTCGGGTTAGCAAACCGAGTTGACTCGGGTTAGCAAACCGAGTTGACTCGGGTTAGTAGACCGAGTTAACTCGGGTTAGCAGACCAAGTTGACTCGGCTTAGCAAACCGAGTTGACTCGGGTTAGCAAACTGAGTTGACTCGGGTTAGCAAACCGAGTTGGCTCGGGATAGTAGACCGAGTTGACTCGGGTTAACAAACCGAGTTGACTCGGGTTAGCAGACCGAAATGACTCGGGTTAGCAATCCGAGTTGACTCGGGTTAGCAAACCGAGTTGACTCTGGTTAGCAAACCGAGTTGACTTGGGTTAGCAAACCGAGTTGACTCGGGTTAGTATACCGAGTTGACTCGGGTTAGCAGACTGAGTTGACTCGGGTTAACAGACCGAGTTGACTCGGCTTGGTAGACCGAGTTATCTCGGGTTAGCAAACCGAGTTGACTCGGGTTAGCAAACCGAGTTGACTCGGGTTAGCAAACCGAGTTGACTCGGGTTAGCAAACCGAGTTGACTCGGGTTAGCAAACCGAGTTGACTCGGGTTAGTAGACCGAGTTAACTCGGGTTAGCAAACCGAGTTAACTCGGGTTAGCAAACCGAGTTGACTCGGGTTAGCAAACCGAGTTGACTCGGGTTAGCAAACCGAGTTGACTCGGGTTGGTAGACCGAGTTAACTCGGGTTAGCAAACCGAGATAACTCGGGTTAGCAAACCGAGTTGACTCGGGTTGGCAAACCGAGTTGACTCGGGTTAGCAAACCGAGTTGACTCGGGTTAGCAAACCGAGTTGACTCTGGTTAGCAAACCGAGTCTACTCGGGTTAGCAAACCGAGTTGACTCGGGTTAGCAAACCGAGTTGACTCGGGTTAGTAGACCGAGTTAACTCGGATTAGCAAACCGAGTTGACTCGGGTTAGCAAACCGAGTTGACTCGGGTTAAGAAACCGAGTTGACTCGGGTTAGCAAACTAAGTTGACTCAGGTTAGCAAACCGAGTTGACTCGGGTTAGCAAACCGAGTTGACTCGGGTTAGCAAACCGAGTACTCTGGTTAGCAAACCGAGTTGACTCGGGTTAGCAAAGCGAGTTGACTCGGGTAAGCAAACCGAGTTGACTCGGGTTGGTAGACCGAGTTGACTCGGGTTGGTAGACTGAGTTGACTCGGGTTGGTAGACCGAGTTAACTCGGGTTAGCAGACCGAGTTGACTCGGGTTAGCAAACCGAGTTGACTCGGGTTAGCAAACCGAGTTGACTCGGGTTAGCAAACCGAGTTGACTCGGGTTAGTAGACCGAGTTAACTCGGGTTAGCAAACCGAGTTGACTCGGGTTAGCAAACCGAGTTGACTCGGGTTAGCAAACTGAGTTGACTCGGGTTAGCAAACCGAGTGGGCTCGGGTTAGTAGACCGAGTTGACTCAGGTTAACAAACCGAGTTGACTCGGGTTAGCAAACCGAGTTGACTCGGGTTAGCAAACTGAGTTGACTCGGGTTAGTAGACCGAGTTAACTCGGGTTAGCAAACCGAGTTGACTCGGGTTAGCAAACCGAGTTGACTCGGGTTAGCAAACCGAGTTGACTCGGGTTAGCAAACTGAGTTGACTCGGGTTAGCAAACCGAGTTGACTCGGGTTAGCAAACCGAGTTGACTCGGGTTAGTAGATCGAGTTAACTCGGGTTAGCAAACGGAGTTGACTCGGGTTAGTAAACCGAGTTGACTCGGGTTAGTAAATCGAGTTGAGTCGGGTTAGTAAACCGAGTTGACTCGGGTTAGTAAACCGAGTTGACTCGGGTTAGCAAACCGAGTTGACTCGGGTTAGCAAACCGAGTTGACTCGGGTTAGCAAACTGAGTTGACTCGGGTTAGCAAACCGAGTTGGCTCGGGTTAGTAGACCGAGTTGACTCGTGTTAACAAACCGAGTTGACTCGGGTTAGCAAACTGAGTTGACTCGGGTTAGCAAACCGAGTTGACTCGGGTTAGCAAACCGAGTTGACTCGGGTTAGCAAACCGAGTTGACTCGGGTTAGCAAACCGAGTTGACTCGGGTTAGCAGACTGAGTAGACTCGGGTTAGCAGACCGAGTTGACTCGGCTTGGTAGACCGAGTTAACTCGGGTTAGCAAACCGAGTTGACTCGGGTTAGCAAACCGAGTTGACTCGGGTTAGCAAACCGAGTTGACTCGGGTTAGCAGACCGAGTTGACTCGGGTTAGCAAACCGAGTTGACTCGGGTTAGCAGACCGAGTTGACTCGGGTTAGCAGACCGAGTTGACTCGGGTTAGCAGACCAAGTTGACTCGGGTTAGCAGACCGAGTTGACTCGGGTTAGCAAACCGAGTTGACTCGGGTTAGGAAACCGAGTTGACTCGGGTTAACAAACCGAGTTGACTCGGGTTAGCAAACCGAGTTGACTCGGGTTAGCAAACCGAGTTGACTCGGGTTAGTAGACCGATTTAACTCGGGTTAGCAAACCGAGTTGACTCGGGTTAGTAGACCGAGATAACTCGGGTTAGCAAACCGAGTTGACTCGGGTTAGCAAACCGAGTTGACTCGGGTTGGCAAACTGAGTTGACTCGGGTTAGCAAACCGAGTTGGCTCGGGTTAGTAGACCGAGTTGACTCGGGTTAACAAACCGAGTTGACTCGGGTTAGCAGACCGAGTTGACTCGGGTTAGCAAACCGAGTTGACTCGGGTTGGCAAACCGAGTTGACTCGGGTTAGCAAACCGAGTTGACTCGGGTTAGCAAACCGAGTTGACTCTGGTTAGCAAACCTAGTCTACTCGGGTTAGCAAACCGAGTTGACTCGGGTTAGCAAACCGAGTTGACTCGGGTTAGTAGACCGAGTTAACTCGGGTTAGCAAACCGAGTTGACTCGGGTTAGTAGACCGAGTTAACTCGGGTTAGCAAACCGAGTTGACTCGGGTTAGCAAACCGAGTTGACTCGGGTTAGCAAACCGAGTTGACTCGGGTTAGCAAACCGAGTTGACTCGGGTTAGCAAACCGAGTTGACCCGGGTTAGCAAACCGAGTTGACTCGGGGTAGCAAACCGAGTTGACTCGGGTTAACAGACCGAGTTGACTCGGGTTGGCAAACCGAGTTGACTCGGGTTGGTAGACCGAGTTAACTCGGGTTAGCAAACCGAGTTGACTCGGGTTAGCAAACCGAGTTGACTCGGGTTAGCAAACCGAGTTGACTCGGGTTAGCAAACCGAGTTGACTCGGGTTAGCAAACCGAGTTGACTCGGGTTAGCAAACCGAGTTGACTCGGGTTAGCAAGCCGAGTTGACTCGGGTTAGCAAACCGAGTTGACTCGGGTTAGCAAACCGAGTTGACTCGGGTTAGGAAACCGAGTTGACTCGGGTTAGCAAACTAAGTTGACTCGGGTTAGCAAACCGAGTTGACTCGGGTAAGCAGACCGAGTTGACTCGGGTTAGCAAACCGAGTTGACTCTGGTTAGCAAACCGAGTTGACTCGGGTTAGCAAAGCGAGTTGACTCGGGTTAGCAAACTTAGTTGACTCGGGTTAGCAGACCGAGTTGACTCGGGTTGGTAGACCGAGTTGACTCGGGTTGGTAGACCGAGTTGACTCGGGTTGGTAAACCGAGTTGACTCGGGTTGGTAGACCGAGTTAACTCGGGTTAGCAGACCGAGTTGACTCGGGTTAGCAAACCGAGTTGACTCGGGTTAGCAAACCGAGTTGACTCGGGTTAGTAGACCAAGTTAACTCGGGTTAGCAAACCGAGTTGACTCGGGTTAATAGACCGAGTTGACTCGGGTTAGCAAACTGAGTTGACTCGGGTTAGCAAACCGAGTTGGCTCGGGTTAGTAGACCGAGTTAACTCGGGTTAGCAAACCGAGATAACTCGGGTTAGCAAACCGAGTTGACTCGGGTTAGCAAACCGAGTTGACTCGGGTTGGCAAACCGAGTTGACTCGGGTTGGCAAACCGAGTTGACTCGGGTTAGCAAACCGAGTTGACTCGGGTTAGCAAACCGAGTTGACTCGGGTTAGCAAACCGAGTTGACTCGGGTTAGCAAACCGAGTACTCTGGTTAGCAAACCGAGTTGACTCGGGTTAGCAAAGCGAGTTGACTCGGGTTAGCAAACCGAGTTGACTCGGGTTAGCAGACCGAGTTTCCTCGGGTTGGTAGACCGAGTTGACTCGGGTTGGTAGACCGAGTTGACTCGGGTTGGTAGACCGAGTTAACTCGGGTTAGTAGACCGAGCTGACTCGGGTTAGCAAACCGAGTTGACTCGGGTTAGCAAACCGAGTTGACTCGGGTTAGTAGACCGAGTTAACTCGGGTTAGCAAACCGAGTTGACTCGGCTTAGCAAACCGAGTTGACTCGGGTTAGCAAACTGAGTTGGCTCGGGTTAGTAGACCGAGTTGACTCGGGTTAACAAACCGAGTTGACTCGGGTTAGCAGACCGAGTTGACTCGGGTTAACAAACCGAGTTGACTCGGGTTAGCAAACCGAGTTGACTCGGGTTAGCAAACCGAGTTGACTCGGGTTAGCAAACCGAGTTGACTCGGGTTAGCAGACTGAGTTGACTCGGGTTAGCAGACCGAGTTGACTCGGCTTGGTAGACCGAAATAACTCGGGTTAGCAAACCGAGTTGACTCGGGTTAGCAAACCGAGTTGACTCGGGTTAGCAAACCGAGTCGACTCGGGTTAGCAAACCGAGTTTACTCGGGTTAGCAAACCGAGTTGACTCGGGTTAGCAGACCGAGTTGACTCGGGTTAGTAGACCGAGTTAACTCAGGTTAGCAAACCGAGTTGACTCGGGTTAGCAAACCGAGTTGACTCGGGTTAGTAAACCGAGTTGACTCGGGTTAGTAAATCGAGTTGAGTCGGGTTAGTAAACCGAGTTGACTCGGGTTAGTAAACCGAGTTGACTCGGGTTAGCAAACCGAGTTGACTCGGGTTAGCAAACCGAGTTGACTCGGGTTAGCAAACCGAGTTGACTCGGGTTAGCAAACCGAGTTGACTCGGGTTAGCAAACTGAGTTGACTCGGGTTAGCAAACCGAGTTGGCTCGGGTTAGTAGACCGAGTTGACTCGGGTTAACAAACCGAGTTGACTCGGGTAAGCAGACCGAGTTGACTCGGGTTAGCAAACCGAGTTGACTCGGGTTAGCAAACCGAGTTGACTCAGGTTAGCAAACCGAGTTGACTCGGGTTAGCAAACCGAGTTGACTCGGGTTAGCAAACCGAGTTGACTCGGGTTAGCAAACCGAGTTGACTCGGGTTAGCAAACCGAGTTGACTCGGGTTAGCAAACCGAATTGACTCGGGTTAGCAAACCGAGTTGACTCGGGTTAGCAAACCGAGTTGACTCGGGTTAGCAAACCGAGTTGACTCGGGTAAGGAAACCGAGTTGACTCGGGTTAGCAAACTAAGTTGACTCGGGTTAGCAAACCGAGTTGACTCGGGTTAGCAAACCGAGTTGACTCGGGTTAGTAGACCGAGTTAACTCGGGTTAGCAAACCGAGTTGACTCGGCTTAGCAAACCGAGTTGACTCGGGTTAGCAAACTGAGTTGACTCGGGTTAGCAAACCGAGTTGGCTCGGGTTAGTAGACCGAGTTGACTCGGGTTAACAAACCGAGTTGACTCGGGTTAGCAGACCGAGATGACTCGGGTTAGCAAACCGAGTTGACTCGGGTTAGCAAAGCGAGTTGACTCGGGTTAGCAAACCGAGTTGACTCGGGTTAGCAGACCGAGTTGACTCGGGTTGGTAGACCGAGTTGACTCGGGCTGGTAGACCGAGTTGACTCGGGTTAGCAGACCGAGTTGACTCGGGTTAGCAAACCGAGTTGACTCGGGTTAGCAGACCGAGTTGACTCGGGTTGGTAGACCGAGTTGACTCGGGTTGGTAGACCGAGTTAACTCGGGTTAGCAAACCGAGTTGACTCGGGTTAGCAAACCGAGTTGACTCTGGTTAGCAAACCGAGTCTACTCGGGTTAGCAAACCGAGTTGACTCGGGTTAGCAAACCGAGTTGACTCGGGTTAGTAGACCGAGTTAGCTCGGGTTAGCAAACCGAGTTGACTCGGGTTAGCAAACCGAGTTGACTCGGGCTAGCAAACCGAGTTGACTCGGGTTAGCAGACCGAGTTGACTCGGGTTGGTAGACCGAGTTAACTCGGGTTAGCAAACCGAGTTGACTCGGGTTAGCAAACCGAGTTGACTCGGGTTAGCAGACCGAGTTGACTCGGGTTAGCAGACCGAGTTGACTCGGGTTAGTAAAATGAGTTGACTCGGGTTAGTAGACCGAGTTAACTCGGGTTAGCAAACCGAGATAACTCGGGTTAGCAAACCGAGTTGACTCGGGTTGGCAGACCGAGTTGACTCGGGTAAGCAAACCGAGTTGACTCGGGTTAGCAAACCGAGTTGACTCGGGTTAGCAAACCGAGTTGACTCTGGTTAGCAAACCGAGTTGACTCGGGTTAGCAAACCGAGTTGACTCGGGTTAGCAAACCGAGTTGACTCGGGTTAGTAGACCGAGTTAACTCGGGTTAGCAAACCGAGTTGACTCGGGTAAGCAAACCGAGTTGACTCGGGTTAGCAAACCGAGTTGACTCGGGTTAGCAAACCGAGTTGACTCGGGTTAGCAAACCGAGTTGACTCGGGTTAGCAAACCGAGTTGACTCGGGTTAACAGACCGAGTTGACTCGGGTTAGCAGACTGAGTTGACACGGGTTAGCAGACTGAGTTGACACGGGTTAGCAGACCGAGTTGACTCGGGTTAGCAAACCGAGTTGACTCGGGTTAGCAAACCGAGTTGACTCGGGTTAGCAGACCGAGTTGACTCGGGTTAGCAGACCGAGTTGACTCGGGTTAGCAAACCGAGTTGATTCTGGTTAGCAAACCGAATTGACTCGGGTTAGTAGACCGAGTTAACTCGGGTTAGCAAACCGAGTTGACTCGGGTTAGCAAACCGAGTTGACTCGGGTTGGTAGACGGAGTTAACTCGGGTTAGCAAACCGAGTTGACTCGGGTTAGCAAACCGAGTTGACTCGGGTTAGTAAATCGAGTTGACTCGGGTTAGTAGATCGAGTTAACTCGGGTTAGCAAACCGAGTTGACTCGGGTTAGCAGACCGAGTTGACTCGGGTTAGCAAACCGAGTTGACTCGGGTTAGCAAACCGAGTTGACTCTGGTTAGCAAACCTAGTCTACTCGGGTTAGCAAACCGAGTTGACTCGGGTTAGCAAACCGAGTTGACTCGGGTTAGCAAACCGAGTTGACTCGGGTTAGTAGACCGAGTTAACTCGGGTTAGCAAACCGAGTTGACTCGGGTTAGCAAACCGAGTTGACTCGGGTTGGCAAACCGAGTTGACTCGGGTTAGCAAACCGAGTTGACTCGGGTTAGCAAACCGAGTTGACTCGGGTTAGCAGACCGAGTACTCTGGTTAGCAAACCGAGTTGACTCGGGTTAGCAAACCGAGTTGACTCGGGTTAGCAAACCGAGTTGACTCGGGTTAGTAGACCGAGTTAACTCGGGTTAGCAAACCGAGTTGACTCGGGTAAGCAAACCGAGTTGACTCGGGTTAGCAAACCGAGTTGACCCGGGTTAGCAAACCGAGTTGACTCGGGTTAGCAAACCGAGTTGACTCGGGTTAACAGACCGAGTTGACTGGGGTTGGCAAACCGAGTTGACTCGGGTTGGTAGACCGAGTTAACTCGGGTTAGCAAACCGAGTTGACTCGGGTTAGCAAACCGAGTTGACTCGGGTTAGCAAACCGAGTTGACTCGGGTTAGCAAACCGAGTTGACTCGGGTTAGCAAACCGAGTTGACTCGGGTTAGCAAACCGAGTTGACTCGGGTTAGCAAACCGAGTTGACTCGGGTTAGCAAACCGAGTTGACTCGGGTTAGCAAACCGAGTTGACTCGGGTTAGCAAACCGAGTTGACTCGGGTTAGGAAACCGAGTTGACTCGGGTTAGCAAACTAAGTTGACTCGGGTTAGCAAACCGAGTTGACTCGGGTAAGCAGACCGAGTTGACTCGGGTTAGCAAACCGAGTTGACTCTGGTTAGCAAACCGAGTTGACTCGGGTTAGCAAAGCGAGTTGACTCGGGTTAGCAAACTTAGTTGACTCGGGTTAGCAGACCGAGTTGACTCGGGTTGGTAGACCGAGTTGACTCGGGTTGGTAAACCGAGTTGACTCGGGTTGGTAGACCGAGTTAACTCGGGTTAGCAGACCGAGTTGACTCGGGTTAGCAAACCGAGTTGACTCGGGTTAGCAAACTGAGTTGACTCGGGTTAGCAAACCGAGTTGGCTCGGGTTAGTAGACCGAGTTAACTCGGGTTAGCAAACCGAGTTGACTCGGGTCGGTAGACCGAGTTAACTCGGGTTAGCAAACCGAGATAACTCGGGTTAGCAAACCGAGTTGACTCGGGTTAGCAAACCGAGTTGACTCGGGTTGGCAAACCGAGTTGACTCGGGTTGGCAAACCGAGTTGACTCGGGTTAGCAAACCGAGTTGACTCGGGTTAGCAAACCGAGTTGACTCGGGTTAGCAAACCGAGTTGACTCGGGTTAGCAAACCGAGTACTCTGGTTAGCAAACCGAGTTGACTCGGGTTAGCAAAGCGAGTTGACTCGGGTTAGCAAACCGAGTTGACTCGGGTTAGCAGACCGAGTTGCCTCGGGTTGGTAGACCGAGTTGACTCGGGTTGGTAGACCGAGTTGACTCGGGTTGGTAGACCGAGTTGACTCGGGTTGGTAGACCGAGTTAACTCGGGTTAGTAGACCGAGCTGACTCGGGTTAGCAAACCGAGTTGACTCGGGTTAGCAAACCGAGTTGACTCGGGTTAGTAGACCGAGTTAACTCGGGTAAGCAAACCGAGTTGACTCGGCTAAGCAAACCGAGTTGACTCGGGTTAGCAAACTGAGTTGGCTCGGGTTAGTAGACCGAGTTGACTCGGGTTAACAAACCGAGTTGACTCGGGTTAGCAGACCGAGTTGACTCGGGTTAGCAAACCTAGTTGACTCGGGTTAGCAAACCGAGTTGACTCGGGTTAGCAAACCGAGTTGACTCGGGTTAGCAAACCGAGTTGACTCGGGTTAGCAGACTGAGTTGACTCGGGTTAGCAGACCGAGTTGACTCGGCTTGGTAGACCGAAATAACTCGGGTTAGCAAACCGAGTTGACTCGGGTTAGCAAACCGAGTTGACTCGGGTAAGCAAACCGAGTCGACTCGGGTTAGCAAACCGAGTTTACTCGGGTTAGCAAACCGAGTTGACTCGGGTTAGCAGACCGAGTTGACTCGGGTTAGTAGACCGAGTTAACTCAGGTTAGCAAACCGAGTTGACTCGGGTTAGCAAACCGAGTTGGCTCGGGTTAGTAAACCGAGTTGACTCGGGTTAGTAAATCGAGTTGAGTCGGGTTAGTAAACCGAGTTGACTCGGGTTAGTAAACCGAGTTGACTCGGGTTAGCAAACCGAGTTGACTCGGGTTAGCAAACCGAGTTGACTCGGGTTAGCAAACTGAGTTGACTCGGGTTAGCAAACCGAGTTGGCTCGGGTTAGTAGACCGAGTTGACTCGGGTTAGCAAACCGAGTTGACTCGGGTAAGCAGACCGAGTTGACTCGGGTTAGCAAACCGAGTTGACTCGGGTTAGCAAACCGAGTTGACTCAGGTTAGCAAACCGAGTTGACTAGGGTTAGCAAACCGAGTTGACTCGGGTTAGCAAACCGAATTGACTCGGGTTAGCAAACCGAGTTGACTCGGTTTAGCAAACCGAGTTGACTCGGGTTAGCAAACCGAGTTGACTCGGGTAAGGAAACCGAGTTGACTCGGGTTAGCAAACTAAGTTGACTCGGGTTAGCAAACCGAGTTGACTCGGGTTAGCAAACCGAGTTGACTCGGGTTGGTAGACCGAGTTAACTCGGGTTAGCAAACCGAGTTGACTCGGCTTAGCAAACCGAGTTGACTCGGGTTAGCAAACTGAGTTGACTCGGGTTAGCAAACCGAGTTGGCTCGGGTTAATAGACCGAGTTGACTCGGGTTAACAAACCGAGTTGACTCGGGTTAGCAGACCGAGTTGACTCGGGTTAGCAAACCGAGTTGACTCGGGTTAGTAGACCGAGTTAACTCGGGTTAGCAAACCGAGTTGACTCGGGTTAGCAAACCGAGTTGACTCGGGTTAGCAAACCGAGTTGACTCGGGTTAGCAAACCGAGTTGACTCGGGTTAGCAAACCGAATTGACTCGGGTTAGCAAACCGAGTTGACTCGGTTTAGCAAACCGAGTTGACTCGGGTTAGCAAACCGAGTTGACTCGGGTAAGGAAACCGAGTTGACTCGGGTTAGCAAACTAAGTTGACTCGGGTTAGCAAACCGAGTTGACTCGGGTTAGCAAAGCGAGTTGACTCGGGTTAGCAAACCGAGTTGACTCGGGTTAGCAGACCGAGTTGACTCGGGTTGGTAGACCGAGTTGACTCGGGCTGGTAGACCGAGTTGACTCGGGTTAGCAGACCGAGTTGACTCGGGTTAGCAAACCGAGTTGACTCGGGTTAGCAGACCGAGTTGACTCGGGTTGGTAGACCGAGTTGACTCGGGTTGGTAGACCGAGTTAACTCGGGTTAGCAAACCGAGTTGACTCGGGTTAGCAAACCGAGTTGACTCTGGTTAGCAAACCGAGTCTACTCGGGTTAGCAAACCGAGTTGACTCGGGTTAGCAAACCGAGTTGACTCGGGTTAGTAGACCGAGTTAGCTCGGGTTAGCAAACCGAGTTGACTCGGGTTAGCAAACCGAGTTGACTCGGGTTAGCAAACCGAGTTGACTCGGGCTAGCAAACCGAGTTGACTCGGGTTAGCAGACCGAGTTGACTCGGGTTGGTAGACCGAGTTAACTCGGGTTAGCAAACCGAGTTGACTCGGGTTAGCAAACCAAGTTGACTCGGGTTAGCAGACCGAGTTGACTCGGGTTAGCAGACCGAGTTGACTCGGGTTAGTAGACCGAGTTAACTCGGGTTAGCAAACCGAGATAACTCGGGTTAGCAAACCGAGTTGACTCGGGTTGGCAGACCGAGTTGACTCGGGTAAGCAAACCGAGTTGACTCGGGTTACCAAACCGAGTTGACTCGGGTTAGCAAACCGAGTTGACTCGGGTTAGCAAACCGAGTTGACTCTGGTTAGCAAACCGAGTTGACTGGGGTTAGCAAACCGAGTTGACTCGGGTTAGCAAACCGAGTTGACTCGGGTTAGTAGACCGAGTTAACTCGGGTTAGCAAACCGAGTTGACTCGGGTTAGCAAACCGAGTTGACTCGGGTTAGCAAACCGAGTTGACTCGGGTTAGCAAACCGAGTTGACTCGGGTTAGCAAACCGAGTTGACTCGGGTTAGCAAACCGAGTTGACTCGGGTTAACAGACCGAGTTGACTCGGGTTAGCAGACTGAGTTGACACGGGTTAGCAGACCGAGTTGACTCGGGTTAGCAAACCGAGTTGACTCGGGTTAGCAAACCGAGTTGACTCGGGTTAGCAAACCGAGTTGACTCGGGTTAGCAAACCGAGTTGACTCGGGTTAGCAGACCGAGTTGACTCGGGTTAGCAAACCGAGTTGATTCTGGTTAGCAAACCGAATTGACTCGGGTTAGCAAACCGAGTTGACTCGGGTTAGTAGACCGAGTTAACTCGGGTTAGCAAACCGAGTTGACTCGGGTTAGCAAACCGAGTTGACTCGGGTTGGTAGACGGAGTTAACTCGGGTTAGCAAACCGAGTTGACTCGGGTTAGCAAACCGAGTTGACTCGGGTTAGTAAACCGAGTTGACTCGGGTTAGTAGATCGAGTTAACTCGGGTTAGCAAACCGAGTTGACTCGGGTTAGCAGACCGAGTTGACTCGGGTTAGCAGACCGAGTTGACTCGGGTTAGCAGACCGAGTTGACTCGGGTTAGCAGACCGAGTTGACTCGGGTTAGTAAACCGAGTTGACTCGGGTTAGTAGACCGAGTTAACTCGGGTTAGCAAACCGAGATAACTCGGGTTAGCAAACCGAGTTGACTCGGGTTAGCAAACCGAGTTGACTCGGGTTAGCAAACCGAGTTGACTCGGGTTGGCAAACCGAGTTGACTCGGGTTAGCAAACCGAGTTGACTCGGGTTAGCAAACCGAGTTGACTCGGGTTAGTAGATCGAGTTAACTCGGGTTAACAAACGGAGTTGACTCGGGTTAGTAAACCGAGTTGACTCGGGTTAGCAAACCGAGTTGACTCGGGTTAGCAGACGGAGTTGACTCGGGTTAGCAGACCGAGTTGACTTGGGTTGGTAGACCGAGTTGACTCGGGTTAGCAAACCGAGTTGACTCGGGTTAGCAAACCGAGTTGACTCGGGCTAGCAAACCGAGTTGACTCGGGTTAGCAGACCGAGTTGACTCGGGTTGGTAGACCGAGTTAACTCGGGTTAGCAAACCGAGTTGACTCGGGTTAGCAAACCGAGTTGACTCGGGTTAGCAGACCGAGTTGACTCGGTTTAGCAGACCGAGTTGACTCGGGTTAGCAAACCGAGATAACTCGGGTTAGCAAACCGAGTTGACTCGGGTTAGCAAACCGAGTTGACTCGGGTTGGCAGACCGAGTTGACTCGGGTTTTCAAACCGAGATGACTCGGGTTAGCAAACCGAGTTGACTCGGGTTAGAAAACCGAGTTGACTCGGGTTAGCAGACCGAGTTGACTCGGGTTGGTAGACCGAGTTGACTCGGGTTGGTAGACCGAGTTAACTCGGGTTAGCAGACCGAGTTGACTCGGGTTAGCAAACCGAGTTGACTCGGGTTAGTAGACCGAGTTAACTCGGGTTAGCAAACCGAGTTGACTCGGGTTAGCAGACCGAGTTGACTCGGGTTAGCACACCGAGATGACTCGGGTTAGCAGACCGAGTTGACTCGGGTTGGTAGACCGAGTTAACTCGGGTTAGCAAACCGAGTTGACTCGGGTTAGCAAACCGAGTTGACTCGGGTTAGCAGACCGAGTTGACTCGGGTTAGCAGACCGAGTTGACTCGGGTTAGCAGACCGAGTTGACTCGGGTTAGTAAACCGAGTTGACTCGGGTAAGCAAACCGAGTTGACTCGGGTTAGCAAACCGAGTTGACTCTGGTTAGCAAACCGAGTCTACTCGGGTTACCAAACCGAGTTGACTCGGGTTAGCAAACCGAGTTGACTCGGGTTAGTAGACCGAGTTAACTCGGGTTAGCAAACCGAGATAACTCGGGTTAGCAAACCGAGTTGACTCGGGTTAGCAAACCGAGTTGACTCGGGTTGGCAAACCGAGTTGACTCGGGTTAACAGACCGAGTTGACTCCGAGTTGACTCGGGTTGGTAGACCGAGTTAACTCGGGTTAGCAAACCGAGTTGACTCGGGTTAGCAAACCGAGTTGACTCGGGTTAGCAAACCGAGTTGACTCGGGTTAGCAAACCGAGTTGACTCGGGTTAGCAGACCGAGTTGACTCGGGTTGGTAGACCGAGTTAACTCGGGTTAGCAAACCGAGTTGACTCGGGTTAGCAAACCGAGTTGACTCGGGTTAGCAAACCGAGTTGACTCTGGTTAGCAAACCGAGTTGACTCGGGTTAGCAAAGCGAGTTGACTCGGGTTAGCAAACCGAGTTGACTCGGGTTAGCAGACCGAGTTGACTCGGGTTAGCAGACCGAGTTGACTCGGGTTAGCAGACCGAGTTGACTCGGGTTAGTAAACCGAGTTGACTCGGGTAAGCAAACCGAGTTGACTCGGGTTAGCAAACCGAGTTGACTCTGGTTAGCAAACCGAGTCTACTCGGGTTACCAAACCGAGTTGACTCGGGTTAGCAAACCGAGTTGACTCGGGTTAGTAGACCGAGTTAACTCGGGTTAGCAAACCGAGTTGACTCGGGTTAGCAAACCGAGTTGACTCGGGTTAGCAAACCGAGTTGGCTCGGGTTAGCAAACCGAGTCTACTCGGGTTAGCAAACCGAGTTGACTCGGGTTAGCAAACCGAGTTGACTCGGGTTAGTAGACCGAGTTAACTCGGGTTAGTAGACCGAGTTAACTCGCGTTAGCAAACCGAGTTGACTCGGGTTGGTAGACCGAGTTAACTCGGGTTAGCAAACCGAGTTGACTCGGGTTAGCAAACCGAGTTGACTCGGGTTAGCAGACCGAGTTGACTCGGATTAGCAGACCGAGTTGACTCGGGTTAGTAAACCGAGTTGACTCGGGTTGGTAGACCGAGTTAACTCGGGTTAGCAAACCGAGTTGACTCGGGTTAGCAAACTGAGTTGACTCGGGTTAGCAAACCGAGTTGACTCGGGTTAGCAAACCGAGATGACTCGGGTTAGCAAACCGAGTTGACTCGGGTTAGCAAACCGAGTTGACTCGGGTTAATAGACCGAGTTGACTCGGGTTAGCAGACCGAGTTGACTCGGGTTGGTAGACCGAGTTAACTCGGGTTAGCAAACCGAGTTGACTCGGGTTAGCAGACCGAGTTGACTAGGGTTGGTAGACCGAGTTAACTCGGGTTAGCAAACTGAGTTGACTCGGGTTAGCAAACCGAGTTGACTCGGGTTAGTAGATCGAGTTAACTCGGGTTAGCAAACGGAGTTGACTCGGGTTAGTAAACCGAGTTGACTCGGGTAAGCAAACCGAGTTGACTCGGGTTAGCAAACCGAGTTGACTCGGGTTAGAAAACCGAGTTGACTCGGGTTAGCAAACCGAGTTGACTCGGGTTAACAGACCGAGTTGACTCGGGTTAGCAGACCGAGTTGACTCGGGTTGGTAGACCGAGTTAACTCGGGTTAGCAAACCGAGTTGACTCGGGTTAGCAAACCGAGTTGACTCGGGTTAGCAAACCGAGTTGACTCGGGTTAGCAAACCGAGTTGACTCGGGTTAGGAAACCGAGTTGACTCGGGTTAGCAAACTAAGTTGACTCGGGTTAGCAAACCGAGTTGACTCGGGTTAGCAAACCGAGTTGACTCGGGTTAGCAAACCGAGTTGACTCGGGTTAGCAAACCGAGTTGACTCGGGTTAGCAAACCGAGTTGACTCTGGTTAGCAAACCGAGTTGACTCGGGTTAGCAAAGCGAGTTGACTCGGGTTAGCAAACCGAGTTGACTCGGGTTAGCAGACCGAGTTGACTCGGGTTGGTAGACCGAGTTGACTCGGGTTGGTAGACCGAGTTAACTCGGGTTAGTAGACCGAGTTGACTCGGGTTAGCAAACCGAGTTGACTCGGGTTAGTAGACCGAGTTAACTCGGGTTAGCAAACCGAGTTGACTCGGCTTAGCAAACCGAGTTGACTCGGGTTAGCAAACTGAGTTGACTCGGGTTAGCAAACCGAGTTGGCTCGGGTTAGCAAACCGAGTCTACTCGGGTTAGCAAACCGAGTTGACTCGGGTTAGCAAACCGAGTTGACTCGGGTTAGTAGACCGAGTTAACTCGGGTTAGTAGACCGAGTTAACTCGGGTTAGCAAACCGAGTTGACTCGGGTTGGTAGACCGAGTTAACTCGGGTTAGCAAACCGAGTTGACTCGGGTTAGCAAACCGAGTTGACTCGGGTTAGCAGACCGAGTTGACTCGGGTTAGCAGACCGAGTTGACTCGGGTTAGCAGACCGAGTTGACTCGGGTTAGCAGACCGAGTTGACTCGGGTTAGTAAACCGAGTTGACTCGGGTAAGCAAACCGAGTTGACTCGGGTTAGCAAACCGAGTTGACTCTGGTTAGCAAACCGAGTCTACTCGGGTTACCAAACCGAGTTGACTCGGGTTAGCAAACCGAGTTGACTCGGGTTAGTAGACCGAGTTAACTCGGGTTAGCAAACCGAGTTGACTCGGGTTAGCAAACCGAGTTGACTCGGGTTAGCAAACCGAGTTGACTCGGGTTAGCAAACCGAGTTGACTTGGGTTGGTAGACCGAGTTGACTCGGGTTAGCAAACCGAGTTTACTCGGGTTAGCAAACCGAGTTGACTCGGGTTAGCAAACCGAGTTGACTCGGGCTAGCATACCGAGATGACTCGGGTTAGCAGACCGAGTTGACTCGGGTTGGTAGACCGAGTTAACTCGGGTTAGCAAACCGAGATGACTCGGGTTAGCAAACCGAGTTGACTCGGGTTAGCAGACCGAGTTGACTCGGGTTAGCAGACCGAGTTGACTCGGGTTAGCAGACCGAGTTGACTCGGGTTAGTAAACCGAGTTGACTCGGGTTAGTAGACCGAGTTAACTCGGGTTAGCAAACCGAGATAACTCGGGTTAGCAAACCGAGTTGACTCGGGTTAGCAAACCGAGTTGACTCGGGTTGGCAGACCGAGTTGACTCGGGTTTTCAAACCGAGATGACTCGGGTTAGCAAACCGAGTTGACTCGGGTTAGAAAACCGAGTTGACTCGGGTTAGCAAACCGAGTTGACTCGGGTTAACAGACCGAGTTGACTCGGGTTAGCAGACCGAGTTGACTCGGGTTGGTAGACCGAGTTAACTCGGGTTAGCAAACCGAGTTGACTCGGGTTAGCAGACCGAGTTGACTCGGGTTGGTAGACCGAGTTAACTCGGGTTAGCAAACCGAGTTGACTCGGGTTAGCAAACTGAGTTGACTCGGGTTAGCAAACCGAGTTGACTCGGGTTAGCAAACCGAGTTGACTCGGGTTAGTAGATCGAGTTAACTCGGGTTAGCAAACGGAGTTGACTCGGGTTAGTAAACCGAGTTGACTCGGGTAAGCAAACCGAGTTGACTCGGGTTAGCAAACCGAGTTGACTCGGGTTAGAAAACCGAGTTGACTCGGGTTAGCAAACCGAGTTGACTCGGGTTAACAGACCGAGTTGACTCGGGTTAGCAGACCGAGTTGACTCGGGTTGGTAGACCGAGTTAACTCGGGTTAGCAAACCGAGTTGACTCGGGTTAGCAAACCGAGTTGACTCGGGTTAGGAAACCGAGTTGACTCGGGTTAGCAAACTAAGTTGACTCGGGTTAGCAAACCGAGTTGACTCGGGTTAGCAGACCGAGTTGACTCGGGTTAGTAAACCGAGTTGACTCGGGTTAGCAAACCGAGTTGACTCGGGTTAGCAAACCGAGTTGACTCGGGTTAGCAGACCGAGTTGACTCGGGTTAGCAAATCGAGTTGACTCGGGTTAGCAAACCGAGTTGACTCGGGTTAGCAGACCGAGTTGACTCGGGTTAGCAAACCGAGTTGACTCGGGTTAGCAAACCGAGTTGACTCGGGTTCGCAAACCGAGTTGACTCGGGTTAGTAGACCGAGTTAACTCGGGTTAGCAAACCGAGTTGACTCGGGTTGGTAGACCGAGTTAACTCGGGTTAGCAAACCGAGTTGACTCGGGTTAGCAAACCGAGTTGACTCGGGTTAGCAAACCGAGTTGACTCGGGTTAGCAAACCGAGTTGACTCGGGTAAGCAAACCGAGTTGACTCTGGTTAGCAAACCGAGTCTACTCGGGTTACCAAACCGAGTTGACTCGGGTTAGCAAACCGAGTTGACTCGGGTTAGTAGACCGAGTTAAATCGGGTTAGCAAACCGAGTTGACTCGGGTTAGCAAACCGAATTGACTCGGGTTAGCAAACCGAGTTGACTCAGGTTAGTAAACCGAGTTGACTCGGGTTAGTAGACCGAGTTAACTCGGGTTAGCAAACCGAGATAACTCGGGTTAGCAAACCGAGTTGACTCGGGTTAGCAAACCGAGTTGACTCGGGTTAGTAGATCGAGTTAACTCGGGTTAGCAAACGGAGTTGACTCGGGTTAGTAAACCGAGTTGACTCGGGTTAGCAAACCGAGTTGACTCGGGTTAGCAGACCGAGTTGACTCGGGTTAGCAGACCGAGTTGACTTGGGTTGGTAGACCGAGTTGACTCGGGTTAGCAAACCGAGTTGACTCGGGCTAGCAAACCGAAATGACTCGGGCTAGCAGACCGAGTTGACTCATGTTGGTAGACCGAGTTAACTCGGGTTAGCAAACCGAGTTGACTCGGGTTAGCAGACCGAGTTGACTCGGGTAAGCAGACCGAGTTGACTCGGGTTAGTAAACCGAGTTGACTCGGGTTAGTAGACCGAGTTAACTCGAGTTAGCAAACCGAGATAACTCGGGTTAGCAAACCGAGTTGACTCGGGTTAGCAAACCGAGTTGACTCGGGTTGGCAGACCGAGTTAACTCGGGTTAGCAAACCGAGTTGACTCGGGTTAGCAAACCGAGTTGACTCGGGTTAGCAAACCGAGTTGACTCGGGTTAGAAAACCGAGTTGACTCGGGTTAGAAAACCGAGTTGACTCGGGTTAGAAAACCGAGTTGACTCGGGTTAGCAAACCGACTTGACTCGGGTTAACAGACCGAGTTGACTCGGGTTAGCAGACCAAGTTGACTCGGGTTGGTAGACCGAGTTAACTCGCGTTAGCAAACCGAGTTGACTCGGGTTAGCAAACCGAGTTGACTCGGGTTAGCAGACCGAGTTGACTCGGGTTGGTAGACCGAGTAAACTCGGGTTAGCAAACCGAGTTGACTCGGGTTAGCAAACTGAGTTGACTCGGGTTAGCAAACCGAGTTGACTCGGGTTAGCAAACCGAGTTGACTCGGGTTAACAGACCGAGTTGACTCGGGTTAGCAGACCGAGTTGACTCGGGTTGGTAGACCGAGTTAACTCGGGTTAGCAAACCGAGTTGACTCGGGTTAGCAGACCGAGTTGACTCGGGTTGGTAGACCGAGTTAACTCGGGTTAGCAAACCGAGTTGACTCGGGTTAGCAAACTGAGTTGACTCGGGTTAGCAAACCGAGTTGACTCGGGTTAGTAGATCGAGTTAACTCGGGTTAGCAAACGGAGTTGACTCGGGTTAGCAAACCGAGTTGACTCGGGTTAGCAGACCGAGTTGACTCGGGTTAGCAGACCGAGTTGACTCGGGTTAGCAGACCGAGTTGACTCGGGTTAGTAAACCGAGTTGACTCGGGTTAGTAGACCGAGTTAACTCGGGTTAGCAAACCGAGATAACTCGGGTTAGCAAACCGAGTTGACTCGGGTTAGCAAACCGAGTTGACTCGGGTTAGCAAACCGAGTTGACTCGGGTTAGTAGACCGAGTTAACTCGGGTTAGCAAACCGAGTTGACTCGGGTTAGCAGACCGAGTTGACTCGGGTTGGTAGACCGAGTTAACTCGGGTTAGCAAACCGAGTTGACTCTGGTTAGCAAACCGAGTTGACTCGGGTTAGCAAAGCGAGTTGACTCGGGTTAGCAAACCGAGTTGACTCGGGTTAGCAGACCGAGTTGACTCGGGTTGGTAGACCGAGTTGACTCGGGTTGGTAGACCGAGTTAACTCGGGTTAGCAAACCGAGTTGACTCGGGTTAGTAGACCGAGTTAACTCGGGTTAGCAAACCGAGTTGACTCGGGTTAGCAAACCGAGTTGGCTCGGGTTAGCAAACCGAGTTGGCTCGGGTTAGCAAACCGAGTCTACTCGGGTTAGCAAACCGAGTTGACTCGGGTTAGCAAACCGAGTTGACTCGGGTTAGCAAACCGAGTTGACTCGGGTTAGTAGACCGAGTTAACTCGGGTTAGTAGACCGAGTTAACTCGGGTTAGCAAACCGAGTTGACTCGGGTTGGTAGACCGAGTTAACTCGGGTTAGCAAACCGAGTTGACTCGGGTTAGCAAACCGAGTTGACTCGGGTTAGCAGACCGAGTTGACTCGGGTTAGCAGACCGAGTTGACTCGGGTTAGTAAACCGAGTTGACTCGGGTTAGCAAACCGAGTTGACTCTGGTTAGCAAACCGAGTTGACTCGGGTTAGCAAACCGAGTTGACTCGGGTTAGCAAACCGAGTTGACTCGGGTTGGTAGACCGAGTTAACTCGGGTTAGCAAACCGAGTTGACTCGGGTTAGCAAACTGAGTTGACTCGGGTTAGCAAACCGAGTTGACTCGGGTTAGTAGATCGAGTTAACTCGGGTTAGCAAACGGAGTTGACTCGGTTTAGTAAACCGAGTTGACTCGGGTAAGCAAACCGAGTTGACTCGGGTTAGCAAACCGAGTTGACTCGGGTTAGAAAACCGAGTTGACTCGGGTTAGCAAACCGAGTTGACTCGGGTTAACAGACCGAGTTGACTCGGGTTAGCAGACCGAGTTGACTCGGGTTGGTAGACCGAGTTAACTCGGGTTAGCAAACCGAGTTGACTCGGGTTAGCAAACCGAGTTGACTCGGGTTAGCAAACCGAGTTGACTCGGGTTAGCAAACCGAGTTGACTCGGGTTAGGAAACCGAGTTGACTCGGGTTAGCAAACTAAGTTGACTCGGGTTAGCAAACCGAGTTGACTCGGGTTAGCAAACCGAGTTGACTCGGGTTAGCAAACCGAGTTGACTCGGGTTAGCAAACCGAGTTGACTCTGGTTAGCAAACCGAGTTGACTCGGGTTAGCAAAGCGAGTTGACTCGGGTTAGCAAACCGAGTTGACTCGGGTTAGCAGACCGAGTTGACTCGGGTTGGCAGACCGAGTTGACTCGGGTTGGTAGACCGAGTTAACTCGGGTTAGCAGACCGAGTTGACTCGGGTTAGCAAACCGAGTTGACTCGGGTTAGTAGACCGAGTTAACTCGGGTTAGCAAACCGAGTTGACTCGGCTTAGCAAACCGAGTTGACTCGGGTTAGCAAACTGAGTTGACTCGGGTTAGCAAACCGAGTTGGCTCGGGTTAGCAAACCGAGTCTACTCGGGTTAGCAAACCGAGTTGACTCGGGTTAGCAAACCGAGTTGACTCGGGTTAGTAGACCGAGTTAACTCGGGTTAGTAGACCGAGTTAACTCGGGTTAGCAAACCGAGTTGACTCGGGTTGGTAGACCGAGTTAACTCGGGTTAGCAAACCGAGTTGACTCGGGTTAGCAAACCGAGTTGACTCGGGTTAGCAGACCGAGTTGACTCGGGTTAGCAGACCGAGTTGACTCGGGTTAGCAGACCGAGTTGACTCGGGTTAGTAAACCGAGTTGACTCGGGTAAGCAAACCGAGTTGACTCGGGTTAGCAAACCGAGTTGACTCTGGTTAGCAAACCGAGTCTACTCGGGTTACCAAACCGAGTTGACTCGGGTTAGCAAACCGAGTTGACTCGGGTTAGTAGACCGAGTTAACTCGGGTTAGCAAACCGAGTTGACTCGGGTTAGCAAACCGAGTTGACTCGGGTTAGCAAACCGAGTTGACTCGGGTTAGCAAACCGAGTTGACTCGGGTTAGCAAACCGAGTTGACTTGGGTTGATAGACCGAGTTGACTCGGGTTAGCAAACCGAGTTTACTCGGGTTAGCAAACCGAGTTGACTCGGGTTAGCAAACCGAGTTGACTCGGGCTAGCATACCGAGATGACTCGGGTTAGCAGACCGAGTTGACTCGGGTTGGTAGACCGAGTTAACTCGGGTTAGCAAACCGAGATGACTCGGGTTAGCAAACCGAGTTGACTCGGGTTAGCAGACCGAGTTGACTCGGGTTAGCAGACCGAGTTGACTCGGGTTAGCAGACCGAGTTGACTCGGGTTAGCAGACCGAGTTGACTCGGGTTAGTAAACCGAGTTGACTCGGGTTAGTAGACCGAGTTAACTCGGGTTAGCAAACCGAGATAACTCGGGTTAGCAAACCGAGTTGACTCGGGTTAGCAAACCGAGTTGACTCGGGTTAGAAAACCGAGTTGACTCGGGTTAGAAAACCGAGTTGACTCGGGTTAGCAAACCGAGTTGACTCGGGTTAACAGACCGAGTTGACTCGGGTTAGCAGACCAAGTTGACTCGGGTTGGTAGATCGAGTTAACTCGCGTTAGCAAACCGAGTTGACTCGGGTTAGCAAACCGAGTTGACTCGGGTTAGCAGACCGAGTTGACTCGGGTTGGTAGACCGAGTAAACTCGGGTTAGCAAACCGAGTTGACTCGGGTTAGCAAACTGAGTTGACTCGGGTTAGCAAACCGAGTTGACTCGGGTTAGCAAACCGAGTTGACTCGGGTTAACAGACCGAGTTGACTCGGGTTAGCAGACCGAGTTGACTCGGGTTGGTAGACCGAGTTAACTCGGGTTAGCAAACCGAGTTGACTCGGGTTAGCAGACCGAGTTGACTCGGGTTGGTAGACCGAGTTAACTCGGGTTAGCAAACCGAGTTGACTCGGGTTAGCAAACTGAGTTGACTCGGGTTAGCAAACCGAGTTGACTCGGGTTAGTAGATCGAGTTAACTCGGGTTAGCAAACGGAGTTGACTCGGGTTAGTAAACCGAGTTGACTCGGGTTAGCAGACCGAGTTGACTCGGGTTAGCAGACCGAGTTGACTCGGGTTAGCAGACCGAGTTGACTCGGGTTAGCAGACCGAGTTGACTCGGGTTAGTAAACCGAGTTGACTCGGGTTAGTAGACCGAGTTAACTCGGGTTAGCAAACCGAGATAACTCGGGTTAGCAAACCGAGTTGACTCGGGTTAGCAAACCGAGTTGACTCGGGTTGGCAAACCGAGTTGACTCGGGTTAGCAAACCGAGTTGACTCGGGTTAGCAAACCGAGTTGACTCGGGTTAGTAGACCGAGTTAACTCGGGTTAGCAAACCGAGTTGACTCGGGTTAGCAGACCGAGTTGACTCGGGTTGGTAGACCGAGTTAACTCGGGTTAGCAAACCGAGTTGACTCTGGTTAGCAAACCGAGTTGACTCGGGTTAGCAAAGCGAGTTGACTCGGGTTAGCAAACCGAGTTGACTCGGGTTAGCAGACCGAGTTGACTCGGGTTGGTAGACCGAGTTGACTCGGGTTGGTAGACCGAGTTAACTCGGGTTAGCAAACCGAGTTGACTCGGGTTAGTAGACCGAGTTAACTCGGGTTAGCAAACCGAGTTGACTCGGGTTAGCAAACCGAGTTGACTCGGGTTAGCAAACCGTGTTGACTTGGGTTGGTAGACCGAGTTGACTCGGGTTAGCAAACCGAGTTGACTCGGGTTAGCAAACCGAGTTGACTCGGGTTAGCAAACCGAGTTGACTCGGGTTAGTAGACCGAGTTAACTCGGGTTAGTAGACCGAGTTAACTCGGGTTAGTAGACCGAGTTAACTCGGGTTAGCAAACCGAGTTGACTCGGGTTGGTAGACCGAGTTAACTCGGGTTAGCAAACCGAGTTGACTCGGGTTAGCAAACCGAGTTGACTCGGGTTAGCAGACCGAGTTGACTCGGGTTAGCAGACCGAGTTGACTCGGGTTAGTAAACCGAGTTGACTCGGGTTAGCAAACCGAGTTGACTCTGGTTAGCAAACCGAGTCTACTCGGGTTACCAAACCGAGTTGACTCGGGTTAGTAGACCGAGTTAACTCGGGTTAGTAGACCGAGTTAACTCGGGTTAGCAAACCGAGTTGACTCGGGTTGGTAGACCGAGTTAACTCGGGTTAGCAAACCGAGTTGACTCGGGTTAGCAAACCGAGTTGACTCGGGTTAGCAGACCCAGTTGACTCGGGTTAGCAGACCGAGTTGACTCGGGTTAGTAAACCGAGTTGACTCGGGTTAGCAAACCGAGTTGACTCTGGTTAGCAAACCGAGTCTACTCGGGTTACCAAACCGAGTTGACTCGGGTTAGCAAACCGAGTTGGCTCGGGTTAGTAGACCGAGTTAACTCGGGTTAGCAAACCGAGTTGACTCGGGTTAGCAAACCGAGTTGACTCGGGTTAGCAAACCGAGTTGACTCGGGTTAGCAAACCGAGTTGACTTGGGTTGGTAGACCGAGTTGACTCGGGTTAGCAAACCGAGTTGACTCAGGTTAGCAAACCGAGTTGACTCGGGTTAGCAAACCGAGTTGACTCGGGTTAGCAAACCGAGTTGACTCGGGCTAGCAAACCGAGTTGACTCGGGTTAGCAGACCGAGTTGACTCGGGTTGGTAGACCGAGTTAACTCGGGTTAGCAAACCGAGTTGACTCGGGTTGGCAAACCGAGTTGACTCGGGTTAGCAAACCGAGTTGACTCGGGTTAGCAAACCGAGTTGACTCGGGTTAGCAAACCGAGTTGACTCGGGTTAGCAAACCGAGTTGACTCGGGTTAGCAAACCGAGTTGACTCGGGTTAACAGACCGAGTTGACTCCGAGTTGACTCGGGTTGGTAGAACGAGTTAACTCGGGTTAGCAAACCGAGTTGACTCGGGTTAGCAAACCGAGTTGACTCGGGTTAGCAAACCGAGTTGACTCGGGTTAGCAGACCGAGTTGACTCGGGTTGGTAGACCGAGTTAACTCGGGTTAGCAAACCGAGTTGACTCGGGTTAGCAGACCGAGTTGACTCGGGTTGGTAGACCGAGTTAACTCGGGTTAGCAAACCGAGTTGACTCGGGTTAGCAAACTGAGTTGACTCGGGTTAGCAAACCGAGTTGACTCGGGTTAGTAGATCGAGTTAACTCGGGTTAGCAAACGGAGTTGACTCGGGTTAGTAAACCAAGTTGACTCGGGTAAGCAAACCGAGTTGACTCGGGTCAGCAAACCGAGTTGACTCGGGTTAGAAAACCGAGTTGACTCGGGTTAGCAAACCGAGTTGACTCGGGTTAACAGACCGAGTTGACTCGGGTTAGCAGACCGAGTTGACTCGGGTTGGTAGACCGAGTTAACTCGGGTTAGCAAACCGAGTTGACTCGGGTTAGCAAACCGAGTTGACTCGGGTTAGCAAACCGAGTTGACTCGGGTTAGCAAACCGAGTTGACTCGGGTTAGGAAACCGAGTTGACTCGGGTTAGCAAACTAAGTTGACTCGGGTTAGCAAACCGAGTTGACTCGGGTTAGCAAACCGAGTTGACTCGGGTTAGCAAACCGAGTTGACTCGGGTTAGCAAACCGAGTTGACTCTGGTTAGCAAACCGAGTTGACTCGGGTTAGCAAAGCGAGTTGACTCGGGTTAGCAAACCGAGTTGACTCGGGTTAGCAGACCGAGTTGACTCGGGTTGGTAGACCGAGTTGACTCGGGTTGGTAGACCGAGTTAACTCGGGTTAGCAGACCGAGTTGACTCGGGTTAGCAAACCGAGTTGACTCGGGTTAGTAGACCGAGTTAACTCGGGTTAGCAAACCGAGTTGACTCGGCTTAGCAAACCGAGTTGACTCGGGTTAGCAAACTGAGTTGACTCGGGTTAGCAAACCGAGTTGGCTCGGGTTAGCAAACCGAGTCTACTCGGGTTAGCAAACCGAGTTGACTCGGGTTAGCAAACCGAGTTGACTCGGGTTAGTAGACCGAGTTAACTCGGGTTAGTAGACCGAGTTAACTCGGGTTAGCAAACCGAGTTGACTCGGGTTAGTAGACCGAGTTAACTCGGGTTAGCAAACCGAGTTGACTCGGGTTAGCAAACCGAGTTGACTCGGGTTAGCAAACCGAGTTGACTCGGGTTAGCAAACCGAGTTGACTTGGGTTGGTAGACCGAGTTGACTCGGGTTAGCAAACCGAGTTGACTCGGGCTAGCAAACCGAGTTGACTCGGGTTAGCAGACCGAGTTGACTCGGGTTGGTAGACCGAGTTAACTCGGGTTAGCAAACCGAGTTAACTCGGGTTAGCAAACCGAGTTGACTCGGGTTAGCAAACCGAGTTGACTCGGGTTAGCAAACCGAGTTGACTCGGGTTAGCAAACCGAGTTGACTTGGGTTGGTAGACCGAGTTGACTCGGGTTAGCAAACCGAGTTTACTCGGGTTAGCAAACCGAGTTGACTCGGGTTAGCAAACCGAGTTGACTCGGGCTAGCATACCGAGATGACTCGGGTTAGCAGACCGAGTTGACTCGGGTTGGTAGACCGAGTTAACTCGGGTTAGCAAACCGAGATGACTCGGGTTAGCAAACCGAGTTGACTCGGGTTAGCAGACCGAGTTGACTCGGGTTGGTAGACCGAGTTAACTCGGGTTAGCAAACCGAGTTGACTCGGGTTGGCAAACCGAGTTGACTCGGGTTAGCAAACCGAGTTGACTCGGGTTAGCAAACCGAGTTGACTCGGGTTAGCAAACCGAGTTGACTCGGGTTAGCAAACCGAGTTGACTCGGGTTAGCAAACCGAGTTGACTCGGGTTAACAGACCGAGTTGACTCCGAGTTGACTCGGGTTGGTAGAACGAGTTAACTCGGGTAAGCAAACCGAGTTGACTCGGGTTAGCAAACCGAGTTGACTCGGGTTAGCAAACCGAGTTGACTCGGGTTAGCAGACCGAGTTGACTCGGGTTAGCAGACCGAGTTGACTCGGGTTGGTAGACCGAGTTAACTCGGGTTAGCAAACCGAGTTGACTCGGGTTAGCAGACCGAGTTGACTCGGGTTGGTAGACCGAGTTAACTCGGGTTAGCAAACCGAGTTGACTCGGGTTAGCAAACTGAGTTGACTCGGGTTAGCAAACCGAGTTGACTCGGGTTAGTAGATCGAGTTAACTCGGGTTAGCAAACGGAGTTGACTCGGGTTAGTAAACCGAGTTGACTCGGGTAAGCAAACCGAGTTGACTCGGGTCAGCAAACCGAGTTGACTCGGGTTAGAAAACCGAGTTGACTCGGGTTAGCAAACCGAGTTGACTCGGGTTAACAGACCGAGTTGACTCGGGTTAGCAGACCGAGTTGACTCGGGTTGGTAGACCGAGTTAACTCGGGTTAGCAAACCGAGTTGACTCGGGTTAGCAAACCGAGTTGACTCGGGTTAGCAAACCGAGTTGACTCGGGTTAGCAAACCGAGTTGACTCGGGTTAGGAAACCGAGTTGACTCGGGTTAGCAAACTAAGTTGACTCGGGTTAGCAAACCGAGTTGACTCGGGTTAGCAAACCGAGTTGACTCGGGTTAGCAAACCGAGTTGACTCGGGTTAGCAAACCGAGTTGACTCGGGTTAGCAAACCGAGTTGACTCGGGTTAGCAAAGCGAGTTGACTCGGGTTAGCAAACCGAGTTGACTCGGGTTAGCAGACCGAGTTGACTCGGGTTGGTAGACCGAGTTGACTCGGGTTGGTAGACCGAGTTAACTCGGGTTAGCAGACCGAGTTGACTCGGGTTAGCAAACCGAGTTGACTCGGGTTAGTAGACCGAGTTAACTCGGGTTAGCAAACCGAGTTGACTCGGCTTAGCAAACCGAGTTGACTCGGGTTAGCAAACTGAGTTGACTCGGGTTAGCAAACCGAGTTGGCTCGGGTTAGCAAACCGAGTCTACTCGGGTTAGCAAACCGAGTTGACTCGGGTTAGCAAACCGAGTTGACTCGGGTTAGTAGACCGAGTTAACTCGGGTTAGTAGACCGAGTTAACTCGGGTTAGCAAACCGAGTTGACTCGGGTTAGTAGACCGAGTTAACTCGGGTTAGCAAACCGAGTTGACTCGGGTTAGCAAACCGAGTTGACTCGGGTTAGCAAACCGAGTTGACTCGGGTTAGCAAACCGAGTTGACTTGGGTTGGTAGACCGAGTTGACTCGGGTTAGCAAACCGAGTTGACTCGGGCTAGCAAACCGAGTTGACTCGGGTTAGCAGACCGAGTTGACTCGGGTTGGTAGACCGAGTTAACTCGGGTTAGCAAACCGAGTTAACTCGGGTTAGCAAACCGAGTTGACTCGGGTTAGCAAACCGAGTTGACTCGGGTTAGCAAACCGAGTTGACTCGGGTTAGCAAACCGAGTTGACTTGGGTTGGTAGACCGAGTTGACTCGGGTTAGCAAACCGAGTTTACTCGGGTTAGCAAACCGAGTTGACTCGGGTTAGCAAACCGAGTTGACTCGGGCTAGCATACCGAGATGACTCGGGTTAGCAGACCGAGTTGACTCGGGTTGGTAGACCGAGTTAACTCGGGTTAGCAAACCGAGATGACTCGGGTTAGCAAACCGAGTTGACTCGGGTTAGCAGACCGAGTTGACTCGGGTTAGCAGACCGAGTTGACTCGGGTTAGCAGACCGAGTTGACTCGGGTTAGCAGACCGAGTTGACTCGGGTTAGTAAACCGAGTTGACTCGGCTTAGTAGACCGAGTTAACTCGGGTTAGCAAACCGAGATAACTCGGGTTAGCAAACCGAGTTGACTCGGGTTAGCACACCGAGTTGACTCGGGTTGGCAGACCGAGTTGACTCGGGTTTTCAAACCGAGATGACTCGGGTTAGCAAACCGAGTTGACTCGGGTTAGAAAACCGAGTTGACTCGGGTTAGCAAACCGAGTTGACTCGGGTTAACAGACCGAGTTGACTCGGGTTAGCAGACCGAGTTGACTCGGGTTGGTAGACCGAGTTAACTCGGGTTAGCAAACCGAGTTGACTCGGGTTAGCAGACCGAGTTGACTCGGGTTGGTAGACCGAGTTAACTCGGGTTAGCAAACCGAGTTGACTCGGGTTAGCAAACTGAGTTGACTCGGGTTAGCAAACCGAGTTGACTCGGGTTAGCAAACCGAGTTGACTCGGGTTAGCAAACCAAGTTGACTCGGGTTAGTAGATCGAGTTAACTCGGGTTAGCAAACGGAGTTGACTCGGGTTAGTAAACCGAGTTGACTCGGGTAAGCAAACCGAGTTGACTCGGGTTAGCAAACCGAGTTGACTCGGGTTAGAAAACCGAGTTGACTCGGGTTAGCAAACCGAGTTGACTCGGGTTAACAGACCGGGTTGACTCGGGTTAGCAGACCGAGTTGACTCGGGTTGGTAGACCGAGTTAACTCGGGTTAGCAAACCGAGTTGACTCGGGTTAGCAAACCGAGTTGACTCGGGTTAGCAAACTAAGTTGACTCGGGTTAGCAAACCGAGTTGACTCGGGTTAGCAAACCGAGTTGACTCGGGTTAGCAAACCGAGTTGACTCGGGTTAGCAGACCGAGTTGACTCGGGTTAGTAAACCGAGTTGACTCGGGTTAGCAAACCGAGATGACTCGGGTTAGCAAACCGAGTTGACTCGGGTTAGCAGACCGAGTTGACTCGGGTTAGCAGACCGAGTTGACTCGGGTTAGCAGACCGAGTTGACTCGGGTTAGCAGACCGAGTTGACTCGGGTTAGCAGACCGAGTTGACTCGGGTTAGTAAACCGAGTTGACTCGGGTTAGCAAACCGAGTTGACTCGGGTAAGCAAACCGAGTTGACTCTGGTTAGCAAACCGAGTCTACTCGGGTTACCAAACCGAGTTGACTCGGGTTAGCAAACCGAGTTGACTCGGGTTAGTAGACCGAGTTAAATCGGGTTAGCAAACCGAGTTGACTCGGGTTAGCAAACCGAGTTGACTCGGGTTAGCAAACCGAGTTGACTCGGGTTAGCAAACCGAGTTGACTCGGGTTAGCAAACCGAGTTGACTCGGGTTAGCAAACCGAGTTGACTCGGGTTAACAGACCGAGTTGACTCCGAGTTGACTCGGGTTGGTAGAACGAGTTAACTCGGGTTAGCAAACTGAGTTGACTCGGGTTAGCAAACCGAGTTGACTCGGGTTAGCAAACCGAGTTGACTCGGGTTAGCAGACCGAGTTGACTCGGGTTAGCAAACCGAGTTGACTCGGGTTAGCAAACCGAGTTGACTCGGGTTAGCAGACCGAGTTGACTCGGGTTAGCAAACCGAGTTGACTCGGGTTAGCAAACCGAGTTGACTCGGGTTAGCAAACCGAGTTGACTCGGGTTAGCAAACCGAGTTGACTCGGGTTAGCAAACCGAGTTGACTCGGGTTAGTAGACCGAGTTAACTCGGGTTAGCAAACCGAGTTGACTCGGGTTGGTAGACCGAGTTAACTCGGGTTAGCAAACCGAGTTGACTCGGGTTAGCAAACCGAGTTGACTCGGGTTAGCAAACCGAGTTGACTCGGGTTAGCAAACCGAGTTGACTCGGGTTAGCAGACCGAGTTTACTCGGGTTAGCAGACCGAGTTGACTCGGGTTAGTAAACCGAGTTGACTCGGGTTAGTAGACCGAGTTTCCTCGGGTTAGCAAACCGAGTTGACTCGGGTTAGCAAACAGAGTTGACTCGGGTTAGCAGATAGAGTTGGCTCGGGTTAGCAGACCGAGTTGACTCAGGTTAGTAAACCGAGTTGACTCGGGTTAGTAGACCGAGTTAACTCGGGTTAGCAAACCGAGATAACTCGGGTTAGCAAACCGAGTTGACTCGGGTTAGCAAACCGAGTTGACTCGGGTTGGCAAACCGAGTTGACTCGGGTTAGCAAACCGAGTTGACTCGGGTTAGCAAACCGAGTTGACTCGGGTTAGCAAACCGAGTTGACTCGGGTTAGTAGATCGAGTTAACTCGGGTTAGCAAACGGAGTTGACTCGGGTTAGTAAACCGAGTTGACTCGGGTTAGCAAACCGAGTTGACTCGGGTTAGCAGACCGAGTTGACTCGGGTTAGCAGACCGAGTTGACTTGGGTTGGTAGACCGAGTTGACTCGGGTTAGCAAACCGAGTTGACTCGGGTTAGCAAACCGAGTTGACTCGGGCTAGCACACCGAAATGACTCGGGTTAGCAGACCGAGTTGACTCGGGTTGGTAGACCGAGTTAACTCGGGTTAGCAAACCGAGTTGACTCGGGTTAGCAGACCGAGTTGACTCGGGTAAGCAGACCGAGTTGACTCGGGTTAGTAAACCGAGTTGACTCGGGTTAGTAGACCGAGTTAACTCGGGTTAGCAAACCGAGATAACTCGGGTTAGCAAACCGAGTTGACTCGGGTTAGCAAACCGAGTTGACTCGGGTTGGCAGACCGAGTTAACTCGGGTTAGCAAACCGAGTTGACTCGGGTTAGCAAACCGAGTTGACTCGGGTTAGCAAACCGAGTTGACTCGGGTTAGAAAACCGAGTTGACTCGGGTTAGAAAACCGAGTTGACTCGGGTTAGCAAACCGAGTTGACTCGGGTTAACAGACCGAGTTGACTCGGGTTAGCAGACCAAGTTGACTCGGGTTGGTAGACCGAGTTAACTCGCGTTAGCAAACCGAGTTGACTCGGGTTAGCAAACCGAGTTGACTCGGGTTAGCAGACCGAGTTGACTCGGGTTGGTAGACCGAGTAAACTCGGGTTAGCAAACCGAGTTGACTCGAGTTAGCAAACTGAGTTGACTCGGGTTAGCAAACCGAGTTGACTCGGGTTAGCAAACCGAGTTGACTCGGGTTAACAGACCGAGTTGACTCGGGTTAGCAGACCGAGTTGACTCGGGTTGGTAGACCGAGTTAACTCGGCGAGTTAACTCGGGTTAGCAAACCGAGTTGACTCGGGTTAGCAGACCGAGTTGACTCGGGTTGGTAGACCGAGTTAACTCGGGTTAGCAAACCGAGTTGACTCGGGTTAGCAAACTGAGTTGACTCGGGTTAGCAAACCGAGTTGACTCGGGTTAGTAGATCGAGTTAACTCGGGTTAGCAAACGGAGTTGACTCGGGTTAGTAAACCGAGTTGACTCGGGTTAGCAGACCGAGTTGACTCGGGTTAGCAGACCGAGTTGACTCGGGTTAGTAAACCGAGTTGACTCGGGTTAGTAGACCGAGTTGACTCGGGTTAGCAGACCGAGTTGACTCGGGTTGGTAGACCGAGTTAACTCGGGTTAGCAAACCGAGTTGACTCGGGTTAGCAGACCGAGTTGACTCGGGTTGGTAGACCGAGTTAACTCGGGTTAGCAAACCGAGTTGACTCGGGTTAGCAAACTGAGTTGACTCGGGTTAGCAAACCGAGTTGACTCGGGTTAGTAGATCGAGTTAACTCGGGTTAGCAAACGGAGTTGACTCGGGTTAGTAAACCGAGTTGACTCGGGTTAGCAGACCGAGTTGACTCGGGTTAGCAGACCGAGTTGACTCGGGTTAGTAAACCGAGTTGACTCGGGTTAGTAGACCGAGTTAACTCGGGTTAGCAAACCGAGATAACTCGGGTTAGCAAACCGAGTTGACTCGGGTTAGCAAACCGAGTTGACTCGGGTTGGCAAACCGAGTTGACTCGGGTTAGCAAACCGAGTTGACTCGGGTTAGCAAACCGAGTTGACTCGGGTTAGTAGACCGAGTTAACTCGGGTTAGCAAACCGAGTTGACTCGGGTTAGCAGACCGAGTTGACTCGGGTTGGTAGACCGAGTTAACTCGGGTTAGCAAACCGAGTTGACTCTGGTTAGCAAACCGAGTTGACTCGGGTTAGCAAAGCGAGTTGACTCGGGTTAGCAAACCGAGTTGACTCGGGTTAGCAGACCGAGTTGACTCGGGTTGGTAGACCGAGTTGACTCGGGTTGGTAGACCGAGTTAACTCGGGTTAGCAAACCGAGTTGACTCGGGTTAGTAGACCGAGTTAACTCGGGTTAGCAAACCGAGTTGACTCGGGTTAGCAAACCGAGTTGGCTCGGGTTAGCAAACCGAGTTGGCTCGGGTTAGCAAACCGAGTCTACTCGGGTTAGCAAACCGAGTTGACTCGGGTTAGCAAACCGAGTTGACTCGGGTTAGTAGACCGAGTTAACTCGGGTTAGTAGACCGAGTTAACTCGGGTTAGCAAACCGAGTTGGCTCGGGTTAGCAAACCGAGTTGGCTCGGGTTAGCAAACCGAGTTGGCTCGGGTTAGCAAACCGAGTCTACTCGGGTTAGCAAACCGAGTTGACTCGGGTTAGCAAACCGAGTTGACTCGGGTTAGCAAACCGAGTTGACTCGGGTTGGTAGACCGAGTTAACTCGGGTTAGCAAACCGAGTTGACTCGGGTTAGCAAACCGAGTTGACTCGGGTTAGCAGACCGAGTTGACTCGGGTTAGCAGACCGAGTTGACTCGGGTTAGTAAACCGAGTTGACTCGGGTTAGCAAACCGAGTTGACTCTGGTTAGCAAACCGAGTCTACTCGGGTTACCAAACCGAGTTGACTCGGGTTAGCAAACCGAGTTGACTCGGGTTAGTAGACCGAGTTAACTCGGGTTAGCAAACCGAGTTGACTCGGGTTAGCAAACCGAGTTGACTCGGGTTAGCAAACCGAGTTGACTTGGGTTGGTAGACCGAGTTGACTCGGGTTAGCAAACCGAGTTGACTCGGGTTAGCAAACCGAGTTGACTCGGGTTAGCAAACCGAGTTGACTCGGGTTAGCAAACCGAGTTGACTCGGGTTAGCAAACCGAGTTGACTCGGGCTAGCAAACCGAGTTGACTCGGGTTAGCAGACCGAGTTGACTCGGGTTGGTAGACCGAGTTAACTCGGGTTAGCAAACCGAGTTGACTCGGGTTGGCAAACCGAGTTGACTCGGGTTAGCAAACCGAGTTGACTCGGGTTAGCAAACCGAGTTGACTCGGGTTAGCAAACCGAGTTGACTCGGGTTAGCAAACCGAGTTGACTCGGGTTAGCAAACCGAGTTGACTCGGGTTAACAGACCGAGTTGACTCCGAGTTGACTCGGGTTGGTAGAACGAGTTAACTCGGGTTAGCAAACCGAGTTGACTCGGGTTAGCAAACCGAGTTGACTCGGGTTAGCAGACCGAGTTGACTCGGGTTAGCAAACCGAGTTGACTCGGGTTAGCAAACCGAGTTGACTCGGGTTCGCAAACCGAGTTGACTCGGGTTAGTAGACCGAGTTAACTCGGGTTAGCAAACCGAGTTGAGTCGGGTTGGTAGACCGAGTTAACTCGGGTTAGCAAACCGAGTTGACTCGGGTTAGCAAACCGAGTTGACTCGGGTTAGCAAACCGAGTTGACTCGGGTTAGCAAACCGAGTTGACTCGGGTTAGCAGACCGAGTTTACTCGGGTTAGCAGACCGAGTTGACTCGGGTTAGTAAACCGAGTTGACTCGGGTTAGTAGACCGAGTTTACTCGGGTTAGCAAACCGAGTTGACTCGGGTTAGCAAACAGAGTTGACTCGGGTTAGCAGATAGAGTTGGCTCGGGTTAGCAGACCGAGTTGACTCAGGTTAGTAAACCGAGTTGACTCGGGTTAGCAAACCGAGTTGACTCGGGTTAGCAAACCGAGTTGACTCGGGTTGGCAAACCGAGTTGACTCGGGTTAGAAAACCGAGTTGACTCGGGTTAGCAAACCGAATTGACTCGGGTTAGCAGACCGAGTTGACTCGGGTTAGCAAACCGAGTTGACTCGGGTTAGCAAACCGAGTTGACTCGGGTTAGCAAACCGAGTTGACTCGGGTTCGCAAACCGAGTTGACTCGGGTTAGTAGACCGAGTTAACTCGGGTTAGCAAACCGAGTTGAGTCGGGTTGGTAGACCGAGTTAACTCGGGTTAGCAAACCGAGTTGACTCGGGTTAGCAAACCGAGTTGACTCGGGTTAGCAAACCGAGTTGACTCGGGTTAGCAGACCGAGTTTACTCGGGTTAGCAGACCGAGTTGACTCGGGTTAGTAAACCGAGTTGACTCGGGTTAGTAGACCGAGTTTACTCGGGTTAGCAAACCGAGTTGACTCGGGTTAGCAAACAGAGTTGACTCGGGTTAGCAGATAGAGTTGGCTCGGGTTAGCAGACCGAGTTGACTCAGGTTAGTAAACCGAGTTGACTCGGGTTAGCAAACCGAGTTCACTCGGGTTAGCAAACCGAGTTCACTCGGGTTAGTAGACCGAGTTAACTCGGGTTAGCAAACCGAGTTGACTCGGGTTAGCAAACCGAGTTCACTCGGGTTAGGAAACCGAGTTGACTCGGGTTAGCAAACTAAGTTGACTCGGGTTAGCAAACCGAGTTGACTCGGGTTAGCAAACCGAGTTGACTCGGGTTAGCAAGCCGAGTTGACTCGGGTTAGCAAACCGAGTTGACTCGGGTTGGTAGACCGAGTTAGCTCGGGTTAGCAAACCGAGTTGACTCGGGTTAGCAAACCGAGTTGACTCGGGTTAGCAAACCGAGTTCACTCGGGTTAGGAAACCGAGTTGACTCGGGTTAGCAAACTAAGTTGACTCGGGTTAGCAAACCGAGTTGACTCGGGTTAGCAAACCGAGTTGACTCGGGTTAGCAAGCCGAGTTGACTCGGGTTAGCAAACCGAGTTGACTCGGGTTAGCAAAGCGAGTTGACTCGGGTTAGCAAACCGAGTTGACTCGGGTTAGCAGACCGAGTTGACTCGGGTTGGTAGACCGAGTTGCCTCGGGTTGGTAGACCGAGTTAACTCGGGTAAGCAGACCGAGTTCACTCGGGTTAGCAAACCGAGTTGACTCGGGTTAGTAGACCGAGTTAACTCGGGTTAGCAAACCGAGTTGACTCGGGTTAGCAAACCGAGTTGACTCGGGTTAGCAAACCGAGTTGACTCGGGTTAGCAAACCGAGTTGACTCGGGTTAGCAAACCGAGTTGACTCGGGTTAGTAGACTGAGTTGACTCGGCTTGGTAGACCGAGTTAACTCGGGTTAGCAAACCGAGTTGACTCGGGTTAGCAAACCGAGTTGACTCGGGTTAACAGACCGAGTTGACTCGGGTTAGCAGACCGAGTTGACTCGGGTTGGTAGACCGAGTTAACTCGGGTTAGCAAACCGAGTTGACTCGGGTTAGCAGACCGAGTTGACTCGGGTTGGTAGACCGAGTTAACTCGGGTTAGCAAACCGAGTTGACTCGGGTTAGCAAACTGAGTTGACTCGGGTTAGCAAACCGAGTTGACTCGGGTTAGTAGATCGAGTTAACTCGGGTTAGCAAACGGAGTTGACTCGTGTTAGCAGACCGAGTTGACTCGGGTTAGCAAACCGAGTTGACTCGGGTTAGCAAACCGAGTTGACTCGGGTTAGCAGATCGAGTTGACTCGGGTTGGTAGACCGAGTTAACTCGGGTTAGCAAACCGAGTTGACTCGGGTTAGCAAACTGAGTTGACTCGGGTTAGCAAACCGAGTTGACTCGGGTTAGTAGATCGAATTAACTCGGGTTAGCAAACGGAGTTGACTCGGGTTAGCAAACCGAGTTGACTCGGGTTAGCAAACCGAGTTGACTCGGGTTAGCAAACCGAGTTGACTCGGGCTAGAAAAACGAGTTGACTCGGGTTAGCAGACCGAGTTGACTCGGGTTAGTAGATCGAGTTAACTCGGGTTAGCAAACGGAGTTGACTCGGGTTAGTAAACCGAGTTGACTCGGGTTAGCAGACCGAGTTGACTCGGGTTAGCAGACCGAGTTGACTCGGGTTAGCAGACCGAGTTGACTCGGGTTAGTAAACCGAGTTGACTCGGGTTAGTAGACCGAGTTAACTCGGGTTAGCAAACCGAGATAACTCGGGTTAGCAAACCGAGTTGACTCGGGTTAGCAAACCGAGTTGACTCGGGTTGGCAAACCGAGTTGACTCGGGTTAGCAAACCGAGTTGACTCGGGTTAGCAAACCGAGTTGACTCGGGTTAGTAGACCGAGTTAACTCGGGTTAGCAAACCGAGTTGACTCGGGTTAGCAGACCGAGTTGACTCGGGTTGGTAGACCGAGTTAACTCGGGTTAGCAAACCGAGTTGACTCTGGTTAGCAAACCGAGTTGACTCGGGTTAGCAAAGCGAGTTGACTCGGGTTAGCAAACCGAGTTGACTCGGGTTAGCAGACCGAGTTGACTCGGGTTGGTAGACCGAGTTGACTCGGGTTGGTAGACCGAGTTAACTCGGGTTAGCAGACCGAGTTGACTCGGGTTAGCAAACCGAGTTGACTCGGGTTAGTAGACCGAGTTAACTCGGGTTAGCAAACCGAGTTGACTCGGGTTAGCAAACCGAGTTGGCTCGGGTTAGCAAACCGAGTTGGCTCGGGTTAGCAAACCGAGTCTACTCGGGTTAGCAAACCGAGTTGACTCGGGTTAGCAAACCGAGTTGACTCGGGTTAGTAGACCGAGTTAACTCGGGTTAGTAGACCGAGTTAACTCGGGTTAGCAAACCGAGTTGACTCGGGTTGGTAGACCGAGTTAACTCGGGTTAGCAAACCGAGTTGACTCGGGTTAGCAAACCGAGTTGACTCGGGTTAGCAGACCGAGTTGACTCGGGTTAGCAGACCGAGTTGACTCGGGTTAGTAAACCGAGTTGACTCGGGTTAGCAAACCGAGTTGACTCTGGTTAGCAAACCGAGTCTACTCGGGTTACCAAACCGAGTTGACTCGGGTTAGCAAACCGAGTTGACTCGGGTTAGTAGACCGAGTTAACTCGGGTTAGCAAACCGAGTTGACTCGGGTTAGCAAACCGAGTTGACTCGGGTTAGCAAACCGAGTTGACTCGGGTTAGCAAACCGAGTTGACTTGGGTTGGTAGACCGAGTTGACTCGGGTTAGCAAACCGAGTTGACTCGGGTTAGCAAACCGAGTTGACTCGGGCTAGCAAACCGAGTTGACTCGGGTTAGCAGACCGAGTTGACTCGGGTTGGTAGACCGAGTTAACTCGGGTTAGCAAACCGAGTTAACTCGGGTTAGCAAACCGAGTTGACTCGGGTTGGCAAACCGAGTTGACTCGGGTTAGCAAACCGAGTTGACTCGGGTTAGCAAACCGAGTTGACTCGGGTTAGCAAACCGAGTTGACTCGGGTTAGTAGATCGAGTTAACTCGGGTTAGCAAACGGAGTTGACTCGGGTTAGTAAACCGAGTTGACTCGGGTTAGCAAACCGAGTTGACTCGGGTTAGCAGACGGAGTTGACTCGGGTTAGCAGACCGAGTTGACTTGGGTTGGTAGACCGAGTTGACTCGGGTTAGCAAACCGAGTTGACTCGGGTTAGCAAACCGAGTTGACTCGGGCTAGCAAACCGAGTTGACTCGGGTTAGCAGACCGACTTGACTCGGGTTGGTAGACCGAGTTAACTCGGGTTAGCAAACCGAGTTGACTCGGGTTAGCAAACCGAGTTGACTCGGGTTAGCAGACCGAGTTGACTCGGTTAAGCAGACCGAGTTGACTCGGGTTAGCAGACCGAGTTGACTCGGGTTAGTAAACCGAGTTGACTCGGGTTAGCAGACCGAGTTGACTCGGGTTAGTAAACCGAGTTGACTCGGGTTAGTAGACCGAGTTGACTCGGGTTAACAAACCGAGATAACTCGGGTTAGCAAACCGAGTTGACTCGGGTTAGCAAACCGAGTTGACTCGGGTTGGCAGACCGAGTTGACTCGGGTTAGCAAACCGAGATGACTCGGGTTAGCAAACCGAGTTGACTCGGGTTAGAAAACCGAGTTGACTCGGGTTAGCAAACCGAGTTGACTCGGGTTAACAGACCGAGTTGACTCGGGTTAGCAGACCGAGTTGACTCGGGTTGGTAGACCGAGTTAACTCGGGTTAGCAAACCGAGTTGACTCGGGTTAGCAGACCGAGTTGACTCGGGTTGGTAGACCGAGTTAACTCGGGTTAGCAAACCGAGTTGACTCGGGTTAGCAAACCGAGTTGACTCGGGTTAGCAAACCGAGTTGACTCGGGTTAGCAAACCGAGTTGACTCGGGTTAGCAGACCGAGTTGACTCGGGTTGGTAGACCGAGTTGACTCGGGTTGGTAGACCGAGTTAACTCGGGTTAGCAGACCGAGTTGACTCGGGTTAGCAAACCGAGTTGACTCGGGTTAGTAGACCGAGTTAACTCGGGTTAGCAAACCGAGTTGACTCGGCTTAGCAAACCGAGTTGACTCGGGTTAGCAAACTGAGTTGACTCGGGTTAGCAAACCGAGTTGGCTCGGGTTAGCAAACCGAGTCTACTCGGGTTAGCAAACCGAGTTGACTCGGGTTAGCAAACCGAGTTGACTCGGGTTAGTAGACCGAGTTAACTCGGGTTAGTAGACCGAGTTAACTCGGGTTAGCAAACCGAGTTGACTCGGGTTGGTAGACCGAGTTAACTCGGGTTAGCAAACCGAGTTGACTCGGGTTAGCAAACCGAGTTGACTCGGGTTAGCAGACCGAGTTGACTCGGGTTAGCAGACCGAGTTGACTCGGGTTAGTAAACCGAGTTGACTCGGGTTAGCAAACCGAGTTGACTCTGGTTAGCAAACCGAGTCTACTCGGGTTACCAAACCGAGTTGACTCGGGTTAGCAAACCGAATTGACTCGGGTTAGTAGACCGAGTTAACTCGGGTTAGCAAACCGAGTTGACTCGGGTTAGCAAACCGAGTTGACTCGGGTTAGCAAACCGAGTTGACTCGGGTTAGCAAACCGAGTTGACTCGGGTTAGCAAACCGAGTTGACTCGGGTTAGCAAACCGAGTTGACTTGGGTTGGTAGACCGAGTTGACTCGGGTTAGCAAACCGAGTTGACTCGGGTTAGCAAACCGAGTTGACTCGGGTTAGCAAACCGAGTTGACTCGGGTTAGCAAACCGAGTTGACTCGGGCTAGCAAACCGAGTTGACTCGGGTTAGCAGACCGAGTTGACTCGGGTTGGTAGACCGAGTTAACTCGGGTTAGCAAACCGAGATGACTCGGGTTAGCAAACCGAGTTGACTCGGGTTAGCAGACCGAGTTGACTCGGGTTAGCAGACCGAGTTGACTCGGGTTAGTAAACCGAGTTGACTCGGGTAAGTAGACCGAGTTAACTCGGGTTAGCAAGCCGAGATAACTCGGGTTAGCAAACCGAGTTGACTCGGGTTAGCAAACCGAGTTGACTCGGGTTGGCAGACCGAGTTGACTCGGGTTAGCAAACCGAGATGACTCGGGTTAGCAAACCGAGTTGACTCGGGTTAGAAAACCGAGTTGACTCGGGTTAGCAAACCGAGTTGACTCGGGTTAACAGACCGAGTTGACTCGGGTTAGCAGACCGAGTTGACTCGGGTTGGTAGACCGAGTTAACTCGGGTTAGCAAACCGAGTTGACTCGGGTTAGCAGACCGAGTTGACTCGGGTTGGTAGACCGAGTTAACTCGGGTTAGCAAACCGAGTTGACTCGGGTTAGCAAACTGAGTTGACTCGGGTTAGCAAACCGAGTTGACTCGGGTTAGCAAACAGAGTTGACTCGGGTTAGTAGATCGAGTTAACTCGGGTTAGTAGATCGAGTTAACTCGGGTTAGCAAACGGAGTTGACTCGGGTTAGTAAACCGAGTTGACTCGGGTAAGCAAACCGAGTTGACTCGGGTTAGCAAACCGAGTTGACTCGGGTTAGAAAACCGAGTTGACTCGGGTTAGAAAACCGAGTTGACTCGGGTTAACAGACCGAGTTGACTCGGGTTAGCAGACCGAGTTGACTCGGGTTGGTAGACCGAGTTAACTCGGGTTAGCAAACCGAGTTGACTCGGGTTAGCAAACCGAGTTGACTCGGGTTAGCAAACCGAGTTGACTCGGGTTAGCAAACCGAGTTGACTCGGGTTAGCAAACCGAGTTGACTCGGGTTAGCAAACCGAGTTGACTCGGGTTAGCAAACCGAGTTGACTCGGGTTAGGAAACCGAGTTGACTCGGGTTAGCAAACTGAGTTGACTCGGGTTAGCAAACCGAGTTGACTCGGGTTAGCAGACCGAGTTGACTCGGGTTAGTAAACCGAGTTGACTCGGGTTAGCAAACCGAGTTGACTCGGGTTAGCAAACCGAGTTGACTCGGGTTAGCAGACCGAGTTGAGTCGGGTTAGTAAACCGAGTTGACTCGGGTTAGCAAACCGAGTTGACTCTGGTTAGCAAACCGAGTCTACTCGGGTTACCAAACCGAGTTGACTCGGGTTAGCAAACCGAGTTGACTCGGGTTAGTAGACCGAGTTAACTCGGGTTAGCAAACCGAGTTGACTCGGGTTAGCAAACCGAGTTGACTCGGGTTAGCAGACCGAGTTGACTCGGGTTAGCAGACCGAGTTGACTCGGGTTAGTAAACCGAGTTGACTCGGGTTAGTAAACCGAGTTGACTCGGGTTAGCAAACCGAGTTGACTCGGGTTAGCAAACCGAGTTGACTCGGGTTAGCAAACCGAGTTGACTCGGGTTAGCAGACCAAGTTGACTCGGGTTAGCAGACCGAGTTTACTCGGGTTAGCAGACCGAGATGACTCGGGTTAGCAAACCGAGTTGACTCGGGTTAGCAAACCGAGTTGACTCGGGTTAGCAAACCGAGTTGACTCGGGTTAGCAAACCGAGTTGACTCGGGTTAGCAAACCGAGTTGACTCGGGTTAGTAGACCGAGTTAACTCGGGTTAGCAAACCGAGTTGACTCGGGTCGGTAGACCGAGTTAACTCGGGTAAGCAAACCGAGATAACTCGGGTTAGCAAACCGAGTTGACTTGGGTTAGCAAACCGAGTTGACTCGGGTTGGCAAACCGAGTTGACTCGGGTTAGCAAACCGAGTTGACTCGGGTTAGCAAACCGAGTTGACTCGGGTTAGCAAACCGAGTTGACTCGGGTTAGCAAACCGAGTTGACTCGGGTTAGCAAACCGAGTTGACTCGGGTTAGCAAACCGAGTACTCTGGTTAGCAAACCGAGTTGACTCGGGTTAGCAAAGCGAGTTGACTCGGGTAAGCAAACCGAGTTGACTCGGGTTAGCAGACCGAGTTGACTCGGGTTGGTAGACCGAGTTGACTCGGGTTAGCAAACCGAGTTGACTCGGGTTAGCAGACCGAGTTGACTCGGGTTGGTAGACCGAGTTGACTCGGGTTGGTAGACCGAGTTAACTCGGGTTAGCAGACCTAGTTGACTCGGGTTAGCAAACCGAGTTGACTCGGGTTAGTAGACCGAGTTAACTCGGGTTAGCAAACCGAGTTGACTCGGCTTAGCAAACCGAGTTGACTCGGGTTAGCAAACTGAGTTGACTCGGGTTAGCAAACCGAGTCTACTCGGGTTAGCAAACCGAGTTGACTCGGGTTAGCAAACCGAGTTGACTCGGGTTAGTAGACCGAGTTAACTCGGGTTAGTAGACCGAGTTAACTCGGGTTAGCAAACCGAGTTGACTCGGGTTGGTAGACCGAGTTAACTCGGGTTAGCAAACCGAGTTGACTCGGGTTAGCAAACCGAGTTGACTCGGGTTAGCAGACCAAGTTGACTCGGGTTAGCAGACCGAGTTGACTCGGGTTAGTAAACCGAGTTGACTCGGGTTAGCAAACCGAGTTGACTCTGGTTAGCAAACCGAGTCTACTCGGGTTACCAAACCGAGTTGACTCGGGTTAGCAAACCGAGTTGACTCGGGTTAGTAGACCGAGTTAACTCGGGTTAGCAAACCGAGTTGACTCGGGTTAGCAAACCGAGTTGACTCGGGTTAGCAAACCGAGTTGACTCGGGTTAGCAAACCGAGTTGACTCGGGTTAGCAAACCGAGTTGACTTGGGCTAGCAAACCGAGTTGACTCGGGTTAGCAGACCGAGTTGACTCGGGTTGGTAGACCGAGTTAACTCGGGTTAGCAAACCGAAATGACTCGGGTTAGCAAACCGAGTTGACTCGGGTTAGCAGACCGAGTTGACTCGGGTTAGCAGACCGAGTTGACTCGGGTAAGCAGACCGAGTTGACTCGGGTTAGCAGACCGAGTTGACTCGGGTTAGTAAACCGAGTTGACTCGGGTTAGTAGACCGAGTTAGCTCGGGTTAGCAAACCAAAATAACTCGGGTTAGCAAACCGAGTTGACTCGGGTTAGCAAACCGAGTTGACTCGGGTTGGCAGACCGAGTTGACTCGGGTTTGCAAACCGAGATGACTCGGGTTAGCAAACCGAGTTGACTCGGGTTAGAAAACCGAGTTGACTCGGGTTAGCAAACCGAGTTGACTCGGGTTAACAGACCGAGTTGACTCGGGTTAGCAGACCGAGTTGACTCGGGTTGGTAGACCGAGTTAACTCGGGTTAGCAAACCGAGTTGACTCGGGTTAGCAGACCGAGTTGACTCGGGTTGGTAGACCGAGTTAACTCGGGTTAGCAAACCGAGTTGACTCGGGTTAGCAAACCGAGTTGACTCGGGTTAGTAGATCGAGTTAACTCGGGTTAGCAAACGGAGTTGACTCGGGTAAGCAAACCGAGTTGACTCGGGTTAGCAAACCGAGTTGACTCGGGTTAGAAAACCGAGTTGACTCGGGTTAGCAAACCGAGTTGACTCGGGTTAACAGACCGAGTTGACTCGGGTTAGCAGACCGAGTTGACTCGGGTTGGTAGACCGAGTTAACTCGAGTTAGCAAACCGAGTTGACTCGGGTTAGCAAACCGAGTTGACTCGGGTTAGCAAACCGAGTTGACTCGGGTTAGCAAACCGAGTTGACTCGGGTTAGCAAACCGAGTTGACTCGGGTTAGCAAACCGAGTTGACTCGGGTTAGGAAACCGAGTTGACTCGGGTTAGCAAACTAAGTTGACTCGGGTTAGCAAACCGAGTTGACTCGGGTTAGCAAACCGAGTTGACTCGGGTTAGCAAACCGAGTTGACTCGGGTTAGCAGACCGAGTTGACTCGGGTTAGCAAACCGAGTTGACTCGGGTTAGCAGACCGAGTTGACTCGGGTTAGTAAACCGAGTTGACTCGGGTTAGCAAACCGAGTTGACTCGGGTTAGCAAACCGAGTTGACTCGGGTTAGCAGACCGAGTTGACTCGGGTTAGCAGACCGAGTTGACTCGGGTTAGTAAACCGAGTTGACTCGGGTTAGCAAACCGAGTTGACTCGGGTTAGCAAACCGAGTTGACTCTGGTTAGCAAACCCAGTCTACTCGGGTTACCAAACCGAGTTGACTCGGGTTAGCAAACCGAGTTGACTCGGGTTAGTAGACCGAGTTAACTCGGGTTAGCAAACCGAGTTGACTCGGATTAGCAGACCGAGTTGACTCGGGTTAGCAGACCGAGTTGACTCGGGTTAGCAGACCGAGTTGACTCGGGTTAGTAAACCGAGTTGACTCGGGTTAGTAAACCGAGTTGACTCGGGTTGGCAGACCGAGTTGACTCGGGTAAGCAGACCGAGTTGACTCGGGTTAGCAGACCGAGTTGACTCGGGTTAGCAGACCGAGTTCACTCGGGTTAGCAGACCTAGTTGACTCGGGTTAGCAAACCGAGTTGACTCGGGTTAGCAAACCGAGTTGACTCGGGTTAGCAAACCGAGTTGACTCGGGTTAGCAAACCGAGTTGACTCGGGTTAGCAAACCGAGTTGACTCGGGTTAGCAAACCGAGTTGACTCGGGTTAGTAGACCGAGTTAACTCGGGTTAGCAAACCGAGTTGACTCGGGTCGGTAGACCGAGTAAACTCGGGTTAGCAAACCGAGATAGCTCGGGTTAGCAAACCGAGTTGACTCGGGTTGGCAAACCGAGTTGACTCGGGTTAGCAAACCGAGTTGACTCGGGTTAGCAAACCGAGTTGACTCGGGTTAGCAGACCGAGTTGACTCGGGTTAGCAAACCGAGTACTCTGGTTAGCAAGCCGAGTTGACTCGGGTTAGCAAACCGAGTTGACTCGGGTTAGCAGACCGAGTTGACTCGGGTTGGTAGACCGAGTTGACTCGGGTTGGTAGACCGAGTTGACTCGGGTTGGTAGACCGAGTTAACTCGGGTTAGTAGACCGAGCTGACTCGGGTTAGCAAACCGAGTTGACTCGGGTTAGCAAACCGAGTTGACTCGGGTTAGCAAACCGAGTTGACTCGGCTTAGCAAACCGAGTTGACTCGGGTTAGCAAACTGAGTTGGCTCGGGTTAGCAAACCTAGTTGGCTCGGGTTAGTAGACCGAGTTGACTCAGGTTAACAAACCGAGTTGACTTGGGTTAGCAGACCGAGTTGACTCGGGTTAGCGAACCGAGTTGACTCGGGTTAGCAAACCGAGTTGACTCGGGTTAGCAAACCGAGTTGACTCGGGTTAGCAGACTGAGTTGACTCGGGTTAGCAGACCGAGTTGACTCGGCTTGGTAGACCGAAATAACTCGGGTTAGCAAACCGAGTTGACTCGGGTTAGCAAACCGAGTTGACTCGGGTTAGCAAACCGAGTCGACTCGGGTTAGCAAACCGAGTTTACTCGGGTTAGCAAACCGAGTTGACTCGGGTTAGCAGACCGAGTTGACTCGGGTTAGTAGACCGAGTTAACTCAGGTTAGCAAACCGAGTTGACTCGGGTTAGCAAACCGAGTTGACTCGGGTTAGCAAACCGAGTTGACTCGGGTTAGCAAACTGAGTTGACTCGGGTTAGCAAACCGAGTTGACTCGGGTTAGCAAACTGAGTTGACTCGGGTTAGCAGACCGAGTTGACTCTGGTTAGCAAACCCAGTCTACTCGGGTTACCAAACCGAGTTGACTCGGGTTAGTAGACCGAGTTAACTCGGGTTAGCAAACCGAGTTGACTCGGATTAGCAGACCGAGTTGACTCGGGTTAGCAGACCGAGTTGACTCGGGTTAGCAGACCGAGTTGACTCTGGTTAGTAAACCGAGTTGACTCGGGTTAGTAAACCGAGTTGACTCGGGTTAGCAAACCGAGTTGACTCGGGTAAGCAGACCGAGTTGACTCGGGTTAGCAGACCGAGTTGACTCGGGTTAGCAGACCGAGTTCACTCGGGTTAGCAGACCTAGTTGACTCGGGTTAGCAAACCGAGTTGACTCGGGTTAGCAAACCGAGTTGACTCGGGTTAGCAAACCGAGTTGACTCGGGTTAGCAAACCGAGTTGACTCGGGTTAGCAAACCGAGTTGACTCGGGTTAGCAAACCGAGTTGACTCGGGTTAGTAGACCGAGTTAACTCGGGTTAGCAAACCGAGTTAACTCGGGTTAGCAAACCGAGTTGACTCGGGTCGGTAGACCGAGTTAACTCGGGTTAGCAAACCGAGATAACTCGGGTTAGCAAACCGAGTTGACTCGGGTTGGCAAACCGAGTTGACTCGGGTTAGCAAACCGAGTTGACTCGGGTTAGCAAACCGAGTTGACTCGGGTTAGCAAACCGAGTTGACTCGGGTTAGCAAACCGAGTACTCTGGTTAGCAAGCCGAGTTGACTCGGGTTAGCAAACCGAGTTGACTCGGGTTAGCAGACCGAGTTGACTCGGGTTGGTAGACCGAGTTGACTCGGGTTGGTAGACCGAGTTGACTCGGGTTGGTAGACCGAGTTAACTCGGGTTAGTAGACCGAGCTGACTCGGGTTAGCAAACCGAGTTGACTCGGGTTAGCAAACCGAGTTGACTCGGGTTAGTAGACCGAGTTAACTCGGGTTAGCAAACCGAGTTGACTCGGCTTAGCAAACCGAGTTGACTCGGGTTAGCAAACTGAGTTGGCTCGGGTTAGCAAACCTAGTTGGCTCGGGTTAGTAGACCGAGTTGACTCAGGTTAACAAACCGAGTTGACTTGGGTTAGCAGACCGAGTTGACTCGGGTTAGCGAACCGAGTTGACTCGGGTTAGCAAACCGAGTTGACTCGGGTTAGCAAACCGAGTTGACTCGGGTTAGCAGACTGAGTTGACTCGGGTTAGCAGACCGAGTTGACTCGGCTTGGTAGACCGAAATAACTCGGGTTAGCAAACCGAGTTGACTCGGCTTAGCAAACCGAGTTGACTCGGGTTAGCAAACTGAGTTGGCTCGGGTTAGCAAACCTAGTTGGCTCGGGTTAGTAGACCAAGTTGACTCAGGTTAACAAACCGAGTTGACTTGGGTTAGCAGACCGAGTTGACTCGGGTTAGCAAACCGAGTTGACTCGGGTTAGTAGACCGAGTTAACTCGGGTTAGCAAACCGAGTTGACTCGGGTTAGCAGACCGAGTTGACTCGGGTTGGTAGACCGAGTTAACTCGGGTTAGCAAACCGAGTTGACTCTGGTTAGCAAACCGAGTTGACTCGGGTTAGCAAAGCGAGTTGACTCGGGTTAGCAAACCGAGTTGACTCGGGTTAGCAGACCGAGTTGACTCGGGTTGGTAGACCGAGTTGACTCGGGTTGGTAGACCGAGTTAACTCGGGTTAGCAGACCGAGTTGACTCGGGTTAGCAAACCGAGTTGACTCGGGTTAGTAGACCGAGTTAACTCGGGTTAGCAAACCGAGTTGACTCGGGTTAGCAAACCGAGTTGGCTCGGGTTAGCAAACCGAGTTGGCTCGGGTTAGCAAACCGAGTCTACTCGGGTTAGCAAACCGAGTAGACTCGGGTTAGCAAACCGAGTTGACTCGGGTTAGTAGACCGAGTTAACTCGGGTTAGTAGACCGAGTTAACTCGGGTTAGCAAACCGAGTTGACTCGGGTTGGTAGACCGAGTTAACTCGGGTTAGCAAACCGAGTTGACTCGGGTTAGCAAACCGAGTTGACTCGGGTTAGCAGACCGAGTTGACTCGGGTTAGCAGACCGAGTTGACTCGGGTTAGTAAACCGAGTTGACTCGGGTTAGCAAACCGAGTTGACTCTGGTTAGCAAACCGAGTCTACTCGGGTTACCAAACCGAGTTGACTCGGGTTAGCAAACCGAGTTGACTCGGGTTAGTAGACCGAGTTAACTCGGGTTAGCAAACCGAGTTGACTCGGGTTAGCAAACCGAGTTGACTCGGGTTAGCAAACCGAGTTGACTCGGGTTAGCAAACCGAGTTGACTTGGGTTGGTAGACCGAGTTGACTCGGGTTAGCAAACCGAGTTGACTCGGGTTAGCAAACCGAGTTGACTCGGGTTAGCAAACCGAGTTGACTCGGGCTAGCAAACCGAGTTGACTCGGGTTAGCAGACCGAGTTGACTCGGGTTGGTAGACCGAGTTAACTCGGGTTAGCAAACCGAGTTAACTCGGGTTAGCAAACCGAGTTGACTCGGGTTAGCAAACCGAGTTGACTCGGGTTAGCAAACCGAGTTGACTCGGGTTAGCAAACCGAGTTGACTCGGGTTAGCAAACCGAGTTGACTCGGGTTAGTAGATCGAGTTAACTCGGGTTAGCAAACGGAGTTGACTCGGGTTAGTAAACCGAGTTGACTCGGGTTAGCAAACCGAGTTGACTCGGGTTAGCAGACGGAGTTGACTCGGGTTAGCAGACCGAGTTGACTTGGGTTGGTAGACCGAGTTGACTCGGGTTAGCAAACCGAGTTGACTCGGGTTAGCAAACCGAGTTGACTCGGGCTAGCAAACCGAGTTGACTCGGGTTAGCAGACCGACTTGACTCGGGTTGGTAGACCGAGTTAACTCGGGTTAGCAAACCGAGTTGACTCGGGTTAGCAAACCGAGTTGACTCGGGTTAGCAGACCGAGTTGACTCGGTTAAGCAGACCGAGTTGACTCGGGTTAGCAGACCGAGTTGACTCGGGTTAGTAAACCGAGTTGACTCGGGTTAGCAGACCGAGTTGACTCGGGTTAGTAAACCGAGTTGACTCGGGTTAGTAGACCGAGTTGACTCGGGTTAACAAACCGAGATAACTCGGGTTAGCAAACCGAGTTGACTCGGGTTAGCAAACCGAGTTGACTCGGGTTGGCAGACCGAGTTGACTCGGGTTAGCAAACCGAGATGACTCGGGTTAGCAAACCGAGTTGACTCGGGTTAGAAAACCGAGTTGACTCGGGTTAGCAAACCGAGTTGACTCGGGTTAACAGACCGAGTTGACTCGGGTTAGCAGACCGAGTTGACTCGGGTTGGTAGACCGAGTTAACTCGGGTTAGCAAACCGAGTTGACTCGGGTTAGCAGACCGAGTTGACTCGGGTTGGTAGACCGAGTTAACTCGGGTTAGCAAACCGAGTTGACTCTGGTTAGCAAACCGAGTTGACTCGGGTTAGCAAAGCGAGTTGACTCGGGTTAGCAAACCGAGTTGACTCGGGTTAGCAGACCGAGTTGACTCGGGTTGGTAGACCGAGTTGACTCGGGTTGGTAGACCGAGTTAACTCGGGTTAGCAGACCGAGTTGACTCGGGTTAGCAAACCGAGTTGACTCGGGTTAGTAGACCGAGTTAACTCGGGTTAGCAAACCGAGTTGACTCGGCTTAGCAAACCGAGTTGACTCGGGTTAGCAAACTGAGTTGACTCGGGTTAGCAAACCGAGTTGGCTCGGGTTAGCAAACCGAGTCTACTCGGGTTAGCAAACCGAGTTGACTCGGGTTAGCAAACCGAGTTGACTCGGGTTAGCAAACCGAGTTGACTCGGGTTAGTAGACCGAGTTAACTCGGGTTAGTAGACCGAGTTAACTCGGGTTAGCAAACCGAGTTGACTCGGGTTGGTAGACCGAGTTAACTCGGGTTAGCAAACCGAGTTGACTCGGGTTAGCAAACCGAGTTGACTCGGGTTAGCAGACCGAGTTGACTCGGGTTAGCAGACCGAGTTGACTCGGGTTAGTAAACCGAGTTGACTCGGGTTAGCAAACCGAGTTGACTCTGGTTAGCAAACCGAGTCTACTCGGGTTACCAAACCGAGTTGACTCGGGTTAGCAAACCGAGTTGACTCGGGTTAGTAGACCGAGTTAACTCGGGTTAGCAAACCGAGTTGACTCGGGTTAGCAAACCGAGTTGACTCGGGTTAGCAAACCGAGTTGACTCGGGTTAGCAAACCGAGTTGACTCGGGTTAGCAAACCGAGTTGACTCGGGTTAGCAAACCGAGTTGACTTGGGTTGGTAGACCGAGTTGACTCGGGTTAGCAAACCGAGTTGACTCGGGTTAGCAAACCGAGTTGACTCGGGTTAGCAAACCGAGTTGACTCGGGCTAGCAAACCGAGTTGACTCGGGTTAGCAGACCGAGTTGACTCGGGTTGGTAGACCGAGTTAACTCGGGTTAGCAAACCGAGATGACTCGGGTTAGCAAACCGAGTTGACTCGGGTTAGCAGACCGAGTTGACTCGGGTTAGCAGACCGAGTTGACTCGGGTTAGTAAACCGAGTTGACTCGGGTAAGTAGACCGAGTTAACTCGGGTTAGCAAGCCGAGATAACTCGGGTTAGCAAACCGAGTTGACTCGGGTTAGCAAACCGAGTTGACTCGGGTTGGCAGACCGAGTTGACTCGGGTTAGCAAACCGAGATGACTCGGGTTAGCAAACCGAGTTGACTCGGGTTAGAAAACCGAGTTGACTCGGGTTAGCAAACCGAGTTGACTCGGGTTAACAGACCGAGTTGACTCGGGTTAGCAGACCGAGTTGACTCGGGTTGGTAGACCGAGTTAACTCGGGTTAGCAAACCGAGTTGACTCGGGTTAGCAGACCGAGTTGACTCGGGTTGGTAGACCGAGTTGACTCGGGTTAGCAAACCGAGTTGACTCGGGTTAGCAAACTGAGTTGACTCGGGTTAGCAAACCGAGTTGACTCGGGTTAGCAAACCGAGTTGACTCGGGTTAGTAGATCGAGTTAACTCGGGTTAGTAGATCGAGTTAACTCGGGTTAGCAAACGGAGTTGACTCGGGTTAGTAAACCGAGTTGACTCGGGTAAGCAAACCGAGTTGACTCGGGTTAGCAAACCGAGTTGACTCGGGTTAGAAAACCGAGTTGACTCGGGTTAGAAAACCGAGTTGACTCGGGTTAACAGACCGAGTTGACTCGGGTTAGCAGACCGAGTTGACTCGGGTTGGTAGACCGAGTTAACTCGGGTTAGCAAACCGAGTTGACTCGGGTTAGCAAACCGAGTTGACTCGGGTTAGCAAACCGAGTTGACTCGGGTTAGCAAACCGAGTTGACTCGGGTTAGCAAACCGAGTTGACTCGGGTTAGCAAACCGAGTTGACTCGGGTTAGGAAACCGAGTTGACTCGGGTTAGCAAACTGAGTTGACTCGGGTTAGCAAACCGAGTTGACTCGGGTTAGCAGACCGAGTTGACTCGGGTTAGTAAACCGAGTTGACTCGGGTTAGCAAACCGAGTTGACTCGGGTTAGCAAACCGAGTTGACTCGGGTTAGCAGACCGAGTTGACTCGGGTTAGCAGACCGAGTTGACTCGGGTTAGTAAACCGAGTTGACTCGGGTTAGCAAACCGAGTTGACTCTGGTTAGCAAACCGAGTCTACTCGGGTTACCAAACCGAGTTGACTCGGGTTAGCAAACCGAGTTGACTCGGGTTAGTAGACCGAGTTAACTCGGGTTAGCAAACCGAGTTGACTCGGGTTAGCAAACCGAGTTGACTCGGGTTAGCAGACCGAGTTGACTCGGGTTAGCAGACCGAGTTGACTCGGGTTAGTAAACCGAGTTGACTCGGGTTAGTAAACCGAGTTGACTCGGGTTAGCAAACCGAGTTGACTCGGGTTAGCAAACCGAGTTGACTCGGGTTAGCAAACCGAGTTGACTCGGGTTAGCAAACCGAGTTGACTCGGGTTAGCAGACCAAGTTGACTCGGGTTAGCAGACCGAGTTTACTCGGGTTAGCAGACCGAGATGACTCGGGTTAGCAAACCGAGTTGACTCGGGTTAGCAAACCGAGTTGACTCGGGTTAGCAAACCGAGTTGACTCGGGTTAGCAAACCGAGTTGACTCGGGTTAGCAAACCGAGTTGACTCGGGTTAGCAAACCGAGTTGACTCGGGTTAGTAGACCGAGTTAACTCGAGTTAGCAAACCGAGTTGACTCGGGTCGGTAGACCGAGTTAACTCGGGTAAGCAAACCGAGATAACTCGGGTTAGCAAACCGAGTTGACTTGGGTTAGCAAACCGAGTTGACTCGGGTTGGCAAACCGAGTTGACTCGGGTTAGCAAACCGAGTTGACTCGGGTTAGCAAACCGAGTTGACTCGGGTTAGCAAACCGAGTTGACTCGGGTTAGCAAACCGAGTACTCTGGTTAGCAAACCGAGTTGACTCGGGTTAGCAAAGCGAGTTGACTCGGGTTAGCAAACCGAGTTGACTCGGGTTAGCAGACCGAGTTGACTCGGGTTGGTAGACCGAGTTGACTCGGGTTAGCAAACCGAGTTGACTCGGGTTAGCAGACCGAGTTGACTCGGGTTGGTAGACCGAGTTGACTCGGGTTGGTAGACCGAGTTAACTCGGGTTAGCAGACCTAGTTGACTCGGGTTAGCAAACCGAGTTGACTCGGGTTAGTAGACCGAGTTAACTCGGGTTAGCAAACCGAGTTGACTCGGCTTAGCAAACCGAGTTGACTCGGGTTAGCAAACTGAGTTGACTCGGGTTAGCAAACCGAGTCTACTCGGGTTAGCAAACCGAGTTGACTCGGGTTAGCAAACCGAGTTGACTCGGGTTAGTAGACCGAGTTAACTCGGGTTAGTAGACCGAGTTAACTCGGGTTAGCAAACCGAGTTGACTCGGGTTGGTAGACCGAGTTAACTCGGGTTAGCAAACCGAGTTGACTCGGGTTAGCAAACCGAGTTGACTCGGGTTAGCAGACCAAGTTGACTCGGGTTAGCAGACCGAGTTGACTCGGGTTAGTAAACCGAGTTGACTCGGGTTAGCAAACCGAGTTGACTCTGGTTAGCAAACCGAGTCTACTCGGGTTACCAAACCGAGTTGACTCGGGTTAGCAAACCGAGTTGACTCGGGTTAGTAGACCGAGTTAACTCGGGTAAGCAAACCGAGTTGACTCGGGTTAGCAAACCGAGTTTACTCGGGTTAGCAAACCGAGTTGACTCGGGTTAGCAAACCGAGTTGACTCGGGTTAGCAAACCGAGTTGACTTGGGCTAGCAAACCGAGTTGACTCGGGTTAGCAGACCGAGTTGACTCGGGTTGGTAGACCGAGTTAACTCGGGTTAGCAAACCGAAATGACTCGGGTTAGCAAACCGAGTTGACTCGGGTTAGCAGACCGAGTTGACTCGGGTAAGCAGACCGAGTTGACTCGGGTTAGCAGACCGAGTTGACTCGGGTTAGTAAACCGAGTTGACTCGGGTTAGTAGACCGAGTTAGCTCGGGTTAGCAAACCAAAATAACTCGGGTTAGCAAACCGAGTTGACTCGGGTTAGCAAACCGAGTTGACTCGGGTTGGCAGACCGAGTTGACTCGGGTTTGCAAACCGAGATGACTCGGGTTAGCAAACCGAGTTGACTCGGGTTAGAAAACCGAGTTGACTCGGGTTAGCAAACCGAGTTGACTCGGGTTAACAGACCGAGTTGACTCGGGTTAGCAGACCGAGTTGACTCGGGTTGGTAGACCGAGTTAACTCGGGTTAGCAAACCGAGTTGACTCGGGTTAGCAGACCGAGTTGACTCGGGTTGGTAGACCGAGTTAACTCGGGTTAGCAAACCGAGTTGACTCGGGTTAGCAAACCGAGTTAACTCGGGTTAGCAAACGGAGTTGACTCGGGTAAGCAAACCGAGTTGACTCGGGTTAGCAAACCGAGTTGACTCGGGTTAGAAAACCGAGTTGACTCGGGTTAGCAAACCGAGTTGACTCGGGTTAACAGACCGAGTTGACTCGGGTTAGCAGACCGAGTTGACTCGGGTTGGTAGACCGAGTTAACTCGAGTTAGCAAACCGAGTTGACTCGGGTTAGCAAACCGAGTTGACTCGGGTTAGCAAACCGAGTTGACTCGGGTTAGCAAACCGAGTTGACTCGGGTTAGCAAACCGAGTTGACTCGGGTTAGCAAACCGAGTTGACTCGGGTTAGGAAACCGAGTTGACTCGGGTTAGCAAACTAAGTTGACTCGGGTTAGCAAACCGAGTTGACTCGGGTTAGCAAACCGAGTTGACTCGGGTTAGCAAACCGAGTTGACTCGGGTTAGCAGACCGAGTTGACTCGGGTTAGCAAACCGAGTTGACTCGGGTTAGCAGACCGAGTTGACTCGGGTTAGTAAACCGAGTTGACTCGGGTTAGCAAACCGAGTTGACTCGGGTTAGCAAACCGAGTTGACTCGGGTTAGCAGACCGAGTTGACTCGGGTTAGCAGACCGAGTTGACTCGGGTTAGTAAACCGAGTTGACTCGGGTTAGCAAACCGAGTTGACTCGGGTTAGCAAACCGAGTTGACTCTGGTTAGCAAACCCAGTCTACTCGGGTTACCAAACCGAGTTGACTCGGGTTAGCAAACCGAGTTGACTCGGGTTAGTAGACCGAGTTAACTCGGGTTAGCAAACCGAGTTGACTCGGATTAGCAGACCGAGTTGACTCGGGTTAGCAGACCGAGTTGACTCGGGTTAGCAGACCGAGTTGACTCGGGTTAGTAAACCGAGTTGACTCGGGTTAGTAAACCGAGTTGACTCGGGTTGGCAGACCGAGTTGACTCGGGTAAGCAGACCGAGTTGACTCGGGTTAGCAGACCGAGTTGACTCGGGTTAGCAGACCGAGTTCACTCGGGTTAGCAGACCTAGTTGACTCGGGTTAGCAAACCGAGTTGACTCGGGTTAGCAAACCGAGTTGACTCGGGTTAGCAAACCGAGTTGACTCGGGTTAGCAAACCGAGTTGACTCGGGTTAGCAAACCGAGTTGACTCGGGTTAGCAAACCGAGTTGACTCGGGTTAGTAGACCGAGTTAACTCGGGTTAGCAAACCGAGTTGACTCGGGTCGGTAGACCGAGTTAACTCGGGTTAGCAAACCGAGATAACTCGGGTTAGCAAACCGAGTTGACTCGGGTTGGCAAACCGAGTTGACTCGGGTTAGCAAACCGAGTTGACTCGGGTTAGCAAACCGAGTTGACTCGGGTTAGCAAACCGAGTTGACTCGGGTTAGCAAACCGAGTACTCTGGTTAGCAAGCCGAGTTGACTCGGGTTAGCAAACCGAGTTGACTCGGGTTAGCAGACCGAGTTGACTCGGGTTGGTAGACCGAGTTGACTCGGGTTGGTAGACCGAGTTGACTCGGGTTGGTAGACCGAGTTAACTCGTGTTAGTAGACCGAGCTGACTCGGGTTAGCAAACCGAGTTGACTCGGGTTAGCAAACCGAGTTGACTCGGGTTAGTAGACCGAGTTAACTCGGGTTAGCAAACCGAGTTGACTCGGCTTAGCAAACCGAGTTGACTCGGGTTAGCAAACTGAGTTGGCTCGGGTTAGCAAACCTAGTTGGCTCGGGTTAGTAGACCGAGTTGACTCAGGTTAACAAACCGAGTTGACTTGGGTTAGCAGACCGAGTTGACTCGGGTTAGCGAACCGAGTTGACTCGGGTTAGCAAACCGAGTTGACTCGGGTTAGCAAACCGAGTTGACTCGGGTTAGCAGACTGAGTTGACTCGGGTTAGCAGACCGAGTTGACTCGGCTTGGTAGACCGAAATAACTCGGGTTAGCAAACCGAGTTGACTCGGGTTAGCAAACCGAGTTGACTCGGGTTAGCAAACCGAGTCGACTCGGGTTAGCAAACCGAGTTTACTCGGGTTAGCAAACCGAGTTGACTCGGGTTAGCAGACCGAGTTGACTCGGGTTAGTAGACCGAGTTAACTCAGGTTAGCAAACCGAGTTGACTCGGGTTAGCAAACCGAGTTGACTCGGGTTAGCAAACCGAGTTGACTCGGGTTAGCAAACTGAGTTGACTCGGGTTAGCAAACCGAGTTGACTCGGGTTAGCAAACTGAGTTGACTCGGGTTAGCAGACCGAGTTGACTCTGGTTAGCAAACCCAGTCTACTCGGGTTACCAAACCGAGTTGACTCGGGTTAGCAAACCGAGTTGACTCGGGTTAGTAGACCGAGTTAACTCGGGTTAGCAAACCGAGTTGACTCGGATTAGCAGACCGAGTTGACTCGGGTTAGCAGACCGAGTTGACTCGGGTTAGCAGACCGAGTTGACTCGGGTTAGTAAACCGAGTTGACTCGGGTTAGTAAACCGAGTTGACTCGGGTTAGCAAACCGAGTTGACTCGGGTAAGCAGACCGAGTTGACTCGGGTTAGCAGACCGAGTTGACTCGGGTTAGCAGACCGAGTTCACTCGGGTTAGCAGACCTAGTTGACTCGGGTTAGCAAACCGAGTTGACTCGGGTTAGCAAACCGAGTTGACTCGGGTTAGCAAACCGAGTTGACTCGGGTTAGCAAACCGAGTTGACTCGGGTTAGCAAACCGAGTTGACTCGGGTTAGCAAACCGAGTTGACTCGGGTTAGCAAACCGAGTTGACTCGGGTTAGTAGACCGAGTTAACTCGGGTTAGCAAACCGAGTTAACTCGGGTTAGCAAACCGAGTTGACTCGGGTCGGTAGACCGAGTTAACTCGGGTTAGCAAACCGAGATAACTCGGGTTAGCAAACCGAGTTGACTCGGGTTGGCAAACCGAGTTGACTCGGGTTAGCAAACCGAGTTGACTCGGGTTAGCAAACCGAGTTGACTCGGGTTAGCAAACCGAGTTGACTCGGGTTAGCAAACCGAGTACTCTGGTTAGCAAGCCGAGTTGACTCGGGTTAGCAAACCGAGTTGACTCGGGTTAGCAGACCGAGTTGACTCGGGTTGGTAGACCGAGTTGACTCGGGTTGGTAGACCGAGTTGACTCGGGTTGGTAGACCGAGTTAACTCGGGTTAGTAGACCGAGCTGACTCGGGTTAGCAAACCGAGTTGACTCGGGTTAGCAAACCGAGTTGACTCGGGTTAGTAGACCGAGTTAACTCGGGTTAGCAGACCGAGTTGACTCGGCTTAGCAAACCGAGTTGACTCGGGTTAGCAAACTGAGTTGGCTCGGGTTAGCAAACCTAGTTGGCTCGGGTTAGTAGACCGAGTTGACTCAGGTTAACAAACCGAGTTGACTTGGGTTAGCAGACCGAGTTGACTCGGGTTAGCGAACCGAGTTGACTCGGGTTAGCAAACCGAGTTGACTCGGGTTAGCAAACCGAGTTGACTCGGGTTAGCAGACTGAGTTGACTCGGGTTAGCAGACCGAGTTGACTCGGCTTGGTAGACCGAAATAACTCGGGTTAGCAAACCGAGTTGACTCGGGTTAGCAAACCGAGTTGACTCGGGTTAGCAAACCGAGTCGACTCGGGTTAGCAAACCGAGTTTACTCGGGTTAGCAAACCGAGTTGACTCGGGTTAGCAGACCGAGTTGACTCGGGTTAGTAGACCGAGTTAACTCAGGTTAGCAAACCGAGTTGACTCGGGTTAGCAAACCGAGTTGACTCGGGTTAGCAAACCGAGTTGACTCGGGTTAGCAAACTTAGTTGACTCGGGTTAGCAAACCGAGTTGACTCGGGTTAGCAAACTGAGTTGACTCGGGTTAGCAAACCGAGGTGACTCGGGTTAACAAACCGAGTTGACTCGGGTTAGTAGATCGAGTTAACTCGGGTTAGCAAACGGAGTTGACTCGGGTTAGTAAACCGAGTTGACTCGGGTTAGTAAATCGAGTTGAGTCGGGTTAGTAAACCGAGTTGACTCGGGTTAGTAAACCGAAGTGACTCGGCTTAGCAAACCGAGTTGACTCGGGTTAGCAAACTGAGTTGACTCGGGTTAGCAAACCGAGTTGACTCGGGTTAGCAAACCGAGTTGACTCGGGTTAGGAAACCGAGTTGACTCGGGTTAGCAAACTAAGTTGACTCGGGTTAGCAAACCGAGTTGACTCGGGTTAGCAAACCGAGTTGACTCGGGTTAGCAAACCGAGTTGACTCGGGTTAGTAGACCGAGTTAACTCGGGTTAGCAAACCGAGTTGACTCGGCTTAGCAAACCGAGTTGACTCGGGTTAGCAAACTGAGTTGACTCGGGTTAGCAAACCGAGTTGGCTCGGGTTAGTAGACCGAGTTGACTCGGGTTAGAAAACCGAGTTGACTCAGGTTAGCAGACCGAGTTGACTCGGGTTAGCAAACCGAGTTGACTCGGGTTAGCAAAGCGAGTTGACTCGGGTTAGCAAACCGAGTTGACTCGGGTTAGCAGACCGAACTGACTCGGGTTGGTAGACCGAGCTCACTCGGGCTGGTAGACCGAGTTAACTCGGGTTAGCAGACCGAGTTGACTCAGGTTAGCAAACCGAGTTGACTCGGGTTAGCAGACCGAGTTGACTCGGGTTGGTAGACCGAGTTGACTCGGTTTGGTAGACCGAGTTAACTCGGGTTAGCAAACCGAGTTGACTCGGGTTAGCAAACCGAGTTGACTCTGTTTAGCAAACCGAGTCTACTCGGGTTATTAAACCGAGTTGACTCGGGTTAGCAAACCGAGTTGACTCGGGTTAGCAAACCGAGTTGACTCGGGCTAGCAAACCGAGTTGACTCGGGTTAGCAGACCGAGTTGACTCGGGTTGGTAGACCGAGTTAACTCGGGTTAGCAAACCGAGTTGACTCGGGTTAGCAGACCGAGTTGACTCGGGTTAGCAGACCGAGTTGACTCGGGTTCGTAAACCGAGTTTACTCGGGTTAGTAGACTGAGTTAACTCGGGTTAGCAAACCGAGATAACTCGGGTTAGCAAACCGAGTTGACTCGGGTTGGCAGACCGAGTTGACTCGGGTTAGCAAACCGAGTTGACTCGGGTTAGCAAACCGAGTTGACTCGGGTTAGCAAACCGAGTTGACTCTGGTTAGCAAACCGAGTCTACTCAGGTTAGCAAACCGAGTTGACTCGGGTTAGCAAACCGAGTTGACTCGGGTTAGCAAACCGAGTTGACTCGGGTTAGTAGACCGAGTTAACTCGGGTTAGCAAACCGAGTTGACTCGGGTTAGCAAACCGAGTTGACTCGGGTTAGCAAACCGAGTTGACTCGGGTTAGCAAACCGAGTTGACTCGGGTTAACAGACCGAGTTGACTCGGGTTAGCAGACTGAGTTGACACGGGTTAGCAGACCGAGTTGACTCGGGTTAGCAAACCGAGTTGACTCGGGTTAGCAAACCGAGTTGACTCGGGTTAGCAAACCGAGTTGACTCGGGTTAGCAGACCGAGTTGACTCGGGTTAGCAGACCGAGTTGACTCGGGTTAGCAAACCGAGTTGATTCTGGTTAGCAAACCGAGTTGACTCGGGTTAGCAAACCGAGTTGACTCGGGTTAGTAGACCGAGTTAACTCGGGTTAGCAAACCGAGTTGACTCGGGTTGGTAGACCGACTTAACACGGGTTAGCTAACCGAGTTGACTCGGGTTAGCAGACCGAGTTGACTCGGGTTAGCAGACCGAGTTGACTCGGGTTAGTAAACCGAGTTGACTCGGGTTAGTAGATCGAGTTAACTCGGGTTAGCAAACCGAGTGGACTCGGGTTAGCAAACCGAGTTGACTCGGGTTAGCAGACCGAGTTGACTCGGGTTAGCAGACCGAGTTGACTCGGGTTAGCAGACCGAGTTGACTCGGGTTAGTAAACCGAGTTGACTCGGGTTAGTAGACCGAGTTAACTCGGGTTAGCAAACCGAGATAACACGGGTTAGCAAACCGAGTTGACTCGGGTTAGCAAACCGAGTTGACTCGGGTTGGCAAACCGAGTTGACTCGGGTTAGCAAACCGAGTTGACTCGGGTTAGCAAACCGAGTTGACTCGGGTTAGTAGATCGAGTTAACTCGGGTTAGCAAACGGAGTTGACTCGGGTTAGTAAACCGAGTTGACTCGGGTTAGCAAACCGAGTTGACTCGGGTTAGCAGACGGAGTTGACTCGGGTTAGCAGACCGAGTTGACTTGGGTTGGTAGACCGAGTTGACTCGGGTTAGCAAACCGAGTTGACTCGGGTTAGCAAACCGAGTTGACTCGGGTTAGCAAACCGAGTTGACTCGGGCTAGCAAACCGAGTTGACTCGGGTTAGCAGACCGAGTTGACTCGGGTTGGTAGACCGAGTTAACTCGGGTTAGCAAAGCGAGTTGACTCGGGTTAGCAAACCGAGTTGACTCGGGTTAGCAGACCGAGTTGACTCGGTTTAGCAGACCGAGTTGACTCGGGTTAGCAGACCGAGTTGACTCGGGTTAGTAAACCGAGTTGACTCGGGTTAGTAAACCGAGTTGACTCGGGTTAACAGACCGAGTTAACTCGGGTTAGCAAACCGAGATAACTCGGGTTAGCAAACCGAGTTGACTCGGGTTGGCAGACCGAGTTGACTCAAGTTAGCAAACCGAGATGACTCGGGTTAGCAAACCGAGTTGACTCGGGTTAGAAAACCGAGTTGACTCGGGTTAGAAAACCGAGTTGACTCGGGTTAGAAAACCGAGTTGACTCGGGTTAGCAAACCGAGTTGACTCGGGTTAATAGACCGAGTTGACTCGGGTTAGCAGACCGAGTTGACTCGGGTTGGTAGACCGAGTTAACTCGGGTTAGCAAACCGAGTTGACTCGGGTTAGCAGACCGAGTTGACTCGGGTTGGTAGACCGAGTTAACTCGGGTTAGCAAACCGAGTTGACTCGGGTTAGCAAACTGAGTTGACTCGGGTTAGCAAACCGAGTTGACTCGGGTTAGTAGATCGAGTTAACTCGGGTTAGCAAACGGAGTTGACTCGGGTTAGTAAACCGAGTTGACTCGGGTAAGCAAACCGAGTTGACTCGGGTTAGCAAACCGAGTTGACTCGGGTTAGAAAACCGAGTTGACTCGGGTTAGCAAACCGAGTTGACTCGGGTTAACAGACCGAGTTGACTCGGGTTAGCAGACCGAGTTGACTCGGGTTGGTAGACCGAGTTAACTCGGGTTAGCAAACCGAGTTGACTCGGGTTAGCAAACCGAGTTGACTCGGGTTAGCAAACCGAGTTGACTCGGGTTAGCAAACCGAGTTGACTCGGGTTAGGAAACCGAGTTGACTCGGGTTAGCAAACTAAGTTGACTCGGGTTAGCAAACCGAGTTGACTCGGGATAGCAAACCGAATTGACTCGGGTTAGCAAACCGAGTTGACTCGGGTTAGCAAACCGAGTTGACTCTGGTAAGCAAACCGAGTTGACTCGGGTTAGCAAAGCGAGTTGACTCGGGTTAGCAAACCGAGTTGACTCGGGTTAGCAGACCGAGTTGACTCGGGTTGGTAGACCGAGTTGACTCGGGTTGGTAGACCGAGTTAACTCGGGTTAGCAGACCGAGTTGACTCGGGTTAGCAAACCGAGTTGACTCGGGTTAGCAGACCGAGTTAACTCGGGTTAGCAAACCGAGTTGACTCGGCTTAGCAAACCGAGTTGACTCGGGTTAGCAAACTGAGTTGACTCGGGTTAGCAAACCGAGTTGGCTCGGGTTAGCAAACCGAGTCTACTCGGGTTAGCAAACCGAGTTGACTCGGGTTAGCAAACCGAGTTGACTCGGGTTAGTAGACCGAGTTAACTCGGGTTAGCAGACCGAGTTGACTCGGGTTAGCAAACCGAGTTGACTCTGGTTAGCAAACCGGGTAACTCGGGTAAGCAAACCGAGTTGGCTCGGGTTAGCAAACCGAGTCTACTCGGGTTAGCAAACCGAGTTGACTCGGGTTAGCAAACCGAGTTGACTCGGGTTAGTAGACCGAGTTAACTCGGGTTAGCAGACCGAGTTGACTCGGGTTAGCAAACCGAGTTGACTCTGGTTAGCAAACCGAGTCTACTCGGGTTACCAAACCGAGTTGACTCGGGTTAGCAAACCGAGTTGACTCGGGTTAGTAGACCGAGTTAACTCGGGTTAGCAAACCGAGTTGACTCGGGTTAGCAAACCGAGTTGACTCGGGTAAGCAAACCGAGTTGACTCGGGTAAGCAAACCGAGTTGACTCGGGTTAGCAAACCGAGTTGACTTGGGTTGGTAGACCGAGTTGACTCGGGTTAGCAAACCGAGTTGACTCGGGTTAGCAAACCGAGTTGACTCGGGTTAGCAAACCGAGTTGACTCGGGTTAGCAGACCGAGTTGACTCGGGTTGGTAGACCGAGTTAACTCGGGTTAGCAAACCGAGTTGACTCGGGTTAGCAAACCGAGTTGACTCGGGTTAGCAGACCGAGTTGACTCGGGTTAGCAGACCGAGTTGACTCGGGTTAGCAGACCGAGTTGACTCGGGTTAGCAGACCGAGTTGACTCGGGTTAGCAGACCGAGTTGACTCGGGTTAGCAGACCGAGTTGACTCGGGTTAGCAGACCGAGTTGACTCGGGTTAGCAGACCGAGTTGACTCGGGTTAGCAGACCGAGTTGACTCGGGTTAGCAGACCGAGTTGACTCGGGTTAGTAAACCGAGTTGACTCGGGTTAGTAGACCGAGTTAACTCGGGTTAGCAAACCGAGTTGACTCGGGTTAGCAAACCGAGTTGACTCGGGTTAGCAGACCGAGTTGACTCGGGTTGGTAGACCGAGTTAACTCGGGTTAGCAAACCGAGTTGACTCGGGTTAGCAAACTGAGTTGACTCGGGTTAGCAAACCGAGTTGACTCGGGTTAGCAAACCGAGTTGACTCGGGTTAGTAGATCGAGTTAACTCGGGTTAGCAAACGGAGTTGACTCGGGTTAGTAAACCGAGTTGACTCGGGTAAGCAAACCGAGTTGACTCGGGTTAGCAAACCGAGTTGACTCGGGTTAACAGACCGAGTTGACTCGGGTTAGCAGACCGAGTTGACTCGGGTTGGTAGACCGAGTTAACTCGGGTTAGCAAACCGAGTTGACTCGGGTTAGCAAACCGATTTGACTCGGGTTAGCAAACCGAGTTGACTCGGGTTAGCAAACCGAGTTGACTCGGGTTAGCAAACCGAGTTGACTCGGGTTAGGAAACCGAGTTGACTCGGGTTAGCAAACTAAGTTGACTCGGGTTAGCAAACCGAGTTGACTCGGGTTAACAGACCGAGTTGACTCGGGTTAGCAGACCGAGTTGACTCGGAATGGTAGACCGAGTTAACTCGGGTTAGCAAACCGAGTTGACTCGGGTTAGCAGACCGAGTTGACTCGGGTTGGTAGACCGAGTTAACTCGGGTTAGCAAACCGAGTTGACTCGGGTTAGCAAACCGAGTTGACTCGGGTTAGTAGATCGAGTTAACTCGGGTTAGCAAACGGAGTTGACTCGGGTAAGCAAACCGAGTTGACTCGGGTTAGCAAACCGAGTTGACTCGGGTTAGAAAACCGAGTTGACTCGGGTTAGCAAACCGAGTTGACTCGGGTTAACAGACCGAGTTGACTCGGGTTAGCAGACCGAGTTGACTCGGGTTGGAAGACCGAGTTAACTCGAGTTAGCAAACCGAGTTGACTCGGGTTAGCAAACCGAGTTTACTCGGGTTAGCAAACCGAGTTGACTCGGGTTAGCAAACCGAGTTGACTCGGGTTAGCAAACCGAGTTGACTCGGGTTAGCAAACCGAGTTGACTCGGGCTAGGAAACCGAGTTGACTCGGGTTAGCAAACTAAGTTGACTCGGGTTAGCAAACCGAGTTGACTCGGGTTAGCAAACCGAGTTGACTCGGGTTAGCAAACCGAGTTGACTCGGGTTAGCAGACCGAGTTGACTCGGGTTAGCAAACCAAGTTGACTCGGGTTAGCAGACCGAGTTGACTCGGGTTAGTAAACCGAGTTGACTCGGGTTAGCAAACCGAGTTGACTCGGGTTAGCAAACCGAGTTGACTCGGGTTAGTAGACCGAGTTAACTCGGGTTAGCAAACCGAGTTGACTCGGATTAGCAGACCGAGTTGACTCGGGTTAGCAGACCGAGTTGACTCGGGTTAGCAGACCGAGTTGACTCGGGTTAGCAGACCGAGTTGACTCGGGTTAGTAAATCGAGTTGACTCGGGTTAGTAAACCGAGTTGACTCGGGTTAGCAAACCGAGTTGACTCGGGTTAGCAGACCGAGTTGACTCGGGTTAGCAGACCGAGTTGACTCGGGTTAGCAGACCGAGTTGACTCGGGTTAGCAGACCGAGTTGACTCGGGTTAGCAAACCGAGTTGACTCGGGTTAGCAAACCGAGTTGACTCGGGTTAGCAAACCGAGTTGACTCGGGTTAGCAAACCGAGTTGACTCGGGTTAGCAAACCGAGTTGACTCGGGTTAGCAAACCGAGTTGACTCGGGTTAGTAGACCGAGTTAACTCGGGTTAGCAAACCGAGTTGACTCGGGTCGGTAGACCGAGTTGACTCGGGTTAGCAAACCGAGATAACTCGGGTTAGCAATCCGAGTTGACTCGGGTTAGCAAACCGAGTACTCTGGTTAGCAAGCCGAGTTGACTCGGGTTAGCAAAGCGAGTTGACTCGGGTTAGCAAACCGAGTTGACTCGGGTTAGCAGACCGAGTTGACTCGGGTTGGTAGACCGAGTTGACTCGGGTTGGTAGACCGAGTTGACTCGGGTTGGTAGACCGAGTTAACTCGGGTTAGTAGACCGAGCTGACTCGGGTTAGCAAACCGAGTTGACTCGGGTTAGCAAACCGAGTTGACTCGGGTTAGTAGACCGAGTTAACTCGGGTTAGCAAACCGAGTTGACTCGGCTTAGCAAACCGAGTTGACTCGGGTTAGCAAACTGAGTTGGCTCGGGTTAGCAAACCTAGTTGGCTCGGGTTAGTAGACCGAGTTGACTCAGGTTAACAAACCGAGTTGACTTGGGTTAGCAGACCGAGTTGACTCGGGTTAGCAAACCGAGTTGACTCGGGTTAGCAAACCGAGTTGACTCGGGTTAGCAAACCGAGTTGACTCGGGTTAGCAGACTGAGTTGACTCGGGTTAGCAGACCGAGTTGACTCGGCTTGGTAGACCGAAATAACTCGGGTTAGCAAACCGAGTTGACTCGGGTTAGCAAACCGAGTCGACTCGGGTTAGCAAACCGAGTTTACTCGGGTTAGCAAACCGAGTTGACTCGGGTTAGCAGACCGAGTTGACTCGGGTTAGTAGACCGAGTTAACTCAGGTTAGCAAACCGAGTTGACTCGGGTTAGCAAACCGAGTTGACTCGGGTTAGCAAACCGAGTTGACTCGGGTTAGCAAACTGAGTTGACTCGGGTTAGCAAACCGAGTTGACTCGGGTTAGCAAACTGAGTTGACTCGGGTTAGCAAACCGAGGTGACTCGGGTTAACAAACCGAGTTGACTCGGGTTAGAAGATCGAGTTAACTCGGGTTAGCAAACGGAGTTGACTCGGGTTAGTAAACCGAGTTGACTCGGGTTAGTAAATCGAGTTGAGTCGGGTTAGTAAACCGAGTTGACTCGGGTTAGTAAACCGAATTGACTCGGCTTAGCAAACCGAGTTGACTCGGGTTAGCAAACTGAGTTGACTCGGGTTAGCAAACCGAGTTGACTCGGGTTAGGAAACCGAGTTGACTCGGGTTAGCAAACTAAGTTGACTCGGGTAAGCAAACCGAGTTGACTCGGGTTAGCAAACCGAGTTGACTCGGGTTAGTAGACCGAGTTAACTCGGGTTAGCAAACCGAGTTGACTCGGCTTAGCAAACCGAGTTGACTCGGGTTAGCAAACTGAGTTGACTCGGGTTAGCAAACCGAGTTGGCTCGGGTTAGTAGACCGAGTTGACTCGGGTTAACAAACCGAGTTGACTCGGGTTAGCAGACCGAGTTGACTCGGGTTAGCAAACCGAGTTGACTCGGGTTAGCAAAGCGAGTTGACTCGGGTTAGCAAACCGAGTTGACTCGGGTTAGCAGACCGAACTGACTCGGGTTGGTAGACCGAGTTGACTCGGGCTGGTAGACCGAGTTAACTCGGGTTAGCAGACCGAGTTGACTCGGGTTAGCAAACCGAGTTGACTCGGGTTAGCAGACCGAGTTGACTCGGGTTGGTAGACCGAGTTGACTCGGGTTGGTAGACCGAGTTAACTCGGGTTAGCAGACCGAGTTGACTCGGGTTAGCAAACCGAGTTGACTCTGGTTAGCAAACCGAGTCTACTCGGGTTAGCAAACCGAGTTGACTCGGGTTAGCAAACCGAGTTGACTCGGGTTAGCAAACCGAGTTGACTCGGGCTAGCAAACCGAGTTGACTCGGGTTAGCAGACCGAGTTGACTCGGGTTGGTAGACCGAGTTAACTCGGGTTAGCAAACCGAGTTGACTCGGGTTAGCAGACCGAGTTGACTCGGGTTAGCAGACCGAGTTGACTTGGGTTAGTAAACCGAGTTGACTCGGGTTAGTAGACTGAGTTAACTCGGGTTAGCAAACCGAGATAACTCGGGTAAGCAAACCGAGTTGACTCGGGTTGGCAGACCGAGTTGACTCGGGTTAGCAAACCGAGTTGACTCGGGTTAGCAAACCGAGTTGACTCGGGTTAGCAAACCGAGTTGACTCTGGTTAGCAAACCGAGTCTACTCAGGTTAGCAAACCGAGTTGACTCGGGTTAGCAAACCGAGTTGACTCGGGTTAGTAGACCGAGTTAACTCGGGTTAGCAAACCGAGTTGACTCGGGTTAGCAAACCGAGTTGACTCGGGTTAGCAAACCGAGTTGACTCGGGTTAGCAAACCGAGTTGACTCGGGTTAACAGACCGAGTTGACTCGGGTTAGCAGACTGAGTTGACACGGGTTAGCAGACCGAGTTGACTCGGGTTAGCAAACCGAGTTGACTCGGGTTAGCAAACCGAGTTGACTCGGGTTAGCAAACCGAGTTGACTCGGGTTAGCAGACCGAGTTGACTCGCATTAGCAGACCGAGTTTCATTTCATTTCATTTCATTTCATTTTATTTACATAAAGAAGCCTTGAGATCAGATCTCATTTATGGCTAGAAAAATACATTTATTTACATTTTGGAAATTATAAAAATGCATACATATTATATGTATGAGCAATAAAAAAAAAGCAAAAAATTTTTAACGTAAAAATAAAAAGTTAGTAATGCTAAACATTTTGAAAATAGTTTTGATTAAATTTACAATTGTATAGTAAAAAAAGAAATTCAGAAGAAAATTACAAACAATTAAAACAAGTTATTGAACAAATAAGGAGTGAAAATGCGACGCTTCGTCTGGGTTCTGTAGATGGTCAGTTGACTCGGGTTAGCAAACCGAGTTGATTCTGGTTAGCAAACCGAGTTGACTCGGGTTAGCAAACCGAGTTGACTCGGGTTAGCAAACCGAGTTGACTCGGGTTAGTAGACCGAGTTAACTCGGGTTAGCAAACCGAGTTGACTCGGGTTGGTAGACCGACTTAACAAGGGTTAGCTAACCGAGTTGACTCGGGTTAGCAAACCGAGTTGACTCGGGTTAGCAGACCGAGTTGACTCGGGTTAGCAGACCGAGTTGACTCGGGTTAGCAGACCGAGTTGACTCGGGTTAGTAAACCGAGTTGACTCGGGTTAGTAGATCGAGTTAACTCGGGTTAGCAAACCGAGTTGACTCGGGTTAGCAAACCGAGTTGACTCGGGTTAGCAGACCGAGTTGACTCGGGTTAGCAGACCGAGTTGACTCGGGTTAGCAGACCGAGTTGACTCGGGTTAGTAAACCGAGTTGACTCGGGTTAGTAGACCGAGTTAACTCGGGTTAGCAAACCGAGATAACTCGGGTTAGCAAACCGAGTTGACTCGGGTTAGCAAACCGAGTTGACTCGGGTTGGCAAACCGAGTTGACTCGGGTTAGCAAACCGAGTTGACTCGGGTTAGCAAACCGAGTTGACTCGGGTTAGTAGATCGAGTTAACTCGGGTTAGCAAACGGAGTTGACTCGGGTTAGTAAACCGAGTTGACTCGGGTTAGCAAACCGAGTTGACTCGGGTTAGCAGACGGAGTTGACTCGGGTTAGCAGACCGAGTTGACTTGGGTTGGTAGACCGAGTTGACTCGGGTTAGCAAACCGAGTTGACTCGGGTTAGCAAACCGAGTTGACTCGGGTTAGCAAACCGAGTTGACTCGGGCTAGCAAACCGAGTTGACTCGGGTTAGCAGACCGAGTTGACTCGGGTTGGTACACCGAGTTAACTCGGGTTAGCAAAGCGAGTTGACTCGGGTTAGCAAACCGAGTTGACTCGGGTTAGCAGACCGAGTTGACTCGGTTTAGCAGACCGAGTTGACTCGGGTTAGCAGACCGAGTTGACTCGGGTTAGTAAACCGAGTTGACTCGGGTTAGTAGACCGAGTTAACTCGGGTTAGCAAACCGAGATAACTCGGGTTAGCAAACCGAGTTGACTCGGGTTGGCAGACCGAGTTGACTCGGGTTAGCAAACCGAGTTGACTCGGGTTAGCAAACCGAGATGACTCGGGTTAGCAAACCGAGTTGACTCGGGTTAGAAAACCGAGTTGACTCGGGTTAGAAAACCGAGTTGACTCGGGTTAGAAAACCGAGTTGACTCGGGTTAGCAAACCGAGTTGACTCGGGTTAATAGACCGAGTTGACTCGGGTTAGCAGACCGAGTTGACTCGGGTTGGTAGACCGAGTTAACTCGGGTTAGCAAACCGAGTTGACTCGGGTTAGCAGACCGAGTTGACTCGGGTTGGTAGACCGAGTTAACTCGGGTTAGCAAACCGAGTTGACTCGGGTTAGCAAACTGAGTTGACTCGGGTTAGCAAACCGAGTTGACTCGGGTTAGTAGATCGAGTTAACTCGGGTTAGCAAACGGAGTTGACTCGGGTTAGTAAACCGAGTTGACTCGGGTAAGCAAACCGAGTTGACTCGGGTTAGCAAACCGAGTTGACTCGGGTTAGAAAACCGAGTTGACTCGGGTTAGCAAACCGAGTTGACTCGGGTTAACAGACCGAGTTGACTCGGGTTAGCAGACCGAGTTGACTCGGGTTGGTAGACCGAGTTAACTCGGGTTAGCAAACCGAGTTGACTCGGGTTAGCAAACCGAGTTGACTCGGGTTAGCAAACCGAGTTGACTCGGGTTAGCAAACCGAGTTGACTCGGGTTAGCAAACCGAGTTGACTCGGGTTAGCAAACCGAGTTGACTCGGGTTAGCAAACTAAGTTGACTCGGGTTAGCAAACCGAGTTGACTCGGGATAGCAAACCGAATTGACTCGGGTTAGCAAACCGAGTTGACTCGGGTTAGCAAACCGAGTTGACTCTGGTTAGCAAACCGAGTTGACTCGGGTTAGCAAAGCGAGTTGACTCGGGTTAGCAAACCGAGTTGACTCGGGTTAGCAAACCGAGTTGACTCGGGTTAGCAGACCGAGTTGACTCGGGTTGGTAGACCGAGTTGACTCGGGTTGGTAGACCGAGTTAACTCGGGTTAGCAGACCGAGTTGACTCGGGTTAGCAAACCGAGTTGACTCGGGTTAGCAGACCGAGTTAACTCGGGTTAGCAAACCGAGTTGACTCGGCTTAGCAAACCGAGTTGACTCGGGTTAGCAAACTGAGTTGACTCGGGTTAGCAAACCGAGTTGGCTCGGGTTAGCAAACCGAGTCTACTCGGGTTAGCAAACCGAGTTGACTCGGGTTAGTAGACCGAGTTAACTCGGGTTAGTAGACCGAGTTAACTCGGGTTAGCAAACCGAGTTGACTCGGGTTGGGCGACCGAGTTAACTCGGGTTAGCAAACCGAGTTGACTCGGGTTAACAAACCGAGTTGACTCGGGTTAGCAGACCGAGTTGACTCGGGTTAGCAAACCGAGTTGACTCTGGTTAGCAAACCGAGTCTACTCGGGTTACCAAACCGAGTTGACTCGGGTTAGCAAACCGAGTTGACTCGGGTTAGTAGACCGAGTTAACTCGGGTTAGCAAACCGAGTTGACTCGGGTTAGCAAACCGAGTTGACTCGGGTAAGCAAACCGAGTTGACTCGGGTAAGCAAACCGAGTTGACTCGGGTTAGCAAACCGAGTTGACTTGGGTTGGTAGACCGAGTTGACTCGGGTTAGCAAACCGAGTTGACTCGGGTTAGCAAACCGAGTTGACTCGGGTTAGCAAACCGAGTTGACTCGGGTTAGCAAACCGAGTTGACTCGGGCTAGAAAAACGAGTTGACTCGGGTTAGCAGACCGAGTTGACTCGGGTTGGTAGACCGAGTTAACTCGGGTTAGCAAACCGAGATGACTCGGGTTAGCAAACCGAGTTGACTCGGGTTAGCAGACCGAGTTGACTCGGGTTAGCAGACCGAGTTGACTCGGGTTAGCAGACCGAGTTGACTCGGGTTAGCAGACCGAGTTGACTCGGGTTAGCAGACCGAGTTGACTCGGGTTAGTAAACCGAGTTGACTCGGGTTAGTAGACCGAGTTAACTCGGGTTAGCAAACCGAGTTGACTCGGGTTAGCAAACCGAGTTGACTCGGGTTGGCAGACCGAGTTGACTCGGGTTAGCAAACCGAGATGACTCGGGTTAGCAAACCGAGTTGACTCGGGTTAGAAAACCGAGTTGACTCGGGTTAGCAAACCGAGTTGACTCGGGTTAACAGACCGAGTTGACTCGGGTTAGCAGACCGAGTTGACTCGGGTTGGTAGACCGAGTTAACTCGGGTTAGCAAACCGAGTTGACTCGGGTTAGCAGACCGAGTTGACTCGGGTTGGTAGACCGAGTTAACTCGGGTTAGCAAACCGAGTTGACTCGGGTTAGCAAACCGAGTTGACTCGGGTTAGCAAACCGAGTTGACTCGGGTTAGCAAACCGAGTTGACTCGGGTTAGTAGATCGAGTTAACTCGGGTTAGCAAACGGAGTTGACTCGGGTTAGTAAACCGAGTTGACTCGGGTAAGCAAACCGAGTTGACTCGGGTTAGCAAACCGAGTTGACTCGGGTTAGCAAACCGAGTTGACTCGGGTTAACAGACCGAGTTGACTCGGGTTAGCAGACCGAGTTGACTCGGGTTGGTAGACCGAGTTAACTCGGGTTAGCAAACCGAGTTGACTCGGGTTAGCAAACCGAGTTGACTCGGGTTAGCAAACCGAGTTGACTCGGGTTAGCAAACCGAGTTGACTCGGGTTAGCAAACCGAGTTGACTCGGGTTAGCAAACCGAGTTGACTCGGGTTAGCAAACCGAGTTGACTCGGGTTAGCAAACCGAGTTGACTCGGGTTAGGAAACCGAGTTGACTCGGGTTAGCAAACTAAGTTGACTCGGGTTAGCAAACCGAGTTGACTCGGGTTGGTAGACCGAGTTGACTCGGGTTAGTAAACCGAGTTGACTCGGGTTAGCAAACCGAGTTGACTCGGGTTAGCAAACCGAGTTGACTCTGGTTAGCAAACCGAGTCTACTCGGGTTAGCAAACCGAGTTGACTCGGGTTAGTAGACCAAGTTAACTCGGGTTAGCAAACCGAGTTGACTCGGGTTAGCAAACCGAGTTGACTCGGGTTAGCAAACCGAGTTGACTCGGGCTAGCAAACCGAGTTGACTCGGGTTAGCAAACCGAGTTGACTTGGGTTGGTAGACCGAGTTGACTCGGGTTAGCAAACCGAGTTGACTCGGGTTAGCAAACCGAGTTGACTCGGGTTAGCAAACCGAGTTGACTCGGGCTAGCAAACCGAGTTGACTCGGGTTAGCAGACCGAGTTGACTCGGGTTGGTAGACCGAGTTAACTCGGGTTAGCAAACCGAGATGACTCGGGTTAGCAAACCGAGTTGACTCGGGTTAGCAGACCGAGTTGACTCGGGTTAGCAGACCGAGTTGACTCGGGTTAGCAGACCGAGTTGACTCGGGTTAGCAGACCGAGTTGACTCGGGTTAGCAGACCGAGTTGACTCGGGTTAGTAAACCGAGTTGACTCGGGTTACTAGACCGAGTTAACTCGGGTTAGCAAACCGAGTTGACTCGGGTTAGCAAACCGAGATGACTCGGGTTAGCAAACCGAGTTGACTCGGGTTGGCAGACCGAGTTGACTCGGGTTAGCAAACCGAGATGACTCGGGTTAGCAAACCGAGTTGACTCGGGTTAGAAAACCGAGTTGACTCGGGTTAGAAAACCGAGTTGACTCGGGTTAGCAAACCGAGTTGACTCGGGTTAACAGACCGAGTTGACTCGGGTTAGCAGACCGAGTTGACTCGGGTTGGTAGACCGAGTTAACTCGGGTTAGCAAACCGAGTTGACTCGGGTTAGCAGACCGAGTTGACTCGGGTTGGTAGACCGAGTTAACTCGGGTTAGCAAACCGAGTTGACTCGGGTTAGCAAACCGAGTTGACTCGGGTTAGCAAACCGAGTTGACTCTGGTTAGCAAACCGAGTTGACTCGGGTTAGCAAAGCGAGTTGACTCGGGTTAGCAAACCGAGTTGACTCGGGTTAGCAAACCGAGTTGACTCTGGTTAGCAAACCGAGTTGACTCGGGTTAGCAAACCGAGTTGACTCGGGTTAGCAAACCGAGTTGACTCGGGTTAGCAAACCGAGTTGACTTGGGTTGGTAGACCGAGTTGACTCGGGTTAGCAAACCGAGTTGACTCGGGTTAGCAAACCGAGTTGACTCGGGTTAGCAAACCGAGTTGACTCGGGCTAGAAAACCGAGTTGACTCGGGTTAGCAGACCGAGTTGACTCGGGTTGGTAGACCGAGTTAACTCGGGTTAGCAAACCGAGATGACTCGGGTTAGCAAACCGAGTTGACTCGGGTTAGCACACCGAGTTGACTCGGGTTAGCAGACCGAGTTGACTCGGGTTAGCAGACCGAGTTGACTCGGGTTAGCAAACTGAGTTGACTCGGGTTAGCAAACCGAGTTGACTCGGGTTAGTAGATCGAGTTAACTCGGGTTAGCAAACGGAGTTGACTCGGGTTAGTAAACCGAGTTGACTCGGGTAAGCAAACCGAGTTGACTCGGGTTAGCAAACCGAGTTGACTCGGGTTAGAAAACCGAGTTGACTCGGGTTAGCAAACCGAGTTGACTCGGGTTAACAGACCAAGTTGACTCGGGTTAGCAGACCGAGTTGACTCGGGTTGGTAGACCGAGTTAACTCGGGTTAGCAAACCGAGTTGACTCGGGTTAGCAAACCGAGTTGACTCGGGTTAGCAAACCGAGTTGACTCGGGTTAGCAAACCGAGTTGACTCGGGTTAGCAAACCGAGTTGACTCGGGTTAGCAAACCGAGTTGACTCGGGTTAGCAAACCGAGTTGACTCGGGTTAGCAAACCGAGTTGACTCGGGTTAGCAAACCGAGTTGACTCGGGTTAGCAAACCGAGTTGACTCGGGTTAGGAAACCGAGTTGACTCGGGTTAGCAAACTAAGTTGACTCGGGTTAGCAAACCGAGTTGACTCGGGTTGGTAGACCGAGTTGACTCGGGTTAGTAAACCGAGTTGACTCGGGTTAGCAAACCGAGTTGACTCTGGTTAGCAAACCGAGTCTACTCGGGTTACCAAACCGAGTTGACTCGGGTTAGCAAACCGAGTTGACTCGGGTTAGTAGACCGAGTTAACTCGGGTTAGCAAACCGAGTTGACTCGGGTTAGCAAACCGAGTTGACTCGGGTTAGCAAACCGAGTTGACTCGGGTTAGCAAACCGAGTTGACTTGGGTTGGTAGACCAAGTTGACTCGGGTTAGCAAACCGAGTTGACTCGGGTTAGCAAACCGAGTTGACTCGGGTTAGCAAACCGAGTTGACTCGGGTTAGCAGACCGAGTTGACTCGGGTTGGTAGACCGAGTTAACTCGGGTTAGCAAACCGAGATGACTCGGGTCAGCAAACCGAGTTGACTCGGGTTAGCAGACCGAGTTGACTCGGGTAAGCAGACCGAGTTGACTCGGGTTAGCAGACCGAGTTGACTCGGGTTAGTAAACCGAGTTGACTCGGGTTAGTAGACCGAGTTAACTCGGGTTAGCAAACCGAGATAACTCGGGTTAGCAAACCGAGTTGACTCGGGTTGGCAGACCGAGTTGACTCGGGTTAGCAAACCGAGATGACTCGGGTTAGCAAACCGAGTTGACTCGGGTTAGAAAACCGAGTTGACTCGGGTTAGCAAACCGAGTTGACTCGGGTTAACAGACCGAGTTGACTCGGGTTAGCAGACCGAGTTGACTCGGGTTGGTAGACCGAGTTAACTCGGGTTAGCAAACCGAGTTGACTCGGGTTAGCAGACCGAGTTGACTCGGGTTGGTAGACCGAGTTAACTCGGGTTAGCAAACAGAGTTGACTCGGGTTAGCAAACTGAGTTGACTCGGGTTAGCAAACCGAGTTGACTCGGGTTAGCAGACCGAGTTGACTCGGGTTAGCAGACCGAGTTGACTCGGGTTAGCAGACCGAGTTGACTCGGGTTAGCAGACCGAGTTGACTCGGGTTAGCAGACCGAGTTGACTCGGGTTAGTAAACCGAGTTGACTCGGGTTAGTAGACCGAGTTAACTCGGGTTAGCAAACCGAGTTGACTCGGGTTAGCAAACCGAGTTGACTCGGGTTGGCAGACCGAGTTGACTCGGGTTAGCAAACCGAGATGACTCGGGTTAGCAAACCGAGTTGACTCGGGTTAGAAAACCGAGTTGACTCGGGTTAGCAAACCGAGTTGACTCGGGTTAACAGACCGAGTTGACTCGGGTTAGCAGACCGAGTTGACTCGGGTTGGTAGACCGAGTTAACTCGGGTTAGCAAACCGAGTTGACTCGGGTTAGCAGACCGAGTTGACTCGGGTTGGTAGACCGAGTTAACTCGGGTTAGCAAACCGAGTTGACTCGGGTTAGCAAACTGAGTTGACTCGGGTTAGCAAACCGAGTTGACTCGGGTTAGCAAACCGAGTTGACTCGGGTTAGTAGATCGAGTTAACTCGGGTTAGCAAACGGAGTTGACTCGGGTTAGTAAACCGAGTTGACTCGGGTAAGCAAACCGAGTTGACTCGGGTTAGCAAACCGAGTTGACTCGGGTTAGCAAACCGAGTTGACTCGGGTTAACAGACCGAGTTGACTCGGGTTAGCAGACCGAGTTGACTCGGGTTGGTAGACCGAGTTAACTCGGGTTAGCAAACCGAGTTGACTCGGGTTAGCAAACCGAGTTGACTCGGGTTAGCAAACCGAGTTGACTCGGGTTAGCAAACCGAGTTGACTCGGGTTAGCAAACCGAGTTGACTCGGGTTAGCAAACCGAGTTGACTCGGGTTAGCAAACCGAGTTGACTCGGGTTAGCAAACCGAGTTGACTCGGGTTAGGAAACCGAGTTGACTCGGGTTAGCAAACTAAGTTGACTCGGGTTAGCAAACCGAGTTGACTCGGGTTGGTAGACCGAGTTGACTCGGGTTAGTAAACCGAGTTGACTCGGGTTAGCAAACCGAGTTGACTCGGGTTAGCAAACCGAGTTGACTCTGGTTAGCAAACCGAGTCTACTCGGGTTAGCAAACCGAGTTGACTCGGGTTAGTAGACCAAGTTAACTCGGGTTAGCAAACCGAGTTGACTCGGGTTAGCAAACCGAGTTGACTCGGGTTAGCAAACCGAGTTGACTCGGGCTAGCAAACCGAGTTGACTCGGGTTAGCAAACCGAGTTGACTTGGGTTGGTAGACCGAGTTGACTCGGGTTAGCAAACCGAGTTGACTCGGGTTAGCAAACCGAGTTGACTCGGGTTAGCAAACCGAGTTGACTCGGGCTAGCAAACCGAGTTGACTCGGGTTAGCAGACCGAGTTGACTCGGGTTGGTAGACCGAGTTAACTCGGGTTAGCAAACCGAGATGACTCGGGTTAGCAAACCGAGTTGACTCGGGTTAGCAGACCGAGTTGACTCGGGTTAGCAGACCGAGTTGACTCGGGTTAGCAGACCGAGTTGACTCGGGTTAGCAGACCGAGTTGACTCGGGTTAGCAGACCGAGTTGACTCGGGTTAGTAAACCGAGTCAACTCGGGTTACTAACCCGAGTCAACTCGGGTTAGCAAACCGAGATGACTCGGGTTAGCAAACCGAGATGACTCGGGTTAGCAAACCGAGTTGACTCGGGTTGGCAGACCGAGTTGACTCGGGTTAGCAAACCGAGATGACTCGGGTTAGCAAACCGAGTTGACTCGGGTTAGAAAACCGAGTTGACTCGGGTTAGAAAACCGAGTTGACTCGGGTTAGCAAACCGAGTTGACTCGGGTTAACAGACCGAGTTGACTCGGGTTAGCAGACCGAGTTGACTCGGGTTGGTAGACCGAGTTAACTCGGGTTAGCAAACCGAGTTGACTCGGGTTAGCAGACCGAGTTGACTCGGGTTGGTAGACCGAGTTAACTCGGGTTAGCAAACCGAGTTGACTCGGGTTAGCAAACCGAGTTGACTCGGGTTAGCAAACCGAGTTGACTCTGGTTAGCAAACCGAGTTGACTCGGGTTAGCAAAGCGAGTTGACTCGGGTTAGCAAACCGAGTTGACTCGGGTTAGCAAACCGAGTTGACTCTGGTTAGCAAACCGAGTTGACTCGGGTTAGCAAACCGAGTTGACTCGGGTTAGCAAACCGAGTTGACTCGGGTTAGCAAACCGAGTTGACTCGGGTTGGTAGACCGAGTTGACTCGGGTTAGCAAACCGAGTTGACTCGGGTTAGCAAACCGAGTTGACTCGGGTTAGCAAACCGAGTTGACTCGGGCTAGAAAACCGAGTTGACTCGGGTTAGCAGACCGAGTTGACTCGGGTTGGTAGACCGAGTTAACTCGGGTTAGCAAACCGAGATGACTCGGGTTAGCAAACCGAGTTGACTCGGGTTAGCACACCGAGTTGACTCGGGTTAGCAGACCGAGTTGACTCGGGTTAGCAGACCGAGTTGACTCGGGTTAGCAAACTGAGTTGACTCGGGTTAGCAAACCGAGTTGACTCGGGTTAGTAGATCGAGTTAACTCGGGTTAGCAAACGGAGTTGACTCGGGTTAGTAAACCGAGTTGACTCGGGTAAGCAAACCGAGTTGACTCGGGTTAGCAAACCGAGTTGACTCGGGTTAGAAAACCGAGTTGACTCGGGTTAGCAAACCGAGTTGACTCGGGTTAACAGACCAAGTTGACTCGGGTTAGCAGACCGAGTTGACTCGGGTTGGTAGACCGAGTTAACTCGGGTTAGCAAACCGAGTTGACTCGGGTTAGCAAACCGAGTTGACTCGGGTTAGCAAACCGAGTTGACTCGGGTTAGCAAACCGAGTTGACTCGGGTTAGCAAACCGAGTTGACTCGGGTTAGCAAACCGAGTTGACTCGGGTTAGCAAACCGAGTTGACTCGGGTTAGCAAACCGAGTTGACTCGGGTTAGCAAACCGAGTTGACTCGGGTTAGCAAACCGAGTTGACTCGGGTTAGGAAACCGAGTTGACTCGGGTTAGCAAACTAAGTTGACTCGGGTTAGCAAACCGAGTTGACTCGGGTTGGTAGACCGAGTTGACTCGGGTTAGTAAACCGAGTTGACTCGGGTTAGCAAACCGAGTTGACTCTGGTTAGCAAACCGAGTCTACTCGGGTTACCAAACCGAGTTGACTCGGGTTAGCAAACCGAGTTGACTCGGGTTAGTAGACCGAGTTAACTCGGGTTAGCAAACCGAGTTGACTCGGGTTAGCAAACCGAGTTGACTCGGGTTAGCAAACCGAGTTGACTCGGGTTAGCAAACCGAGTTGACTTGGGTTGGTAGACCAAGTTGACTCGGGTTAGCAAACCGAGTTGACTCGGGTTAGCAAACCGAGTTGACTCGGGTTAGCAAACCGAGTTGACTCGGGTTAGCAGACCGAGTTGACTCGGGTTGGTAGACCGAGTTAACTCGGGTTAGCAAACCGAGATGACTCGGGTCAGCAAACCGAGTTGACTCGGGTTAGCAGACCGAGTTGACTCGGGTAAGCAGACCGAGTTGACTCGGGTTAGCAGACCGAGTTGACTCGGGTTAGTAAACCGAGTTGACTCGGGTTAGTAGACCGAGTTAACTCGGGTTAGCAAACCGAGATAACTCGGGTTAGCAAACCGAGTTGACTCGGGTTGGCAGACCGAGTTGACTCGGGTTAGCAAACCGAGATGACTCGGGTTAGCAAACCGAGTTGACTCGGGTTAGAAAACCGAGTTGACTCGGGTTAGCAAACCGAGTTGACTCGGGTTAACAGACCGAGTTGACTCGGGTTAGCAGACCGAGTTGACTCGGGTTGGTAGACCGAGTTAACTCGGGTTAGCAAACCGAGTTGACTCGGGTTAGCAGACCGAGTTGACTCGGGTTGGTAGACCGAGTTAACTCGGGTTAGCAAACAGAGTTGACTCGGGTTAGCAAACTGAGTTGACTCGGGTTAGCAAACCGAGTTGACTCGGGTTAGCAAACCGAGTTGACTCTGGTTAGTAAACCGAGTTGACTCGGGTTAGCAAAGCGAGTTGACTCGGGTTAGCAAACCGAGTTGACTCGGGTTAGCAAACCGAGTTGACTCGGGTTAGCAAACCGAGTTGACTCGGGTTAGCAGACCGAGTTGACTCGGGTTGGTAGACCGAGTTAACTCGGGTTAGCAAACCGAGTTGACTCGGGTTAGCAAACCGAGTTGACTCGGGTTAGCAAACCGAGTTGACTCGGGTTGGCAGACCGAGTTGACTCGGGTTAGCAAACCGAGTTGACTCGGGTTAGAAAACCGAGTTGACTCGGGTTAGCAAACCGAGTTGACTCGGGTTAACAGACCGAGTTGACTCGGGTTAGCAGACCGAGTTGACTCGGGTTGGTAGACCGAGTTAACTCGGGTTAGCAAACCGAGTTGACTCGGGTTAGCAGACCGAGTTGACTCGGGTTGGTAGACCGAGTTAACTCGGGTTAGCAAACAGAGTTGACTCGGGTTAGCAAACCGAGTTGACTCGGGTTAGCAAACCGAGTTGACTCGGGTTAGCAAACCGAGTTGACTCGGGTTAGCAAACCGAGTTGACTCTGGTTAGCAAACCGAGTTGACTCGGGTTAGCAAAGCGAGTTGACTCGGGTTAGCAAACCGAGTTGACTCGGGTTAGCAAACCGAGTTGACTCGGGTTAGCAAACCGAGTTGACTCTGGTTAGCAAGCCGAGTTGACTCGGGTTAGCAGACCGAGTTGACTCGGGTTGGTAGACCGAGTTAACTCGGGTTAGCAAACCGAGTTGACTCGGGTTAGCAAACCGAGTTGACTCGGGTTGGCAGACCGAGTTGACTCGGGTTAGCAAACCGAGTTGACTCGGGTTAGCAAACCGAGTTGACTCGGGTTAGAAAACCGAGTTGACTCGGGTTAGCAAACCGAGTTGACTCGGGTTAACAGACCGAGTTGACTCGGGTTAGCAGACCGAGTTGACTCGGGTTGGTAGACCGAGTTAACTCGGGTTAGCAAACCGAGTTGACTCGGGTTAGCAGACCGAGTTGACTCGGGTTGGTAGACCGAGTTAACTCGGGTTAGCAAACCGAGTTGACTCGGGTTAGCAAACTGAGTTGACTCGGGCTAGCAAACCGAGTTGACTCGGGTTAGCAAACCGAGTTGACTCGGGTTAGTAGATCGAGTTAACTCGGGCTAGCAAACGGAGTTGACTCGGGTTAGTAAACCGAGTTGACTCGGGTAAGCAAACCGAGTTGACTCGGGTTAGCAAACCGAGTTGACTCGGGTTAGAAAACCGAGTTGACTCGGGTTAGCAAACCGAGTTGACTCGGGTTAACAGACCGAGTTGACTCGGGTTAGCAGACCGAGTTGACTCGGGTTGGTAGACCGAGTTAACTCGGGTTAGCAAACCGAGTTGACTCGGGTTAGCAAACCGAGTTGACTCGGGTTAGCAAACCGAGTTGACTCGGGTTAGCAAACCGAGTTGACTCGGGTTAGCAAACCGAGTTGACTCGGGTTAGGAAACCGAGTTGACTCGGGTTAGCAAACTAAGTTGACTCGGGTTGGTAGACCGAGTTGACTCGGGTTAGTAAACCGAGTTGACTCGGGTTAGCAAACCGAGTTGACTCGGGTTAGCAAACCGAGTTGACTCTGGTTAGCAAACCGAGTCTACTCGGGTTACCAAACCGAGTTGACTCGGGTTAGCAAACCGAGTTGACTCGGGTTAGCAAACCGAGTTGACTCGGGTTAGCAAACCGAGTTGACTCGGGTTAGCAAACCGAGTTGACTCGGGTTAGCAAACCGAGTTGACTCGGGTTAGCAAACCGAGTTGACTCGGGTTAGCAAACCGAGTTGACTTGGGTTGGTAGACCGAGTTGACTCGGGTTAGCAAACCGAGTTGAGTCGGGTTAGCAAACCGAGTTGACTCGGGTTAGCAAACCGAGTTGACTCGGGCTAGCAAACCGAGTTGACTCGGGTTAGCAGACCGAGTTGACTCGGGTTAGCAGACCGAGTTGACTCGGGTTGGTAGACCGAGTTAACTCGGGTTAGCAAACCGAGATGACTCGGGTTAGCAAACCGAGTTGACTCGGGTTAGCAGACCGAGTTGACTCGGGTTAGCAGACCGAGTTGACTCGGGTTAGCAGACCGAGTTGACTCGGGTTAGCAGACCGAGTTGACTCGGGTTAGTAAACCGAGTGGACTCGGGTTAGTAGACCGAGTAAACTCGGGTTAGCAAACCGAGATAACTCGGGTTAGCAAACCGAGTTGACTCGGGTTAGCAAACCGAGTTGACTCGGGTTGGCAGACCGAGTTGACTCGGGTTAGCAAACCGAGATGACTCGGGTTAGCAAACCGAGTTGACTCGGGTTAGAAAACCGAGGTGACTCGGGTTAGCAAACCGAGTTGACTCGGGTTAACAGACCGAGTTGACTCGGGTTAGCAGACCGAGTTGACTCGGGTTGGTAGACCGAGTTAACTCGGGTTAGCAAACCGAGTTGACTCGGGTTAGCAGACCGAGTTGACTCGGGTTGGTAGACCGAGTTAACTCGGGTTAGCAAACCGAGTTGACTCGGGTTAGCAAACTGAGTTGACTCGGGTTAGCAAACCGAGTTGACTCGGGTTAGCAAACCGAGTTGACTCTGGTTAGCAAACCGAGTTGACTCGGGTTAGCAAAGCGAGTTGACTCGGGTTAGCAAACCGAGTTGACTCGGGTTAGCAAACCGAGTTGACTCGGGTTAGCAAACCGAGTTGACTCTGGTTAGCAAACCGAGTTGACTCGGGTTAGCAAAGCGAGTTGACTCGGGTTAGCAAACCGAGTTGACTCGGGTTAGCAAACCGAGTTGACTCGGGTTAGCAAACCGAGTTGACTCGGGTTAGCAAACCGAGTTGACTTGGGTTGGTAGACCGAGTTGACTCGGGTTAGCAAACCGAGTTGACTCGGGTTAGCAAACCGAGTTGACTCGGGTTAGCAAACCGAGTTGACTCGGGCTAGAAAACCGAGTTGACTCGGGTTAGCAGACCGAGTTGACTCGGGTTGGTAGACCGAGTTAACTCGGGTTAGCAAACCGAGATGACTCGGGTTAGCAAACCGAGTTGACTCGGGTTAGCAGACCGAGTTGACTCGGGTTAGCAGACCGAGTTGACTCGGGTTAGCAGACCGAGTTGACTCGGGTTAGCAAACTGAGTTGACTCGGGTTAGCAAACATAGTTGACTCGGGTTAGTAGATCGAGTTAACTCGGGTTAGCAAGCGGAGTTGACTCGGGTTAGTAAACCGAGTTGACTCGGGTAAGCAAACCGAGTTGACTCGGGTTAGCAAACCGAGTTGACTAGGGTTAGAAAACGAGTTGACTCGGGTTAACAGACCAAGTTGACTCGGGTTAGCAGACCGAGTTGACTCGGGTTGGTAGACCGAGTTAACTCGGGTTAGCAAACCGAGTTGACTCGGGTTAGCAGACCGAGTTGACTCGGGTTAGTAAACCGAGTTGACTCGGGTTACTAGACCGAGTTAACTCGGGTTAGCAAACCGAGATGACTCGGGTTAGCAAACCGAGATGACTCGGGTTAGCAAACCGAGTTGACTCGGGTTGGCAGACCGAGTTGACTCGGGTTAGCAAACCGAGATGACTCGGGTTAGCAAACCGAGTTGACTCGGGTTAGAAAACCGAGTTGACTCGGGTTAGAAAACCGAGTTGACTCGGGTTAGCAAACCGAGTTGACTCGGGTTAACAGACCGAGTTGACTCGGGTTAGCAGACCGAGTTGACTCGGGTTGGTAGACCGAGTTAACTCGGGTTAGCAAACCGAGTTGACTCGGGTTAGCAGACCGAGTTGACTCGGGTTGGTAGACCGAGTTAACTCGGGTTAGCAAACCGAGTTGACTCGGGTTAGCAAACCGAGTTGACTCGGGTTAGCAAACCGAGTTGACTCTGGTTAGCAAACCGAGTTGACTCGGGTTAGCAAAGCGAGTTGACTCGGGTTAGCAAACCGAGTTGACTCGGGTTAGCAAACCGAGTTGACTCTGGTTAGCAAACCGAGTTGACTCGGGTTAGCAAACCGAGTTGACTCGGGTTAGCAAACCGAGTTGACTCGGGTTAGCAAACCGAGTTGACTTGGGTTGGTAGACCGAGTTGACTCGGGTTAGCAAACCGAGTTGACTCGGGTTAGCAAACCGAGTTGACTCGGGTTAGCAAACCGAGTTGACTCGGGCTAGAAAACCGAGTTGACTCGGGTTAGCAGACCGAGTTGACTCGGGTTGGTAGACCGAGTTAACTCGGGTTAGCAAACCGAGATGACTCGGGTTAGCAAACCGAGTTGACTCGGGTTAGCACACCGAGTTGACTCGGGTTAGCAGACCGAGTTGACTCGGGTTAGCAGACCGAGTTGACTCGGGTTAGCAAACTGAGTTGACTCGGGTTAGCAAACCGAGTTGACTCGGGTTAGTAGATCGAGTTAACTCGGGTTAGCAAACGGAGTTGACTCGGGTTAGTAAACCGAGTTGACTCGGGTAAGCAAACCGAGTTGACTCGGGTTAGCAAACCGAGTTGACTCGGGTTAGAAAACCGAGTTGACTCGGGTTAGCAAACCGAGTTGACTCGGGTTAACAGACCAAGTTGACTCGGGTTAGCAGACCGAGTTGACTCGGGTTGGTAGACCGAGTTAACTCGGGTTAGCAAACCGAGTTGACTCGGGTTAGCAAACCGAGTTGACTCGGGTTAGCAAACCGAGTTGACTCGGGTTAGCAAACCGAGTTGACTCGGGTTAGCAAACCGAGTTGACTCGGGTTAGCAAACCGAGTTGACTCGGGTTAGCAAACCGAGTTGACTCGGGTTAGCAAACCGAGTTGACTCGGGTTAGCAAACCGAGTTGATTCGGGTTAGGAAACCGAGTTGACTCGGGTTAGCAAACTAAGTTGACTCGGGTTAGCAAACCGAGTTGACTCGGGTTGGTAGACCGAGTTGACTCGGGTTAGTAAACCGAGTTGACTCGGGTTAGCAAACCGAGTTGACTCTGGTTAGCAAACCGAGTCTACTCGGGTTACCAAACCGAGTTGACTCGGGTTAGCAAACCGAGTTGACTCGGGTTAGTAGACCGAGTTAACTCGGGTTAGCAAACCGAGTTGACTCGGGTTAGCAAACCGAGTTGACTCGGGTTAGCAAACCGAGTTGACTCGGGTTAGCAAACCGAGTTGACTTGGGTTGGTAGACCGAGTTGACTCGGGTTAGCAAACCGAGTTGACTCGGGTTAGCAAACCGAGTTGACTCGGGTTAGCAAACCGAGTTGACTCGGGTTAGCAGACCGAGTTGACTCGGGTTGGTAGACCGAGTTAACTCGGGTTAGCAAACCGAGATGACTCGGGTTAGCAAACCGAGTTGACTCGGGTTAGCAGACCGAGTTGACTCGGGTAAGCAGACCGAGTTGACTCGGGTTAGTAAACCGAGTTGACTCGGGTTAGTAGACCGAGTTAACTCGGGTTAGCAAACCGAGATAACTCGGGTTAGCAAACCGAGTTGACTCGGGTTAGCAAACCGAGTTGACTCGGGTTGGCAGACCGAGTTGACTCGGGTTAGCAAACCGAGATGACTCGGGTTAGCAAACCGAGTTGACTCGGGTTAGAAAACCGAGTTGACTCGGGTTAGCAAACCGAGTTGACTCGGGTTAACAGACCGAGTTGACTCGGGTTAGCAGACCGAGTTGACTCGGGTTGGTAGACCGAGTTAACTCGGGTTAGCAAACCGAGTTGACTCGGGTTAGCAGACCGAGTTGACTCGGGTTGGTAGACCGAGTTAACTCGGGTTAGCAAACAGAGTTGACTCGGGTTAGCAAACTGAGTTGACTCGGGTTAGCAAACCGAGTTGACTCGGGTTAGCAAACCGAGTTGACTCTGGTTAGTAAACCGAGTTGACTCGGGTTAGCAAAGCGAGTTGACTCGGGTTAGCAAACCGAGTTGACTCGGGTTAGCAAACCGAGTTGACTCGGGTTAGCAAACCGAGTTGACTCGGGTTAGCAGACCGAGTTGACTCGGGTTGGTAGACCGAGTTAACTCGGGTTAGCAAACCGAGTTGACTCGGGTTAGCAAACCGAGTTGACTCGGGTTAGCAAACCGAGTTGACTCGGGTTGGCAGACCGAGTTGACTCGGGTTAGCAAACCGAGTTGACTCGGGTTAGAAAACCGAGTTGACTCGGGTTAGCAAACCGAGTTGACTCGGGTTAGAAAACCGAGTTGACTCGGGTTAGCAGACCGAGTTGACTCGGGTTGGTAGACCGAGTTAACTCGGGTTAGCAAACCGAGTTGACTCGGGTTAGCAGACCGAGTTGACTCGGGTTGGTAGACCGAGTTAACTCGGGTTAGCAAACAGAGTTGACTCGGGTTAGCAAACCGAGTTGACTCGGGTTAGCAAACCGAGTTGACTCGGGTTAGCAAACCGAGTTGACTCTGGTTAGCAAACCGAGTTGACTCGGGTTAGCAAAGCGAGTTGACTCGGGTTAGCAAACCGAGTTGACTCGGGTTAGCAAACCGAGTTGACTCTGGTTAGCAAGCCGAGTTGACTCGGGTTAGCAGACCGAGTTGACTCGGGTTGGTAGACCGAGTTAACTCGGGTTAGCAAACCGAGTTGACTCGGGTTAGCAAACCGAGTTGACTCGGGTTGGCAGACCGAGTTGACTCGGGTTAGCAAACCGAGATGACTCGGGTTAGCAAACCGAGTTGACTCGGGTTAGAAAACCGAGTTGACTCGGGTTAGCAAACCGAGTTGACTCGGGTTAACAGACCGAGTTGACTCGGGTTAGCAGACCGAGTTGACTCGGGTTGGTAGACCGAGTTAACTCGGGTTAGCAAACCGAGTTGACTCGGGTTAGCAGACCGAGTTGACTCGGGTTGGTAGACCGAGTTAACTCGGGTTAGCAAACCGAGTTGACTCGGGTTAGCAAACTGAGTTGACTCGGGCTAGCAAACCGAGTTGACTCGGGTTAGCAAACCGAGTTGACTCGGGTTAGTAGATCGAGTTAACTCGGGTTAGCAAACGGAGTTGACTCGGGTTAGTAAACCGAGTTGACTCGGGTAAGCAAACCGAGTTGACTCGGGTTAGCAAACCGAGTTGACTCGGGTTAGAAAACCGAGTTGACTCGGGTTAGCAAACCGAGTTGACTCGGGTTAACAGACCGAGTTGACTCGGGTTAGCAGACCGAGTTGACTCGGGTTGGTAGACCGAGTTAACTCGGGTTAGCAAACCGAGTTGACTCGGGTTAGCAAACCGAGTTGACTCGGGTTAGCAAACCGAGTTGACTCGGGTTAGCAAACCGAGTTGACTCGGGTTAGCAAACCGAGTTGACTCGGGTTAGGAAACCGAGTTGACTCGGGTTAGCAAACTAAGTTGACTCGGGTTGGTAGACCGAGTTGACTCGGGTTAGTAAACCGAGTTGACTCGGGTTAGCAAACCGAGTTGACTCGGGTTAGCAAACCGAGTTGACTCTGGTTAGCAAACCGAGTCTACTCGGGTTACCAAACCGAGTTGACTCGGGTTAGCAAACCGAGTTGACTCGGGTTAGTAGACCGAGTTAACTCGGGTTAGCAAACCGAGTTGACTCGGGTTAGCAAACCGAGTTGACTCGGGTTAGCAAACCGAGTTGACTCGGGTTAGCAAACCGAGTTGACTCGGGTTAGCAAACCGAGTTGACTTGGGTTGGTAGACCGAGTTGACTCGGGTTAGCAAACCGAGTTGAGTCGGGTTAGCAAACCGAGTTGACTCGGGTTAGCAAACCGAGTTGACTCGGGCTAGCAAACCGAGTTTACTCGGGTTAGCAGACCGAGTTGACTCGGGTTAGCAGACCGAGTTGACTCGGGTTGGTAGACCGAGTTAACTCGGGTTAGCAAACCGAGATGACTCGGGTTAGCAAACCGAGTTGACTCGGGTTAGCAGACCGAGTTGACTCGGGTTAGCAGACCGAGTTGACTCGGGTTAGCAGACCGAGTTGACTCGGGTTAGCAGACCGAGTTGACTCGGGTTAGTAAACCGAGTTGACTCGGGTTAGTAGACCGAGTAAACTCGGGTTAGCAAACCGAGATAACTCGGGTTAGCAAACCGAGTTGACTCGGGTTAGCAAACCGAGTTGACTCGGGTTGGCAGACCGAGTTGACTCGGGTTAGCAAACCGAGATGACTCGGGTTAGCAAACCGAGTTGACTCGGGTTAGAAAACCGAGTTGACTCGGGTTAGCAAACCGAGTTGACTCGGGTTAACAGACCGAGTTGACTCGGGTTAGCAGACCGAGTTGACTCGGGTTGGTAGACCGAGTTAACTCGGGTTAGCAAACCGAGTTGACTCGGGTTAGCAGACCGAGTTGACTCGGGTTGGTAGACCGAGTTAACTCGGGTTAGCAAACCGAGTTGACTCGGGTTAGCAAACTGAGTTGACTCGGGTTAGCAAACCGAGTTGACTCGGGTTAGCAAAGCGAGTTGACTCGGGTTAGCAAACCGAGTTGACTCGGGTTAGCAAACCGAGTTGACTCGGGTTAGCAAACCGAGTTGACTCGGGTTAGCAAACCGAGTTGACTCGGGTTAGCAAACCGAGTTGACTCTGGTTAGCAAACCGAGTTGACTCGGGTTAGCAAAGCGAGTTGACTCGGGTTAGCAAACCGAGTTGACTCGGGTTAGCAAACCGAGTTGACTCGGGTTAGCAAACCGAGTTGACTCGGGTTAGCAAACCGAGTTGACTTGGGTTGGTAGACCGAGTTGACTCGGGTTAGCAAACCGAGTTGACTCGGGTTAGCAAACCGAGTTGACTCGGGTTAGCAAACCGAGTTGACTCGGGCTAGAAAACCGAGTTGACTCGGGTTAGCAGACCGAGTTGACTCGGGTTGGTAGACCGAGTTAACTCGGGTTAGCAAACCGAGATGACTCGGGTTAGCAAACCGAGTTGACTCGGGTTAGCAGACCGAGTTGACTCGGGTTAGCAGACCGAGTTGACTCGGGTTAGCAGACCGAGTTGACTCGGGTTAGCAGACCGAGTTGACTCGGGTTAGCAAACTGAGTTGACTCGGGTTAGCAAACCGAGTTGACTCGGGTTAGTAGATCGAGTTAACTCGGGTTAGCAAGCGGAGTTGACTCGGGTTAGTAAACCGAGTTGACTCGGGTAAGCAAACCGAGTTGACTCGGGTTAGCAAACCGAGTTGACTAGGGTTAGAAAACGAGTTGACTCGGGTTAACAGACCAAGTTGACTCGGGTTAGCAGACCGAGTTGACTCGGGTTGGTAGACCGAGTTAACTCGGGTTAGCAAACCGAGTTGACTCGGGTTAGCAAACCGAGTTGACTCGGGTTAGCAAACCGAGTTGACTCGGGTTAGCAAACCGAGTTGACTCGGGTTAGCAAACCGAGTTGACTCGGGTTAGCAAACCGAGTTGACTCGGGTTAGCAAACTAAGTTGACTCGGGTTAGCAAACCGAGTTGACTCGGGTTGGTAGACCGAGTTGACTCGGGTTAGTAAACCGAGTTGACTCGGGTTAGCAAACCGAGTTGACTCGGGTTAGTAGACCGAGTTAACTCGGGTTAGCAAACCGAGTTGACTCGGGTTAGCAAACCGAGTTGACTCGGGTTAGCAAACCGAGTTGACTCGGGTTAGCAAACCGAGTTGACTCGGGTTAGCAAACCGAGTTGACTTGGGTTGGTAGACCGAGTTGACTCGGGTTAGCAAACCGAGTTGACTCGGGTTAGCAAACCGAGTTGACTCGGGTTAGCAAACCGAGTTGACTCGGGTTAGCAAACCGAGTTGACTCGGGTTAGCAAACCGGGTTGACTCGGGTTAGCAGACCGAGTTGACTCGGGTTGGTAGACCGAGTTAACTCGGGTTAGCAAACCGAGATGACTCGGGTTAGCAAACCGAGTTGACTCGGGTTAGCAGACCGAGTTGACTCGGGTTAGCAGACCGAGTTGACTCGGGTTAGCAGACCGAGTTGACTCGGGTTAGCAGACCGAGTTGACTCGGGTTAGCAGACCGAGTTGACTCGGGTTAGTAAACCGAGTTGACTCGGGTTAGTAGACCGAGTTAACTCGGGTTAGCAAACCGAGATAACTCGGGTTAGAAAACCGAGTTGACTCGGGTTAGCAAACCGAGTTGACTCGGGTTGGCAGACCGAGTTGACTCGGGTTAGCAAACCGAGATGACTCGGGTTAGCAAACCGAGTTGACTCGGGTTAGAAAACCGAGTTGACTCGGGTTAACAGACCGAGTTGACTCGGGTTAGCAGACCGAGTTGACTCGGGTTGGTAGACCGAGTTAACTCGGGTTAGCAAACCGAGTTGACTCGGGTTAGCAGACCGAGTTGACTCGGGTTGGTAGACCGAGTTAACTCGGGTTAGCAAACCGAGTTGACTCGGGTTAGCAAACTGAGTTGACTCGGGTTAGCAAACCGAGTTGACTCGGGTTAGCAAACCGAGTTGACTCTGGTTAGCAAACCGAGTTGACTCGGGTTAGCAAAGCGAGTTGACTCGGGTTAGCAAACCGAGTTGACTCGGGTTAGCAAACCGAGTTGACTCTGGTTAGCAAACCGAGTTGACTCGGGTTAGCAAAGCGAGTTGACTCGGGTTAGCAAACCGAGTTGACTCGGGTTAGCAAAGCGAGTTGACTTGGGTTGGTAGACCGAGTTGACTCGGGTTAGCAAACCGAGTTGACTCGGGTTAGCAAACCGAGTTGACTCGGGTTAGCAAACCGAGTTGACTCGGGTTAGCAAACCGAGTTGACTCGGGTTAGCAAACCGAGTTGACTCGGGTTAGCAAACCGAGTTGACTCGGGCTAGAAAACCGAGTTGACTCGGGTAAGCAGACCGAGTTGACTCGGGTTGGTAGACCGAGTTAACTCGGGTTAGCAAACCGAGATGACTCGGGTTAGCAAACCGAGTTGACTCGGGTTAGCAGACCGAGTTGACTCGGGTTAGCAGACCGAGTTGACTCGGGTTAGCAAACTGAGTTGACTCGGGTTAGCAAACCGAGTTGACTCGGGTTAGTAGATCGAGTTAACTCGGGTTAGCAAACCGAGTTGACTCGGGTTAGTAAACCGAGTTGACTCGGGTAAGCAAACCGAGTTGACTCGGGTTAGCAAACCGAGTTGACTCGGGTTAGAAAACCGAGTTGACTCGGGTTAGCAAACCGAGTTGACTCGGGTTAACAGACCGAGTTGACTCGGGTTAACAGACCGAGTTGACTCGGGTTAGCAAACCGAGTTGACTCGGGTTAGCAAACCGAGTTGACTCGGGTTAGGAAACCGAGTTGACTCGGGTTAGCAAACCGAGTTGACTCGGGTTAGGAAACCGAGTTGACTCGGGTTAGCAAACTAAGTTGACTCGGGTTAGCAAACCGAGTTGACTCGGGTTAGCAAACCGAGTTGACTCGGGTTAGCAAACCGAGTTGACTCGGGTTAGCAAACCGAGTTGACTCTGGTTAGCAAACCGAGTTGACTCGGGTTAGCAAAGCGAGTTGACTCGGGTTAGCAAACCGAGTTGACTCGGGTTAGCAGACCGAGTTGACTCGGGTTGGTAGACCGAGTTAACTCGGGTTAGCAGACCGAGTTGACTCGGGTTAGCAAACCGAGTTGACTCGGGTTAGTAGACCGAGTTAACTCGGGTTAGCAAACCGAGTTGACTCGGCTTAGCAAACCGAGTTGACTCGGGTTAGCAAACTGAGTTGACTCGGGTTAGCAAACCGAGTTGGCTCGGGTTAGCAAACCGAGTCTACTCGGGTTAGCAAACCGAGTTGACTCGGGTTAGCAAACCGAGTTGACTCGGGTTAGTAGACCGAGTTAACTCGGGTTGGTAGACCGAGTTGACTCGGGTTAGCAAACCGAGTTGACTCGGGTTAGCAAACCGAGTTGACTCGGGTTAGCAAACCGAGTTGACTCGGGTTAGCAAACCGAGTTGACTCGGGCTAGAAAACCGAGTTGACTCGGGTTAGCAGACCGAGTTGACTCGGGTTGGTAGACCGAGTTAACTCGGGTTAACAAACCGAGATGACTCGGGTTAGCAAACCGAGTTGACTCGGGTTAGCAGACCGAGTTGACTCGGGTTAGCAGACCGAGTTGACTCGGGTTAGCAGACCGAGTTGACTCGGGTTAGCAGACCGAGTTTACTCGGGTTAGTAAACCGAGTTGACTCGGGTTAGTAGACCGAGTTAACTCGGGTTAGCAAACCGAGATAACTCGGGTTAGCAAACCGAGTTGACTCGGGTTAGCAAACCGAGTTGACTCGGGTTAGCAAACCGAGTTGACTCGGGTTGGCAGACCGAGTTGACTCGGGTTAGCAAACCGAGATGACTCGGGTTAGCAAACCGAGTTGACTCGGGTTAGAAAACCGAGTTGACTCGGGTTAGCAAACCGAGTTGACTCGGGTTAACAGACCGAGTTAACTCGGGTTAGCAAACCGAGTTGACTCGGGTTATCAAACCGAGTTGACTCGGGTTACCAAACCGAGTTGACTCGGGTTAGCAAACCGAGTTGACTTGGGTTGGTAGACCGAGTTGACTCGGGTTAGCAAACCGAGTTGACTCGGGTTAGCAAACCGAGTTGACTCGGGTTAGCAAACCGAGTTGACTCGGGTTAGCAAACCGGGTTGACTCGGGTTAGCAGACCGAGTTGACTCGGGTTGGTAGACCGAGTTAACTCGGGTTAGCAAACCGAGATGACTCGGGTTAGCAAACCGAGTTGACTCGGGTTAGCAGACCGAGTTGACTCGGGTTAGCAGACCGAGTTGACTCGGGTTAGCAGACCGAGTTGACTCGGGTTAGTAAACCGAGTTGACTCGGGTTAGTAGACCGAGTTAACTCGGGTTAGCAAACCGATATAACTCGGGTTAGCAAACCGAGTTGACTCGGGTTAGCAAACCGAGTTGACTCGGGTTGGCAGACCGAGTTGACTCGGGTTAGCAAACCGAGATGACTCGGGTTAGCAAACCGAGTTGACTCGGGTTAGAAAACCGAGTTGACTCGGGTTAACAGACCGAGTTGACTCGGGTTAGCAGACCGAGTTGACTCGGGTTGGTAGACCGAGTTAACTCGGGTTAGCAAACCGAGTTGACTCGGGTTAGCAGACCGAGTTGACTCGGGTTGGTAGACCGAGTTAACTCGGGTTAGCAAACCGAGTTGACTCGGGTTAGCAAACTGAGTTGACTCGGGTTAGCAAACCGAGTTGACTCGGGTTAGCAAACCGAGTTGACTCTGGTTAGCAAACCGAGTTGACTCGGGTTAGCAAAGCGAGTTGACTCGGGTTAGCAAACCGAGTTGACTCGGGTTAGCAAACCGAGTTGACTCTGGTTAGCAAACCGAGTTGACTCGGGTTAGCAAAGCGAGTTGACTCGGGTTAGCAAACCGAGTTGACTCGGGTTAGCAAAGCGAGTTGACTCGGGTTAGCAAACCGAGTTGACTTGGGTTGGTAGACCGAGTTGACTCGGGTTAGCAAACCGAGTTGACTCGGGTTAGCAAACCGAGTTGACTCGGGTAAGCAAACCGAGTTGACTCGGGTTAGCAAACCGAGTTGACTCGGGTTAGCAAACCGAGTTGACTCGGGCTAGAAAACCGAGTTGACTCGGGTTAGCAGACCGAATTGACTCGGGTTGGTAGACCGAGTTAACTCGGGTTAGCAAACCGAGATGACTCGGGTTAGCAAACCGAGTTGACTCGGGTTAGCAGACCGAGTTGACTCGGGTTAGCAGACCGAGTTGACTCGGGTTAGCAGACCGAGTTGACTCGGGTTAGCAGACCGAGTTGACTCGGGTTAGCAGACCGAGTTGACTCGGGTTAGCAAACTGAGTTGACTCGGGTTAGCAAACCGAGTTGACTCGGGTTAGTAGATCGATTTAACTCGGGTTAGCAAACGGAGTTGACTCGGGTTAGTAAACCGAGTTGACTCGGGTAAGCAAACCGAGTTGACTCGGGTTAGCAAACCGAGTTGACTCGGGTTAGAAAACCGAGTTGACTCGGGTTAGCAAACCGAGTTGACTCGGGTTAACAGACCGAGTTGACTCGGGTTAACACACCGAGTTGACTCGGGTTAGCAAACCGAGTTGACTCGGGTTAGCAAACCGAGTTGACTCGGGTTAGGAAACCGAGTTGACTCGGGTTAGCAAACCGAGTTGACTCGGGTTAGGAAACCGAGTTGACTCGGGTTAGCAAACTAAGTTGACTCGGGTTAGCAAACCGAGTTGACTCGGGTTAGCAAACCGAGTTGACTCGGGTTAGCAAACCGAGTTGACTCTGGTTAGCAAACCGAGTTGACTCGGGTTAGCAAAGCGAGTTGACTCGGGTTAGCAAACCGAGTTGACTCGGGTTAGCAGACCGAGTTGACTCGGGTTGGTAGACCGAGTTAACTCGGGTTAGCAGACCGAGTTGACTCGGGTTAGCAAACCGAGTTGACTCGGGTTAGTAGACCGAGTTAACTCGGGTTAGCAAACCGAGTTGACTCGGGTTAGCAAACCGAGTTGACTCGGGTTAGCAAACTGAGTTGACTCGGGTTAGCAAACCGAGTTGGCTCGGGTTAGCAAACCGAGTCTACTCGGGTTAGCAAACCGAGTTGACTCGGGTTAGCAAACCGAGTTGACTCGGGTTAGTAGACCGAGTTAACTCGGGTTGGTAGACCGAGTTGACTCGGGTTAGCAAACCGAGTTGACTCGGGTTAGCAAACCGAGTTGACTCGGGTTAGCAAACCGAGTTGACTCGGGTTAGCAAACCGAGTTGACTCGGGCTAGAAAACCGAGTTGACTCGGGTTAGCAGACCGAGTTGACTCGGGTTGGTAGACCGAGTTAACTCGGGTTAGCAAACCGAGATGACTCGGGTTAGCAAACCGAGTTGACTCGGGTTAGCAGACCGAGTTGACTCGGGTTAGCAGACCGAGTTGACTCGGGTTAGCAGACCGAGTTGACTCGGGTTAGCAGACCGAGTTTACTCGGGTTAGTAAACCGAGTTGACTCGGGTTAGTAGACCGAGTTAACTCGGGTTAGCAAACCGAGATAACTCGGGTTAGCAAACCGAGTTGACTCGGGTTAGCAAACCGAGTTGACTCGGGTTGGCAGACCGAGTTGACTCGGGTTAGCAAACCGAGATGACTCGGGTTAGCAAACCGAGTTGACTCGGGTTAGAAAACCGAGTTGACTCGGGTTAGCAAACCGAGTTGACTCGGGTTAACAGACCGAGTTGACTCGGGTTAGCAGACCGAGTTGACTCGGGTTGGTAGACCGAGTTAACTCGGGTTAGCAAACCGAGTTGACTCGGGTTAGCAGACCGAGTTGACTCGGGTTGGTAGACCGAGTTAACTCGGGTTAGCAAACCGAGTTGACTCGGGTTAGCAAACTGAGTTGACTCGGGTTAGCAAACCGAGTTGACTCGGGTTAGCAAACCGAGTTGACTCGGGTTAGTAGATCGAGTTAACTCGGGTTAGCAAACGGAGTTGACTCGGGTTAGTAAACCGAGTTGACTCGGGTAAGCAAACCGAGTTGACTCGGGTTAGCAAACCGAGTTGACTCGGGTTAGAAAACCGAGTTGACTCGGGTTAGCAAACCGAGTTGACTCGGGTTAGCAAACCGAGTTGACTCGGGTTAACAGACCGAGTTGACTCGGGTTAGCAGACCGAGTTGACTCGGGTTGGTAGACCGAGTTAACTCGGGTTAGCAAACCGAGTTGACTCGGGTTAGCAAACCGAGTTGACTCGGGTTAGCAAACCGAGTTGACTCGGGTTAGCAAACCGAGTTGACTCGGGTTAGCAAACCGAGTTGACTCGGGTTAGGAAACCGAGTTGACTCGGGTTAGCAAACTAAGTTGACTCGGGTTAGCAAACCGAGTTGACTCGGGTTGGTAGACCGAGTTGACTCGGGTTAGTAAACCGAGTTGACTCGGGTTAGCAAACCGAGTTGACTCGGGTTAGCAAACCGAGTTGACTCGGGTTAGCAGACCGAGTTGACTCGGGTTAGCAGACCGAGTTGACTCGGGTTAACAGACCGAGTTGACTCGGGTTAGCAGACCGAGTTGACTCGGGTTGGTAGACCGAGTTAACTCGGGTTAGCAAACCGAGTTGACTCGGGTTAGCAGACCGAGTTTACTCGGGTTAGTAGACCGAGTTGACTCGGGTTAGTAGACCGAGTTAACTCGGGTTAGCAAACCGAGTTGACTCGGGTTAGCAAACCGAGTTGACTCGGGTTAGCAAACCGAGTTGACTCGGGTTAGCAAACCGAGTTGACGTGGGTTGGTAGACCGAGTTGACTCGGGTTAGCAAACCGAGTTGACTCGGGTTAGCAAACCGAGTTGACTCGGGTTAGCAAACCGAGTTGACTCGGGCTAGCAAACCGAGTTGACTCGGGTTAGCAGACCGAGTTGACTCGGGTTGGTAGACCGAGTTAACTCGGGTTAGCAAACCGAGATGACTCGGGTTAGCAAACCGAGTTGACTCGGGTTAGCAGACCGAGTTGACTCGGGTTAGCAGACCGAGTTGACTCGGGTTAGCAGACCGAGTTGACTCGGGTTAGCAGACCGAGTTGACTCGGGTTAGTAAACCGAGTTGACTCGGGTTAGTAGACCGAGTTAACTCGGGTTAGCAAACCGAGATAACTCGGGTTAGCAAACCGAGATAACTCGGGTTAGCAAACCGAGTTGACTCGGGTTAGTAAACCGAGTTGACTCGGGTTAGTAAACCGAGTTGACTCGGGTTGGCAGACCGAGTTGACTCGGGTTAGCAAACCGAGATGACTCGGGTTAGCAAACCGAGTTGACTCGGGTTAGAAAACCGAGTTGACTCGGGTTAGCAAACCGAGTTGACTCGGGTTAACAGACCGAGTTGACTCGGGTTAGCAGACCGAGTTGACTCGGGTTGGTAGACCGAGTTAACTCGGGTTAGCAAACCGAGTTGACTCGGGTTAGCAGACCGAGTTGACTCGGGTTGGTAGACCGAGTTAACTCGGGTTAGCAAACCGAGTTGACTCGGGTTAGCAAACTGAGTTGACTCGGGTTAGCAAACCGAGTTGACTCGGGTTAGCAAACCGAGTTGACTCGGGTTAGTAGATCGAGTTAACTCGGGTTAGCAAACGGAGTTGACTCGGGTTAGTAAACCGAGTTGACTCGGGTAAGCAAACCGAGTTGACTCGGGTTAGCAAACCGAGTTGACTCGGGTTAGCAAACCGAGTTGACTCGGGTTAGAAAACCGAGTTGACTCGGGTTAGCAAACCGAGTTGACTCGGGTTAACAGACCGAGTTGACTCGGGTTAGCAGACCGAGTTGACTCGGGTTGGTAGACCGAGTTAACTCGGGTTAGCAAACCGAGTTGACTCGGGTTAGCAAACCGAGTTGACTCGGGTTAGCAAACCGAGTTGACTCGGGTTAGCAAACCGAGTTGACTCGGGTTAGGAAACCGAGTTGACTCGGGTTAGCAAACTAAGTTGACTCGGGTTAGCAAACCGAGTTGACTCGGGTTAGCAAACCGAGTTGACTCGGGTTAGCAAACCGAGTTGACTCGGGTTAGCAAACCGAGTTGACTCGGGTTAGCAGACCGAGTTGACTCGGGTTAGCAAACCGAGTTGACTCGGGTTAGCAAACCGAGTTGACTCGGGTTAGCAAACCGAGTTGACTCGGGTTAGCAGACCGAGTTGACTCGGGTTAGCAGACCGAGTTGACTCGGGTTAGTAAACCGAGTTGACTCGGGTTAGCAAACCGAGTTGACTCGGGTTAGCAAACCGAGTCTACTCGGGTTACCAAACCGAGTTGACTCGGGTTAGCAAACCGAGTTGACTCGGGTTAGTAGACCGAGTTAACTCGGGTAAGCAAACCGAGTTGACTCGGGTTAGCAAACCGAGTTGACTCGGGTTAGCAAACCGAGTTGACTCGGGTTAGCAAACCGAGTTGACTTGGGTTAGCAAACCGAGTTGACTCGGGTTAACAGACCGAGTTGACTCCGAGTTGACTCGGGTTGGTAGAACGAGTTAACTCGGGCTAGCAAACCGAGTTGACTCGGGTTAGCAAACCGAGTTGACTCGGGTTAGCAAACCGAGTTGACTCGGGTTAGAAAACCGAGTTGACTCGGGTTAGCAAACCGAGTTGACTCGGGTTAACAGACCGAGTTGACTCGGGTTAGCAGACCGAGTTGACTCGGGTTGGTAGACCGAGTTAACTCGGGTTAGCAAACCGAGTTGACTCGGGTTGGTAGAACGAGTTAACTCGGGCTAGCAAACCGAGTTGACTCGGGTTAGCAAACCGAGTTGACTCGGGTTAGCAAACCAAGTTGACTCGGGTTAGCAAACCGAGTTGACTCGGGTTAGAAAACCGAGTTGACTCGGGTTAGCAAACCGAGTTGACTCGGGTTAACAGACCGAGTTGACTCGGGTTAGCAGACCGAGTTGACTCGGGTTGGTAGACCGAGTTAACTCGGGTTAGCAAACCGAGTTGACTCGGGTTAGCAAACCGAGTTGCCTCGGGTTAGCAAACCGAGTTGACTCGGGTTAGCAAACCGAGTTGACTCGGGTTAGCAAACCGAGTTGACTCGGGTTAGCAAACCGAGTTGACTCGGGTTAGCAAACCGAGTTGACTCGGGTTAGCAAACCGAGTTGACTCGGGTTGGTAGACCGAGTTAATTCGGGTTAGCAAACCGAGTTGACTCGGGTTAGCAAACTGAGTTGACTCGGGTTGGCAAACCGAGTTGACTCGGGTTAGAAAACCGAGTTGACTCGGGTTAGCAAACCGAGTTGACTCGGGTTAACAGACCGAGTTGACTCGGGTTAGCAGACCGAGTTTACTCGGGTTGGTAGACCGAGTTAACTCGGGTTAGCAAACCGAGTTGACTCGGGTTAGCAGACCGAGTTGACTCGGGTTGGTAGACCGAGTTAACTCGGGTTAGCAAACCGAGTTGACTCGGGTTAGCAAACTGAGTTGACTCGGGTTAGCAAACCGAGTTGACTCGGGTTAGCAAACCGAGTTGACTCGGGTTAACAGACCGAGTTGACTCGGGTTAGCAGACCGAGTTGACTCGGGTTGGTAGACCGAGTTAACTCGGGTTAGCAAACCGAGTTGACTCGGGTTAGCAAACTGAGTTGACTCGGGTTAGCAAACCGAGTTGACTCGGGTTAGCAAACCGAGTTGACTCGGGTTAGCAGACTGAGTTGACTCGGGTTAGCAGACCGAGTTGACTCGGGTTAGTAAACCGAGTTGACTCGGGTTAGTAGACCGAGTTTACTCGGGTTAGCAAACCGAGTTGACTCGGGTTAGCAAACCGAGTTGACTCGGGTTAGCAAACCGAGTTGACTCGGGTTAACAGACCGAGTTGACTCGGGTTAGCAGACCGAGTTGACTCGGGTTGGTATACCGAGTTAACTCGGGTTATTAAACCGAGTTGACTCGGGTTAGCAAACTGAGTTGACTCGGGTTAGCAAACCGAGTTGACTCGGGTTAGCAAACCGAGTTGACTCGGGTTAGCAGACTGAGTTGACTCGGGTTAGCAGACCGAGTTGACTCGGGTTAGTAAACCGAGTTGACTCGGGTTAGTAGACCGAGTTTACTCGGGTTAGCAAACCGAGTTGACTCGGGTTAGCAAACAGAGTTGACTCGGGTTAGCAGACCGAGTTGGCTCGGGTTAGCAGACCGAGTTGACTCAGGTTAGTAAACCGAGTTGACTCGGGTTAGTAGACCGAGTTGACTCGGGTTAGCAGACCGAGTTGACTCGGGTTAGCAGACCGAGTTGACTCGGGTTAGCAGACCGAGTTGACTCGGGTTAGCAGACCGAGTTGACTCGGGTTAGTAAACCGAGTTGACTCGGGTTAGTAGACCGAGTTAACTCGGGTTAGCAAACCGAGATAACTCGGGTTAGCAAACCGAGTTGACTCGGGTTAGCAAACCGAGTTGACTCGGGTTGGCAGACCGAGTTGACTCGGGTTAGCAAACCGAGATGACTCGGGTTAGCAAACCGAGTTGACTCGGGTTAGAAAACCGAGTTGACTCGGGTTAGCAAACCGAGTTGACTCGGGTTAACAGACCGAGTTGACTCGGGTTAGCAGACCGAGTTGACTCGGGTTGGTAGACCGAGTTAACTCGGGTTAGCAAACCGAGTTGACTCGGGTTAGCAGACCGAGTTGACTCGGGTTTGTAGACCGAGTTAACTCGGGTTAGCAAACCGAGTTGACTCGGGTTAGCAAACTGAGTTGACTCGGGTTAGCAAACCGAGTTGACTCGGGTTAGTAGATCGAGTTAACTCGGGTTAGCAAACGGAGTTGACTCGGGTTAGTAAACCGAGTTGAATCGGGTAAGCAAACCGAGTTGACTCGGGTTAGCAAACCGAGTTGACTCGGGTTAGCAAACCGAGTTGACTCGGGTTAGAAAACCGAGTTGACTCGGGTTAGCAAACCGAGTTGACTCGGGTTAACAGACCGAGTTGACTCGGGTTAGCAGACCGAGTTGACTCGGGTTGGTAGACCGAGTTAACTCGGGTTAGCAAACCGAGTTGACTCGGGTTAGCAAACCGAGTTGACTCGGGTTAGCAAACCGAGTTGACTCGGGTTAGCAAACCGAGTTGACTCGGGTTAGCAAACCGAGTTGACTCGGGTTAGGAAACCGAGTTGACTCGGGTTAGCAAACTAAGTTGACTCGGGTTAGCAAACCGAGTTGACTCGGGTTAGCAAACCGAGTTGACTCGGGTTAGCAAACCGAGTTGACTCGGGTTAGCAAACCGAGTTGACTCGGGTTAGCAGACCGAGTTGACTCGGGTTAGTAAACCGAGTTGACTCGGGTTAGCAAACCGAGTTGACTCGGGTTAGCAGACCGAGTTGACTCGGGTTAGCAGACCGAGTTGACTCGGGTTAGCAGACCGAGTTGACTCGGGTTAGCAAACCGAGTTGACTCGGGTTAGCAAACCGAGTTGACTCGGGTTAGCAAACCGAGTCTACTCGGGTTACCAAACCGAGTTGACTCGGGTTAGCAAACCGAGTTGACTCGGGTTAGTAGACCGAGTTAACTCGGGTTAGCAAACCGAGTTGACTCGGGTTAGCAAACCGAGTTGACTCGGGTTAGCAAACCGAGTTGACTCGGGTTAACAGACCGAGTTGACTCCGAGTTGACTCGGGTTGGTAGAACGAGTTAACTCGGGTTAGCAAACCGAGTTGACTCGGGTTAGCAAACCGAGTTGACTCGGGTTAGCAGACCGAGTTGACTCGGGTTAGCAAACCGAGTTGACTCGGGTTAGAAAACCGAGTTGACTCGGGTTAGCAAACCGAGTTGACTCGGGTTAACAGACCGAGTTGACTCGGGTTAGCAGACCGAGTTGACTCGGGTTGGTAGACCGAGTTAACTCGGGTTAGCAAACCGAGTTGACTCGGGTTAGCAAACCGAGTCGACTCGGGTTAGCAAACCGAGTTGACTCGGGTTAGCAAACCGAGTTGACTCGGGTTAGCAAACCGAGTTGACTCGGGTTAGCAAACCGAGTTGACTCGGGTTAGCAAACCGAGTTGACTCGGGTTAGCAAACCGAGTTGACTCGGGTTAGCAAACCGAGTTGACTCGGGTTAGCAAACTGAGTTGACTCGGGTTAGCAAACCGAGTTGACTCGGGTTAGCAAACCGAGTTGACTCGGGTTAACAGACCGAGTTGACTCGGGTTAGCAGACCGAGTTGACTCGGGTTGGTAGACCGAGTTCACTCGGGTTAGCAAACCGAGTTGACTCGGGTTAGCAAACCGAGTCGACTCGGGTTAGCAAACCGAGTTGACTCGGGTTAGCAAACCGAGTTGACTCGGGTTAGCAAACCGAGTTGACTCGGGTTAGCAAACCGAGTTGACTCGGGTTAGCAAACCGAGTTGACTCGGGTTAGCAGACTGAGTTGACTCGGGTTAGCAGACCGAGTTGACTCGGGTTAGTAAACCGAGTTGACTCGGGTTAGTAGACCGAGTTTACTCGGGTTAGCAAACCGAGTTGACTCGGGTTAGCAAACAGAGTTGACTCGGGTTAGCAGACCGAGTTGACTCGGGTTAGTAGACCGAGTTGACTCGGGTTAGCAGACCGAGTTGACTCGGGTTAGCAGACCGAGTTGACTCGGGTTAGCAGACCGAGTTGACTCGGGTTAGTAAACCGAGTTGACTCGGGTTAGTAGACCGAGTTAACTCGGGTTAGCAAACCGAGATAACTCGGGTTAGCAAACCGAGTTGACTCGGGTTAGCAAACCGAGTTGACTCGGGTTGGCAGACCGAGTTGACTCGGGTTAGCAAACCGAGTTGACTCGGGTTGGCAGACCGAGTTGACTCGGGTTAGCAAACCGAGATGACTCGGGTTAGCAAACCGAGTTGACTCGGGTTAGAAAACCGAGTTGACTCGGGTTAGCAAACCGAGTTGACTCGGGTTAACAGACCGAGTTGACTCGGGTTAGCAGACCGAGTTGACTCGGGTTGGTAGACCGAGTTAACTCGGGTTAGCAAACCGAGTTGACTCGGGTTAGCAGACCGAGTTGACTCGGGTTTGTAGACCGAGTTAACTCGGGTTAGCAAACCGAGTTGACTCGGGTTAGCAAACTGAGTTGACTCGGGTTAGCAAACCGAGTTGACTCGGGTTAGTAGATCGAGTTAACTCGGGTTAGCAAACGGAGTTGACTCGGGTTAGTAAACCGAGTTGAATCGGGTAAGCAAACCGAGTTGACTCGGGTTAGCAAACCGAGTTGACTCGGGTTAGCAAACCGAGTTGACTCGGGTTAGAAAACCGAGTTGACTCGGGTTAGCAAACCGAGTTGACTCGGGTTAACAGACCGAGTTGACTCGGGTTAGCAGACCGAGTTGACTCGGGTTGGTAGACCGAGTTAACTCGGGTTAGCAAACCGAGTTGACTCGGGTTAGCAAACCGAGTTGACTCGGGTTAGCAAACCGAGTTGACTCGGGTTAGCAAACCGAGTTGACTCGGGTTAGCAAACCGAGTTGACTCGGGTTAGGAAACCGAGTTGACTCGGGTTAGCAAACTAAGTTGACTCGGGTTAGCAAACCGAGTTGACTCGGGTTAGCAAACCGAGTTGACTCGGGTTAGCAAACCGAGTTGACTCGGGTTAGCAAACCGAGTTGACTCGGGTTAGCAGACCGAGTTGACTCGGGTTAGTAAACCGAGTTGACTCGGGTTAGCAAACCGAGTTGACTCGGGTTAGCAAACCGAGTTGACTCGGGTTAGCAGACCGAGTTGACTCGGGTTAGCAGACCGAGTTGACTCGGGTTAGCAAACCGAGTTGACTCGGGTTAGCAAACCGAGTTGACTCGGGTTAGCAAACCGAGTCTACTCGGGTTACCAAACCGAGTTGACTCGGGTTAGCAAACCGAGTTGACTCGGGTTAGTAGACCGAGTTAACTCGGGTTAGCAAACCGAGTTGACTCGGGTTAGCAAACCGAGTTGACTCGGGTTAGCAAACCGAGTTGACTCGGGTTAGCAAACCGAGTTGACTCGGGTTAGCCAACCGAGTTGACTCGGGTTAGCAAACCGAGTTGACTCGGGTTAGCAAACCGAGTTGACTCGGGTTAACAGACCGAGTTGACTCCGAGTTGACTCGGGTTGGTAGAACGAGTTAACTCGGGTTAGCAAACCGAGTTGACTCGGGTTAGCAAACCGAGTTGACTCGGGTTAGCAGACCGAGTTGACTCGGGTTAGCAAACCGAGTTGACTCGGGTTAGAAAACTGAGTTGACTCGGGTTAGCAAACCGAGTTGACTCGGGTTAACAGACCGAGTTGACTCGAGTTAGCAGACCGAGTTGACTCGGGTTGGTAGACCGAGTTAACTCGGGTTAGCAAACCGAGTTGACTCGGGTTAGCAAACCGAGTCGACTCGGGTTAGCAAACCGAGTTGACTCGGGTTAGCAAACCGAGTTGACTCGGGTTAGCAAACCGAGTTGACTCGGGTTAGCAAACCGAGTTGACTCGGGTTAGCAAACCGAGTTGACTCGGGTTAGCAAACCGAGTTGACTCGGGTTAGCAAACTGAGTTGACTCGGGTTAGCAAACCGAGTTGACTCGGGTTAGCAAACCGAGTTGACTCGGGTTAGCAAACCGAGTTGACTCGGGTTAGCAAACCGAGTTGACTCGGGTTAGCAAACCGAGTTGACTCGGGTTAACAGACCGAGTTGACTCCGAGTTGACTCGGGTTGGTAGAACGAGTTAACTCGGGTTAGCAAACCGAGTTGACTCGGGTTAGCAAACCGAGTTGACTCGGGTTTGCAGACCGAGTTGACTCGGGTTAGCAAACCGAGTTGACTCGGGTTAGCAAACCGAGTTGACTCGGGTTAGCAGACCGAGTTGACTCGGGTTAGCAAACCGAGTTGACTCGGGTTAGCAAACCGAGTTGACTCGGGTTCGCAAACCGAGTTGACTCGGGTTAGTAGACCGAGTTGACTCGGGTTAGCAAACCGAGTTGACTCGGGGTGGTAGACCGAGTTAACTCGGGTTAGCAAACCGAGTTGACTCGGGTTAGCAAACCGAGTTGACTCGGGTTAGCAAACCGAGTTGACTCGGGTTAGCAAACCGAGTTGACTCGGGTTAGCAGACCGAGTTGACTCGGGTTAGCAGACCGAGTTGACTCGGGTTAGTAAACCGAGTTGACTCGGGTTAGTAGACCGAGTTTACTCGGGTTAGCAAACCGAGTTGACTCGGGTTAGCAAACAGAGTTGACTCGGGTTAGCAGACCGAGTTGGCTCGGGCTAGCAGACCGAGTTGACTCAGGTTAGTAAACCGAGTTGACTCGGGTTAGTAGACCGAGTTAACTCGGGTTAGCAAACCGAGATAACTCGGGTTAGCAAACCAAGTTGACTCGGGTTAGCAAACCGAGTTAACTTGGGTTGGCAAACCGAGTTGACTCGGGTTAGCAAACCGAGTTGACTCGGGTTAGCAAACCGAGTTGACTCGGGTTAGTAGATCGAGTTAACTCGGGTTAGCAAACGGAGTTGACTCGGGTTAGTAAACCGAGTTGACTCGGGTTAGCAAACCGAGTTGACTCGGGTTAGCAGACCGAGTTGACTCGGGTTAGCAGACCGAGTTGACTTGGGTTGGTAGACCGAGTTGACTCGGGTTAGCAAACCGAGTTGACTCGGGTTAGCAAACCGAGTTGACTCGGGCTAGCAAACCGAAATGACTCGGGTTAGCAGACCGAGTTGATTCGGGTTGGTAGACCGAGTTAACTCGGGTTAGCAAACCGAGTTGACTCGGGTTAGCAAACCGAGTTGACTCGGGTTAGCAGACCGAGTTGACTCGGGTAAGCAGACCGAGTTGACTCGGGTTAGTAAACCGAGTTGACTCGGGTTAGTAGACCGAGTTAACTCGGGTTAGCAAACCGAGTTGACTCGGGTTAGCAAACCGAGTTGACTCGGGTTAGCAAACCGAGTTGACTCGGGTTGGCAGACCGAGTTAACTCGGGTTAGCAAACCGAGTTGACTCGGGTTAGCAAACCGAGTTGACTCGGGTTAGAAAACCGAGTTGACTCGGGTTAGAAAACCGAGTTGACTCGGGTTAGCAAACCGAGTTGACTTGGGTTAACAGACCGAGTTGACTCGGGTTAGCAGACCAAGTTGACTCGGGTTGGTAGACCGAGTTAACTCGCGTTAGCAAACCGAGTTTTCTCGGGTTAGCAAACCGAGTTGACTCGGGTTAGCAGACCGAGTTGACTCGGGTTGGTAGACCGAGTAAACTCGGGTTAGCAAACCGAGTTGACTCGGGTTAGCAAACTGAGTTGACTCGGGTTAGCAAACCGAGTTGACTTGGGTTAGCAAACCGAGTTGACTCGGGTTAGCAAACCGAGTTGACTCGGGTTAGTAGATCGAGTTAACTCGGGTTAGCAATCGGAGTTGACTCGGGTTAGTAAACCGAGTTGACTCGGGTTAGCAAACCGAGTTGACTCGGGTTAGCAAACCGAGTTGACTCGGGTTAGCAAACCGAGTTGACTCGGGTTAGCAAACCGAGTTGACTCGGGTTAGCAAACCGAGTTGACTCGGGTTAGGAAACCGAGTTGACTCGGGTTAGCAAACTAAGTTGACTCGGGTTAGCAAACCGAGTTGACTCGGGTTAGCAAACCGAGTTGACTCGGGTTAGCAAACCGAGTTGACTCGGGTTAGCAGACCGAGTTGACTCGGGTTAGTAAACCGAGTTGACTCGGGTTAGCAAACCGAGTTGACTCGGGTTAGCAAACCGAGTTGACTCGGGTTAGCAGACCGAGTTGATTCGGGTTAGCAGACCGAGTTGACTCGGGTTAGCAAACCGAGTTGACTCGGGTTAGCAAACCGAGTTGACTCTGGTTAGCAAACCGAGTCTACTCGGGTTACCAAACCGAGTTGACTCGGGTTAGCAAACCGAGTTGACTCGGGTTAGAAGACCGAGTTAACTCGGGTTAGCAAACCGAGTTGACTCGGGTTAGCAAACCGAGTTGACTCGGGTTAGCGAACCGAGTTGACTCGGGTTAACAGACCGAGTTGACTCCGAGTTGACTCGGGTTGGTAGAACGAGTTAACTCGGGTTAGCAAACCGAGTTGACTCGGGTTAGCAAACCGAGTTGACTCGGGTTAGCAAACCGAGTTGACTCGGGTTAGCAAACCGAGTTGACTCGGGTTAGCAGACCGAGTTGACTCGGGTTAGCAAACCGAGTTGACTCGGGTTAGCAGACCGAGTTGACTCGGGTTAGCAAACCGAGTTGACTCGGGTTAGCAAACCGAGTTGACTCGGGTTAGCAAACCGAGTTGACTCGGGTTCGCAAACCGAGTTGACTCGGGTTAGTAGACCGAGTTAACTCGGGTTAGCAAACCGAGTTGACTCGGGTTGGTAGACCGAGTTAACTCGGGTTAGCAAACCGAGTTGACTCGGGTTAGCAAACCGAGTTGACTCGGGTTAGCAAACCGAGTTGACTCGGGTTAGCAGACCGAGTTGACTCGGGTTAGCAGACCGAGTTGACTCGGGTTAGTAAACCGAGTTGACTCGGGTTAGTAGACCGAGTTTACTCGGGTTAGCAAACCGAGTTGACTCGGGTTAGCAAACAGAGTTGACTCGGGTTAGCAGACCGAGTTGGCTCGGGTTAGCAGACCTAGTTGACTCAGGTTAGTGAACCGAGTTGACTCGGGTTAGTAGACCGAGTTAACTCGGGTTAGCAAACCGAGATAACTCGGGTTAGCAAACCGAGTTGACTCGGGTTAGAAAACCGAGTTGACTCGGGTTGGCAAACCGAGTTGACTCGGGTTAGCAAACCGAGTTGACTCGGGTTAGCAAACCGAGTTGCCTCGCGTTAGCAAACCGAGTTGACTCGGGTTAGTAGATCGAGTTAACTCGGGTTAGCAAACGGAGTTGACTCGGGTTAGTTAACCGAGTTGACTCGGGTTAGCAAACCGAGTTGACTCGGGTTAGCAGACCGAGTTGACTCGGGTTAGCAGACCGAGTTGACTTGGGTTGGTAGACCGAGTTGACTCGGGTTAGCAAACCGAGTTGACTCGGGTTAGTAGATCGAGTTAACTCGCGTTAGCAATCGGAGTTGACTCGGGTTAGTAAACCGAGTTGACTCGGGTTAGTAGATCGAGTTAACTCGGGTTAGCAAACGGAGTTGACTCGGGTTAGTAAACCGAGTTTACTCGGGTTAGCAGACCGAGTTGACTCGGGTTAGCAAACCGAGTTGACTCGGGTTAGCAAACCGAGTTGACTCGGGTTAGTAGATCGAGTTAACTCGGGTTAGCAAACGGAGTTGACTCGGGTTAGTAAACCGAGTTGACTCGGGTTAGCAAACCGAGTTGACTCGGGTTAGCAAAGCGAGTTGACTCGGGTTAGCAAACCGAGTTGACTCTGGTTAGCAAACCGAGTTGACTCGGGTTAGCAAAGCGAGTTGACTCGGGTTAGCAAACCGAGTTGACTCGGGTTAGCAGACCGAGTTGACTCGGGTTGGTAGACCGAGTTGCCTCGGGTTGGTAGACCGAGTTAACTCGGGTAAGCAGACCGAGTTGACTCGGGTTAGCAAACCGAGTTGACTCGGGTTAGTAGACCGAGTTGACTCGGGTTAGCAAACCGAGTTGACTCGGGTTAGCAAACCGAGTTGACTCGGGTTAGCAAACCGAGTTGACTCGGGTTAGCAAACCGAGTTGACTCGGGTTAGCAAACCGAGTTGACTCGGGTTAGCAAACCGAGTTGACTCGGGTTAGCAGACTGAGTTGACTCGGCTTGGTAGACCGAGTTAACTCGGGGTAGCAAACCGAGTTGACTCGGGTTAGCAAACCGAGTTGACTCGGGTTTGCAAACCGAGTTGACTCGGGTTAGCAAACCGAGTTGACTCGGGTAAGCAAACCGAGTTGACTCGGGTTAGCAGACCGAGTTGACTCGGGTTAGCAGACCGAGTTGACTCGGGTTAACAAACCGAGTTGACTCGGGTTAGCAAACCGAGTTGACTCGGGTTAGCAAACCGAGTTGACTCGGGTTAGCAAACCGAGTTGACTCGCGTTAGCAAACCGAGTTGACTCGGGTTAGCAAACCGAGTTGACTCGGGTTAGTAGACCGAGTTAACTCGGGTTAGCAAACCGAGTTGACTCGGGTTAGCAAACCGAGTTGACTCGGGTTAGCAAACCGAGTTGACTCGGGTTAGCAAACCGAGTTGACTCGGGTTAGCAAACTGAGTTGACTCGGGTTAGCAAACCGAGTTGACTCGGGTTAGCAAACCGAGTTGACTCGGGTTAGCAGACCGAGTTGACTCGGGTTAGCAGACCGAGTTGACTCGGGTTAGCAGACCGAGTTGACTCGGGTTGGTAGACCGAGTTTACTCGGGTTAGCAAACCGAGTTGACTCGGGTTAGCAAACTGAGTTGACTCGGGTTAGCAAACCGAGTTGACTCGGGTTAGCAAACCGAGTTGACTCGGGTTAGCAAACCGAGTTGACTCGGGTTAGCAAACCGAGTTGACTCGGGTTAGTAGATCGAGTTAACTCGGGTTAGCAAACGGAGTTGACTCGGGTTAGTAAACCGAGTTGACTCGGGTTAGCAAACCGAGTTTACTCGGGTTAGCAGACCGAGTTGACTCGGGTTAGCAGACCGAGTTGACTTGGGTTGGTAGACCGAGTTGACTCGGGTTTGCAAACCGAGTTGACTCGGGTTAGCAAACTGAGTTGACTCGGGCTAGCAAACCGAGTTGACTCGGGTTAGCAGACCGAGTTGACTCGGGTTGGTAGACCGAGTTAACTCGGGTTAGCAAACCGAGTTGACTCGGGTTAGCAAACCGAGTTGACTCGGGTTAGCAGACCGAGTTAACTCGGGTTAGCAGACCGAGTTGACTCGGGTTAGTAAACCGAGTTGACTCGGGTTAGTAGACCGAGTTAACTCGGGTTAGCAAACCGAGATAACTCGGGTTAGCAAACCGAGTTGACTCGGGTTAGCAAACCGAGTTGACTCGGGTTAGCAAACCGAGTTGACTCGGGTTGGCAGACCGAGTTGACTCGGGTTAGCAAACCGAGTTGACTCGGGTTAGCAAACCGAGTTGACTCGGGTTAGCAAACCGAGTTGACTCGGGTTAGCAAACCGAGTTGACTCGGGTTAGCAAACCGAGTTGACTCGGGTTAACAGACCGAGTTGTCTCGGGTTAGCAGACCGAGTTGACTCGGGTTGGTAGACCGAGTTAACTCGGGTTAGAAAACCGAGTTGACTCGGGTTAGCAAACCGAGTTGACTCGGGTTAGCAAACCGAGTTGACTCGGGTTAGCAAACCGAGTTGACTCGGGTTAGCAAACCGAGTTGACTCGAGTTAGCAAACCGAGTTGACTCGGGTTAGCAAACCGAGTTGACTCGGGTTAGCAAACCGAGTTGACTCGGGTTAGCAAACCGAGTTGACTCGGGTTAGGAAACCGAGTTGACTCGGGTTAGCAAACCGAGTTGACTCGGGTTAGCAGACCGAGTTGACTCGGGTTAGCAAACCGAGTTGACTCTGGTTAGCAAACCGAGTTGACTCGGGTTAGCAAAGCGAGTTGACTCGGGTTAGCAAACCGAGTTGACTCGGGTTAGCAGACAGAGTTGACTCGGGTTGGTAGACCGAGTTGACTCGGGTTGGTAGACCGAGTTAACTCGGGTTAGCAGACCGAGTTGACTCGGGTTAGCAAACCGAGTTGACTCGGGTTAGCAAACCGAGTTGACTCGGCTTAGCAAACCGAGTTGACTCGGGTTAGCAAACTGAGTTGACTCGGGTTAGCAAACCGAGTTGACTCGGGTTAACAAACCGAGTTGACTCGGGTTAGCAGACCGAGTTGACTCGGGTTAGCAAACCGAGTTGACTCGGGTTAGCAAACCGAGTTGACTCGGGTTAGCAAACCGAGTTGACTCGGGTTAGCAAACCGAGTTGACTCGGGTTAGTAAACCGAGTTGACTCGGGTTAGCAGACTGAGTTGACTCGGGTTAGCAGACCGAGTTGACTCGGCTTGGTAGACCGAGTTAACTCGGGTTAGCAAACCGAGTTGACTCGGGTTAGCAAACCGAGTTGACTCGGGTTAGCAAACCGAGTTGACTCGGGTTGGCAAACCGAGTTGACTCGGGTTAGCAAACCGAGTTGACTCGGGTTAGCAAACCGAGTTGACTCGGATTAGCAAACCGAGTTGACTCGGGTTAGCAAACCGAGTTGACTCGGGTTAGCAAACCGAGTTGACTCGGGTTAGCAAACCGAGTTGACTCTGGTTAGCAAACCGAGTCTACTCGGGTTGGCAAACCGAGTTGACTCGGGTTAGCAAACAGAGTTGACTCGGGTTAGTAGACCGAGTTAACTCAGGTTAGCAAGCCGAGTTGACTCGGGTTAGAAAACCGAGTTGACTCGGGTTAGCAGACCGAGTTGACTCGGGTTGGTAGACCGAGTTAACTCGGGTTAGCAAACCGAGTTTACTCGGGTTAACAAACCGAGTTGACTCGGGTTAGCAAACCGAGTTGACTCGGGTTAGCAAACCGAGTTGACTCGGGTTAGCAAAACCGAAATGACTCGGGTTAGAAAACCGAGTTACTCGGGTTAGCAAACCGAGTTGACTCGGGTTAGCAAACCGAGTTGACTCGGGTTAAGAAACCGAGTTGACTCGGGTTAGCAAACTAAGTTGACTCGGGTTAGCAAACCGAGTTGACTCGGGTTAGCAAACCGAGTTGACTCGGGTTAGCAAACCGAGTACTCTGGTTAGCAAACCGAGTTGACTCGGGTTAGCAAAGCGAGTTGACTCGGGTAAGCAAACCGAGTAGACTCGGGTTAGCAGACCGAGTTGACTCGGGTTGGTAGACCGAGTTGACTCGGGTTGGTAGACCGAGTTGACTCGGGTTGGTAGACCGAGTTGACTCGGGTTGGTAGACTGAGTTAAATCGGGTTAGCAGACCGAGTTGACTCGGGTTAGCAAACCGAGTTGACTCGGGTTAGCAAACCGAGTTGACTCGGGTTAGTAGACCGAGTTAACTCGGGTTAGCAAACCGAGTTGACTCGGCTTAGCAAACCGAGTTGACTCGGGTTAGCAAACTGAGTTGACTCGGGTTAGCAAACCGAGTTGGCTCGGGTTAGTAGACCGAGTTGACTCAGGTTAACAAACCGAGTTAACTCGGGTTAGCAAACCGAGTTGACTCGGGTTAGCAAACCGAGTTGACTAGGGTTAGCAAACCGAGTTGACTCGGGTTAGCAAACCGAGTTGACTCGGGTTAGCAAACCGAGTCGACTCGGGTTAGCAAACCGAGTTGACTCGGGTTAGCAAACCGAGTTGACTCGGGTTAGCAAACCGAGTTGACTCGGGTTAGCAAACCGAGTTGACTCGGGTTAGCAAACTGAGTTGACTCGGGTTAGTAGACCGAGTTAACTCGGGTTAGCAAACCGAGTTCACTCGGGTTAGCAAACCGAGTTGACTCGGGTTAGCAAACCGAGTTGACTCGGGTTAGCAAACCGAGTTGACTCGGGTTTGCAAACTGAGTTGACTCGGGTTAGCAAACCGAGTTGACTCGGGTTAGCAAACTGAGTTGACTCGGGTTAGCAAACCGAGTTGACTCGGGTTAGCAAACCGAGTTGACTCGGGTTAGTAGATCGAGTTAACTCGGGTTAGCAAACGGAGTTGACTCGGGTTAGTAAACCGAGTTGACTCGGGTTAGTAAATCGAGTTGAGTCGGGTTAGTAAACCGAGTTGACTCGGGGTAGTTGTGGCAAAACATAAAATCACTTGGCATCTCAAAACAAAACATTAATACTGAAGACGATTGTGACGTAGATGAGCTCAACAAACAGTTTGTTGGATCTGCTTCAAGTGCAGATGATTCAATTAGTGCAACATCCGAAAGAAGTGATAATCTGCAAAACTTCAGCTTTAGGAGAGTTTATGAAGTGGAAGTTTACAAAGCTGTACAAAATATCAAATCGGAAGCTATTGGACTAGACAACATGCATCCTAAGTTTGTTAAATTAATTCTGTGTTTTATATCTCCCTTCCTGACACACATTTTTAATACAATTTTAACAAAGTCTAGTTACCCAAAACTATGGAAAACTTCAAAAGTTATTCCAATCCTTAAGAAATCTACCTAACAACAAAAAGAATACAGACCAATATCTATTTTACCATTTATCTCAAAAGCAGTTGAAAAGCTTGTAAGTCAACAGATCACGTCTTATTTAGAAACAATTCAACTAATTACTCCTTCGCAATCTGGTTTCAGAGCAAAACACAGTTGTACCACAGCACTTCTCAAAATAGTCGATGACATACGAGAACAAGTAGATAAAAATTATGCTACAACGCTGGTCTTGCTAGATTTTTCAAAAGCATTCGATACAGTCTCACACAAAATACTTCTGCATAAACTAAAGAACTTTTTCCATTTTGAGTCGTCAGCATTGTCGCTAATTGCACAATACCTCAGCCACAGAAGCCAGGCAGTGTTTGCCAACTCCAAACTTTCCAATTTTCTTCCTACACATACAGGCGTCCCTCAAGGATCTATATTAGGTCCACTCTTGTTTACTCTATTTAACAATGACTTACCATCGATACTCAAGCACAGCAAAATTCATATGTACGCTGACGATGTACAAATTCACTTGAGTTATCCTCTTGGTATGATAGAAAATGCAACGGTCGAAATAAATGAAGATCTAATGAGAATAGTAGTGTGGGCTAGAGAAAATCAACTTAAACTAAATTCAAATAAATGCCAGGCAATTATCATTAGCAAAACTGTCCTTGATGTAACTAATTTACCGCTCGTAGAACTAAATGGCACATTGTTAAATTACGCTCCGACAGTGAAAAATCTAGGGGTTGTTTTCAACCAGACGCTATCATGGGACAACCACTTGACATGTGCTATTGGCCGAATCTACGCTACCTTGCGCTTTCTTTATCTGTCTGGAAGCTGTCTTCCAGTATCAACCAAAATGACTATTGCCAAAACTCTTGTTTTTCCCATTTTGCTATATGGTTGGCCAATTTTTTGCTGTATGGATAGCGCCAGTAAACGCAGACTTCAAGTAGCGTTTAACAACGTTGTTCGTTTCATATACGGATTGCGACGTTTCGACCATGTTTCTGTTCACGCTATGAGTGTTTTTAATATGACGTTTGACAAATATCTTGATTTTCTAACATTAACTTTTCTGTTTAAACTTATTTATGAGAAAACACCCAATTATCTCTACGAAAAGCTCATTTTCCCTGTTTCACAAAGAAGCCACATTCTTATTATACCAACTTTTAAATATAGAATTTCTAAACAACAGTTCTTCGTTCATGCTGCTGGTCTTTGGAACTCCCTGCCTAGCAACCTGAGGGGACAAGACAACTATAAGTTATTTGAAAGCTCGCTAAGAAATTTATATAAACGCTGAAAATATTTCAAATTCATAAAATAATTAAAAAACTCATCAAAACTTAAAATCTTTTTTTCTGTCTTTTCCAATTTTTCTCATTTTTAAAAACTAAATACTTTAAATCACAAAATAACAATAAACTTGTAAAATATAAAATATATAGGAAGATATTTGTTATTTAAAATTATTATTTACTTTTTATTAACTTTTTTTACTTTTCTTTCAATGAATAATTAATGTAACCATTATGCTTCTAAGTATTGTTTAAAAGACACATTGTTTTAAAATACTTATGTTTGAAATAAAAATACATACAAATACAAATACAAAATACTTCATGTCTGCGTAAGACTTTTATAAGGTACGGGTATCGTTTGAACCCTAAAAGCCTTGTGTTGTCCATTTTCTGATTCAGACATGTCTATTCCAGGCATTTACTTGAATGAAAATGTGCTGCCCAAATCTGAAAAGTTTAAATATCGTAGATGTATTATCAATAGTGAAGCAACTTGTTATGATTATCGAGTAAGCGTAGAGTGTGAAATGGCGAGATAACTCCGCCATCTCTGTGATTGAAAAATTCCCATTAAACGAAAGAGAAGACTCTATACAATACATTGATTATGCATCCACTTGGTTGGCCTTAGATATGGGACTGATCCAAAACTGGGAAGATCGCCGATACATTCTGAGGCTGACGGCGTATGGTTTCTTATCGCTTACTCATATGGAATAATGTCTGGTCCAATTGGCTTGCCTTTTTTGGAACTTTCAACTCGCTAAGTTTGATTTTATTAATAACTAATAACTTCCCACCAAAGCCTATATGAAACTTTACAAGTTCACACTCGCATATGTAAGTATGAATGAACTCTACTTACATCGTCATTAATTCCCGCAGCCCACATCAATCTGTTAACGCAAGTTGTCTTGTCGCTCAATGAATACAAATTCAATTTACCTCCGATTCTTGATCTTGACCGTGCGTACGGCATACTTTAGTGTTTAGCCTCCTGGCCTGCCAATCAACGGCTTCCATCCAATTTATCGCAATATGATGACATGTGCAACTAATTCAATTTGAAAAATTTTCTTAAGTGAGGCATTCTCAGTCAGTAAAGCAGCGTTATCCCATTTGTCATAACAAATCAATCCAACTAGATAGAGATAAGAATAGTCCATCCGACACGGAATAGAGTATAGCTTCAAAAAGCAAGGCGCGTCGTTGTAGTCATCATGCTATTGAATCTAGGCCAAATGTTAGACTTGTGCCCGAATGGCTTCCGTATAGACACCCCAAATGGGTTGTTAAATACCTGTTGAAGTGATTTATTATGATTATCACCCTCCTTTGGCTGCAAAGATTATGATTTAGAAGTCTTGTTGTGTTTTGTGTGAGTGTTTTTTTTTGTTATCATTTCTGTTTATTGGCGGTAATCAAAATAATTCGCAAAAGGTATACAGTTGGTGTGTATAGTTACTTATGACGATTGATGTGTGATTGTTCAAGTTCTTCGTATTTAGGAACTCGGACTTTTGGGTTTAGTCTAAGTTTGATCGTTGAACGAATATAAGCATTCAAGTATTTTATCATTTGATTGAAATGAAGCTGTTTTTAATAAAGTGTTTTGTATTGATTGTCTTCCATCGAACTGCGGGTGAAAGGTGAATTTACAGCTCATATTGTGAAAAAATACCATTAGAAATCTTTGATTGTTTAAAAAAGTTTGCATGAGTGAATTTGAGTGTGGAGTGAAACTATACTTAGTTTTCGATTGATCATCTTCGATATCGAGGACAATATGATTGTGATTGTAACGCGAGGTTTCAAAAATATTTTTTTAAAAAATGAGATGAACTTTTTAATTTTTAAGTTGTTGTATGAAGTAATTAGACTAGATTGTATGGTGGATTGGCATTATGCAGCTCTGGGCTCTTCGGTGTCTAGTGAAAGTGGGCATTCGATAGCCGACTGTGAAAAATAGAATAGCTATCTGATACCCAATGCGGGCTTGTCGCTGCTAAGTCATAAAAAGATGCAATCCTAAGTATAAGAAACATAATGGAAAATATCGTGATTTCTAAGAGGACTTGCATGGTGTGCTGGTATATTTGAAAAAACATCGCCCACCACCATATCGAATATGGGTGGCTCTCAGACAACAAGGAGTAACAGATGTTTATATGATTAAGATTATAAGGAGCAGTGACGAAGGTAAGATGTTCAGCGGGAGTTACCGAAGCATTCCAATTCACAAAAGGTGTACACCAAGGAAGCGTCTTGAGTCCTCTGCTCTTTGTTTCAGTCGTTGACCACCAAAAGAGGATAGGGTGGCGCAACAGAGCGGGGTGGGACATAGCGCATTTCCGACAGCTATGCCTTGTGAGGGAAAGGAGGAGACATCAGTCGATTCCAAACGGCTAATCGAGAAAGCGCTCTTCATGACAATGAATGTACTTTCGAAGGAGTTGCCAATTCCTCGCGAAAGGCGATACCCGTGGAAAAATATTTTTGGCTTCTGTTGGGATTTGAACATCGAACCTAATGCGTAACAGACAAGCATGCTTATCATTACGCCGCGGGTACCAACTTTGACCACTTGCTGTTGGAAGATAAATTACAAAACACGTATGTACATGAGCTATTCTTTACTGACGATATGGATGGAGCCATCAGAATTGAGGAGCATTCACCCTTGCAAGAAGCACTCAAGGTATGCATGAGAGTTTTATCTGGCAGTTGGCAACGGCTTGAGCCAAAAAAAGGAGCTTGTGTTGCCCATTTTGTGATCTATGCCTCCCAAGAGTAAAATGTTCAAATATCTGAGATCTATGATAAATTGTGAAGCAACTTGTGATGACACCAATCCTCGAGCTAGCGTGGAGTATATTAAGTCCGCCATCTTCTGTTATACGAAAATGCTCCTTGAGCTAAAGAGAAGATTCTTCACCGCCGTTGTGCGTCCAGCACTCACATAAAAGGTTCACAGTGCTGGACAATGTACAAAAAGCATGAAAGAAAGTTGACGCCAACTTTAGAATGACAGCAGTATTAGAAGTACCAATCAATATTCGACAATAACATCCCATCAAAGACACCATTTTGAAAAAATATGTTGGTATTGTCATATTCAAAGGAAAGATTCAGAGAACTCTGTTAAATAGGCAATATCTTACTAGGTTTGTTCGTTGAAGGCCTAGGGTCACTCTGGGGGTCGCCGCAAAGCGTTTTTTGAGAAACCTAAAGTCGCTCTGAATGTCAAATGGAGTGTTTTTTGAGGGGTTGACCTAGGCTTTCCCTTAACTCGCCCATGGTTTTTGTTATGGCGATTTGAGGGCTGTATCGAAACGCTCAGGCTTTAGACATGAAACAATGCAAATAGTGACTTGCCGACGCTTTCTGTCGCTGACGCAGTGTACAATCAGATCAGGCAGATCACTAGTGCTAAGTAGATAAGTGGCAAAGCTGTGATGTTTCGAGATAATAATGCTCTTAACGACGGAAAAAGAAAGAAAGAAGAAGAAGAGTTTAATAGCGAAATAATTAATTTCAAAGTATCCAGTAACAAATCCTCTAGAATTAAAAGCAATTTTCTTTCAACCCTACTGCCACAAAAAAAATCACAATCAGTAAACCATTTTCTATTTAACGTTTGGCTACAACAAATAATTTTACGCATGTGTGAGTGAATTAAAAGTTGATCTCCCAACCATCTGGGATTAGATATTTCGCGTTTAGTGTAACTCCAGAAAAACTCTTTTCTTTCCAATGAAATATTAAATACTGGAAAGCAGTAACTCTTTTCACAAAGGAGTTAATTTTTTCGTGAATAAAAAACAAATTAAGACTGCCTCGAATGACTAATGCTCATCAATAAAAGCTTTGCTTCATGTTTAAGTCCCATTGTAGACATCACGATTTTTCTTCGTGATCATTCCAGTAGATTACATTTCCTCGATGGCGAGCATGTTATGAATTCCGGTCTGTTAGTGACCAAACATTTTTACGTACAAATTTTAAGGTCATCGTCCATGCAGCGACTTAGATAGGGTGGGGGATCAGGGGGATATTACCCCCTTCCCCATTGGGATCGATAATAATTGTTCAACATAACCAGCCGTGAATCAAATAAGTTAAGGAAACACACTCTGAAACTTAGAACCTACTTCCTACGCAAATTAAGTCTTATTAGTACTCACAGGTTTGTACATTCGATTCCTACATTCTACTGGGAAAATATAAAGTCAACTTCATCTGGAAGAAATTATTATTTCGGCAAATCACCTAATATTTTGAATTTCTTTTATTATATCGATTTTCCACGACAGGTATGAATAAAATCTTTTGGCTTAAGATCTCTAATACAGCAGTTTACCAAACATTACTGTATTAACAATCCAGGTGATGCTCTTGCAAAGCGGAAGGAAAATCTTCAAAAATGTGATCTGATACCAAAAATTGCTCCACTTGCTCTGTGCGTCCATTGTGCAACACATTCTATATCTATTTCCACCAAAATACCAGCCATTAAAGGTTGCCTAACCTCAATTGAAGCAGTTTACAATTATTTCAATACACCGATAAGAAAAGATATGCTGCAAAAACCAATTAACGAAAGCGGCTGAATCTGAAGCGATAGATCTCAAAACATCAAGCAGTTGAAGATTTTGAGGACCTATTTCCGTTAGAGTTTGAGACTCTTTACCAAATAAGAGCATTAGAAAGTGACGCAAAGAAGTTAAAAAATAACAAGTATGGTTTATAAACTCTCGTTGCCATTAAGTCGTGAGTTTCAAAGATTGAATTTAGACTTGGTTCAAGCTATGGATCTCGCCAAAGATTAAGGGGATCAAATAAAAATTAAACGGGCTGAAGACGACTCATTTTCGAAAATATTTGAAGATGCGAAAAAAAGAAGTCCTTGAGATTAATGTTAAACATAGGAGAGTATAGTGAACCAACAAAAGAATCGTTCGAACGCATCGGTATCCTTTTCAAATAGAAATCAAGAAAAGAATTGAAAACAATGGACCTTGACGAAAATTTTACAAACCATGAAAACATACTAGAGATATTTGATCCGAAGAAATAATACTTCCTCAAACAATTCATTGGAAGCGTTCGATACCTGCTGCGAAGAAAGCTTTCTCAATATATATATTTTATTAAAAATATTTGCTACACTGCCGGTATCAACATCAACTCCCGAACGCACATTCTCCAGTTTAAAGAGAATAAAAACAATACAAAGGCCATTAATGCGAGAGTCGTTTGGCTGTCGTGTATCGACGGTTGTCGATAGTCGAACATCGAAAATGAAATTTGGTATTGCGTATTTTTTATGTTCGATACTTTCAATTTAGAATTCGTTCGTTATCGTCTGTATTTTTGCGTTCGACTATCACTGAAACTAACTCAAATGTCAAAGTATAGTATATTTATTCACATTACTATACTTTCAATTATTCACAGTAACAGAAATCTTTGTCGATAGAGATACGCAATACCAAAAGGAAAATTTATCGGAGCTTTCGACCCTTGTCCCATCAAATGTTAGGTGACACTCGCAATAAAGGCCAAAAAGCATTATTAAAAACAATTATTAAAAATATGTGTATTTTAATAACAGTGTGATTAGCTTTGGATGTTTACTTGTTTGCAGGATCGTTTGAATGGTTTGGCTGCTCTAGCTATTCATCGCGAAATACCTTTAACAGCAGACGAGGTTGTAAGTGTTTTATCTAAAAGGAACAAACAACTGAATTTTATTTTGTGATTTATTTTTTAAATTAATATTATTTTACTTATTACATCAATATTTATTAATAGTTCATATTGTCTTTAAAAAATATATTTTTATGGCATACATAATGAATTTGAAGAAGTCTTGTTATTTGCTTTTTTTAATTATAAATAATTAAAAAAAAAATGAGCGAACTAGATCTATCCCAAAAAGCTATCTACGCCACTGCGTCCATGAGCTGTTTTTATGATAAGACCCCAATAGTGAAATAGTTATATGATTAAAAATTTTCAAATTTATTTTTAAATTTTATTTATTTACTTTATTTATCCTACGCACCATCCCAAACCATTATAACCTTGTGATCATATGAACCGGATGTTTCTATGCATAACGCTTTCAGAACTGCCGTTGGCTCCTCAAGACCTTTATTTCTATCAACACCCTGTCTAAGTGTTGAAAGATACTAAAAGACCTTAAACCTCTAAATGCTTTAGAGTAGCATAGTTAAAAGGCCAATACCCTTTAACATTTAAGTTTGGCGAATCACTTCCGGTTGAAAGAAACTACTACCCAGAAGGTAGAATAAGCACATTTGACCTTTACTCTTATTTGCAACTTCAGAACAATGTAAATGTACATCACAATCTCATTGAAACATTGATTTTGAAACTTCATCAACCATCATTCAATCAATTTAATCCGACATAACTTCAAAAGCCGCCATAAAACAGCATCAGCATTAACCCACATTCATAAATTCCAAACTAACTAACGACACGATAATAATCTCCACTTCCAGGTCATTAGATGCAGCACCAAGAAATAAATGCACAAACGAAGTAGGCGAGATACTGGAGCCCTTGCGAAAACTAATGAAGGACTCAAGTATATTGGGAGAAGCCACCACCGCGATACAGGCATACATTGTTCTGATGAACGATGCCCACCAGGTCCGTAAGTTGTGTCATCAGTAACACCATCACTGCATTTTATCTGCATGTGCTCTGGAAATTTCGTGCTTATATACATATATATGCTCTTCACCGTTTGATATATGTATATTGAAATAACATCCAAAATCTTCTCTACTTCCAATTATTATCCTTGGGGTGTATCTCGTCGGCATCGTTGTCGTCCTCTGTGTGTTGCTGCTGTGTGACTGGCGTATATATTGTGTCCTTGCAGAGTGAATACATTGCAGACCATGACAAACGTTTGCAATACATTAGCAAATTTACAGGATCTGCTGGGGAAGCTGTTGTTACTGCAACTGAGGCCATTCTCTGGACCGACTCAAGATATTATCTTCAAGCTGAGCAGCAACTGGATTCGAATTGTTGGACGCTAATGAAGAAAGGTACGTTATAGCAGTTAAAAGTGGACCAAAAACGGACATAGTTTTTAGGGTACATACGTACGAGTATACATATATGTATATGGACAATGCAGTTTTAGATTAGACAAAATGGAAGTATTTGTTCTATGAATTAGTCTCTAAGGGGTATGGAAGGAGTGGGGTGTGTGTTGGCAATTGCTTGGGTATGCAGAAAGAGAACAATGGAACATTGTTCCTGGACAAAAGTGATGTACTGATGTCCTGATTAGGAGATCGTAATTATTGCTTTACCTTATAATCCTAATGGGATTATAACAAGTCTGTTTGCTTAGAACCTATTTGCTCTGCATTTCTTATATGCGATATATGGATAAAGCTATGCCGATCATAACACCCACACACTCACTCATTTGAAAACATTATGTGAATTGTGAAGTGCATCCATTGAGAGAATAAATAACATTGATGTCGATTAAGGATGAGGCATCTGATATGGCTTAAGGGATAAAGGGATGTTTTGTGGAAGGCTTCTTCTTCTGGTCTTCAGATCTAAATAAGATGATTGTTGAGTTCCTGTAGACTCATCTGACTTTCATTCTGATAGGCGGTACTTTGCACTATGGCTTTTCATTTGACGCAGTTTTATGAATTTGAATTTTCGCTATTGACTACCAATTCGATTCCATTATGACCTAGCTATTTAAGCTGTCGGCTTAAGGTTTTCAGGATAAAAACTATTCATGATGTTGGGAGGTTGGCTTAAGGGCCTTTAACACATATAGTTTAACGAGATCAATGCTGAATTACTTCATCTATATTACCACAAAGCTGGGATTGGTGGAATCTAAGCAAACTTATTTTTGGTTTCCGTAGGGTTTGAAAAACACCAAAAGCATCTTCTTACGACATATCATCTTTTCAAAGCAAATCAGACCTTCTGATTGTCTTTTAGTCGTCTTTTGGTAACTCAAACTCTGTTATCGTTCTATACGAATTTAGGATGAGTCCAGCAAACAAAATACCATTTCAAACTATGTGACGTCAAAACTGTCTCAACTATATTCATATCATAAGGACGAAGCTGACGCTCTTTATATTACTGCATTCTTGGAAGAACAAGGGACTTATTACACAGATCATAAATCACATTTCATATACAACTTCTACCAATCTTCATTTGAATCAAAAAACTAAAGGTGTGAGAATCGTGATGCTTGTAGGGTAGTCACTAGAATGTCTGCCTGTTAAAGGTTCGAATCTCAGAAAAATAAAACAGTTTTTTCACGGGTATCACCTTTGACAAGGAACTGGTAAGTCATTTGATAGTAAGTACACTCCTATTAAGACCTATTAGTCTATCATCCTTCCTCCTTAAAACACTGAACAGAATGATTGAGATACACTTAAGACAGGAAATTCAACCTTGTCTGATCTCAACGAAGCAAAATGCCTATACAAAAGGTAAACAGTGGAAACTGCGCTCCACTCTCTGGTTCGCACCATTGAAAAATCCCTGCACTACAAAGAATACTCTCTCTTCGCATTCCTATAGACATAGAGGGTGCATTTAACAATGTTAACAATACAGCAATCACTAATGCTCTTGATGGGCTGCTCATAGAGGAATACATCAAGAACATGATAACAACAATGCTCAGCAGCAGAATCATTAGTTCCGAAATAGGGAACTACAAAACAAACAGAATGGCCAATAAAGGAACCCCGCATGGAGGAGTTTTATCTCCCCTACTGTGGAACCAGTTCGTTAACAAATTGTTAATCGACCTAGAGGACGAAGGTTTCAAAACCATAGCCTATGCCGATGATGTAGCAATTGCCGTTTCAGGCAAGCACCCACAAACCCTAGCTGAGCTGCTACAAACAGCACTTAACAAGCTTAACAATTGTTCTGAAGATTGTGGTCTGAACATCAATCCACACAAAAAGAAATTAGTTCTCATTACGAGGAAATACAAAATTCCAGACTTCAGACCCCCAACTATTAAACGGGTAGCTCTCACACTGTCAAATCAGGCTAAATATCTAGGTCTCATTTTTGACAAAAAACTGACCTGGAAAACCAATATTGAGGAAAGAGTAAATAACGCCAACGTGGCACTCTTCCCCTGTTAAAAAACCTTTGGTGGGAAATGGGGTTTCTCCCCCCAAATCACCCATTGGCTGTTTACCTCGGTAATTAGACCGATACTCACATAAGGTGGTATAGTGTGGCTCTAGATAAGATGATCAACTACAACAAGCTGGCCAAAGTTCAAAGAACGGCTAGTCTATGTATTAGTGGCGCACTGAGGACAACTCCATCGGACCCCCTCAATGTACTACTAGATCTCACACCCCTAGATATCTTCAGCAAACAAGTCGCAGCTAGCTCAGCTACTCGACTCAGAGCTACATCACAGTGGACCAGTAAAATCAAATCGGCCACACTACCATTCTAGATAACTTTAGATTCTTACCGTATCGATCCGAACCGAAAACACCACCCCCAAGTTGGTGTTTGACTAAAATTTCCAAGTAACCATACCTTCAAGAGAAGCTTGGGAAAATGGCACTCTCTTGGAAAATAAAGCAATACACTTCTACACCTATGGTTCAAAAACCAGCGAAGGTGTGGAAAGTGGAATCAACTCAGAAAAACAGAACCTCAGTCTTCTCTTTTCCTTACCCGATCATTGTAGTGTGTTCCAAGCGGAAATTCGGGCGATTAAGGAGGTGCTGTCTTGGCTCAAAGAAAACGTCATATCCTCCACGGATATTCGAATCTTCTCGAACAGCCAAGCTGCCCTTAAATTTCTTGCCTCTGTCTCTACAAAATCCATCACGGTCCAAAATTGTCAGCTGTCTCTGAGGGAGATGTCAAATCAGTTTAACATTCACCTTTCATGGGGCCCGGGCCTCAGGCAACTGTATGGCAGACGAACTAGCCAAAAAGGGCACGACCACTTCCCTACGCTCAGAATCGAGCAACATAGGTGTACCTATCGCTACAAGTAAACTCCTACTTAGACAAGACGCTTCGAGGATGATAACAAACACTTGATGGACTGAGAGTAGCAACTGCCTTGGAACCAAAAAAGTTTGGCCGTGTGTAGACTAAAAACGCTCGAAGAGTTCGTTAGCTCTGAGCCGCCTGTATGTAGGTGTTCTTACGGGACACTGTCTAATAGGAAGACACGCCAAAAGACTTGGTGTGTTTTCCAATGGTTTCTGCAGAAGCAAGGACGAAAAAGAGGGAGAAACCGTTCAGCACCTTCTTTGCTTATACCCTGCACTACTTCATAGGAGGAAAACTCATCTCGGTGAATTCTTTTACGATGATACTAAAAAGTCCCTAAAAAGTCTTTCGAAATACATTAAAAGTTCCGCTTGGTTCGAATAGCGGGTGATCAACCGGTAACCTCACCTAACAATCCTATGAAAAGAGTTTGATTTTTTTGGGGTTTTAGTTGAGCTCTGAGTTTGTACTTTCTAGTATCTCCCCAACATGGGTAAGGTGCTATTAGCATTTACAGTCTTATTGAGGTCCCCTCATCTTTTCCTTAAATTGTTTTCAATTTTCTTTCTTTCCATCCACCAACTTATGTTAAGCACTATGTAATATCATTTGTCATCAGTGACTCGTACGAGTAAGATGGTCCATTACTTCCATTTTGCTAAGAACCCTTTATTCAAAAAATGACAATTCCCATGCCTTGTTTTCTCGTAACATTTTTTCCCTCTGAAGAAAACGAAAAAGGGTTAGCTTGTAAAGTGCTGATTTTGAAAGATCCCATTTGCTTACTTCTCTTCTCTTTTTTTGACACTCTAGTTTATATTCGCTTACTTTGCATCAGTCTTATCTTAACAGCTTTCACTCGCCACCATTATTTCACTCTCACAAACTATCTACACCATTCGAAACTTGTCAACTCGATATCCCTTAATCCCGTTCATAAGCTCCGTGAATTGGTTGCCATAAAGCTTAATTAGTCCAATAAAATTAAATATCATATTTTGCAGCGACAACAAGAGTCCTACGTCCATCCATCTTACCTTAAAGCTTCCTAAATTGCCTTCAGCGAGGCATAAATTTCGCCCATTAATCGCATCCTCTGAGAATCCCTACTAAGCAAGTATTAATTATGTATATCTATGGTATACTGGCCACATCAACAAGCCTCGCCCGCATCCTTTTACTTTATCCATTTCCTTATAGTGCTGCTTCCTTCCAGCAGTTTTATAAATATTAATGAAGATGCCCACCATCAAAAATGCATGGTTTTCTTGAAGCAATGGTGATGAATGAACATTTTGTTTCGCTTAAGGTCCGCTTTGTAATTTTTTTGTTTTTTTTTTTCTTATTTTTAGGACTTAATAATGTGCCCAACATGACAGAGTGGATGCTAAACAACTTACCGTCAAACTCAACGGTCGGTGTGGATCCTTTCCTCATGAAGTCATCAGATTTTCATCAAATTGCCAAAGAACTAAATGCAAAGGGACACGAATTAATTAGCATCTCAAGGAATCTTATTGACGAGATTTGGTTGAGCCGGCCGCCACCATCTCGAAATAATATTATTCCATTGGATATAGAATTTTCAGGTGAGTGTATCTCTATATAAGTACCATTTTGTTGGTCTGAAGGAGGTGTTGTGTGCTGATGGAGCGGCGTCTTTTAAAATGTAATTTCCTTTTTATCACATTCACTTGTTGGGTAAAGGGCGAGTGATGGTGGTGCGTGTGCGTGGTGAGTGTTCTGAACTTACGTGATAATTAAGTGCGGTCGCAATTTGATGTGAGGCAAAAATCTGCGAACTCAAAGGGAATTGCTAAATTTAAAATTTCTTTCTGCATTTTCAATTACTTCTTGGTAATATGTTTGAGAGAGTTTGATTGAAATGAGCCGTCATTATCAATATTGAATGATGTGTATTTTATTTTACTTTGAAAATTAGGTTCATTGATCAGGTTGGTTATGTTAACCAACAACTTGTTTCAGGATTAAATGGCATTAAAGCTGAGGTAGTCCTCCATTAAATCCGGTAAAAATTTTAAAGTTCTAGAAAAAAGAAATTGTATTACTATTTGTAAGCAGGGTAGTTTGGTAATTTCTTTTTCCACTATAAAAACTGGAACTTATGAATCCAGAAAAAGGTATTAAGCTTTAAAAAAGAAAATAGCAAGAGAATCACTTAATGAGCTATTGAAGTTAGAGTAAATAGACTTTTTAACTACTAAGTTGGGCAGGTATAAGAACACTGTTGCGAGAAATGTGATCTTGGCATCGATCCCTTTTAAGATGACACATAAAACAGGGACTCTGAGAATGATCTAAAATGAAATCAAAGCCATTTTGGAGAAACTTATGAATACTTCACCCCATCAGCTGCACCCCGTGGCGTATCGGTCAACATGTTTGTCTGCTACGTTCAAGTTCGTGGCTCGAATTCTTGAAATATCTAATTACTTTTTCATGGGTTTAACCTTTTGTTAGGAATTGGTAAGTATTTACTTTGGTAGTAATAGCTCTACCATGAAAGCGCTTTCCCACTATGTGAACCCTCACAAGTTATAAAATAAATAAATAGATAGAGTATAGGGCATCAAAGCTCAAGGGACCTAGGAATTAAAATGAGTTTCATGGTCCTTCAATTTGTGTTCCGATTCTCACTCATCGAAAGTGTTCTCTTATAGCAGTGGAATTATTGTTAGAGGACTAACCAAATCCTGGCAGAAAGCGATTCCCGTGGTAAAACAATTACATTGTTCTGGAATTCGGACCAGGGACCAAAGATGTCTGTACCTTCTTTTATTTTTTTGAGTATTTTGAAGGTTCCATTTGGAACTCAGTTTGGGTTCTCATACAAAAATTCTAAGACGATCTTTATTCAAGTGGCTATCATTTATTTTACTTCATTTCCATTCCTGTAAAATCCTGTTTTTTCGATTTTTGTTAAGGGTTTCTGACAAAAGTTGCAGACCAATTCTGTTTAAAACGGCTATGAAAAATGGCTTCAAAAGGACGATTTAACGTATATCTGGGCTCTCACCGTACGTATTGTTTAAAGCGAGAACTATCGTACTGGTTATCGCACATCTTATGAAATGATTGTATAGTGTGCGAAGAATTTTGATTGTTTCGAATTCACAATGGCGAATGCCTTCAACTGATAACGAAATTCGACCGTATACACTCCAAGTCGAATACGACGCGACCGACCGCGATGGATGTATCATGTACTCCCTGTTTAAGACGATCATTATTCAATTGTCTATCGCTGGCGGTATCGACAAAGTTGCTTCGTATAACTTCATTTTCATTTCGTTCGTCTATCGAAAAGTGAGACATTTCATGACTGACGGTACGGCAGTTAACAAAAAAAAAATCAGGAAAAGATTCAAAAGCAGAAAAATTAACCAAAATTTATTTTAACGTAAGAGATGAATCGTACAAGGTATCGCATGAGATGATTAAACTTTTATTTGGCACGGAAACCCAGGGGCCGGATTCTAAAACGTTTTAGACGGCTATGTATCATCTGAAATTTGGGCACTTAAAAAAGGTGTTTACGACCTTGAAAAATTTGCCATTTTAGATTAAACGATAATCGTCTGAAAAGTTCCGGAATCTGCGCCCAGTTCTTTCGTTATTAGCGATGTCGATCGACTATCATTGGCGTTGAGAGTCCTAGAGAGTGACCTGCAGGTGATCACATTACTGTTAAGCACATGTCGAATTTTGATTAGTTTGTGAAAGTTTTCCTTCAAAGACACAAATATGAAAATTAATGCGGGATCTTCTCAATTGCCAAACACTGGAGATGTGTAGGTACACAAGCTAAGCTTTGTTTCTTTTACAAGACTTTCCCGGCAAAAACAAGTTGGGTTTTGTCACCAAAAATCTGTCTCAGCTGCGATGACAGGTTATGTTAAATGGACAAGTATTGGTTCAAGGGAACCCAATAAAGGTTGACTTTCCAATAAATCAAAATTCCCTCCGTCAGTATTTTTTGTTTAATTTTATTTCAGTATACGAAAGATAGACTTAAGTTGCCCTTCGTGACACAATTGCTTGTTAACCAATGAAGTTGTCTCCCGCTATCGCATGTAGCCGAAAAAAATTCTGACTGGGGCCTTGCTTGAAGGGTTGGTTTGCTTCAACCAAACAAACTTAGGTGTTTAAAAAAGACGGATTGTTCCGTGATATAATACAGGTTCTATAGCGGAACAACTCTCTGAAAGCTCTGTAGAAAAGATGTGTGAACTACGAAAAGACATTTTCCTTTTTTGTTGAACCAGGATTGAAACACTGACGGGGCTCACATCAGTCGACTTGTTGAATTTCGTTCGAATAAAGTGCCTGTTTTTTGTTTCCCTTCTCTAGCCGTGTTTTATTGGGAGTTTTATAGTCATCTTCACTAATACACTCAATAAAACGCTGTACTCACTAACGCAACTTTATTCCAAAAACTCCATTTACCAGCCATCCCTGTTGTTCACTTTTGAAAGTGACTTATTTTGTTTACTAATCGTTGTTGTTTTCCCATGTGCGATGTTTTGCGATGTTTTGCTAAAGTGAGTATAGATTTCCGATAAAACACTTCTTCTGTTTCACCAATTTATTGAATCGACCGCAATCAATATAGACAAATTGGTGTAAAAGAGAAGGGGAACATGAAAACGCTTGTTTATTCGCACGACGCGACGTTTCATCAAATCGACCAATGTGAACTTCATCATTGTTGACAGCATTAGAAACATCTGTAGATATAAGCTAATTATGTTGGCGATATATCGTCTGGCTTTTTTTGTATTTCTAGAAAGATATGAGTCTACTACAACTTATTATTTTAACGGACCCATCTGATTTCCTAGGGTTCTGATAAAAAATTGATTTAGTCATGAGAAAGGGAAAGTTACTTACAGATAAATGGTTTAAGTTTAGTTCAATGTCAGTGATACATTTTTATTTGCAATAACGAAGGCTCAAAGCTAACTTCTTTATTGAATTAATGTTTGAAGTCTCAAAACAGAAACAGTTCTTTGGTTGGTCATTTTAAGTTCGTTCGTTCTATAAGTTGTCAAAAAAAACCCAGGGTTTTCCAATTCTCAAAAAACCCTAAGCCACAAAATCACCACACATGCATATCTGTCATTTAAATTAAAAATACGATAGTTGACAGCCCTCAACTATCCCGAGCAAAAGTCCAAGTCAGCCCTAGTCCCTAGGGTTCAAAAAACACTAATTTTGACATTCAGAGCGAGTCAAAAAAAGCTTTGCGGCAACCATAGGGTGACTAAAATAAAGGATATAGCAGACGCCTTGGGTAAAATTAGTTAAGATGATGACGATAAGGGATCAAACCATAAATCCTGCTTCATATGTAAAGTGAAAAGTTGCACGTCGCATTTTTGAGACGAGCTTCCTGTGATACCTACTGAGTACTGATTATATTGGCAAAAGTATGATTTGTAGGCGAACAAGAAAAGACAGCGCATTTGTTCGTCGTTTGAACAATTCCTTGTCATCCCTTTTATCAGATATGAAATATTGATCATCACAATCGACCATCAGTATGTGAAGGATAACAACTACTTTAGGAGATCCCACTTTCTTATTCCGTCCAGTTGAAATTTGCCGTAACTGAATGTTGTGGAATATTTCTGATTTCTAAAACTAAATCGTAAGCAAATTATTTCGTCCAGAAATTACTAATCCACACAAAGCAGCAGCTAGTCAGTTGCTACTTAAGATTTATGGCGAAGAGGAGTTTTTGAAAGTGATGTCAAAAAAATAAGAGTCTTAAATACCAATTAAAACGATCAAGAATTTTTCCTGATGAGCGTGTATAGCGAACGACAAAAATATGAAATTTGCAGGGTTATAAACACTTTGCAAACACTAACCATCAGCAGCAGGTTTTCCCTATGCCATGCATAGGAAATATAATCCGCTGTCTTCGAGACTGTCGGTGGAATACATGGTTCATGGAAAACGAAATCCAAACAGCCAATTGGAACGATTTGTTTCACTTTGCCTGAAACTTTAATCAGCTGACACAAAAAATGAAATTGCATCAGGAAGAAAGAAATATACAGTTTTTGGGGCTGTTATAGCGATCAGGAAAAACCATCAAGAAAATTTGAGACAAACAGAATCAGGAATTTTTTCCTGGTGGACGTCTATAGCGAACAGGAAAAGTTTGACAGTGACCAGATTCTCACCTCTTCGAGGCAACATCAACATACTACCAACTAATTTTCCATATTCAATGCACACGAAAAAAACCACCGTGAGTCTGTCAGTGAAATACATGGAAAAAGGGATCCAAACAATTGAAACATTTGTTCTATTTTGGCTGAAGTTTTAATCAACTAACACGAAATATGAAATTATTGCATCAGGGAACTAGTTAGTAAAAATACAATTTCAACAGAAAATATAAGTTCAATTGAACATTTTCTTGATAAACAAAATTCTAAGGGTTATTTGCCACAGTTTGGTATGTTGTTATTCTTTTCTAGAAAACTTTTATTACATTTGAAACTTTTTCCTGACTAGTTCTCCTGATCGCTATAATTGGCACCTTAGCTGACTTCTTGAAACTCCAACAGATGGATCTCCTTGCTTTTGAAGACGTTTATTTATCACAGCCCCTGCATAAAATAACTATTGGTTTTGTCTGTGTTAGCTTTGTGGTGGTTGGTAGCTAGGCACGAAATACATGCGTTCATAAATTGGCACAACAGAGCGGATCCTAGCGCATTTCCCACAACCATGCCTAACTTTTCTGCCTGACTATCGAGATGCTAGTACTCGAATGATCAAAATATTCAAATAATCATTCGAGACATGAATCGTTACACTTACTTACTTATTTAGGTGGGTATTACAGTTCGGGGGGTTCGGGTGATCCTGGGCCTCAACCAACATTTTTCTATAACGAACACCTTTCGAACACCCGACGAGCCGGAGCGTTTGGGTCCATCCGCTCTACATGGCCCAGCCATCGTAGCCTCGCGATGCTTACTCTTCTGGCTATGCCCATGTCGCGGTACAGCTCATACAGCTCGTTGTTGTATCTTCTTCTCCACACATAGTCTTCGCATACGTTACCAAAGCGACCAAGGGTTTCCTCATCCGCTTTCGATAAGGTCCATGCTTCCGCGCCGTAAAGCAGGACTGGGATGATTAAGGTCTTATACAAGGTTACCTTAGTTTTTCTGGAGAGGGTTTTGTTTCTGAGTTGCTTTCTTAACCCAAAGAACCAACGGTTGGCAAGAGTTATCCTCCGTTTGATCTCCGCACTGATGTTGTTGTCCGTGTCTACAGCGGATCCTAGGTAGACGAAGCCTGTACTACCTCGAAGTTATGTCTGTCTATTGTGACGTTTTGTCCAATTCGTCGATGTTCTGTGTCCTTGTTTGATGAGAACATATACTTCGTTTTGCCCTCATTAACCATCAAACCCATTTTTGCCGCCTCTGTTTCAATGCTTGCAAAACCACCAATGACATCACGCTTATTTCTTCCCATTACGTCAATATCGTCTGCATAGGCGAGTAATTGTACAGACTATTGAAAGATTGTTCCTCTGGTGTTGACGTTTGAGTTTCTTACAATCTGTTCAAGCATGATGTTGAAGAAATCGCATGACAGTTTGTCACCTTGCGTAAATACACACATTCATAAATTGGCACAAGAGAGCAAGAAGCCCTGGGAACAAGCGCGCGTTTCTCACAACCATCCTGAGGGACTGAACGGTACCTACAATTTTCTGCTGATTCCACGAGAAAGCGCCGAACAGAAACCAACCTTTTTTAGTTTCTATTGGGATTTGAACCAAGAACCTCTCGCGTAACATTCAGACAGGTAGACAGGTCTGCCCGACTACCGAGATGTTAGCATTCGAATGATTAAAATTATCGAATAATCATTCGAGATATGAATCGTTACACTAATGGAATTAAAATTTCACCCAACAACTAAAAGCAAATAACGTGCACTTAAACGAAAATAATTCGAGTGAAAATACCAAAGTCCATTACATCATTCGAATGCGCAAAACACAACAATAAAAGCATGTTAGTTACAGATTTTCTTTATGAATCGAATTTCAAACTAAATTCATTACTTTTTCTGGCAAATCATCTCATTTACTATGCACGCTTTGTACGAATACGAACGACAAAACCCGAAACAGCTTCCAATAAATTAAACTGATCCCATTACTTAAGTATTGCTCTACTCTTTAATTACTAATTTTTGGTAATGTCATTTCCCATAACAACAAAAAGTTCGTTTATATAGCTCATCCGTCAATCTTTATTGTATTGTTATTGTAATCAAATGACCATTCATATAAGCGCACCATATGTCCGCATCCGTTGTTGTATCCACCACCACTCTCGCTATACTTCTTTTGTAGTACGTATAGCAATAACAACAGCGCCACAACCTCCATACCCTACACTACACACCCACTTAATAGTACTTTTGTTTCTATTTGTTAACCATGAGCATTAAACCTTGATGGGTTCTGCAAGCCAGCACAAGCCCTACTACAACAATACTGAATCCATAAATATGCAAATAACCACTTATTCAAATCAACAACAATTCGATATAGTGTAACCGTTATACCTTCCTTTGTTTCATTTTTTTTTGTATGCTGCTGCTGCTCATGGAAACACGTCCCTCATTTTTTTTTTTTTGTTCTCTTGTTTTTGCTGTTGCAAAATGGACGGACGTGTTAAAATGAATATAGGTAAAGTGGCGGGCTTAAAAGTATCCGAGATGATGGACCAAATCAAAAGAGAGGAAGATGCCGAATCCATTGTTGTAACAACTTTAGACGATATCGCATGTAAGTAGCTTAACATGAACTTTTAAATAAACGATTTCCAACAGCATCCAATGATAGATACCAAGAGATAGTGTGAAAGCCTGAGCGCAACCCTTATACGAAGTTTCATTAAATAAACAGCGGGGAAGATGGGAGCTCAAACAGCGTATCCTTTTTGTTTCTGTTATGTTTTTTTTTTTTTTTTTGGTTTTTCATATAAAACAAACAAAAAATACTGCTGTCGGCAAGGGTTAATGGGTTGGAACTTGGAGGAGGTAGAAACTGCCACCTGCCATCTTGATTGGAGCATGATGGGGGTTGCTGGAAATGTATATATATTATTTTCCTTCCTCACCGAAAGAAGGATAGAAGTGAAAAAATAAAGAAAAATAAAGACGAACTTGCAAAAGAAAAATGAAAATCCAATTATGAATATCTTCCACAGGGCTTCTAAACTTGAGAGGATCAGACATCAAATACAATCCTGTATTTTTTAGTTACCTCATCTTAACACCGAGGAGTGTGGTGTTGTTCATAGACAAGGATAAACTGTCGAATGAAACACTTAAGCAGTTGATGAAGGAGAATGTTAATATAACAGTAAAGGACTATGAACGCATTCTGGAGGGAGTGGAAGAGCTGGTGAGTATGTGTTTTTAATTTTGTATTATTTGCCTTTTAGAGTTTTAGGTTTGGTAAACCAGATCTAATAACTGAACTTTGGTCATCATTAGAATCCAGCGAGACCAAAACTACTGAACTCAAGCCACTAGATTAAGAAAAGAGCAGAATTCTCTAAAATTTTCGAAGAACTGCTTATGGCATTGAGCTTCTAGCAACCAATGGCCAGATATTTCCAAGAAAACTGAATTTTTACTCCAGCTTAGCAGACATCGACTTTTTCCATTGATTTGCATTTTTGGGGTTCACAACTCATTGGGTTCTCACATGATGGGAGTGGGTATTTGCAAATGTGATGCCACTACGAGGAGGCAGAGGAAGAGTCATTCAACTGTCTCTGTGAATGGCCCGCTTTCTTAGAGAATGAGAATCAAGACATACTACGACAGAGGGAAATTTTGAAAGTTTTCCGGTCTACCAAATGATCAAAAATTCTTAAGAAGGGTAAAAGTTCCGAACGGAGGCTTATGAAGGTGAATATGAAAATATTTCAGTAGGTACACGGTGTTAAGAATCAGTGAGATAGAACCGTCCATCGACGGTGAAGATGATGAAAAACTACATTTTCGCTCACCGAAGCAACAAGAAATCAATGCTGAGACTTCAAAACTTAGTAAGTGTTTTTTTCTTTCTTTTTTTTTTTTGAGGTATAGAACTTCGAATTGAAATAAAACACAAGAGAATTGTTTTACTGTCCATCAATTTGACTTTATTGGAAGGATAATTTTATTTTAAGTTGAATATGATTTCGGGCAGCTGGCCACCAAGGCTGGCTCGAATAAAGGCAAGTCTAGAGGTCTAATTTCCAAATACTTTTTTAAGCATTTGACCCCGAATGTCCGCAATATAGCCACTTCCAAGCCCCCTAACATTTCTGGTTTGCTGACGTAGACGAGCAACTTCACATATCCTCAAAAAAAATTATCGAATGGTGTCAAATCACACGATCTTGGTGGCAAATTCACAGGTCCATTCCGCAAAATTATGCGCTTATCGAAAGTTTCCTTCAACAAATCGATTGTGACTTGCGCTTTGAGGCATGTAGCGCCATTTTGTTGGAACCACACCTGTGTCACATTCATGTCATCCAATTCCGGAACAAAATTGTCGGTTATCATGGCTCTCTACCGGCCTCCATTAACGGTAACTGGATCGCCAGCATCATTTCGGAAGAAGTATAGAGCACACCAAACAGTCGTTTTTTGTGGATGAAATGGCGTCTCAATGTACTCATGTGGATTCTCTTCACTCCAAATGCGGCAATTTTGCTTGCCTCATCACTGAACAAAATTTTACGATGAAAATTAGCGTCGATATCAGTCTCATTTTCTACCCATTCTTCAAAATCACGACGCATTGCATGGTCTTGTGGCTTCAATTCTTACACAAGCTGGATCTAGTAAGGTCGTAAGCCAAGGTCTTTGAGCCAAATCTTCCATAAAGTTGGCGAATCGATTCATTCGGGTCCTCTTCAACACTTTGCTCTACAGCCAGCCGCAATTGCTTCTTCGGTGCGCACTATTCGACGTCTCTGCGAATGCGTATCACACAAAGTAAACGTAGGCTGATGGCAAATGTAGGTGGACCATCCGCAAGCAAACGGAGACTTTTGCTGACAACAACACATTCAATTCCGCTGTACGGAAGCGAGATTTGGGCTGAAGCACTGAAACAGGAAAAGTACCGGAAACAACTAGCATCGGTACAGAGGCGCCGTGCCTTGAGAATAGCGAGCGCGTACTACACAGTGTCTGAACCAGCAGTTCTTGTAGTTGCAGGTATCGTATCAATTGAACTCCTCGCAACACAAAGACAATACATACATGAAAAGAAAGCAGAAATCGGCGTGGAAGCGGCGAACGTGAAAGCGAAAACGATCACACGTCAGACGTGGCTAGAACGCTGGGATTCGGAAAGCAGAGGACGCTGGACTGCTAGACTGATCGGAGACATAAGCGAGTGGAGTAACCGGAAACACGGTGAAGTGAATTACTACGTCACACAGTTCCTCACCGGACACGGGTATTTCAACGCTTTCCTGCACAAAATTGGAAAAAGAAGAAGCCCTTCGTGACAATACGGAGATTCGCTGACAGACGACGCTTATCATACAGTGTTCGAGTGTAGTCAAGAAGTAAATGGAATTATCGGAGAGCTCAGCCCGAATAATATCATCCAGGAGATGCTGAGAGACGAGGAGAGTTAGAACCGAATCAGCCTATATCTGACGCAGATCCTGAAATCAAAGAAACAAGAAGAGGTAGTTGAAAAGCTAGAATCTGCCACCTAAACACTCATTTCATTAAATAAAAAAAAAGTAAACGTAGTACGAAAACGATCCAAGGTTAACCGAATTAATTGCTCTGATGGACGATTATGTCGACTATACGGACGGAGGTTGCAGTAAACTTTGCGAACTGAACCATTATTTTCGAAATAAATAATTTAGACGATGTGTATGCGTTGTTCTGTTGCCAACCTATTCATGATAACAAGATAAACCAAACTGAACATAAATGACATTAGAGTTGGGCGATTTATCCCTATTCGAAAAATCAATCTCTAAAAACAACCAATATATCAACAAATCTGCTCAAGCGTGCTCTAACTCCTAAAAGTCGAAAAAGGTATAGGGTGACGCGGTATCATGTTAGATATTGAACATCATATGTACGGCAAACAAAAGCTAACATAAGCAATAAAATATTCCCAAAATTAGGTTCAACTACTTGCTTTTAGATATAAGGCTTCAAAGTTGTCAAAAACGCGTCATTCCGTAAAACATAATCGGTGCGGAGATCAATCCACAGTTAACGCCTGAAGCTTCTCCTAAAGACCCTCTCAGAGAACCAAGGAGATGGTATGCATGATTACCATCCCTGTCCTATTCCAAGGAGTAGAAACATCGATCATTTTCCAACTGAATAAGCTTTGAGAGAAAAGTTCTGCGGCTGACACTCGGTCTTACCTGTATAAGTAGTTGAAATATGAAGCGAGGAATTCAATGACGAGCCGTACCCATACCACGTCACTGAACCAACCAAAAGGATGAAATCCCATGAGTTGAGAACGCTGTGATCACGTTTGGCCTTTGGCCAGGAATCGGTTCTATGCTTGAAGAGCAAACCAGTAGAAAAAGATCACATAGGTCATGAAATCATGTAAGCTCAGGGTTAATTCAAGTCGTGGTACATACCAGAATATTAAAGTATCACCGAAAGCCAGTAAAGTGAAGCAGCGTTGCATTTTAGTTGTTTTTAAACGTGAACAAAAAAGTTTCATAAAGCTCAGGAATAAAAATCAATACAAATTAAGCTGTATTAGAAATTTCCAAAACCATATGTTAGACCTTGTTTTCTCTTCCGAAGCTATTAGCACGGTTTTTCTTCAATCTAATTCAGGCATTACTTGAATTGATGATCTTCATCCCCACTTAGATATTTTTATTGAACTAAGCAACGTATCCCACTTTATCAAAAATTCAAACGACTGTTTTATATACTTTTGACTTTCGAAAGGCGAATTTCGATTTGCTTTCGATTGAATTAAGCAGGGCTGGTATTGAAAATATATCAACCCTTACAAATATTGACGAAGCAGTCGCTTGCTTTTACTCCACTTTAGAAAATTGCATGAAAAAAACCATTCCCCAAAAGACGCTCAGAAATGCTAGTTTTTGTCAACCGTGGTTTACCAAGGAACTAAAGGCTCTGAGGAATAACAGAAACAAGGCTTGGAAGACCTATTTTATTACTCTTTCTCCAACTGACCACTAAATATTTATAAGTTTTTTTGAAGACTTCAAAACGCTTTCTCAGAATCTGTACTATAGCTACGTCACCCAAATGGGCTGTTCTCTGAAAAACGATCCAAAAAGCTTTTGGTCCTTTGTAAATTCTAAAAAAAAAATCAGACGGCTATCCAGCCAACTTTATTTATAACGCCATTTCTTTAAAAAATACTCCCGACATTTGCAATGCCTTTGCAGACAAGTCTAGTGGCTCTTTTTGTATTATAAATCTAGATATTGATGAAATATACTATGTATATTTAACTCACTGCTCGCATGTGAATTTTGATAATATCCCTATTTAAAGAGAAAGAATTACTTACTACCTCTCTTCTCTTAATGATGGCGTTTCTTCTGGTCCGGACAGGATTCCGCCAATTGTTTTAAAGAAGTTTTCCTCACGTTTATGCTCTCCACTCACTTTCTTTAAAATCTAGAATATTCCCCACTCTTTGGAAAAAATCTTTTATCACACCTGTTTTCAAAAAGGGTGAAAAAAAATCGATATAAAAAACAACAGGCCTATTTCAAAGCTCTCATGTATACCTAAGGTATTTGAACAAGTAGTTTTCGAAAGCGTATCCTTTTTTTCAAGGAATGTTGTCTGCCACCAGCAGCACGGATTTATGCAAAGAAGATCGACGGCTACCAACCTCCTATCCTATCATCATAATTGTTGCAATGCCTTTGAATATAGAAACGAGCTTGATTGCATTTACACTGACTTCTCTAAGGCGTTTGACCAACTGTCTCATAACATCATACTTTATAAACTAAAAGTCTTTGGATTTCCCACAGTATTTATTGCTTGGATAGGTTTCTATTTAAAATAAAAAGGTCTTATGAAGTCAAATTTCGTAACGTTTTGTCAAAACCTTTCAATGCTATGTCTGGAGTGCCACAAAGTAGTCATCTTGGTCCTTTGCTTTTCATTATTGCAATAAATGATGTAATTTCTTGTATCTCCTATAGCGACATTTTAATCTTTGCTGATGATATGAAGATTTTTAAAATCATCAAAAATGCTTGAGATCGCGACTTCTTACAAAAAGATATTAATAGTTTTGTTGTATGGTGTTCAATGAACGGGATAATTTCAAACACTTCCAAGTGCCAAAGTATGACCTTTTCCCGCAAAAGATCTCCTAGCATTGGAGAATATTCAACATCGCAACAATCTTTATCTCAAGTTTCTAGATTCCGTGACCTCGGTGTTCTCTTTAGTACCAACCTCGAATTTAATGAACACATCAACCTCATTATTAACAAAGCTAATTCAATACTTGGCTTTATTAAGCGATGGGCAAAAGAATTCAATGACCCTTATGATACCCTCCCTTTATACAACTGTTATGTTCGTCCCATTTAGAGTATGCTTCTCAGGTGTGGTCACCATTTTATGTTATTCATAAATAACGAATCGAAACAATACAGCAGGATTCAACTATCGCGAAGGAACTCACCAACTACGTAATCTAGAGTTTATACATCGCTCCCACCACCGATCTCACTCAAATCCTTTTATTGTTGATTTCAACATTAGTAAAAGTAGTTTAAAATTAATATTAAGAACCAGTGTACTGTGTACCATCTGCATGATTCATGTTTAGTAGATTTTTAATTACTGTAATTTAATTTCATTTTTTATTTATAACCTTGTTTAGTAATGTTTCACTAGTTTAGTTTGTTCTCTTAATGTGAATTAAACTTGAGTTTTACTTTTGTAATGTTTTTTTTATTTTTCCTCGTATACGTTCTCTTTGTGATTGTGTAGGCGTTATTTACTAACCACTAACACTTGCATTAATGATGAAGAGCGGAGATAAGTGTGTACAGACGAGCTTGCTCTAAGTTCAGTGCCACTTAAGTCTCTGAGATGCAAGAAAATAAAAAATCGAAGACAAATTCGTTACGGGAGGAACCAAGTTCTCGAAATGGTGCGGCCACATCTTGTATTGGAAAAGAAAACTAGATAGCAAAAACATTTTCCCATAAACAAAGGCCTATGTTTGCAAGGACTTCAGCCCCAAAAGAAAATGAGCAAATTTCTTTCGAAAACATGACGAATAGTCAAAAAATCTCTGATCCGAAAAGCAACTTTTTCAATTGATTATGAGTTATACATATTCTGCACTCTGAAACCCTCTTTCTAACCTCTGCTTTTTTTTCTTTTGTGTCCCCCCTTCAAGGTCAACTCTACAACAGGAACGATTCTCGCTCCCACCAGTGTTAGCCAAGCTATTGCCGAAGTCATTCCAGCAAATCGTTTGATCTTGAAGAATGCCATTGCTGAAGTGAAGACCGTAAAAAATGCAGTAGAAGCAAAGAATTTAGAAAAAGCACACATCCGAGACGGCCTGGCCCTTATACAGTACCTCCACTGGCTGAACATAACAATTGACGCAGAAAATGTAACCGAGCTGTCGGGAGCTAAGAAGCTGGAACAATTTAGAGAGTGAGTTTATATTAAACAAATCATCTTGTTAATTTTCTCTACACAGCATATGCTTACTCTCCTCATGCTTTCATTTTGAAAACTCACAACAATTTGTCAACAACGAATGGAATCCTTCAAATGAATTGTATGTATTTGTGTGTTAGTTGAGTCTCTCCCAAGGCATAGGGCGATTCAATATGGATGATACCACTGGATATAGGTATACCAAATGCTTGTTTAATTAACGAATCGCTTCTGTAGCCTTGAAGGTTGTTTTGGCCAAGCGTTGTGTTTATTTTTGACTGCCTATGTGCACAACCAAGTTTAATTAATTCTGCCGCAATTAATGTATGTCCTTCTAGAGAGACTGTCCAGGACTAGAATATGTTGTAAGTAGTTGTGTACACGTATTTACCAAAACTGTTGTAGGTAGGTATTTGCTATTCCCTTTTCAATAAATGTGCCCAATACACTTACACTACAGTCAGTGGTAAAATTATATTTGCCAATGCTTTGTCATGATGAGAAACATTTTAGGATCATCCCCCCACTTTGGTGCAACAACTTTAGGGTTCTCTTATTTAATGTAATCTCTCATATTGTTGAGCTTTAAAAATTCATCAGCCCAGAGTTTTATACTCATTTTCTCTCACTCTGTCTCTTGCCATGCTTCTCTGTTTTTCTTCTTTAACTAACAATAAGTTGAGCTGAGAGAGAGTTCAACTGGCACTATGGATACCGATTCCTTAGCTCATTGTCTGGACAAAACATATCGCAAACAGCAACCATTCCATTTCATGTGTCTATTCCCTTTTCGAACATCTTCATTCTTTTTTTCCAGCCAGGAATTTTAAATTTATTTTATGTAACCGTTGATTGCTGTCGTCGTTCTCTCGTTACAGGCAACAGGAGCACTTTCGTGGCTTAAGTTTCGAAACTATCAGTGCTGTTGGGGAGCATGCTGCCATGGCACACTACACGCCATCTGTGGAAACGGACAAACAAATAACAAGAAATGAAATTTATCTAGTGGATTCTGGTGGTCAATACTGGTATGTATAGTATACCAACTACCAACTACTATCTATGAAGTACACTGACTCTTAACTGCTTTTGCGATGTGTATCTAAGTGGTGAGTGGGTGGTGCGGTCTGTAATAAATTGTTTTTTTTTTTTTTTTTTGTCTCGATTGCTTTCGTTCTGTGTGGAGTTGAGAGTGTGTGTTTTTCTGATTGGATTTTTTTTTTTTATTTCATATTTGGTTGATGTCCATTTGCCAACCCATCAACGACAGCTTGTATTGAGGGATTGCAGTTGGGAAGGTGCACTGCTTCGTTATATGTCCTTCCATTGGTAGGTTAGGTGCTTTGTACTTTGTACTTTCGACCCCTCTAACTTACAAAATGAAGGGTTGCGCACTTAAAAAAGTCGTACCTGAATATCGGGAAAACTGTTTTTCATAAAAAGAGACGTTCCCTATCTCCAACCCAGAAGTGTCATTAGGCTAGTCTTTATGTTTTCGTTTATCAGACCTCTTCGATGCAGACCGGTGCATAGACATATTGTTTTATCTCGTCCTAAATATAAAACTTTTTTCTTCCGGTTAATAATGGAAAATTATTTCATTCAAATGGCTGCCTCGGCTGGCCATGCAGTAGCCTACACGATCGGTCCAATTTTTAAGCACATTATCGATTTTGTGCAGCTGTATTTCACCAATGACTTCACGAATATTGTCCTTTAAAGCGTCAATTGCCTTTGGCTTGTCAGCGTAACACTTATCTGTTACGACACCCTATAAATAATAGTCCAACGGTGTCAAATCGCAGCTCCGAGGTGGACAAACGACATCAGCTCTGCGGCTGATAATGCGATCTTCAAAAAACAGGGCGCAAGACATCGAGCGCAAAGATGTTTGAGCGGCACTTGACCAGATATGAGAGTTATACTCCAGTCTTAAGCGGATGAAGGCCTTATAAATTGTAGCCAGATCAGAAGGGGTGAAAAACTTCCTGCATCGTCTCAAGAAACCTAAGCATTTAGCAGCTTGCGCAAGAAAAATCATTTCTTTTATACTACCTTAATGCTGGTGGTCTAAGAACCAAACTTCATAGAATGCTTCTTTTTTCCTCGTCATCGCTATATGATGTGATTGCTCTCACAGAAACTTGGTCGCGTGAGAACCATCGTACAGCTGAAATGTTCAACAGTCAACAATACAACGTTTTTCGGAAAGATCGATGTCCCGATACAACTGGAAAGGACAGAGGTGGAGGTGTTATGATTGCAGTGCGATCATCGTTTTCATCTACTGAAGTTCCATTGCCATCAAAAGGTACAGATTTACAGATATTGATCAGCTAATTATTAAAGTAAATTTAAATGAAATTCATGATGTGTACATTGCTGTAAGTTATATACCACCAGAGAGTTCTCTTGAAATTTACAAACTTCACATTGATAACTGTTGCGAAGTATTAAAAAATTTGAAAGAAAACCAACACATTGTTATAGTTGGAGATTTTAACTTGCCATTTGTTAAGTGGGTTTTTGATGAAGACGATCTCTGCTTATTACCCTTCAATGTAAGAAATGATTGTGATAGTGAAGTTGTCGACAGATTGACAGCGTATGATCTTCAGCAAATAAATAGCTTCCCTATTAACCTTGATCGTATTCTTGATTTGATTTTTATTGACAAAGAACTTTGCGCTGATGTTAATCTTCCCTCTAACTTGCTGTCAAAATCAGACCACCATGTAGCATTAGGCATAAGTTTCAAATACTATATTTATTTAAAAGCTGCTGCTCAAGACATTAACACTTATGATTATACTAAAGGTGATTTTGTTTCAATGGCATATTTTCTTGTTTCTTTCGATTGGATGTTTGTCTTAAGCAACTCAGATCTTAATAATGCATACCTTAATTTTACAGATAAGCTTAAAGAGGCAGTCAATTTATTCGTTCCGAAAACTATTAAGAGTGTCTCTAACAAACCGCCGTGGTTCAATAGAGAATTGCTAAATCTAAACAACCGTAAAAATAGAGCATATAAATTGTATCGAAACTCTAACAATAGTTCTGTATTAAAAATATTGCAGTGTTCAAAAGAGGTTTGATTTTCTAAATAAGTTTTTGTACAAGCATCACATTTTTTGTATTGAAAGCAAACTCAAAAGCAATGCAAAATGTTTTTGGAATTTCATTAACAGTAAAAAGAAATCAGTGGGCATTCTTAGCACTATGCATTTGTCGGGCATAACTTCATACGACCTTCCAACAGTTTGCAATCTATTTGCGCAGTTTTTTAGTTCAGTGTATGTTCCCCTAAATGATGCAACAGTGCTTGATAGAAATGTTTCTTCAAGTTTGATGGATATCGGCATTTTAAATATTTCTATTGATGAAGTGTTAGAAGAGTTGTGTGCATTGAACTTAGATAAACAACCGGGCATGGATGGTTTTCCTCCCATACTTTTGAAAAATTGTGCGCAGGCTATTGCCCTGCCTCTAACTATCATTTTCAATCGTTCACTCGAGGCAGGCTCCTTTTTAGATTGTTTGAAGTGCTCATTTGTTACCCCTATTCACAAGGCTGAATCTAAGAACGAGGTAACGAACTATAGACCAATTTGTAAAATATCAACAATCCCAAAACTGTTTGTCGAGTTCTTAATGTTCTTCAGAAAAGACCAAAAGTGTTTGCTTCCTTTTGGACACAACAGTATTTTTTGCCTTACTTTTTGGTCATGCAAAAACTTAGCCTTTTGTATGCCTCTTATGCAGTGACTCGTTTTGGGTGTATCGGCTTTTTAATGTATGCGTGGGTACCCACCAAGATCAAAATGAGTTTCATCTGAAAAGATGATTTTTTTTTTTGCAAAATCGCCATTTTCTCTAAGACGATCGCAGGCCCACTTAGCGAAACGAAATTTGAAGGTCAGTTGGCCTAAGCACCTGAACCAATTGGACTCTGTATGGAGTCATACAAAGGTCTTTATGCAAAATTCGTCTCAATGATGTCTCCGAAATGTTCAATTGTTGAGAACGACGCCGACGGTGAGTTGATGTTAATGGCCCTTCACGCACATTTTCTGTCACAGCAGCAATATTCTCGGGTGTACGCAATCTTTTTGGCTTTTCACGCTTTGGTTTGTTGATGAAGATGCCAGTTTCTTTCTTCTCTTCGCTTCTCTTTTTCTAAAATCCGTACGCAATTTTCGCACACATTCTGCAACATTACCGTGATTTTCAAAGTAATGTCGCAATATTTCCCAGCGTTATTCAAGCGTATACAACACAACCATATTCAGCGGAAGGATAAAACTAGTTATCTGTCAAATCAGACATGAGCTAAGTGTAAGTGTTAGCTAGTGGAAAAAAAACGTTAGATGGTGGACCCTCTACAATGGTATTACATATTTGATGACATTTCTTAGAATTAGAATAATACTCTTTCATCAGCCAAAAATTGCTGCCTGATTCGCAATAATTATAAATTGAAGGACCCAACACAGAACCTTGTGGCTCACCAAAACAAATACAAAGAAAAAAAGATGAAATTTATAGGGAGCTGCAGCAAAGCTTGGAGAGTCTCGGGTCTTTATGAATTTCAAAAAACTAAAATTTTATTACGATTCCGAACAGCTAAATTAGAAAGATCTTTTCTTCGTAGGGCTACTATTCTCAAAGTATTTGACAATTCCTTGCGATACCTGTGGAAAAACAGTTTGTGTTTCTAGTTTCTGATTCGAACCACGAACTTCCACGTAACAGTCAAACATGTTGACCGAAACAAAAACATATATTGGCCCCTTAATGATTTCGTAACTACGAATGCTAAAAATGATATTTGAAAAAATGAATAAAATAAATAAATAAATAGAATAGCGCAACAGAGCGGGGTGCCCTTGGGCCTAGCACATTTCTCACAATCATGTCTCCAGAGTGAATGGAGGGAACCTACAATTTTCTTCCGACTCCGGACGGCTAATCGAGAAAGTGCTTTTCATGGCAAAGAATTTACTTTTAGAGGACTTGCTAATTCCTCGCGAAAGGCGGTACACGGGAAAAAACACTTTTGGCTTCTGCTGGGATTCAAAACACGAACCTCTGGGTTGACAGACAAACATGCTAACCTTTACTCCACGGGTACCACTCTACCATAAAACATTCATTACAAAGGTGTTTTTATTCCTTTTCTATTTGGCATTTGCACTCCGAAAAAGTTATGACGGGCCTTGTGATAAGGGCCATTAATTTCGATGACTCTGTAATTGACCAGAATACTTTAACTCCGGTGAGATAAAAAAAACTCTGAATAGTCCGACAAAGGTACAGAGAGGAAAGTTAAACGTTAACATTTTATAAGTGTGCGTGGTATAATGGCTAGCGTATGTGCATCCTTCTTTGTTATTCTGCTTTCTATTTGAAAATCTTCCCAGTCGATGAACTCTCATCACCTAAAAAATTAAAACTTGCCATGTAAAACCACAACATACAATATCATTTCTCTTCAAAGTACAATCCTTACCCACTACATCCTTAATCCATGTCCCCATACATCATAATCTAAGCAAGCAAATGTCCTTGGACGTAATTTGCCGAAAACTTGTGTGCGATGATCGCGCACAAATGTAGTAACCGCCACAACTGCATACACGAACGATTCTCGGCTTATTGTCAATGCGATATTTTGTGTCATGTTTACCACTGGTGTCGTCTTTTGTGCGCTTTTTGTTTACAGGGACGGAACAACCGATGTCACCCGAACAGTCCACTTTGGTGTACCAAAGGACGAGGAAAAAACTAGCTATACCCGAGTCCTGAAAGGCTTCATCGCATTGGCAACTTCAGTATTCCCACAAAGTACCCCGGTAAGTGCATTGAATGAGCGGGATAAAAAAGGTGAATTTCAACAGTATACGAAATGCATAACTTTTAATTAATACAAAAAATGCGCTAATTTTTACACAATGAGGTGTTCAACATTGATGCAAGTTGTTCACACAAGAAAACAGGACAATGTGATTTTCTAAGATATTGGTTAAATTCGAAGCATTAGAAGAGAGGTCTCGGAGGTTTCTGAGACCTTTTTGAGTGAGACAATTCCGGTGAGCCTTTTTTCGAGACAAGAATCTATAAACTCTTTTTAAATTTTTTCCTGCTGAGTTCAAACAGCTACTTGTTTGACATGAAGTAGACATTTTCGATCAGAGTTTATTTGGTAAATTTAACAGGTAAGAGAATTTCGTGCTCTAAGGTCCATAGCGCCTTAGACTTTTTAACGGCTCATTAGATTCGGTGTCCTCCACGATCAAATCACTAGGGTGAAGCAGATGAGTGGTAGAGTTGTGATCCTCACGAGATCACGATCCTCGTGGCGCCGTAAAAGAAGAAGAAGAGAACTTTACACTTTGAAGGACCTCCCAACCCAAAACTTTTTTGGAACAAATGCAGTTGTCAGAATTAAGTTATAAAGCGACACACGATAATACCCACACCTACGCGACAAAAAAGTGTAACGTTTTACACTTGTATTGGGTTTTTGCTGCTGCCGCCTTGATTTAGGAGAGCGTTGAGTCTATGAAGATCATGGAACAAAACCACACTTTTTCTGTTTTTTTTTTTAATTTTAAACAAATCATAAGGTATTCTGTTGAAATTCATCTGTGACTTTGGGTGGAGGACATTCAAATGTTTTCCCAATATCATACACACTACACAATACACATGATGTATCCCGGGATAGCACTCCTCCTTGAACCCGTTCTCTGAAAATTTCTCAACCAAAATAAATTTTGCAGTTAAGTTACTTGGACCATGTCGCTCGAAGACCACTTTGGCAAGCTGGCTTGGATTATGGTCATGGCACTGGACACGGCGTCGGTGCATACTTGTTTGTCCATGAATACCCACCATTGATTAGTTCTATGGCAACCACTAAAGCCCTGGAGAATATGTTCACGTCCAATGGTAAATTAGTAGACCCTCAATAGATATTCATTGACAGGGGCACAAAACGCCCCAAAACAAATAAGAAATACATTCATACATATATACAAACAAAACAGCAAAAGAAAATAAACTTTTTGTTTGTATATAGGTACATAACGATTTATATGTTTTCCAGAACCTGCATACTATAAGGACGGACAATACGGCATAAGGATTGAGGATGTCATTCAGGTGATTAAATCGGATATCGAAAATGCGTTCAGTGGAATGGGTGGACTCACATTCAAATCAATTACGTACGCTCCACTGCAAACGAAGCTTATCGATACAAATCTCCTCACTAAAGAAGAGGTAAGTAACACTTAAGGATGACTTTGGGAATGGGGAGAGTCGGCTTGGTTGATAGAATGAAGCGCAGAGCGTAAACAACATTCCCTAAGCCGGATAGCTCCAATGGTGCTCGAGTTTGGTGTCGGTCGTTGTGGTTTGAATTGAAATCTATTCAATGCTTATACGATTTTGATTTCAGGCAAACTATGTTAATGCTCACAACAAGAGGGTGATGGACACAATCGGACCGATACTGCTTAAGCACAGATTTATGGACACCTATCAGTGGTTGATGTCGGAAACAAGACAGATTTGCTCCTGGGCATAGAGCTGTTCCCAGCTCTGTATTTTGTTTTGTTTTATTATTTTTTGTGCTTTTGTTTTGGGTATAATGATTGATGTGGGTTTTTTGTGATTTATTTATATACATACAACTTTAAGAAGAATTAAAGAACTCATTGAGCTGTAGTTCAATTTGTTTAACTTGTTTGAGGTTTATATTTTTCTACACATTTTTAATGATTTGGGTTGAGGACTTGTGAGCAGTAAATTTGCAAACGCATGTGAATAAACCAAATGTGGGTATAGAACTATTTCACACTCCGATGTCGGAATAAAGAGGGTTATCAAAATAATAGGCTATGAAAAGAAATTTTTCCGTGCTCAGGCCCAAAACAAATGAATGGCTTTGAAGACATTACTCATTCTGATACTTGTAGGAATGCCTTTCAAATTAATGGTCTTCAACTTGTTCAGCAGTCAGCACTGGTAAAGGTATGGCTGAATAAGATCAAATTTTGGACCTTAATACAATAGGAACAGAAAAGAAAATGAACAAAGCTGACTTATTTCCAATAGAACAGAATATTGTATCAGCGTCTGTTTGAATATCAGTCTCCTTACAAACTCTGCTTGTGATAGTGTCGCGCGATTTAAGTTGATTTAACTATATACGTCTGAGTCGTACGGAACTTAGAGCACAATTGTGTGCACTGGGTGGGCCAACTTAGACTGACTGATGGTGCATCCTTCGGCAATCATTTTTGGGATAGTTGCATTGTATATGAAATCTTCTTTAGATGAATTTTAGTAATGATTCGATCGTAGCAATTCTCTGAAGATGCCCAAGTGACCCATGTGAACAATTGCTCGTATTGCATCCACAGCAACTTGTTCAGTGCGAACAAGTCGAGGAACATTTTATCGTTCCTCAAAACAGGCTATTAATCTTCCTATCGTGTTAGAACTGGGAGCCGCTGCAGTATTCAAATTCACGGAAAGTTTTAACTACCCCATTTTTAAGCTTGTTGTAACAAGCTTAAAATTACCTAGACAATACTTAACTTGTTATAAGGACGATAGATTGTTAAAAAGGAGGATTTTTAGACAAGGACTTTTTTACTTGAGTTTAAAACAATAAGGTCAGAATTATTCTTTCTCAGTCTGCGGGTTAAGGATCGTTGAGACCACAACATTCACGAAAAGGGATATGATCTTACGTTTCAGGTATAACTGTTAAAGATGATGAGATCTTAAGGGATACAGTCAGTATCACTATTAGGAAAGACAGAATACGCTGCCAATAAGTTTATCAGTACTCACAATGTCTGCGTCGAGGATCTGTAACCTGATTCAATAACTTCCAAGACATTCATAAATGAAGTGCTCTGCGAATTTATCATTCTCTCCATAGGGTTTGAACAGCATCAACGCCAACAAGTTTTCTACAAAAATGTTGCAGGTGTCTTATTCCATTTGGGGAACATTCGCAGAGTCTTGCATCCAACAGAGGAATGAAATCCATGGTTATGATCTTTACAGATTCAAACATTGATGGAAGCTCTCACTAAGAACCCCGGTAGCAGATCAAGCTGGTTCAGAGATCTAGAAAAAATGTGTAAAATCCAAAAATACATGTTTAGTAAGTTTATCACTCATCTCTGGCCAAAGAGCCTGGAACCCAGACAATACTTAACAAATATGCTTATCATTACACCACGAATACCATCTAATCCTAACTTTATAAGCAAATCTAACACCTCCATAATGTTATTCACTGTGGCGTATGAGTGACCTTTTTTTACTGAATAGACATTTAAAAAAATCACTTTTATCTCTGTTTTGCGCTCAAAAAATATAAATATTTGAGCACAACAAACTCGGGCAGGGTTGGTGCCTAGAGCATTTATTCTTGTGACCATAACTTTTGCGAAGGGAAGGTTCGAACGGCTAAGAGAATAGGCTTTTCGTATCAGTGGAATATTTCTTAGAGAATATTTAAATATTTAAATTAATCACTAAAGGCTATACGCAAAGCCCATAGAAAATAAAATGCCCGACTGTATACGTACCTATGTATGTTAAATAAAACATCAAAATCTTATGGCCGAATACAAGATTTTTGTTTTTTTTTTTTGATAAATTATCCTTGCTATCTTCTTATTTTTCAAAATTTTTGAACACATCGAGAATGTTTAAATATTTGCTCTTCAAAAGTTATGTTTTGGAATACAGGGCTGCTAACTGCAAATAAGTTATGGAATTTAATATTTTGCAATTGCTTATAAAGGGTTTGCCAAATAACTATTTCTTTTTTAGAAAATGGGCGCAAAACATCAAGTGTACCTGTGTGGCACGTAGCGCAGCGCCGCGCCGTCCTGTTGAAACTAAATGTTGCAAATATCTTCCCCTTCAATTTTTGTGAACAAAAACTCGTTCAACATGGCCCGATAACGATCGCCATTGACTGTAACGGCCACACCTTGCTAATTTTCAAAGAATGCCTCTGGACCTAAATCTGCACCAAACAGTGACTCGTTTTGGGTGTATCGGCTTTTCAATGTATACGTGCGGGTTTTCTGTCCCCTAAATGCGACAATTTTGCTTGTTTGCATACCAGCCAAGATTAAAATGAGCTTCATGTGAAAAGTTGATTTTTTTGGCAAAATCGGCATCTTCTCTAAGTCGGTCGCAGGCCCACTTAGCGAAGCGAAAACGCAACATATTCGTTTAGCGGAAAGAAAAAACTAATTATCAGTCAAATCAGACATGAGCAAAATGTTACCATTCACGAAATAAGCACTAGTTGTAAAAAAAACCTTAGATGACCCTTTACATATGGCGATTTCCACAAAATCGATCTACCATTGAATAAAAATGTGTAACCATTTTGAAAATTGGTATTCAATTTTTGATTTTTTCTAAAAACAATTTTTTTAAGAATCAATTTGAAAGTCTTAAGAACTTTTGAAAACAATTTTGATAAAAAAAAATTTGAAGATGTTACAGATCCTCCTCTTTAAACATTTAAGAAAATCTAGTTTTTGTTAAATTACTAAAAATTCAAAAACTAAAGTTTTCCAAATGAAAAATGGATTTCTTAATCATAAGGTTAAAATCGGATATATCATTAAAGAGAAAATCTTACTTTCTTAGTAAGATTTTGGTGGGCATTGCAATTCGGGGGGAACTTCGACGAAGACGAAGTCCTATACTACCTCGAAGTTATGTCTGTCTCTGTTACTTTATACATAATTGGCGCAAGGAGGGTCTTCCTTTTTAGGATCGGGCAAACGATAAAATTTTTTTCAAAATTTTATTATGAAAACGCAACCTTTGATTGAATTTAACGGATGGAGTCGTTTTCTAGAAAAATATTATTATTCCAAAACCTACTCTGTAAGCTGTCCAATAGACCATAACTACAAACTTCGAAGAAAATCGTCCAAGCGGTTCAGGCTGTAGATTCAAATACAGACAAAATAGCAGAACCCACTTTTTTTCAATGGTCTTTCATTGTAATGTCATGTTTCATTGTTATCTGAAAACTACTTTTTTGTGCAATTGTTAAGCTTTCCTTAAATCACAAGTAACAATTGGATAATTATGGAACTGAAACTTTGAGATTTCAAGTATTAGGCAATCATGCTTGCCATTACGCTACGGGCAAGGGCACTCCCATTGTTGAGAGTTAGAGTCTAGTCAAAGTCACGTCTAGTCGCAGTCTTTTTTTGCTCTGATTATTTACCAATCAATCTAAAATAATTCTTTACGTTGTCAGTTGTCACTTCACGATTTGAACATTAAAAATGCCGTGTCAGTGTAACAAAAGAATTGATCGTAATCAACCTAAAATTAGCTGCACTTCTTGCAATGAATTTTTCCACTTAAAATGTGTAGATCTTAAACAAAGTGATGTTTCATTTATGGAAAAAAATAATGTTAGATATCGTTGCCCATCTTGTGCTCTTAAACATAGGCGAAATTCTCTTCGCTCTCCTCCGACTACTCAGATTGCTGCTAAATTGAATGTACACAAACAGCCAACGTCTTCAAAGAGAATTTCTCCATCATCATCATCTGAACAGTTCTTACAATCAACACCACCAAAAACATCAGCCGATCTCAACAACCACAACCACTTACCAGCCGGATCAGAACTGCACTTCTCTTCACCTCCTTCTTCTCTGCTGCCTAATGAAAATGCCAATCATAACAATAATTCCACTACATTAACCACCGATGCCGCTACCACTATCATCACTTTGGATATGCTATACAAGGAAATAATTGCGCTGAGGCAAACAAACAACATCATAAGCAGCGAATTAGTTTCTTTAAGAGAAATGAATTCCAATGCTCTTTCTCTGGTTAGTAGCTTGAAGGTTGATAATGCTGTATTGACTCGCAAAGTAAATAAACTGCAACACATCGCCAACACTTTGCAACAAAAGACCTTAAGCAAATGCATTGATATTGTGGGGGTTCCAAATGTTGACAACCAGAATGCAATGAGCACGTCGGTAAAAATTTTGACAGATGGTTTGAATGAAAATGTTTCTTCAGAGGATATTGAATCTTGTTTCGTAAAAACAATTCGTACTAATCCATCAAACAACGAAGCATCGAAAGCTCTGAACATCTTGTGTGTTAAATTCACATCTATGGAGTGTAAGCGTAGAGTTATGGCAAAAAAGCGAACAGCAAAAATTACAACTGCCATATGCGGTGATCAGCATAAAGAGTGCCCTATTTATATAAATGAAAGCCTTTCAATGTTCAATAGGAGCCTGTTCAAAAGAGCCAGACAGGTTAAGATGGAAAAAAAATTTTCGTTCTTATGGATCAGAAATGGAGAAATTTTTATGAAAAAGAGCGAAGGAGAAAAGGTTGTTAAAATTGTATGCTTTGAGGATTTTGATAATTTTAATTTATCCTAACATTTTTATTTGTAATCAATGGTTAACGTAATTAACAATAATTTTGAAGATCCTCATTTTAGCTTCATAAATTCCCCTTTTTGCAATTTTGAAATAGATTTTTGTAAAAGTGTTTTTCATTGTAATTCTCTTAAAAATAACTTCTCTGTTGTCCATCAAAACATACAAAGCCTACGATCAAATTTTGATTTGCTTGTTGCGCAGTTAGAATCATTTAAAAACAGACCCAATTTAATTTTTCTCACTGAAATTTGGATATTCGACTATGAAAAAGATTTCTTCTCTATACCTGGCTATAAATTTTATGCTAATTGTAACAATTCTTATGCTGCTGGCGGGGTTGCTGTATTTGTTAGTGAGAATTTGACTTGTGAGTATTGTTCTATTTCTCTTGTGTGCTCCGATTTTCTTAAAATAGCTTGTTCAGTTAATTCAAAGAAACTTGTCTTTTGGTGTTTTTATAGATTTCATTTTAAAAGTAAGGATGCATTTACTCAGGAATTATCTTCTCTTCTTCTCGATGAAAATTGTGGTAATTTATTCATCTTGGGTGATATGAACATTGACTTGCTAAGTGAATGTTGTGATACGGGCAATTATAAATCTGTTATGTCTTCCAATGGGTTAGAATCCTGCATTAACAAACCAACTCGAATTACTGAATCATCTGAAACTTGTATTGATCATATCTACGTCAGACTGGATCGAACAAATGCGTTATCATTAGTCAGTTCTATAGCGGATTTAAAAATCTCTGATCACTGTATGACATGCCTCTCCTTCCATGAAAAAGTAGATCAGCCGTCTCATAAGGACATCCCTTCAGCACCCAAGGGTAATATCAATTTTATGAGGTTGAATGAGCTCCTACTTCTAGAAAATTGGTTTGAAGTATATTGTGAGGAAAACCCTTCCGACGCCTTTAATAAGTTTCTCAATATTTTAAATTTTTATATTGATATGTGCTCAGAACCGTCAATCAGTAGGCATTCGAAATTAAAAAGACTTAAACCTTGGATTACACTAGATCTCGTGAGAAGAATTGAGGAGAAGAATAAACTGCGCGTAAAATCCAAAAAACAACCACACAATATTGCCTTAAGAAATAGGTATGAAAAATTATGCGATGAAGTTGAGAGAGAGGTACTTGTGTGCAAAGACATATTTTATATAAACAAATTTAACAGAGCTAAAGGGGACTTAAAAAAAGAATGGGCAGTTATCAATGAACTTTTTAACAAAGATGTATCCTCGTCATCTCCGTCATGTTTAAATTTAAACAATAAAGTTATTGTAGGTTCGGCAAATGTTGCTAATACTTTTAATAGCTTTTTTACGAATGTTGCGTCAAAAACTTTAAGAGATTCTGGTCTAATGCCGGATGTATCAATTGATAAATGCATCTACTTGGAAAGCGAGCGTGTAGACAGGAGCTTTTTTTATGATCAGATCTCATCCTTTGAACTTTTTCAGCAAATTATGGCATTAGACAATTCAAACTCGTCTACCAGCAACAGTTTATCAAATTACTTTTTAAAACAAATTGCTAATAATATTTCTTTCGTTCTGGCTCATATCTTCAACAAAAGCATTTTCAATGGAGTTTTTCCTGACTGTCTTAAAATGGCAGAGGTCATTCCCATATTTAAGAAAGGTGATCGGAAAGAGTTGAATAATTATAGACCTATCTCTTTGCTATCCGTCTTTTCCAAAATCTTTGAAAAGCTATTGAAAAAAAGAATAATTTGTTTTCTGGATAAATATTCCTTCTTCAGTGGAAGTCAATATGGCTTCAGGGCTAATAAATCTACAGAGGATGCTCTTCTGAGCTTTTGTTCTCAAGTCTTTGATAGTCTTAATAAAAAGAAATTTACTGCTTCTCTGTTCGTTGATGTAACGAAGGCTTTCGATACTGTTAATCACAGTATTCTACTATTGAAGTTAAAAAAAGTTGGTTTCAGGGGTTTCATGCTTAAGTGGTTTGGTTCATATCTTGAAAATAGAAAACAACGAGTAAGAGTCGAAGGTGTTTTTAGTGAATGGCTTGACATAGACACTGGTGTGCCTCAAGGCTCTGTCCTTGGGCCGCTTTTATTTTTAATTTACATCAACTCCCTTTTTTCTCAACCTCTAAAAGGTAGTACTATTGGTTTTGCAGATGACACAGCTTGCGTTTACTCCGCTTCATCCTTGTTAGATTTAATAGCTGATATCAATCATGATTTGGAAATCTTAAGACACTGGTTTGTTACTCATAAACTTGTGCTCAGTGAAAAGACTAAAATTATGACCTTCAACCATCTTAATCTTCACTTACCAAAGCTTTTATTTCATAGTTGTGAATGTAATAGCATATTTATAAGCTCGAGAACATGCCATTCAAGACTATGCAGTACGTCTTTCAATGAAAATTCAAGTTGTTCCACAAAATGCTTTGTTATTCAAGTTGTCGATGAATTCAAATATCTTGGCCTTTTAATTGATAGTAAAATGAATTGGTATTCACATACGAAAATTCTTAAAAATTATATGTTAAAATCTACTTATATGTTCTACCATCTCAGAAAATTTTGTACTGAAAACCTTTTAAATATATTTTATTATGGTCTTGTTCAATCCAAACTGCAGTATGGAATAGTTTGTTGGGGTGGCACATTTAACTGTAACATTCAACCTTTGCTTGTGTCCCAAAAACATATCTTACGAATTATCTATAAAAAGAGAAGACGAGAGCATAGTTTTCCAATTTTCTTCGCTTCAAATATACTTCCCGTAAAGCATCTTTACTTTTTCAAAGTTTTAAAAGTATTTTTTTCTAGGAGTGGTAATCTGTTGAATCAGGGCTCGTCAATTTACAGCCTTCGTAGTAATGAAAGACGTCTGGCTATTATTCCTAATTACAATACTCACAAGTTCCTAAACTTCTTCACTTCAGTAGCACCTAGGCTTTTTAACAAGTTACCTTCAAATATTCGAAATATCCAAAATTCTTTTTACTTTTTACGAGAAATCAAAAAGTGGCTGTTTAATTTTGATTTTGATCAAGCTAACAACATTCTTAGATTGGTTGTGTAGAATCTTAATGACGTGACAATTCTAAACTTACCCAACATACTTAAACTTTCTTGGAATATATTTTGAATTTATTAAATACTCTACTCCGGTGCATTCGCTACTAGTTTTTAACTAAAGAATGTACCTAAAATTATTTTTCATTATTATTGATTTTGAATGAACAACACTTCTAGCTTTTATCTAATTTAATGTTATCTTTTGAAATCTTACTGTATATGAAGCCAATGTTTTTCTTGTAACTGATAATAGTGAAAAATAAATAATACTACTACTACTACTGTTTTAAAGTCGATTGATTAATAAGACTAAAATATGAGTATTCGTAGTCCTAAGATCTCAATCTCAGAAACATATTTCGATTCAATTTGGAAGTCTTCAATTAACCCTTTTTAAACTTGGATTTGAATTATCTTTGTCGAATGGAAATGGGATTACCCGATTTACGGGTCTGATTTGACTGAAGCAAGCTGGATTGAGTTACTTGATTTTTTTTAAATTTTTTTTTTGCAATTTTGTAGTGGAAGATTTGCAGCCACACGACCATAAAGCACTGCATACGTTGGGTCTCGAAACGAAATTTTTTTTAGTTGACCCGAATTTTTACAAAATTTCGAATTCTAAACATGTAAGTGACCTCCAAGATCGGACGTTTTAACATCGCTGGACTATTTTTATGGGGTTATGTAAAGTCGCTTGTCTACGTAGATAAGCCCGAGCGGATTGACTCCTTGCAAGAAAACATTCGGAGAGTTATTGCTAACAAACGGCTTCAAATACTGCAAAAAGTGGGTCTCTCAACTGGAATATATTCGAGCTAACCTTGGTGGCTACTTGCCCAAAATTATTTTTAAAAGAAAGTGACAAACCCTTATTTTTATAATGAAGCTAAGCTCCTGGCCATAACATTTAATTATATGCATTTTAATTCTTCTTGAAAACCTCCAAAAAACACCTTTTACATGAAACCTATGCACAGGTATGATATGATTTTGCAGTAAGGTTTCGGCCATTTGTAGTATGCCATGATCTGCCATTTAGTTTTAATTGCGCATTCAGAAGTGTTTACTATTTCACAATATAACCACCGTGAACGTCGAGAATTTTCTGATTTTGCCTTGGAACAACTTGAAAACGATAACGATTTTTTTAAGAAAAACATCTTTTCCGATGAGACTCACTTTCATTTTCATCATTTTCGATTCTGGTGCGATAAAAATCCACAAAAAATTCATGTAAACCATTTCCTTCACCTAAATTGACAGTTTGGTTAGGTTCAATCATTGGTGAAATCATCGGTCCGTACTTCTTTAAAAATGAAGCTGGTAACTATGTTACTGTCAATGGAGAGCGGAATAGATCGATGATAACCAACTTTTATGGCTGAAATTGGAAGAAGTTGATTTGACAACATTTGCTTTCAACAAAACCGGGCTAGAGATTCGATTATTTAAAAAAAAAAAAGTGATATTGAATGCGGCCTCCAAGAAGTTGTGATTTAACACCATTATACTATTTCGAGGGGTTATTTGAAGTAATTGATCTTTCAAATTGAACCTGATTCTCTTCAAGCTTTACAAGTAAACATTGAACGTTCCATTCATGATATACAACTTGATTTAGTGGAAAAAGTGCTCGAAAATTAGGTTCATCGAATTTGTTGCTGCAGGAGAAGTTGTGGTGGCCATTTGAAAGACGTTTTATCTAAAACTCAATTGTATTGATTGAACTGTACATTAATTAAAAAATATTTGAATTTCCTTAACAACAAGTATGTGTTTTTTTTTTAAGAGAAATCATATCCCTCTTATTGGAAAACCCTTTAGATAACACAATCATCTAAAATAAATAAATGAATTAGGTGTCATAACAGAGCGCGAGACCTAGGTCGTTTCCTTCAATAAAACGTTGGACCTACAAATGTTTGCCTACAAAGCGCTTTTAATGGTTATTTTATTCCTTCCAGAGAACTTGCCAAGTCTTACCAAAAGTTGATGCCTGCAAAAAAAGGAATTGGATATTCCTGAGATTCTCCCACGCAATAAGTTGACATGAAAATCATTACCCCAAAGGCACAAAACAATCTGAAAAGGAGTTAAGAGCTTCAAAAGTCAAAAGAATGCAGTTAATACTTCCAACTACATGTACACTTCGAAGTTTTTTGTATGTCTTTGAATCTGTTAACAGCACTGAATGTAATAAAGTTCGCTTTTACTGCTTTTGAGCCTTACCATCAGAAGATTTCTTTTTTTATTATTACCGCGCACGTTGTGTTGGAAACTAAAACCAGTTTTTGTTCAATTTTTCTGTTGCGGATACAAAAAAGAGAAAAAATAGAATAAAGCGCTGGCTTTAAATCAAAAAAAAAAAAAAAAAAACTCAGCTACTAATAAGGTTTGAATTAGGCAGATTAAAACAAACGCATGCAGTCTATTCTTTTATCCTCGTCAAGAGTTCATGTTCAAAGTCTTCTACTATACCTACAATTATAACCCTTCAACTGTAAGGAATGAATATAGCTAGCTCTGCGTAAAACAAAATAAGAATTTCATTACCACAAACAGACTGCTCTAGGCAAGGTGTTTCCTGACAAACAATTTTTGTATTAAGATTTTAATTAAAACGATTAATTTCCTGAAAAGGATTGCATTTTATTTTGTTCAAATGAAGCAAAGCATAGTTCCTACATTTACACTCAAAAGCCACAATATAATAATCTCTTGTATATGAAAAAAGAAAAAAAAAAAAAAAAAACTTACTTAACCGACGAGCAAATGCACTGCGAACACAGCAATCAACCCACTAATCCCACTAAATGGCTTTAGGTTGGCCGTGCATCACATCCCATTGTCCTGATGGTATACTATAGACTTCGACTCCCAGGAAAACAATAAAAACTACTCCATCCAAATGACTGGAATAAAAACAAAAAGGATTTTCACTGCAGTTGCCTTGCAGCAGTCTCCCCTTCCAAACTTTCTACTTACAAAAAGTATATCCAACGCGCTACTGGACTGAAACGGAAATCATTTAACGTATTAAATCTAAAACGAAATGAGCTCCAGCCAGACTTCCGACGACGACGGAAAGCATCTGTAGTTTAACCCCTGCTATATCGAAGGGGTCGCGTCGTTTGTCTCATAACTGCATTTCACTCTTGTGCCGCACCGACCGTCATCATCCAACAGTCGACTCGACATCAGGGCCAAAACGAATTTGAGGCAGTACCTACTTTAATTTCATTACTCTTGGCACTAGACAATGGAATTAAATGTATTGCTGCTACAACTCTCGCAGTGATATTCGCGCTGACGAAAATTAATCTCGAATAAAAAGCTTTTAAACATCAAAGGGTAGACTGTATATGGTTGGTACCTACCTTCCTATATCCTTCCTATATCTATACACAAGTGGCTACGGTAGTTTGGAAGATAAAACAAAATTAATATAAATTGCTGAATAGGGGCAAGGAAAAGCAATTAACAAACAATGAACGAACGATAAATTAAACGGAAACTTAAATGGTTAGCTGAGAAGATCAGGAAATGGACCGCTATGGACGCGGTCGCCATATCATAGACCATCAATAATGGGAACACGAAATGTGTGCTACGAAATAAACTGAACAGGTGTTCTCTTCAAAGTTATTGGTGTGTAGAGTTTTAATTCATCGCAGAAGAGCAATTTTTGCAATCTATTTGCAGGTTGGAAGGATATGGACTTGCAATTAGTGGTATTTCTCACTGGATGAACAAATTTGGTCAATAAAGTAAGGTGAAAAGTTCAACAATACAAAAAAGAGATGTTAAAGATCCCAGTCCAATAGAAAAACGGTTATAGGCATTCTATCTACGCAAGTTTAGTACTTATTGCAAATAAGCGAAAGGGTTATATGTGATGATATATTAAAAGACCTAATTCAAAAAGTGTAAGCATAGTAAACATATAAATAATGAGCCATGCAGAGCGAGGAGCCCCTTGGCCTAGGGCATTTCTCACAACCATGTCTTGTGTGGGAGTGGACCTACAATTTTCTGCTAGTTCCAAACGGCTAATCGAGGAAGCGCTCTTCATGGCAATGAATTTATTCACGGAGGACTTGCCAGTTCCTCGCGAAAGGTGATAACAGTAGAAAAACATTTTTGCCTCTGTTGGGATTCGAAACACGAACGCCTGGGTAAACAGCAGACATGGTAACCATCACGCGACGGGTACCACAGTGTTCAATGTTACAGTGTTACAAGCAGCAGAAACAAAATTTTCAATAAATCGGATTCATCAGTCCCGGAAGATTTCAATAACAAGGCCTTCGTATTAAAGCTGTATATGCCTTTACAGAAATCAAAGACAAGAGTTTAAAAGATCATTTTTACACATATAAACATTTTTTAATTCCAACGTAGGTGGAAAAGTATAGGTTGCTCGACAAAGCCCTCTCAGACTAATCAATTTAGCTGCGGAACTGAATCTTTCTGTTAAATTAGATCTCTCCTGCATTAAAGATTCATGCCGTAATTCTCAACGGCATGACTAACTTTGTTCCGCATAGATCAAAGAACATCATCCCCAAAAAAAAATTCGTGGTTCGATTCGAGCTGTAGAGAGATGATTAGGGAAAGAGAAAAATGTTTTCGGATTTTCAAAAATGACCCTACAGAAGAAAACAGAAATAAGTTTAAGCGCGCCTGCACTATTCACATACAGAAGACCAAGTTTTTAAATGACAAGGTAAGGCAAAAAATACTATTGTGTCCAAAAGGAAGTAAAAACTTTTGGTCTTTTGTTAAGAATATTAAGAACTCGACCACGCCATCCATCGGTCCCAACGCTCGTCTTCAATGACTCTGCTTATGTCAACTCCATTGACAAGGCAAATCTGTTAGCAGCACAGCTTGCTGCCAACTCTACACTACCACGCAGCACTCTTGATCCTCCGGGTCTTGTTAGTATGAACTGTGCAATGAAGCAGATCTTTTCCGTACTCGTTCGGTAGCAAGAGTCCTTAACGATCTCAACATTCATAAATCCGCTGGTCCAGATGGTATCCCCGCCGTTATTCTGAAGAGGTGTTCTTCTACGCTGGCAAAACCACTGCGTGAACTTTTCCATCTTTCGTATTCTGCTGGGATTTTCCCGAGCAGATGGAAAACTGCTTTTGTCCAGCCCGTCCCTAAGAAAGGCGAATCTTCCTTCCCTTCCAATTACCGTCCAATTGCACTATCGTCCCTTCTTTCCAAGGTCATGGAAACGTTGATAAACCGTCAACTTATGAAATATCTTGAGGAACGAAAGCTTCTTAATGACTGTCAGTACGGCTTTCGTAGTAAACGGTCCACTTGTGATCTGATGGCATATCTCACCGAAAAGTGGGACGAATCTTTACACTATTTTGGAGAAAGTAAGATTATTGCGCTTGATATTTCTAAAGCATTTGATAGAGTTTGGCATCAGGCTTTTTTATCGAAAATGCGTGCTTTTTGTATCGATGAGTCTCTTCTTCGTTGAATTAGAAACTACCTTTCCGACCGTTCAGTACAAGTTGTATTGGATGGCTACAAGTCTGATACCCACTTCCTAAATGCTGGTGTGCCCCAGGGATCCGTTTTGTCTCCTACTCTCTTCCTCATTTTCATTAATGATCTCTTGTTTGAAACTTCTAATCCTCTCAACTGTTTTGCTGACGACTCGACCCTCAACTTTTCATATTCGTTTCTTAATTTACGTCCCTGCTCTTCGGATGTGGAACTGGAACGGTTGCGTATGATAAGCTCATTGAATTCTGACCTTGACAGCATTGTTACATGGGGTATTATGAACCGAGTAGAATTCAATGCTTCGAAAACTCAATGCTGTCTCTTGTCGTTGAAGCTTAACATTCCCCCATTGCCATTATCCATGAATGGTACCTGTATCGAAGAAACCGAAAAGCTGTCAGTACTTGGTATGCGTGTAAACGAATATCTTCGTTGGAACGACCACATATTTGAAGTCGCCAAAAATGCTGCTAAATGCTTAGGTTTCCTTAAAAGGTGCAGGAAATTTTTCACCCCTTCTGATCTGGCTACTATTTATAAAGTCTACATCCGTCCTTAGTTAGAGTACAATTCACATATCTGCTCAGGTGCTCCTAAAACATCATTGTGCCTACTCGATAAGGTTAAAAACAGAGCATTAAGAATGATAGGTGTGGTTCAATTATTGAATCAATTGATTGTCTTGATCATCGTCGTAATGTTTCATGTCTCTCTCTTTTCTATAGGTTTTTTTACAAACAATGCTCGGACGAAATAGCCAGTTGCATTCCTCCCCTTAAGCAATTTTACCGCAATACACGCCTCGCAAGGAATGCTCATCAGTTTTATCCTCAGCCCAATTTCGGACGTACATTGTAATATAGAGGTTCATTCTTTAGCAGTACTACTCGGATGTGGAATGCTTTACCTGACTCTGTTTTCCCCTCTCATTATAATACACAGAAGCTTAAAAATAATGTGCATGGGCACCTCCTTTCTAATCCTTTCCTTCCTTCTTCACCGCTTGCACTGTGTTAATAACATTATAAGGGTATGAATAACCCTTTGATGTGCGCGTAAAAAAAAAAAAAGATTCATGACGATCTCCCGTCTTCCAATCAGTCCGCCAATCAATTCAAAGTAATTGATTGTTATTCACCAAGTACTCTTGTCCCCACTTCTTCGGAAGGACGATGCTGATTCGTATCAAGGTAAGGGTAGGTTAGGTTAGATGTGGCTGCCGGTATACGGACACCAACACACTTAGACCAAAGAGGGTTCATTGTGAAACCACTGAGACCAGAAGGTTGATTGATCACCATCTGGTTTCTATCTAAGGGATTAAAGAGTTGAAACACCCTCTAGTCGAACATGGACCAAGGAGTTCATCGCCAGTTAGTCAAACCATCCAGAGCATTGTACGAAAAAGGAGAGACTTTTAGGGTTTTTATTAGCTAAATCGCTGGTGTCGTAAGTAATCACCTAGGTTAGCTTTCCATCTGTTAGGAAGTGCAGGGCATGAGCAAAGGATTGGATTGGATTGTAGATCCAAGTCTTTTGGTGTGTCTACCTATCAGGCAGAGTATCCTGTCTGTAAGGACACCCTTAGTGGAACTAATGTGCAGGTAAGTTAGATTCAATAAGCTCTTTGAACGTTTCGAGTTCACACATGGATTCTGATCAAGGTCCGAATGAAAATTTAAGCCTTGTGCAAACCAAAGCGGCCTTTACGCTTCTAAACTGTGGAACATAATTAGTTTTCATACTTCACCAGATAGCTTGTACCTGTACCATAAGGTTACACGTGTTTCACTTTGACAACTCGTGTTTGTAAACGGCTATATCCTGAGCACGTCTAAACAACAAATAATAGGTTCGTTTAAGCCCTCGAGTTGCCCTGTGGTCGTCACAAAATTTTTTAAGAAACCTCAACTCGCCCTGAAGTCAAACTGAGTGTTTTATGAGCCCTGGGTTTGCCCTCAACTCGCCCTGAAGTGGCACGAGGGGTTTGCTGGGACGAGTTCAAACAAAGAACAGGGCTGTCAAATGGCAAGTATGTTCTTTTAAATGACAGGGATGTTTGGTGATTTTTTCGTTTAGCGTTTTTTTTGGAACTAAAAACCCAGGTTTTTTTTAAAACTCATGGGGTTAGTCAAGGAAATCTGGGTCAACCCTGGGTAAAGTTCAACAAACGAATCTTATATGAATCAAATAAAGTTGTAAGGCTACCATCGCAAGGAACAGCTACTGTGTTTCCCATTCGAGTGTCTACGAATCGTCAGTTTAAGTTTCGAATAGCGCATTTGAAAACCCAAACTCGCCCTGAATGTCAAACTGAGTATTGTTTACGCCCTGGTTTTGTCCTCAACTCGTTCTAAAGCAGCCTTTGATTTTAACTGAGGCGAGTTCAGGTAAAAAGCAGGACTGTGAAATGACATATGTAGGTATACTTTTCTTCAAATGACAGGAATGTGTTATGATTTCGTTGATTACCGTGTTTGGAGAGCCGAAACCCCTGTGTTTTTTTTTTTTTTTTTTTTTTTTTTGTTAACTTTAGGGTTGTTGAGCAAACCTGGGTCAACCGTGGGTAAGGTTCAACGAACGACCCAATTTTTATCTACCTAAGTTATCAAATGATAGAAAATCTACTGTCCGTTGTTTCGTTGGTTTCAAATGACATTTGCAATCTTCTATTTTTGACAGATGAATTTTCAAATTTCACATATGTACGTAGCTGTTTGCGGTAGCAATCTATATTCAGATACCTGTTATACTTCAAAAAGGTATACCAGTTACAGTTATCACAGATAGGTTTTTGTACGCAGTATTGTCTTTTTTCAATTCACATCTTTTGTACAAGTACACCCCCAATTCATCAAGCATACCAATCGTTTTATATAAAGACGAGGACAACCAAGGCCAAACCAATGACATTTAGAGCTCCTCAATGTTATTTGATGGTTTATCGATCAAAAGCAAAACATTTTCAAATAGAATAGAGGACAAAGCCTATTACCATATTTAAATCCTTGTACCTTAACATACTTTTCATGAATAACAGAGCATGCTCTTCAAATACCCTCATTGCAATTGTGATTAGGCATTCCACTTGAATCCCTTTTGCTGCTTCAATGTGTTTTCAGACCATTCAGGGGAATCAACAACTGCTTTTGTTTCAATTGCAATTGCAAATGCAATTGGCGCTTTGCTTGCAATCAAAGAATTTCCTGTCTTTCTGTGTGTATGGTATTTTCTAATATTCATGTAATGTGTCAAAGAACGAAAATCTTGTCTACAGCCTTGTGGTTTTCTGAATGAATGGTCAACTTGTTGCAGTGTGCTTGTGGCTTTATAAGTTTTTGAATGTTGGCAATCAAATGGTTTTAAGTTTAAACTGGTGTAAGGACAGACAAGCTTTTCAAATAGACAGATCTCTAAAAATCCCACATTTGCACTCAGGAAATAAATAAAAGACATCAGTTGTGAGAATGTTTCTTGGAGTGACAAGTCAATCTGGGTGAACCAATGTGATTCGGATTTTGAGATTCAGGGTTTTGAAAGCATATAGCACTAAGAGGCTAGACTTTTCCTACACCTATTTGTCAATTTTACCCAGAGCCTTGATATCTAAAGCTATGTGCAGGAGGCATATCAAAGCTGCAAGCGTTTGCGGTTTTTACTTCATAGTGGACTTCAAATCGAGAAGTGGCTGTCACTTATGATTAATGGAAAGTTATCTTTTTGCACCACAGGAACGATTTGAGAATTCCACTCAACGGTCCTGTACGCTTCATTTCGTAAAAATGAAAGCGTCATGAGTGTTTTTGAGTCCTGGATTTGCCCTGAATTCGCCCTATAGAAGCACCAAGTTTTTGCTGCAGCGAGTTCATATAAGGAACAGGGTGTGTGTTGATTTCGTGGTCTAGAGTAGTTTGAGAAACAAAAATCCAGTGCTTTTTTAACAACCTTTTGGGCTAAGAACCTGGCTGAAGTTCGAAAAACGACTCTATTATTTAAAAATGTATAAAAACGACAAAATAAAAGTTACTCCCTTTTCGCTTCTTTTCAAACGTAATGTGGTGCCTATGGCAGAATGGTTACCATACGAGGTTACTACGAGAGAGTTCGAGGATCAAAATTTTCACCTGGACGCGATGACATTTCAGCATTTCTGTTTTCCTTGTTTTGAAGCGCAATCATGCTCTACGAGCTCCTTACTTATCTATTTTAACTTTCACTCTCCGTGGCAGTTTTCCCCTTTCTTTAGAAAGAATCTTATATTTTCCCAATTTTCGAAAAAGTTGAACTATCGACCGACCGGGTATGCTTTCCGTCATCCCAAAAACTTTCGAAAGTATATTGCGTTTTGTATACGGCTTCTATACATTCACTGCAAACCAATTGTTTCAACACTTCAATGTGGTTTCTTAAGGGAGGGGTAAACGCTGGGAGGCTGAAAAAAGACTTCTTTTACGAATTTTTTATGAAAATCTGAAGTAATTTAATTTATTGATTTGCTTCATTATAGTCTCAAGTATCTTCTACAATTTTTTCATACAAAAATATTAAAAAACAAGCCCATGATAGTGCATTCTCCGAGACGCGTCCACTTTTCGATCTTTTGTGGTGTGCAAGATAACTTTAGACAGGCTTTTAAAAAGATTTCGTTTAAAGACAACTTTCTCCAGGTAATCACCCCTATCATGAAATAAATTCGGAGAAATCCCCGAGTGAAAAATCACGATACGAATCCCGATAAAAAGCAATCACAAGATCCGAACGAATTCGAAAAAAGCATTGCCTGATTGAAAAAATGAGTGTCCATTTTCGAAGTCAGCTGTCCTATGTCAAAATAAATACTCGAAGCAATAGAAACAAAAATCCCTAAACTTTAAAAAAAAAAATCCCTTAACTTTTTCCAAACATATTTTTTAACGATTTTTGTTTTCTAGTAAAAATTGATTTATTTGCACTTTTTGTGCTTAGAATAAGTTATAATAGATCTGTATCATTGATCAAATCTTAAATGTTATATGAAATAAACAATTTTACCGTCGAATATAATATATATTTTCTTCATCAAGTTATAAATTCCCAAAAGAGGATTTTTGTAACGTGGTCCCTGAGTACTTTCCAATCTGCCAAACACAAATTCATTCACTTGTGTTTTTTAACAAACCATAAAATAATTTGTGAAATCCAAGTTTGTTTACAGATAAAATTCAAGTGCTATTTTGGCTATCAGATAAAGTAATTTAACAATAATACAAGTACTATTTAAACACTCAAAACCTGTCAATTTCGCCGCATAAATTTGGAAACGGGCATAACGAAGACAGTCTTTTAAAAAAATGTAATTTCTTTTGGAAATAATTTTATTTATTGATTATTATTGTTTATAATAACCTATGTTCTTAAAGGGTGAAAACAACAAACAAACAACAGGTTATATGAAATGTTATCCTGTAATCCAGACGGCAAAAGGATACGATAAACGCCTTAAAGACGAAGTTAATGACCACTGGGAGGAGTTGGATGTAATTTAATTTACGACATAATTTTTGTTTTCATTGTTTTTTCTTAAGTAGAATTATATTTTGTAAAATTGTTCTATACAAATTTTTTGTATTCTAACAAATGGATTTTTCCTATGGCTCTACGCTCTACGACAGAAGAAACTTGTCGTAGAAAAGGACGTCATATTTCCGTTTCATTCGGAATTCGCGATACCAAATTACGAATTTCGAAATTCGTTCCACTCCGAATGGATTATGTGATAGCAACATCGGGAAACTTAGACTTTTTTCGATTACGATGGAATCTGTGATAAGGCTGAATAACACGAGGTTTTTATTTGCAATTTTGAAATTTTGGTGACAATTTGAAGTGAAAATTCGTTTTTTGCCTAAAAATGCCGCCATTTAGTAGCCGTCGATTCAGGAAAAATTAATTTTTTTTAAAATGCTCGTGTTATTACCTCTAAAAATACATTCTTAAGAAGTGTGCAAAATTTCAGAAGGATCGGTGCAACATTCGCCGAGATATTTTGCACACCGACTTCAAAAATACTAGTTTCGAGATAAACGCTTTTAAAGATAAGCGCGAAAAACAGCACACTGAATGGTTCCCCTCAAAAGTATTCCGTTAGAAGCGTCATAAGAGTGAGCTCCCCTTCCCTGAACACAAAAGAAGACCTCGAGCTACATAGAACCAATCATGAAAGGAGCAAAGACGCTGCGCGGCCCGGATCATTGTCCGTCCGGTCGGCCCCACTCTATTCGCTCGCCGCGCATACCTGCTTTAAAATCGTTGTAACTTTTCGAATTCAACTCGGAATGACTTGAAATTTTGACACAATATTCTTGAAATGTACTTTTTGAAAACGCCCAGGGTTTACCTCTCCCTTAAACGGAAGGTCTATGATCTTCTATGAATAACCTTAACAGTTCGTATCAATAACTTTCTTGGCCTTAGAAAAGGGCAACGACGACGATGTTATTTAATACCGATTTCAGGAAATTACTCATCAAGCCTTTGGTTTCCCTCTTTTAATGTATCGATTTGGTCAAATCATGTCTCGAGATCAGTGAATATGAGGCAGCTTTTAGAAAAGCTTCTGATCAGGTATTTGTCTCTTCTGGCTTTCCCCAAGGTAACCATATCAGTCCACGCCTGTTTGTGCTTGCAATCAAGAACGTCGGTAGTATTATTCCTTTCTTCGATCAGTCTGTCTATGGAGACAAAAGAGTTATTCATTCAAGTGTATTACTTCTGTAGCATGCGATTTTCGTCTATTCTTGGTCTTGGGATTATTATGATAAAAAGCCGATTTCCACTCTATGTTACTAAAAAGCTCATATTCCCTCAGAAAAATTCGGTGCACTTTTTCTGAGATACTGGAGTTGTGTACCCTCACTGAAGTATTTGGAGCTCTGAATGATTTTAAGATGCTGTTCAGTGGAAGTCTAGAGATGTCGCCCAATTCGTCGAAATAGTGTTCTCCGAGGGCTTTTTTCTTAGTGCCAATAAGTCATAAGTCAGATATGCTAAAGTCTATTCTCATCATGTAGGCACCCAATGAGTTGGGAGATGTGATCCGTGAGAGTGCCAATCAACAGAGAGAGAGTCAAGTCCTGCTTATTTGGAGTAGAAAATTTGTTGCTTTCTTTTTTTCTGGTTTCTGGATCTCGGTATGTTTCCAAAGAGGACCACCTGTCATTGGCGGTTCCTAGAAAGTTTTATTGCATCCTGTTTTTTTCTTGCTCAAGTGGCTTGGTTTTCGTTTCGCTGGTCTCTTGATTGTTAGGACCACTGCACTGGATTGAAATCGTTTGCGGGGAGAAGCAGTCTGTTTGAATGTATGTACACATCTATATGATTCATAATAGTTCTGTGGCCTGATATGACAGTTCTCCAATTATTGCATTGTTAGAGTCGCAGTGCGCTTTTGGCTGCCATCTTCCTATAGCGAAATGGCAAATAGCAAATAGCGAAAGCAAAGTTTTCAGAGCTGACGTTAATGTCGTTCTCAAGGTTCTGGATGAGCCAATGCATGCAAGGCTTTGGATTTTCAAACATACGGTCTTATTAAGGGTGTGTACAATCAGTGAATAGTTTTGGGACCTGGTCCCCACTTTTAGGAGCTCAGAAGATGTTGCTGTGAATTTTCCAGAAGTCACGATGACAATGTCATTGGCATAGGCTATAACTTCTATTCCGCTCCGGTCTAGTTTAACTATAGGATCTGGTTAACTACTAGGAGGCAGAATAATGGAGATGAAACTCCTCCTGGCGGTGTACGTTTACAAGCTTTGACTTTTAACACGGAATCCATCCAATTTGGCAACTTACTTACTTACTTACTTAGGTGGGCATTACAGTTCGCGGTTAACCTGGGCTTCAACCAACATCTTTTTGTAACGACTTCGATTTCGGGCGAGCTCTCTCCAGTTTTGCACTCTAAGCCGGTTGAGGTTTTCATCCACTTGATTGCGCCACCTAAGACGAGGTCTTCCCTTCCCGTGATTTCTCTGCAATGTGCTTTTGAAAACCCGTCGGAGCATTTGGGTTCATCCGCTTTACATGACCCAATTATCGTAGCCTCGCGATGCTGCGATGCGTACTCTTCTGGCTATGCCCATGTCGCGGTATAGCTCATACAGCTCGTCGTTGTATCTTCTTTTCCACACATTGTCTTCGCATACCGGACCAAAGATTATTCGGAGAATTTTTCTTTCGAAACGACCAAGGGTTTCCTCATCCGCTTCCGCACCGTAAAGTAGGACTGGGATGTTCAAGGTCTTATACAGGGTAACTTGGTTTTTCTGGAGAGCGTTTTGTTTCTCAATTGCCTTCTTAACCCAAATAAGCAACGGTTGGCAAGAGTTATTCTCCGTTTGATCTCCGCACTGATGTTGTTTTCCGTGTCTAGCGGATCCTAGGTAGACGAAGTCCTGTACTACCTCGAAGTTATGTCTGTCTATTTTGTGACGTTTTGTCAAATTTGGCAACGTTATCTCGATATTTATGGAGCTTTGTTAATGGCAAACGGCAGTGTATTCAACATTGTTGAAGGCCTCCTCTATATCAACGAATGCAACCAGCGTGTATTTTCGTACAGTATTGACTGTTCAATGGTGCCGAAGTGCAGTTTTCTTTTTTCGTATGAAAGTTGGGCTATAATTTAATTATAATATTAGTTTTTTTAAAGTTTATATAACCTCTTGAGTCTTCAAATAAGCTGAATAATCTCTATCTCTCTCGTGCTTATGATGTATCCGCGTGAATGTTTCTCTATCAACAAGTTCTGAATTGTCTGTTTTTTATGTTTATCTGAAGCTGAATATAAAATTAATTAAGATCCAAATGTTAGCATATAAACTCTCGGAGCCTGCATAAATTCCAGTCATGCACCAAAAAAAAGAAAACATTTTTAAAAATTTCCTCTTGCCAAACTACAAACCCAACCCTATCCCAAAATAAACTAAAGACATCCTTAAATCAATACGTTCTAATCAATGGTCACCAACATTGTTTAAAATTGAATTGCAAAAGAAAACCTCACCCATGAACACAGCTCACATCAGGCTTGTTGGTTTGTTTCAAAGCCCTCTCATCCATAAAGTGTGTTAGATTTTCGATACCTACTCAAATGCTATCGTCTGTTATTTCTTCACGCACAAATAATCCCACAAACAGTTCCACACCCGTAAGATACCTATGTACACTATGTATCTGAAATACGAGGCAAACGACAAAGCAGTGTCACACAACAACCAGACCGAAGCGAAGACCAGAGACTCTGTTCCACAAACTTCCAGGTATGAGATCAATCATTTAGAATGCAAAACCACATTTCTCTTGAATATTTGCTACGAGTGTTGTCCAGAGTACACCCTTTTGAGAACAAAAGCCTATTGCTAATCGAATGGTTTTCTCCTTCGTTTGAATTGAACATAGGTTTACCTGTCGGAGCTAAATTCTTATGCGGGGTTCGTGTGAACGACTCTTTCCGCCGGGATCGCATCTACATTCACATGCACATACGTCATAAAATAATGTCTTTAAAGGATTCTTTGGGTTAATCTTCGATTTGAAGAGTGCAAGGTTCAATGTTTCGTGTTTCTTATTTTCTCTGAGATCGTATGAGGTTAATCATTTTCTTTTTATTGAAAAACCAATAAGCCAATGATAAATTCATTCCAGAGAGAAGAAATTAATTATTTTCTCATCTGTGATTCAAGCTGAGAGACGAAACTTTCTATTGACATGAATTTTTTAGCAAAGGTGGATGGTTTTGGCATTCCAACTGTATTATTGGCACCAGTAAACATGAATGTGGCTCACATTGCATGTCTACAACAAACGCACTGACATAAGGGGTGAGGGTGCTGGAGGGCCAGTTTTTCTTCAAAAAAGGTCAAGTAGATAGCTATGGTTAGAAATCTAAAAAGAAATAAATTTCTTAATAGAAAGTTGTATGATCGTGAATATCGACCTCAACTCCATTTTGCGTTTGGCCCAGGTACGGCAATGGACTCATCAGTTAAGAGCCCGACCCATAGAATCCGTTGCGTTCGTTCGCTGTCGGATTCAACTGACAGTAGTGCTGTGTCAATCGCGATTGATTCGGTCTTTTCGACCCGTTCACTGGAAATGATTGATGATTGCAATCATACAAAACTAAAACAATCAATCACCATTTCAATCATTTCCATAGAACGCCACTGAAAGAAACTCGGTATTTTACTATTATATGCTGTATTTGTATGGGATGGGTGAAGACGACCGAAACTGAAACCAATGATTTGATAGAAACGAACGACGAGACCGAAACCAATCATTTGTACGAGCCGAACGTCTGAAAATGGAACCAATCGTTTGAACGAAATGAACGACCGAGACTGAAACCAATCACCAATCACTTGAACCAAAAGACCGACCGAGATTGAAACCAATCGTTTGAACGAAACGAACGAACGAGACTGAAACCAATCGTTTGAACCAGACCCGAAACGATTGACCGAAACTGAAACCAATCAAACAAGTACTACAGTACAACTTTGATGCTCGTAGAATGGTGCTATTGCTGAGTAGGTGGGCGATGCTTTTCATTTCAGATGAAGCACATATAGGTATACATACTTATGTTTATTTTATATTTTCAGCTTTTAGAATTTGAATGATTTAGAACTTTTCTAGTCCTTGTTTTGAAGCGATATTGAAAGATTTCGACTTCGAATTTTTTAAAGCCATTCTCACTGAAAACGTAAAATGAATGTAATGTGTGTATGTATATGCACATCTAAAAAAGAAAACCATCCCCCATCTACAACTCAGTACCATACTATTGGTTCTTGCCTACGTTTCTGTTTCGATGTTGACTCGACTGCACCTATGTACATATGTATGTAGGTAGACACGAAACGTAAACAGAGAGTAACAAAAATTAAAAAATACAACGCTATACGCTACACTGCAAATGATTGGTTTCAATTTCGGTCGTTCCTCGTTCTCAAGCGTCTATTGGTTTCAGTTTCGGTGGATCGCCTCGGCCAGTTCAAGTGATTGAATGATTGATTGAAATGACCGAATCTTTCCATTGAACGATTGATGATTGATTCGTTCACTGGAAATGAACGATTGACACAGCATTAACTGACAGCAGTGAGTTTTACCGGACACAACGGATTGGGGTGATCCATAGAACCCGTTGCGGTGTGAAGAGAAAACTTCAAATTGGTTTTAACTGCGCATGTCATCAGTTCTGCCGGACGCAAAAGTTAAAAGTTGGGCTACTTTTTCCATTGCGTCCGTTGCATCCGATGCTTATGGGTCACATCTCATAAGATCGTGTGTATTTAATCGAGCTGTCAGTTGAATCCGGCAACGAACGGACGCAACGGATTCTATGGGGTCGGGGCCTTAAAGGGTACGGCTAGAAACTTTCATGTATCTCGATCAAAGCAAAATGGATGTTGGGGAGTCCGTTCACATGTGTTTAACTAAATAAAATCGTATGCCCATTTTCAGGGATGTTGTTGCTTAAAATTGTGATTTTAGAAAGTTCATTGATTTGAAGGGTTAGATTTGTAGATTTATATAAAGATATTTAAAATAACTTGAAAGCAATAAAAAAAGGTCTCTTAAGCGGTTGAAAGCAATTTTTGCAAATTTCTTTTCACATATTTCTGTGAACGTTGACATTTTGCCAAAGGTATTTGTTGTGCCTTCCTTTAAAATAGTCTGATTTAAGAATTATTTATTATTCCAATTTAATTCCAAGTGTATCTCGGATCATTGCAGCACATTAAAAATATATTAACATCGTTTTTCATTGACGAAAAGAGTTACTCCTTTTCCATTTTTCATGTTTCATTGAAAAAAAAAAAAATGAAAAAAATTAGATCCGGAGTTACTCATGCCAAAGATCTACTCCCGTTTGGTTGGGAGATCTACTCTGAATTAACGTACACATGCAAAAACATTTGTTCTGTCAAACTTTAAATGGAAAATAATTTGCTTATTTTCAATTCGTTGTGCCAGCGTTGGGTTAAAAAAATTGCTATCAATTATGAGGACACAAGTAAATAAGTCAAAATTTGGTAATTTGCTAAAGAAAACAAATTACAAAATATGAAAATGTGAATTCCTATATGTGAACATCAATTTAACCGCCAATACCAGCAAAAAACCTAAAAACATGTTCCATTGAAAGGAGTAGTTCTCGATTTGGGAGTAAATCTATAGAATCCCAATGAAAAACTCTTATAAGGTTTCAAACTGTCACTTGACGTATTTTGGCCAAGTTCACGTCATTTTAGACCTTGAATTGTTGAAATGCTTTATACAATTCGTTATTATTTCATTTAAAAGTCATTCCTTCAGAACTAAAGCCTAAAAGAATGCCATTTCATGCATTCGTGCTTAGGGGCCAGTTATAGCGATAGGAAAACGAATCAGGAAAAATTTTCAAATGGAATAATAACTATGTTTTCGTTGCAATTGAATATCAAATGTTATACCAATCGATGGAAAATCACTCAAAGAACTTTATAATAGAACAAATACTTTGTGTTTAATTTGTATTTTTCTATTTTCCTGTTCCATACAATACAATTTTACGGCAAATTATTTGTTCAATTGAACATTTTCTTGACAAAAAAAATTCTCTGGGCTGTTTACTATTGATTGGTATAACATTTGTTATTCAATTGTAACGAAAACATAGTTAACAGAATAAAATCTAGTTTCTCTTTCGATTTGAAAGACAATTGTTAGATCAATCGATTGCAAACCACTCAAAGAATTTTTTACAACCAGAAAATGTATTATTGATCAAATATTTTCTGTCAAAATTGCATTAATCTAGTTTTCTGATACAATTTCATTTTTCATGTCAGCTGATTGAGATTGAAATTTCAGCCAAAATGGAACAAATCGTTCCAATTGTTTGGATTCCATTTTCCATGTATTCCACTGACAGACTCACAGCAGATTTTTTTTTCCTGTGCATTGCATAAGGAAAACCAGTTGCTGGTGTGTGGCTGCGATGGGTTGAGAGCATGGCAACTGACATATTTTTCCTGTTCGCTATAAACGCCCATCAGGAAAAAATTCATGTTTCCATTTGTTTCAACTGGGTTGGGGTCGAAATATAGAATCCCAAAATCCAGAATCCCAAAATACAGAATGCCAAAATCCTGAATTCCAAAATCCCCAATCCCAAAATCCCGAATCCCAAAATGTCGAAAAGTACTATAATTTTCACTACTTTATGTTTTCCTTATGATTTTATTATATCAAACGATGAGAATCAACAAGAACTAAGTTTTAGTACCTTTTTCATAAAATGAGACCGCACTGGTGGCAATTTTCTAGTACTATTTAGCATGGTCCCTCAAAATGATGAGAAGCAACAGATAGCGTAAAAAATTTTTTCATCCATTGGACGGCGCGGCGTGTGTGTGGCTTATAATAATGCATTTTTATACGGTACCTGTTGATTCTCATGACTTCGAGTGGCATTTTATACATGAGAGCATTTTGTACGTGAAAAAATAAAGTGCATTTTTTAAGAAAATGTAGGAAGTGACTTGCGTCACTTTGAAATTCTATTGTAAGCGTTCTACTGGCTCAAATCGCATGGGAATGGTTGGAAATGATAGATAATATCTTCAAGAATTTAATTTTGGGGGAAAAAATAATAAATATAAAAAAATGCAATTTGTATGGACTTTTCTGAACTGAAAAAACTTTTTTGTTTTTTGACTTTTTTCGGCCGGAAAGCGTTTAAACGCTTTGAAATGGCAATCGAGCAGTGTACACCAAAATTCAAAAAATATATATATATATACATATATATAAAACTAGCAAGCCCGGCGAACTCCGTTTCGCCACCAGATGGATTCGTTTTTTGTAACATTTCGTTTGAGGATTAATAGATGAAAAAAAAAGTTTTTTTTTTTGGTTTTATATTTGAAAAGGAAAAATTTTATTTAATTTTACAACAGTAGTGAATTCATTTCGTTTATAAAAATGAATTGTAATTTAGTTGAACTTCTCTAAGTAAAAAATGTAAGTGAAAAAAAAATAAAGCGTTATACGTGTCCGCAAATTATCCGTTTCATTGAAGTGCTTTATGGTAAACCACATTTTTTGTTTTTTGGATGTTAAAACAAACAAAGCGGATGGCTTCCCAACTCGTGACCACGCAAATTATAGCTGCCCATGTGAAAAACAATGATTTTCTAAATTTATCCCGCACACTTACATTAAGCGATTGGCCTTGCGACTTGTTAATTGTCATTGCGAACGCAAGGCGAACCGGAAATTGCAATCGTTTGAATTCAAACGGAAGATCAGTCGGAATCATTGGTATTCGAAAAATACATACATTTTCACCTGCGTACTTTCCGTTAATAATGGTTGCCTCAATCAAATTCGGCATAAGTCTTTTCACCGCAAGTGGAGTACCGTTGCAAAGTCGCGGTGGATTCAAATTACGCAATATCATATATCATATATTCACCAACTGAACCAACTTTAAGTTGTAAGTTATGTGGTGGAAATCCTGGCAACTCTAGAGAGTTCAAAAACCCCGTTGGATAATTTACTACATCATCGGGATTTGCTATGGAATCAAAGGATTTGTATGCCACCAAATCGCCATCGAGTTTTGATTGAATGGTGAAATTCAGTGCATTTACATCATTATTGGTTGCAGCGAGAATTGCTCGTAGACTTAACTAAGTGTAACGTGAACCCAACATTTTATACCAATTTCCTAATCGAAAAACGTTCAACCGAAAACACAACTGGCAACACTATAATGGAATGGTTTAAATGACAGGCGTTGCTTGTAAGCCAGTGTTTGTGAGTGTAGAGATGCTTGACAGCAAATGTGGAGAACATGTAGAAGTTACTGGAGAGTTCTAGATGGCATGTCATTCGATATAAATAGCCCGCCCGAGGCAACCAGAGGGCAGTTTTGTTTATAGAGTGATAAAGTTAAGAGTAAATACAAGTGTTAGTCCAAAAGTCGAGTTGAGTTCGAATAAAGTGTATATCGAAAGTAGATACTGAATAAAGTGGTAGAATTAAATTGAAAGGTAGAGTTTTATTTTTGCGAACTAAGCGCACGTTACATTGGTGTCAGAAGTGTAAATAAAACTTATTTGAAGTAAAGTGTAAAAAAAAAAAGGAAAAAGAAAAATAATAATTATACAGTGAAAATGGGTAAGTTGTTAGAAGAGCTCAACTGCATTGAGCTTAAAAGTGAGTTAGGTAAGCGAAATCTTTCTAGAGCGGGATCGAAAAATGAGCTCGTCCTGCGCTTGCGTAACTATTTGGAACAGCAAGGGGAAGACGTAAACACTTTTGTTTTTGAAACAGAAGTGGAAGAAGAGGAAGTAAGTGAAAATATAGATTTTTCTAGTATGAAACTTTTGTTAGAACAACGAAACGAGAAAAAGAAGGAACAGCAGAATGTTCTCGAACAACTTGAAGCACAACGAAACGAGCAAAAGAAGCTGATTGAAGAGCAACGAAGCGAGCAAAAGAAAGAACAGCAGAATGTTCTCGAACAACTGGAAGCACAACGAAACGAACAAAAAAAGCTGATTGAAGAGCAACGAAACGAGCAAAAGAAGGAACAGCAGAATGTTCTCGAACAACTGGAAGCACAACGAAACGAACAAAAGAAGCTGATTGAAGAGCAACGAAACGAGCAAAAGAAGGAACAACAGAATATTCTCGAAAGACTTGAGGCGCAACAGAATGTTTTGGAATGTCAGAAAAACATTCTAGAAGGTAAATTGGGTAACATTGAGAAAAATGTATGTGCCCTAGACGAACGCGTTGAAGGTGTGGAGAAACAGCTTTCTGTTGTAGAGAATCGTTTCGAAATCGTAGAAACCCGATGTGATAAACAGTTTTCTGTTCTGACCAAGGAATTGGACCAGATCCGGAAAATCAAAATTCGAGAGTCTGCTGGGGAGTTTGTAAAGAAAAAGGAGATGAAACCCCCAACATTTGATGGACAGTCTTCTTGGGCAGTCTACAAGAGACAATTTGAGGCAGCCGCGACAACAAATGGCTGGGATGACGAAGACAAGTACATTGCACTGACTCTTGCTCTTAGAGGACCAGCAGCTGAATTACTTCAAACAGTTCCAGCTGGTAAGAGTAGCGATTTCAGTTCTCTCGTGGCAGCTATAGATAAACGCTTTGGAGATAGCCACTTGAAAGAAGTCTTCGGAGTCCAACTCAATAACAGAGTCCAGAAAAGGGGTGAAAGTCTACAGGAGCTCCAAGCAGACGTCGAAAGACTGGTTCACCTGGCATATCCGGATGCTGGAGAAGAAATCATCAACCAGCTTGCTGTTGAGTCCTTTGTTCGTGCCATTGCTGATATACATCTTCAGAGGTCTGTGCGAACTGCTAGAACACGTACTCTTTCCGAAACTTTAGCATTCGCATTGACAATTGAAGCAGCAGAACAGGCTTCTCAGGGAGTACATCGACTTAGAGAGGCCATAGTCGAAGAATGCTCGTGCCAAAGAGCTGAAATACAAAAGAACCAGATCGGACTAGCAAGATGTTGGAACTGCAACAAGACCGGGCACTTACAGCGTCAATGCCGACTACCACCAAACAAAGCCAGTTGTCAACATTGTGGAAGCAAGAGATCCAGCCCAGAGCAAGGTAACAACAACACCAGCGTTGCCTATCAGCCGGTTTCCCATCAGGGAAACGAGTAAGAACCAACTTCGAGGGGCAGAGGCTGGTTTCTTGTATCGATGGCCCCAGAACCACCATCCAGGTCTCTCAGACCAAACGAGACAACAAAAGTCTGACTGTGAAGACTACTATTAACGGGAACAAACATTTGGCTACCATCGACACCGGTGCCACAGCCTCCATAGTACGTCGAGACCTGGTAAAGACGACGTGGCTTCATAACACCAATAGCTACCGTCTAAGAACCGCAACGGGAGAAGCAGCAAGAGTATATGGAGAAGTGTGTCTTAAGATCCGACTGGCCGATCTAGTGTTTACTCATCAATTCCTGGTGGCAGATATATGTGACGAGTGCATCATTGGAATCGACTTTATGAAACAGCACGGAGTTATTTTGGACATCGGTAATCAGGTTTTGAAGTACCAAAATAAGGAACTTCCAATGACCTATTCGAACGAAAGTACGTCGACACTGAGAACTGTCATCAGGGAAGATCTGATTCTGCCTCCTTCTTCTGAAGTGTTCGTTTGGACGAAACTGGAGGGTGAGTTTGGAAGCCTTCGATACCTCATGGTGGAACCAGACCCAGAGTGTTCCTCCCAAAGCGTCATCATTGGGAAAACACTGGTAGCACCGAAAAACAAAATGGTGCCCGTACGATTACTAAACACCAGACCGTACGATGTAAAGTTGAAGAAAGGAGAAGTCGTTGGACGTTGCGAATCGGTTGCAGCAATTACGAAGATCACAGACGAGGCCCCGAGAAAAACGTTAACTCCGGAGGAGCTCATAACCATCAGAGCTAAAATACTGAGTTCATCCAACCTTGATCACCAACAAACAAGGATGGCTGAAAATCTCCTACAAGAGTACACTGACATCTTCGCATCGAAAAAGGGACAATATGGTAGGACACAGTTGGTGCAGCATCGCATCAACACAGGAGATGCAAGACCGATCCGTCAACCCGCAAGACGCCTTCCACTGGCCAAACAAGGTGAGGTTGAGGACATGATAACAGCAATGAAGAAGGATGGTCTTATCGAAAATTCCAAAAGTCCTTGGGCGTCACCAGTGGTGCTAGTGAAAAAGAAAGATGGAAGCACTCGTTTTTGTGTGGACTACCGAAGGCTGAATGATGTGACTAAGAAGGACAGCTATCCCCTGCCCAGAATCAGTGATACCCTGGATGCCCTGGAGGGAGCCCAGTGGTTCTCGACGCTGGACTTGAAGAGTGGATATTGGCAAGTTGACATCCACCCTGATGATCGGGAAAAGACGGCATTTTCTACAGGTAATGGGCTCTGGCAGTTTAAGGTTATGCCGTTTGGGCTATGCAACGCTCCGGCAACATTCGAGCGTTTGATGGAGTGCGTTCTTCAAGGACTGACGTGGAAAGCTTGCCTAGTCTACTTGGACGATGTCATTGTTTACGGGAAAACATTTGACCAACATTGTAAGAACCTTAAAGCCGTGTTTCAGAGACTTCGAGAGGCTAACCTTAAACTGAATCCAGAAAAATGTGCACTTTTCAAAAACGAAGTCAAGTATTTGGGACACATCATCTCATCCCAAGGAGTAAAGACTGATCCTGAAAAAGTTGACTCCGTCAAAAATTGGCCAACACCACAGGACAAACATCAACTCCGAAGCTTTCTGGGACTTGCCACATATTACCGACGTTTCGTTAAGAACTTCGCTGGAGTTGCAAAGAGTTTGCATCAGCTCACCGAAAAGGGGAAGCAGTTTAAATGGTCAGGTGAGTGTGAGAAATCTTTCCAGGAACTCAAATACCGCCTCTGTAACGCTCCAGTGCTGGCACATCCAACACCTGGCAAAACATTCATCGTCGACGCAGATGCAAGCAACGTTGGAATCGGGGCGGTACTATCCCAAGTGCATGATGGCGAAGAGAAAGTGGTGGCATACTACAGCAAGGTCCTATCGAAACCCGAAAGGAACTACTGCGTGACCAGAAGGGAACTGCTAGCTCTTATCTTGGCAACAAAGCACTTCCATAAGTACATCTATGGACAGAAATTCCTTCTGCGGACAGACCACGGTGCTCTGAGCTGGCTGTTGAACTTCAAAAATCCAGAAGGTCAAGTCGCAAGGTGGATAGAAAGATTGCAGACCTATGACTACCAGATCCAACACCGCAGAGGAAAGCTGCACTCAAACGCCGATGCATTATCACGAAGACCTTGCAAAGTGGATTGCAAGCATTGCAAGCGGCAAGAAGACAAAGAAATCATTACCGCTCAGCGACTAAGAGTTGACCCCATAAGCGGATGGAGCAATGAGGAAGTGAGGACTGCTCAACAGGAGGATCCAGATATCGAACCCATTCTCGCATGGAAAGAAAATGAAGAGAAACCGGAATGGGGAGACATTTCTGACAGGAGTCCAGTTCTCAAAGCCTATTGGGCACAGTGGGACTCACTATATGTGCAAGAAGGTGTCCTCAGGCGAAGATGGGAATCCGCTGACGGTAAGTCATATGTGATGCAGCTGATCGTACCGCAATCGAAAGTCAGTGAAGTTCTTCAGGAGATGCACGACGGACCTTCTGGAGGCCACCTGGGGGTAAACAAAACACTGGAGAAGGTGCGACATCGGTTCTACTGGTTACATGCTAGAGATGACGTGGAGAAGTGGTGCCGAACATGTGACAAGTGTGCTGCAACCAAAGGACCTGGTAGGAAGATTCAAGGTAAGATGCATCAGTACAACGTTGGATCGCCTTTTGAGAGGATTGCAGTAGATGTGGCTGGGCCTTTTCCAGAGACCAACGCTGGAAACAAATACATTCTGGTTGTAATGGACTATTTTAGCAAGTGGCCTGAGGCGTATGCCATCCCAAATCAAGAAGCCAAAACGGTGGTCGACCAGATTGTGTTTAACTGGGTGAGTAGGTTTGGCGTGCCTATGGAACTCCATTCCGACCAAGGGAGGAACTTTGAGTCAAACATCTTCCAAGGAGTGTGCGGACTACTTGGCATTAAGAAGACGAGAACCACACCGCTTCATCCACAATCTGATGGGATGGTTGAAAGATTCAACCGGACCTTGAAAGAACACCTCACCAAGGTCGTAGGCGACTACCAAAGAGACTGGGATAGGCACGTTCCGCTATTCCTGATGGCCTATAGAAGTGCAGTACATAGCTCGACAGGACAAACACCATCTGACATCCTGTTCGGGAAAACCATGCGGCTGCCCAGCGAACTTAAATTTGGATGCCTCACAGAGGAGCCACAGGACACAAACGAGTATGTGGACGACCTCAAGGAGAGACTCGCTGACATCCATAAAAGAACAAGGGAACGGATGAAAACCTACAGCGACCGGATGAAGACACGGTACGACACAAAAGCGACAACGTCAGGATTCCAAGCAGGAGATCGTGTGTGGCTTTATAATCCTCATCGTCACAAGGGATTGTCACCGAAACTTCAGCAAAACTGGGAAGGTCCTTATACTGTAGTCACGAGGATTAACGACGTTGTTTACCGCATCCAAAGAGGACTAAGAGGCAAGTTAAAAGTAGTTCATTGTGACAGGCTGCATCGATATAGTGGCGAGGCTGCAGATGGAATTATTCGGGACGAACAATCCTAAGGAGGGGGCAGTGTAACGTGAACCCAACATTTTATACCAATTTCCTAATCGAAAAACGTTCAACCGAAAACACAACTGGCAACACTATAATGGAATGGTATAAATGACAGGCGTTGCTTGTAAGCCAGTGTGTGTGAGTGTAGAGATGCTTGACAGCAAATGTGGAGAACATGTAGAAGTTACTGGAGAGTTCTAGACGGCATGTCATTCGATATAAATAGCCCGCCCGAGGCAACCAGAGGGCAGTTTTGTTAATAGAGTGATAAAGTTAAGAGTAAATACAAGTGTTAGTCCAAAAGTCGAGTTGAGTTCGAATAAAGTGTATATCGAAAGTAGATACTGAATAAAGTGGTAGAATTAAATTGAAAGGTAGAGTTTTATTTTTGCGAACTAAGCGCACGTTACATAAGCATAATTCAGATAGTTCTCACTAATGTTAGGGAAAACATTTTTAATAAGAGCTAATTGAGAGTCTACAAAAGTCGTTGGTAAGAGTTGTCGCATCAAATGGAACTTTTCCATTTCCAACAGCTAACAATTGTTTGGAAAATTGTGCAGCACTTTGGTCATTTTGAAGTTGAACTCTCATATTAGTGGTTAGCGATAGTGTTTTTACGTTATTCCACAAAGGTTATGCCTTCAGGCAAGCATTCAGTTCATCTGCAGGTGTTCCACGGGTAATTACTGGCAACGTCTGCCTGAAACCACCTGCCAACAATATCATCAAGCCACCAAAGATGTTGTTATTTCGCCGAAGATCCTTCAGTGTGAAGTTACGTGCTTCAAGTGATTTCTTATGTGCCATTGTGCACTCATCCCAAACAATGAGCTTGCATTGCATCAACAATTTTCCCATTGCACTGGATCAAGAAAAATTGCATGTAGGAGTATCAATTGTGTTTAAATTGAGTAGCAACTTAAGCGCAGAATAAGCAGTACGACCCCCATCTAGAAGAGTCGCTGCAGTTTCAACACCAAAACTATGTCACATCTTGATCGAATAGTGGCTAAAATCAATGAAACGACAAATGTTTTCACTGTTCCTCCAGGTGCGTCCAGGAACCACCAGTATATATTATTGTCCACCGCTTGCATTAATGTTTCGTATACTTGTTTTTGCTGTTTATACAGCAACGACACATTATTTCGAACGAATTCCTGCAATGTATCAACATTGTATTGCAGCTCTCGATGTAATTGTGGCAGCTCTGGTTACCTTAGTGTTGGTAGTGTGTCATTATACTCCTTAAATTTTCTCTATTTCTTACAATTTCTACTGTGATTTATTTGTGTCTCATAGTTTATTTGCGTGCTTTTAAGTCCATATTCTTAGTTGACAACAGTGTATACAGTGAAATTGTGTTAAATATCTTAATTTTTGCAAATTAATTGTGCTTAGCTTTGGTAAGCGGTGAAGTTCTCTCGTTCAAAAAAAAAAAAAAAAAAAAAAAAAAAAAAAAAAAAAAAAAAAAAAAAAAAAAATCCGTAACCTTAATTGAGTGATAATTCAAGTGCAAGTCTCTTGAGCACTTTACGTTGCTTGAATTATCATAATTACTGCATGAAAGCTTTTTTTGTGTCTTATAATCATAGTTTTTGTGTTTAAATTATTATTTTTATATTATTGCTCCACGGCGTAGTTGGTTAGAGCGAAGATAGTTGTGTCAAGCATCTCAGGTTCAAATCTCGTACTATCCAAGCAAACGTTTTTTTTTCTTTTTTTTTTTTCTTTAATTAAAACTAAACTCTTATTCTCAATCTCTCCGTTTTTCTTTTTCTTTTTTTTTTAAATTCTTTAATGAAAATGGAATGCTCAGCGGTGAAATGTCTGGACTCTTCTCCTAATGCATGCCTTTTTGCATGTTACGGCCCTTGTGGGAAGTTTTACCATGCTAAATGCGTTGGGTCAACCACCTTATTTATAGAAAAGGTTGACGCATCAAAAATTGCAGTATGGTTCTGTCCTGATTGCAGGAAAATCTCTCTATCCCAACTTGCATTTAAAATGTCGTCATTTAAGACTGATATTACCAAAATCAAGAAAGGATTAGATGAACTCTGTAATAATTTTAATGATGCGGTTTCAAACCTTAATAACTTTTCAGCCCCCAAATTTTCGGTTGACATATCAACCTCAACTAATGAGTTGGAAGAGCCGCATACTCCTCTGCCTAATGTCTCATCAAAAACAAGCGACATATTAGTGCAGTCTACTTCAGATATTTCTAAGCCTAATAAGTCTAAAAAGAAAAAGCAAGATACTCACTCTTCTGAAAAACGGTTAGGTCTTAGGAGCTGTGTTGGTCCTACAAATAATAACAATGAAACGACAACTGTCGATTTAGCTGTTGTTTCTAGTAGGCCTTCTAATGTTGATAATCAAATTACCGAACTATACCTCATATCCCCAAACAAGTCGAATCAGTTCCCGAAACCATTAATGTGAATTATCCTCCTATTGAACCATTTCCAATTCCCAAACAAGTAGAATCAGTTCCCAAGCCTAAACAAATTTTTGTATCCCGCCTTAAGCCTGATTTAACAGCCAATGATATTATATCCCATCTAACTTTGAACCACAACATATCTAATAACTTAATTATTAGATGTACGAAAATAAGTAAACCTAACAGTTTTGTTTCGTCCTTTAAAATTTTTGTCCCTCCGTCACAATTTGATTATCTTTGCAGCCCGAATTTCTGGCCCTCAGGCACTCTTTTAAAAGAATTTGATGGTTCTTCCAAGAAGAAACGTGTTGAAAATAGTACCGTCAATAATGTTTCAAAAAACTAATAAGACTTTCCCTATTTTACCAGAATGTAAGGGGGCTTCGTAGTAAAACTACTGATTTTTTTATTAATTCTCAAGCTTTTGCCCATGATATTTTTGTTCTTACAGAAACCTGGCTTCATTCAGGCATTCTGGATACAGAACTTTTTAACTCAGAATTTCAAGTATTTAGAAAGGACCGCCATTCTCATGTTGACGCAGACGTAGGTGGGGGTGTTCTCATAGCTTGTCGCAATAGTTTTTTGTCGTCTAGTATCGATTTTCCTTTTATTTTAACAATAGATTTAATTTGCATTGAAGTTACTTTTGAGTCTAAGACAGTCTATGTAATTGGCACATACATTCCCCCAAAAAGTTCTGCCCCTGCCTACAATGAAGTGGCATTAGTGTTAGATTATTTAAACAATCTTTCTTCTTTAGATATAAATATTTTACTGCTGGGTGACTTTAATCTATCTTATATAGATTGGTCTCCTTCAATTGACTGTTCATTTCAGACAGCTTCCTTGACATCCTCTCAACAAGAGCTTATCTTATTGGATTATCTAATTTCTACTGACTTACAACAAGTGAGCTGTATTAAAAACTTTTTAAATCGAAATCTCGATTTAGTCTTTACCTCTGACGCTGTTAGTATTGTCGTTCTTAAATCTAATTCCGGCATTACTAATGTAGATGACTATCACCCTCCTCTTGACATTTTCCTTGACCTAAGCGGTCATATTCATAGTTATAGTAATTCATATGATTGCTCGCATATATTCGACTATCGAAAGACAAACTTTCAAATGCTTTCTGATGAACTAAGTAGATCTAATATTAATAATATATCAGCTTTCACAAATATTGACGAAGCAGTTAGTTACTTTTATTTTATTCTTAATGACTGCATGAACAAAGTTATACCCCTCAAAATTTCAAAGAATGTGAGCTCTAATCACCCATGGTACACTAAGGAACTAAAAAAGCTTCGCAACAAAAGAAATAGTGCTTGGCGGACCTACATTAAGACGCGTTCTGAATCTGATCACCTTTCTTACATCTATTTTTTTGATGAATTTAATTCACTATCAAAAACTCTGTACTCAAGTTATGTTCATAGAATGGGCAACTCATTAAGGGATGATCCAAAAAGTTTCTGGAACTTTGTAAATTCAAAGAAAGATTCGGATGGATACCCAGATAACTTTACATATGATAAAGTCACTTTGACAAAAACATCCGACATTTGCAACGCTTTTGCTCACCATTTTTGTAATTCCTTCTCTGATTCTATTGTTGATATAGATCGTAATTATTTCGAGTTTCTACGTAAATGTCCTCAAGTTAATTTTAATAATGTTCCAATTAACCTAGAAAGAGTCCTTCACAATATTTCATCTTTGAACGATGATTACTCTGCTGGCCCTGATGGCATCCCTCCAATAATTTTAAAAAAGTGTAAGTCCCAAATTGCATTTCCACTTCATTACTTGTTTTCATTATCGTTAGATTCTGGTCGATTCCCTTTACTGTGGAAAAGATCTTTTATTACACCTGTATTTAAAAAAGGTATTAAATCAGATATCCTTAACTACAGACCCATATCTAAGCTTTCGTGTATCCCCAAATTATTTGAACAGCTTGTTTGTGAAAGCTTAACTTTCGATATTAAAAATATAATTTGCAAACAGCAGCATGGTTTTGTACAGAAAAGATCAACAGTAACAAACCTTGTATACTTCCTTCATAAATGTTCAAACGCGCTTGAAAGCGGGCAAGAGTTAGATTGTATATATACTGACTTTTCAAAGGCTTTCGATAAACTATCTCACGATATTATATTGTTTAAACTAAATGCATATGGATTCCCTTCGACCTTCGTCGATTGGATCAGGTCGTACCTAACTGATAGATCATATGTGGTAAAATTTAGAAGCATTCTTTCAGACTCCTTTAAGGCGCATTCAGGAGTACCACAAGGTAGTCACCTTGGCCCTATCCTCTTTATTCTAGCCATTAATGATGTTACTTTTAGCTTGTCATCGAGTGAAATTTTGATCTTTGCGGATGATATGAAAATTTTCAAGAAAATAGACTGCGCAGCCGATCGTCTTATTTTACAATCTGATGTTGAAAATTTTGCCATATGGTGCGATAAAAATGGATTGATTCTCAATCCAAGCAAATGTCAGAGTATAACTTTTTCGAAGAAACGTACACCGGCTTTGCATAATTACTCGATTTCTCATCAAATATTATGCAAGGTGTCCAGTATTAAGGACCTCGGTGTTTACTTTAGTTCCAATTTAGAATTTACATCACATATCAATTACATTGTTAGTAAAGGAAACTCAATGCTAGGCTTTATTAAAAGATGGGCTAAGGAGTTTACGGACCCCTTCGTTACTCTTTCGCTTTATAACTGTCATGTTCGACCCCGGTGCAGTGCAATAACACCCGCGGCAATAACCCCTGCAGGGGTTATTTCCCAAACGAAAAGGAAATAGCCCCTGCAGGGGTTATTTCCTTTTTAATGTGGTAATAACCCCTGCAACAAAAAGGCATTTACACCTGCAGGTGTAATTGCCAATTTGAATTGGCAACAAGCCCCACACATGGGTTAAGCTTTAACTCTCCATTAAAAAATTGTTATAAAAAGCTTATAATTCATATTGGCTACCTTGGTCATGTAAGTACAAACAAAAAAGAGTAGATATTGTTCTTATTTTTCAAAATTTTTTTGAAATGAAATCTTAAAGTTTACGCACCAAATTCTTTTGACAAGAACAACAATACACCAATACAAACTTAACCGCAGGACTAAATTCGCGCGAATTTTTTTATTTTCACACCCCAAATTGATTCTCTCTGGGGCAAAAAAAATTTTCCGCTGCGCGAATGACGATTATTTATTTTCTTATTTTCAATTTTTTTAATTTTACTAATGCAAAAAAGTAGTCCTGCAATTAACAAAAATATACCAATATAAATTTAACAGCAGGAATTTTTTATTGCATTAGTGAAATTAAAAAATTCGAGCGAATTTTTTTATTTCACTAATGCAAAAAAATATTTTCAATGGTTTTCTTTGGTTTCTTAAAATAAAGCGAATATGGTTATTTTGTAAAATTTGTTTTGTTCTATTAGGTTTTCTATGGTGGGCTTTATTTCCATTTGAAATTGGAAATAATCCCCACAGGTAAAAGGCAATAAGACCTACGGTTTTTATTGCCACATTAAAAAGGAAATAACCCCTGCAGGGGCTATTTCCTTTTCGTTTGGGAAATAACCCCTGCAGGGGTTATTGCCGCGGGTGTTATTGCACTGCACCGTTCGACCCCATCTAGAATATGCTTCTCAAGTATGGTCTCCTTATTATGCAGTCCACAATTCAAGAATAGAAAGTATACAGCGAAGATTTATTAGATTTGCTCTCAATGGACTTCCTTGGACTGATCCTTATGACCTTCCACCGTATGAGCATCGTATTCAACTTTTGTAGATGCAAATGCTTTCGCATCGGCGAATAAATAATGATTTAGTCTTTATTCACCAGCTTATAACAGGACAAATTGATGCTCCTGACTTGCTCGCATGCATAAGTTTTAACTACCGGGGAGGCTCATACCAACTGCGCAACTTGGAGTTACTTCACTGTCCTTATCATAGAACTAATTATGGATTGAATGATCCTATTACTCGAATGATAAAAGTTTTAAACCTTAACTCAAATTTAATAGATTTTAATATTAGTAAAACTACGTTAAAGTCCTTAATTCGAACCAGAGCTCCACTCTCTTGACTATGTTTTTTTATGTCATAATATTTTTATAATTGTCATGTTTAATAATTAATTATACGTCTATATGTAGCTATCTAATTTGTTTTTGTATATGTTTATCAATAGTTTTGTAATATTTTTTAGCTCTGGGGCCGAATTACAGCTCACGATATCGAGTGAGTGAGTGGCATTAGAGATCGAGTGAGTGAGTAACCATTTTGGAATTACATCATACGTGACCTCTCGTATCGTATTACTCTTCAAAATTGTACTAGTATCATCGAATATTCACTAGTAAATTTCGAGTTTCTATTAATTCATAGATGTCGCTGGTGTCTCTTTATACTTATTTCATTATTTTTTGGTAGGTAAAATTTATGCCTTTGTGAAAAAAGACAATATTTAGTACGAATTTCGGAAAATTTAAACATAAAATACACTCGGATGGTGTTATTAAATGAAATATTGATAATAGATGGTTTCGATAGTCTTTCATTTATGAATTAGAGAGCAATTTATGCATCGAATGAGATTCCGATCGATAACTGATGAGAGAATGCCGAATTGTGGTACTAGATGACTCGATATCGTGAGCGGTAATACCAAATTCCCATAATTCCGATACGACTTATTCGATAGCGTGTGCCGTAATTCGGCCCCTGTTGTCTTGAGTGTGTTAGACTTAATTTTTGCTTACTAACTACTAACACCTCGCTAAATGATGACAGTGATACATATTTCTGAGTACTTAAGGGTGAAAAAACTCTTGAAGAAAAGATACATTGTTTCACAAGCTTGAAATAAGCTGTTCTGATAGTGAAAAAAAAAAAAAAATTCTTGATTTTAATGCATCGTGTATCGATCTATTTGGCGCAATCATTCCTACTTCAATCAGTTGCTTGTTTGCAATGGTCAAGCATTGATCTTCAATCAGGAGCCGAATTACGGCACACGCTATCGAATAAGTCGTATCGGAATTATGGGAATTTGGTATTACCGCTCACGATATCGAGTCATCTAGTACCACAATTCGGCATTCTCTCATCAGTTATCGATCGGAATCTCATTCGATGCATAAATTGCTCTCTAATTCATAAATGAAAGACTATCGAAACCATCTATTATCAATATTTCATTTAATAACACCATCCGAGTGTATTTTATGTTTAAATTTTCCGAAATTCTTACTAAATATTGTCTTTTTTTACAAAGTCATGAATTTTACCTACCAAAAAAATAATGAAATAAGTATAAAGAGACACCAGGCGACATCTATGAGTTAATAGAAACTCGAAATTTACTAGTGAATATTCGATGATACTAGTAAAATTTTAAAGAGCAATACGATACGAGAGGTCACGTATGATGTAATTCCAAAATGGTTACTCACTCACTCGATCTCTAATGCCACTCACTCACTCGATATCGTGAGCTGTAATTCGGCCCCAGAATTAATCCTTCATTGTAGATTACATCGGTTATTTGCATGTCTGGATTATTCGTTCGAATGCGCTAGTGATGCAAGATATCTTCACATTGTCTTTTTATTAATTCCATAACTGAATTGGTTGTGAAGGGAAACATGTGGTGATGATAATTGCGAACGGCGTTCGTATTTGGTACGCATTTGATGAAACAATTGAATCCGCAAGTGTTAAATAATGAGAATCGTTCTCCAACAAACCCAATAGTTGACATGCTTCTCGATATGTTTGGCATAGTCGGTCATTCACAGTTTTTAAATGCGCAAATGATTTTGGTCCACGTACCACGTACCAAATTCGCGCGAATTTCAAGCTATTATTATCAAAAACTCGAAAAACCTTCTTTTAGAGATATTTGACAGAAGGCTTTCCGAGTTTTTGAAAATAATAGCTCCGAATTCACGCTAATTTGAAGCTATTATTTTCAACAACTCGAAAAACCTCTTTTTAGAGAGATTTGACAAAAGGCTTTTCGAGTTTTTAAAATTTAATTTTAATTTAATTTAATTATTTATTTATTTGGCTTATTAGCCATTTAAAATCTGTGTATAATTTACATTTAAAGTTTATATGACATTCAATTTGTTCTTAGAGTTTAATTATTATTAATAATGGATTTTGCATATATACTAATTTGATTTTTAAATAGGTTTAAGTTGGTAATATTCCTAAGGTGATTTGGAAGGTTGTTGAAAGCTTGTAGTTCCATATACAATATGCTGGCCTGTGCTCTCGATGTTCTGGTTCGTATTATGTTGAATTCTTCCACGTTTCTCAAATTGTACTGTATATTTCTTCTTTCGGGTATACTGGACTGTAGATATTCGGGGCATATGTTTTGTTTTATTTTGAATACAAATACCATTGCCATCATGTAGAGTCTTTGATTTATGTTAAGCCAATTTAGGGATTCAAGCATGTTTGATATTGAGTTATAACGATCACACTTTATTATTGTTCTCATGGCTTTATTTTGTAATTTTTGAAGTCTATTTTTTTGTGTGTTGTTACAGACATATAAAAGACTTGCACAATATTCGAAATGGGGATTGACAGTTACATTGAACACTTTTATTGCACTATTTTTGGAAATGTTGTTTCGAGTTCTTCTTAACACCCCTAATTTTTTTGAAACTTTCTTACAGATATAGTCTACTAGCTGTGCCCGCGACTTCGTCCGCGTGGAATAGTGACTTTCGGCAGCATTCTTAATTTTTTAGGCTACTTATTTTGCAAATAAGACACATTCATGCGTTTTAGTAATTTATTGTTATTTTATTTTATTTTAGTATATGTTTGCACACGACGTTCTTATTTTTTCCATCTTTTGCGAAATAAAAAGGTTTTGTGGGATTGATATACGTGATTCTGCCACATAAAGTTGCCATGGGATTTTTTTCTAAACGAACACCTGCAACTTAAAGCGTCTGAGCCTTATTTATGATGTCCAATCAGTGGGAATTAAAGGAAAACGGGGAATCGAAACGTTTTCTCCTTTTTTCGTTCCAGTCATTATTAATGCCGCATCCCAGATGTGTAATTTGTAGCTGTGTACAATTCTGGATTACTCATTTTTGGCACTGGAACACCAACTTGCTGCCACTCCTAATAATCCTAAGAAATTGAGAAACTCTGTAGGGTATGATGTGACTTGCTCAGTGTCCATAATATTGTCTATTGATAGACATTTGCCAACGTCCCCCAATACGTCAAACATATTTTATTAGTTTATATGGTTAACTATCTCATTAGTCGGCGCCGAAATCGCCTTTCAAACAGCCATTCCCGATTGCCAATTATTATTTGAAGATCAAGATAGACATTTCTTCTCAGGTCTAATGTATTTTCGACAGTTTGACAGAAATCACCGCGCAGTGAAAGAACTTTTATCGACCCAGCAGTCTTAAGGTTCCCGTTTACGGTGTCGATCCCGTAGAAATATAGGGATTACTTATTAAGCCTATGCCTTTCCTCAGGCTCTAGGCTATCTCTTAATTAAATTCCATTTAAATCGGATCAGTTTTCTGGGCGGGAGATGGTAACAAAGAAACACGAACAGACAGAGTTAATTTTGGATTTGTAATATTAGTAAGGATGTCCATCTTCGGGTTCTAGACTATCTCTGTACCAAAATTCATATAAATCGGTTCAATAGTTTGGGTGGTAAATATAAACAAAGAAAAACAGACAGACAGAGTTAAATTCGGATTTATAATGTTAATAAAGTCTTCCATTCCCGTGGGAACATGAGGGCGTTTCCGGAGGATGACTTGAAGTTTACATTACTCGGGAATAGTGCAGTATTCTAACGGTGGACATTTTTTGAAATGGGTGCTGTATTTTCCAAGTTCCCGTTCCCAAGGGAATACAGGGATAAAACATATTGCATAACATATATGTCCATCCTCAGGTTCTTGACTGTCTCTGTACCAAAATTCATATAAATAGGTTCAATAGTTTGGGCAGTTAATGGTAACAAAGAGAAATAGACAGACAGATTTAACTTCGGACTTATAATATTAGTAAAGACTCCCGTTCCCGTGGAAACATGGTGACCGTTCCCGTGAGGGATATGGGGATGAATAAAAGTTTATGTTGCTCGGGGATTATGGAGCATTCCAACGGTGGAAGAGTTTTTGAAATCGGTGCCATAGTGTCAAAGTTCCCGTATACGTTCCTGCTCCCCTGGGAATATAGGGATAAAAATATATAGCGTATGTCCTTCCTCAGGTTCTGAATAATCTTTGTAAAAAATTTAATTTAAATCAGTTTATTAGTTTGAGCGGAAGATGGTTACATAGAACGACGGACAGACAGAGCTACTTTCACACTTATATTAGTAAGGACTCCCGTTCCCGTAGGAATATGTGGATGAATTAAAGTTAATGTTACTCAGGGATAGTGTAGCATTTTAACGGTGGAAAAATTTTTGAAATCGGTGTTGTAGTTTCTAAGTTCCCGTATACGTTCCCGTTCCCGTGGGAATATAGGTATAAAATATAAAGCCTATGTCCTTCCTCAGGTTCTGAGCAATCTTTGTACAAAATTTCATTTAAATCGGTTTATTAGTTTGGGCGGGAGATGGTAACATTGAACGACGGACAGACAGAGCTTCTTTCACACTTATTATATTAGTAAGGACTCCCGTTCCCGTAGGAATATGTGGATGAATTAAAGTTTATGTTACTCAGGAATAGTGTAGCATTATAACGGTGGAAAAATTTTTGAGATCGGTGTTGGAGTTTCTAAGTTCCCGTATACGTTTTCGTTCCCGTGGGAATATAGGGAAAAAATATATAGCCTATGTCCTTCCTAAGGTTCTGAGCAATCTTTGTACAAAATTTCATGTAAATCGGTTCATTAGTTTGGGCGGGAGATGGTAACATAGAAAGGTGATCAGACAGAGCTACATTTGCATTTATAATAATAGTGAGGACCGGTTCCCGAGGGAATATTCGAATGAAATAAAGCCTATGTCCGTCCTTAAGTTCAGTCCAATCTTTGTACAAAATTTCAATTAAATCGGTTTATTAGTTTGGGCGGGAGATGGTAACATAGAACGACGGACAGACAGAGCTTCATTCGCACTTATTATATTAGTAAGGACTCCCGTTCCCGCAGGAATATAAGGATGAATTAAAGTTTATGTTACTTTGGGATAGTAAAGCATTCTATCGGTGGAAAATTTTTTGAAATCGGTGTTGTAGTTTCTAAATTCCCGTATACGTTCCCGTTCCCGTGGGAATTTAGGGATAAAATATATAGCCTATGTCCTTCCTCTGGTTCTAGACTATCTCTGTACAAAATTTCATATCAATCAGTTTGGTAGTTTGGGCGGGAGATGGTAACATAGAAAGCCGGACAGACAGAGGGACTTTCACATTTATAATATTAGTTAGGATTATGTTCATTAAGGGAGAGTTTATTGTCAAGAATAACACCAAGATATTTTATGGACGATACTTCTTCTAACTGTATATTATTAATTTTAATGATAACTTGTTGTTGAAGGGAGGATTTGTTTATTGTCATGTATTTCGTTTTATTTATATTTAATATTAACTTATTCATATTTAACCAATTGTTGATTTCATTAATGTCGCTTTGAATTAAGTTTGAAATGGTTTTAACATCTTTTCCTGTTACATAGAGAAGCGCATCATCTGCAAATAGTACAAGCTTTGAGTTTTTGACCACTTTTTCCATATCGTTAATATACAGCAGGAAGAGCTGAACACCCAGAATTGATCCTTGGGGAACTCCAGTCGCCACTATTGCTGGAGTAGACATTGTATTGCCAACCGAAGTTTTTTGGGTTCTGTTACACAGAAAAGATTTAAACCACTTAATGGTCAATGGTTTCAAAAGCTCGCTTAAGATCTAGAAAGACTGCTATAACACAATTTTTACTATCTATTTCTTTCTTCCAGTCACTAAACACAAAGTTAACACAGGTTTCACATGAATGGTTACTACGGAAGCCTGATTGGTATTTACTTATGATGTTATTAATATTATAAATAATAGCCGTATGCAATAGCTTTTCGCATGGCCCGCTTCGCGGGGCTCATTATTTTAACAATTTTTCCGCAGGGTTAAGCTGCTCATGCTAAATTGAAAATAGCAATTGACTTCCGTATGCAACAGCTTTCCACATGCTCAGCTCAGCTCAGAAAAATCCATACAAATTTTGTATTTTTGTTTATATTATTTTTTTTTTCCAAAATTAAATTCTTCAAGATATTATCTATCATTTCCAACCATTCCCATGCGATTTGAGCGTGTAGAACACGCTTACAATAGAATTTCAAAGTGAACCTTTTTTTTATCAAAAAACATATGTACATAATTATAAAAATATAATTGTTGTTTTTTAGGGTCTCCCGAAGAAAAACCAAAATTCATTCAAATCCGAATTGAGCTGGACAACACGTTTACAACAAAAAATGCAAATACGAATGTTAATTAATTAATACGAATGTAACTATGCAAAATTATATTTTCAAACATACTTCACGAATTTTTCATTGCGGTTCAACACAATCAATTGATAAGACATTTAAATAAATAAAATTATTGTAAAACATATCTTCAAATTGTTATTCATTTTGTAAACAGGGGCCGAATTACGGCACACGCTATCGAATAAGTCGTATCGGAATTGTGGGAATTTGGTATTACCGCTCACGATATCGAGTCATCTAGTACCACAATTCGGCATTGTCTCATCAGTTATCGATCGGAATTTCATTCGATGCATAAAGTGCTCTCTAATTCATACATGAAAGACTATCGAAACCATCTATTATCAATATTTCATTTAATAACACCATCCGAGTGTATTTTATGTTTAAATTTTCCGAAATTCTTACTAAATAGTGTCTTTTTTTTACAAAGGCATGAATTTTACCTACCAAAAAATAATGAAATAAGTATAAAGAGACACCAGCGACATCTATGAATTAATAGAAACTCGAAATTTACTAGTGAATATACGATGATACTAGTACAATTTTAAAGAGCAATACGATACGAGAGGTCACTTATGCTGTAATTCCAAAATGGTTACTCACTCACTCGATCTCTAATGCCACTCACTCACTCGATATCGTGAGCTGTAATTCGGCCCCAGATCTCAAATAGATGATTTGTTTTTGCTTGAAGTTGTTCTCAGTGCTGTAAGAACAAGTGTTCATACACCCTTTATCAAACTATCCGTGATCGGAAATATTTTGAAAAAATGCGGGACTATTGTTTCAACATATGAAATTAGTATTACAAGAACGAGTGAAATTAAGCAAAATGGAGATCTTGACACTTTTTGGAACGTAATATCAAATTTACAATTTTAAAGTTGCTTTATTTGAAATAAAAAATAAATTAAATTAAACGATGAAAATGAATTTTTGCAGGGAAATTTCTTAAACTATAAAGGAATTTTAGAGAAAATAGTGTTTCAAAAAATCCCTTTCAACCAAATTCACACAGCAAAAATTTAACATCTCAATCCACCGCAAAACAAAAGTCAAAATTTAACCAAGGTGAGAAATTTTAACCCAATTCACACACAGCCAAGCTATTTAAAACAAATCACAGTATATTTTTTCACCTCGCACAGAAATTTCAGTTCTCAAACGGAGCCCAAGCACGTAAACAGGGATAAAGAAATACAAGAGAAACTACTTACATACCTGTGTGAACTACCCCATTTTTGACATTTCCAAACTAACAAAAAACAGAAAAAAAAAATTTGATTACCTGCATTTAATTGCACTGAATTCACGATCGAACATTTTCATTTTCCACTCTAAACAGTTGCTGTGTCCTGTCTCCTGTGTAGGTACATATATGTTGTTTGCCCTATTGCGGTATCTCCTCTGTGCAATTTAAAGACAAAACTTAAACAATAGTGTAAGTTGTAAAAGAAGTACTTTAGTTCTAACAAATAAAACTCTTTAAAATTTTAGCCTCAAAAAATGGCACAGAAAATAAAAGAAACATTTCAAACAAACCTATTCATTGATAGTCTCATGAGAAAAATTCAAGACTTCCGTGAAGAAAAGAAATTTACCGATGTAACTCTGATCTCCAAAAATGGTGACTTCAAAATCGATGCACATAAAATGGTCCTCTCAGCGGCCAGCGAATACTTTCAGGCAATGTTTTGCAATCCAATGGAAGAGTCCTTTAAAAAAGATGTAAATTTACACATCGATGGAGAGTCGTTGAAGTCAATAATTAATTACATCTATAGCGCTTCTATTGAACTGACAACCGATACGGTTGAGGACATATTTAAAGCAGCCCACCTGTTTGATATCATCTCATTGAAAACCTTTTGCAGCAGCTTCATGGCCAAGCAACTTGATCCATCTAATTGTTTGGGAATCTACTTTTTGGCAGAGCAATTCAGCTTGAAGGATCTTTACGCGGTATCAGAAAAATTCGTATATGACAACTTTAGTCAACTTTGTGATCAGGATGAGTTCTTGGATCTAAATGTTGACCAGTTCTATAAAATCCTTTCTAATAATTCTCCCCGAGAATGTAGTGAGGAGGATGTCTTCAGGAGCCTTCAGTCATGGGTAAACCATGACAAACTCGAACGAGAGAAATTTGTGGAAAAGCTTATTCCTCATGTTCGCTTTCAACACCTAACTCCTGAGTTCATAGCAGATGAAATGGAAGGAATATGCAAGACTGCTGTCTGTCGAGAGTTTATACTTCAGGCGTATAAGTGGCATTCGCTTCCAGAGCATCGTCAATTGAAATACGCAGAACAGCAAGTGCCCAGAAAAATTACAACAAAAGACATGCTTGTTGCTATTAGTGGCTGGCAAAGAAATGATAGCACCTTAAATGTTGGATTGTATTGTGAAGATTCAATATATAATATATACAAATCATGGCCTGGTTTGCCCGTTGGCCTTTGCAAATTTGGAAGTACGAAATTTAAAAATAAATTGGTTATTGCCGGTGGAATATTAACCGCCACTCAAACAGTGAGCGACCGTGTACACTGTTTAGATTTGGACACTTTAAAATGGTCATCGGTAGGCTCGCTCATTAAACCTAGGCATTCATTCCAAATGACTGAGTTCAATGGAACTTTTTATGCCGTATTAGGGTTTACTGATGATAACGAACGTATAAATACTGTAGAAAAATGGGATCCAAAGTCAAATCGATGGATTTCTTTTATTGATATTCAAGGATATCTGGATAATAGAACTGTTTATGTTTGCTCTTCTTTGAATTCTTTGTATCTATGCTTTCAAAGAGAAAGCAAGAAATTTTATTTTGGCTATGAATACAGCACAAATGGCGTGTTATTATGTAAACAATTTATACCCAGACCCAGCAACGAAAGTCTGTTTGGAATTGGCATTAAATCCAATGGAAAGTTTTTGCACATTTTCAAAAGATCAACACTAGATTTAAATACCTCGACAGAAACATGTTTACTGTCTTATTTTGACCCAGCTATAGATATAGAATGCTCTAAATGCATTTTTCATAATGATAAAGTAATCGCTCATGGCACAAATATTTTTCAAAAATATGAATATGATGAAGACGTAAATAAATGGAAAATGAAACCAATGCCACGGCTTGAAAACACTGAAGAGGATGTAATTTTGGTGTCGGTGTCCTCAGAAATTTTAAAACCAACTAGCTAGTTTTATCAAAAATCAAAAACAATAAACTCAGCTTTTGTAAAATGTAAAAAATCTTTAAATTTCAATACTAAATTGTAATAGATTGTCACTTAAAAAGAGTAAAATAAAACGTTTTTTTTTTATTGTTTTCGTTTCTCAGCCACTCATCGTTGCCGCAGGTTATTCTAGATTAGCACAAAAGTTCATGAGGTCCTGTAAGACAACACAAAAAAGCCATAGAGAAGACATGTCCACGGAGATATATCAATAAGTTGCTTCTATAACAAGGCCCGTCTTAACGATTTCGTTTAGTCGCTTCTTTTTTGGGATCCGCAACATCGTCGTAATGAATGTTTTGCCACAAATATACGACCTTGTCGAGGTAACCGTCGGTCGGAGCGGAGCAACGCATGTTTTTCGGAGATTTAATAGTCGTAAAAAATTTTTCACAAATGCGGCAATGCATTGCATTCCCAAAACTAAAATCTCCGCAACAAAAACTTTTCGGAGAACGTCGGATCGTCTAATCGGAGAACTACCACGAAGCGTCACGAACGTCTCCGATCGTAGAGAATTCCGCTCCGCGACGGTTACCTCCATAGGGCTGATAGATAGGTAGATAATATGTCGCTTTCTATTGATTTCACTCGGGGAAAAACTCATTTTAAAAATAAATGGAACACCCACAAGTGTTTATGTTAAGTTTTATGCAATTGCCTTTGTGTGAGTGAACGTGAAACACCTATGACACTTAAAAAATATTCCTGGAAAAAAATTTTCTATTTCTATATCGTGTGTTAGTGCTTAAGCTTCAAATGGAAAATTTCAGTTTGCTTCAGAATCATTACAACCGATCTTTTTGCACCAATGAAACGGTTTCAGAAAGCCCCTGGATGGTTTTTACTTCCAATGGATTTACATGTTTTATTATATGTATGTATTCCCAAGGCCTGGAGAGAAGCTAGGGTCGTCTTCATACCTAAAGCCGGCAAAAGCTCCCATGTAAATCCTTTTTTAAATTTAAGACCTATTAGTCTATCATCCTTCCTCCTTAAAACACAGGAAAGAATGATTGACATATACACTTAAGACAAGAAATTAAACCTAGTCTGATCTCCACGGCGCAAAATGCCTACACAAAAGGTAAATCAGTGGAAACTGCACTCCACTCTCTGGTTTGCACCATTGAAAAATCCCTGCACTACAAAGAATACTCTCTCTTCACATTCCTAGACATAGAGGGTGCATCTAACAATGTTAACAATACAGCAATTACTAATGCTCTTGATGGGCTGCTCATAGAAGAACACGTCAAGAACATGATAACAACAATGCTCAGCAGCAGAATCATTAGTTCCGAATTGGGGAACAACAAAACAAGCCGAATGGCCAGAAGAAGAACCCCGCAGAAGTTCTATCTCCTTTACTGTGGAACCTGATCGTTAACAAATTGTTAATCGACCTAGAGGACGAAGGTTTCAAAACCATAGCCTATGCCGATGATGTAGCAATTGCCGTTTAAGGCAAGCACCCACAAACCCTAGCTGAGCTGCTACAAACAGCACTTAACAAGTTTAACAATTGGGTTGTAGATTGTGGTCTGAAAATCAATCCACACAAAACGGAATTGGATTTTCTCCCCCCAAATCACCCATTGGCTGTTTACTTCGGTAATTAGACCGATACTCACATACGGGGTGATTGTCTGGTGGACCGCACTAGACAAGATGATCAACTACAACCAGTCTGTGTATTAGTGGCGCACTGAGGACAACCCCATCGGACGCCCTCAATGTACTACTAGATCTCACACCCCTAAATATCTTCAGCAAACAAGTCGCAGCAAGCTCAGCTACTCGACTCAGAGCTACATCACAGTGGACCAATAATCAAATCGGCCACACTACCATTCTAGATAACTTTAGATTCTTACCGAATCTTGGGAAAATGGCACTCTTTTGGAAAATTAAGCAATACACTTTTACATCGATGGTGGAAGTGGAATCTACTCAGAAAAACTGAATTCCAGTCTTTTTTTCCGCCTACCCGATCGTTGTAGTGTGTTCCAAGCGGAAATTCTGGCGATTAAGGAGGTGCTGGCTCAAAGAAAACGTCATATCCTCCACGGATATTCGAATTTTCTCGGACAGCCAAGCTGTCCTTAAATCTCTTGCCTCTGTCTCTACACAAAATCCATCACGGTCCAAAATTGTAAAATGTCTCTGAAGGAGATGTCAAATCAGTTCAACATTCACCTTTCATGGGGCCCGAGACACAGGGACATACCAGGCAACTGTATGGCAGACGAACTAGCCAAAAAGGGCACGACCACTTTCCTACGCTCAGAATGGAACAACATAGGTGTACCATGTACCTATCGCTGTATGTAAACTCCTGCTTAGACAAGACGCTTCGAGGATAACAAACACTAGATGGACTGAGAGTAACAACTGCCTTGCAACCAAGAAAGTTTGGCCGTGTGTATACTCAAAACGCTCGAAGAGTTTGTTAGCCCTGAACCACCTGTATCTAGGTTCTACCATAATTCTGTCTAATAGGAGAACACGCCAAAGGCCTTGGTGTGTTTTCCAATAATTTCTGCAGAAGCTCCATGGACGAAGAACAGGAAGAAACCGTTCAACACCTTCTTTGCTCATGCCCTGCACTACTTCATAGGAGGAAAACTCATCTCGGTGAATTCTTCTTCGATGATACCAGCGACTTAGCTTACATAAACCCTAAATGTCTTTCGAAATACATTAAAAGTTCCGCGTGGTTGGACTAGCGGGTGATTAAGCGGCTCAACTCGTTAATCTTACATCGGGTTTCTGAGATCAGTAGGTGATTAACTTGCTGATCTCTGTGGTATCACAATGGGCCCTTGCGGACTAAGTGTGTCAGGCAATGTACTCATTGGCTGACAGCCACTTCCACCTAAACTACATACTTCTCGCACCATCATGTTTTCCATTCATTAAAAATTGGGAACGGAAGGTTTAATTCACACGATTATGGGTAGCAACTGCCTTTCAATAGCATGATGAGTAAAAAAGGGGAGAAGGTTTGAACTTCAAACGCAACCCACCCACGGTATGTGTTCAAAGTCGTCACAACTTTACTTGAAGTGCTCCCGGGACTATTGGTTTACACAAATTAGGTGGTATGAGGGTTTGTTAGCAGCAAGCTACTGTTATATTTCTCTTACATAAAATTTGCAGAAAAAGAAAAAGAAAAGAGTATATGTTTGACAACCCCAAACGGCATCATTCAGATAACGTTTTGGGGATGATTTTTGGAAATCTACCTTTGTTCTAGTAAAAGACGTTTAAGAATGCCGCAATAAGAAAAAGACAGCTTTAATGAGAAGTAAGAGGCAAACTCTATGGAGTTCTAACTCCTAATCTGAAAATAGGATTTCTTTGTGGAATCACTGTTTAGTTGAACATAAACCGCTGCTTAATCGCCACATTCTTTTAGTTCTCTGCCTTTTGAAAAGATTTGAAAACAATGTTGGCCAAGATAAATTTTTATTAACATCAAGCATAAATGTTGAACTAAAATAAGTTATAATAATAAAATACACAACGCAGGAGTGTATTATCAGACGTACCTGTGCGTGTCGAGTAAGAATAAAATCAAATTTCAGATGGCATCAGTGAATCTCCCAAAACAGTTGGCTGTCTATGAAACAAACCAGTTTATCGATCGCACTACTCTTCAGAGTAGCTCTAGGAAAAGTATTTTTCATTATTCCACGTTTGGTGGTGTTTCTTATCTTTCACTAAGGGGCTATGTGCAACGATCTCTTTTCGATGAATTTAATACACACCTAAGTCCTACCGGCTGCTTTGACAAAGCGAGGGGATTGTCTTTTTTTGCCCGGAGTATTGGCCTTTAGGGGTGTTCTTCTTCGTGACCCGTTTGCGGAATTTGGGTTTCGGCCGCGTCGCGGCGAATTGACACCACCAAAATGATTGTTTCGGTTTTTTGGTGTGCGAGGGCTGTTCATGGCCCGATCGTTGTTGGATATTTTCTTGAATGAGGCGTTGATGGGTGCTTTTTTGGACAGCAAACTATCTTCATTCACCATTGAGTCCAGGAACTGTTTGCTTGGAACTTTGGATGCCAAACAAAGTCTTTGTCTTTTTTGGATGCAGCCCGGGCTTTTGGTGTTGTTTTTCTTGTTTACAGAAGGAGACTCGTTTGTTGTTGGTAAGGACTTTTCTTCGTTTAATTTTGTCTTCAAATGGAGTGGGGGTGCAGGTAACCTTACGCTGCGACGACGATTGGTTGTTGTTGGAGTGAACACCGTCGGCGCTTCGTTCTCATTATTTCCCAGTCCATCGAACAGCTTTGCCTTCGCCATCACCATTCCTGCATTTTGAGCACGCAATCTGGCGATCGAAGCCCGACCATTTACCTCATCGTCACCAGGTGTGGTTAGTATTCGAGTCGGAACCAGCCTCAAAGCCGAACCCTGAGTGCGACTACTCGCTATCACTTTCTTGGGAATAGATCTTGGCGGCAACATTGGCGTTTTCATCTCCGTTAGTGGGACCACTTTTGTCGTAACTGGGGTCGAAGGCACACACTCCTCCAATGGCTTGTGCTCCATGCCATGTGCACTAGATGGGGCTTGTGAGTTGGAAGATTTTGCATCGAAGAACACTTCTCCAGCAGTCCACTGCTCGTCTGCCAGTGAGTGACTTCTCGACCCGCCGCAAGTTGTCTTCTTCTCGTCAATCGGAGTACATTGCTGGGGTAGGCCAGTATTTAACGTGTTCGGGCGTCCTCTCTTGAGGTTGCATTTCGAACAGAAGCCGACTGTTGCTGTCGGCGGGTAGAGAATTACTGGTTTCGTTGGCTTCTCTGAGGTCGAGCTGTCATGCCAGGTCTTGTTACGTGTTAGCCTTGCGGCTTCCCTAGAACGCCTCCTCATAGTGCCTATCTTACGGGCACTCGGCGAGCGGATAATGCGATTCTCCGAACTGCGGCGGATTTTCAGCTCTCTACTAAGTCGTTTTGCTAGATTGTCGGTGTAGGGGGAAGTGAGTCGCTCTGTTTCCTCCTTGGTTTGTTCGTACTCATTGAGAACCCTTTCGAGTCCAGTCATGCTGCAGTCCATTCGCTCATCGAATTGTGCCTTTTTGATACTCAAGTCGAGGTCATCTCCACTGGACATCGAGTTGTGGATTTTTCCGAACTCTTGCGACATGCGGGTTTCAATGGCCGACACTCGTTCTATGATAGACTCATAGTAGTTTTTGGGGACGCGAACAAAGTCCGCGTCAGACGATTCGCTGCTATTCTTTTCAAAGTCAGTCGTCGAGTCCGGTACGGAGCTGTCTATGAAACTTGCTTGTTCCACCGCTGCAAATTCAACTTTGGGGAAGTCGAACTTGGAAATACATGGCATCGAAGCGACTGGTGAGAGTGGTTTTGTTATGGTGGAGGAGGCTTCTTTCTTATCCTTCTTGTTGCGGGGCCAGCCAGAGCCGACAATACTCCAGCGACGTTCCATAGATGGCACGGCTGGAGCTGTTTGAGGTGATTTCTTTGCATGCCGGCGACCACCAAGACTAAGCCGAGTCTTTTTCGGTTCCCTGCGGAAAACATGGCCATGAGTGATAAACTTTCTACAAAATACATGATTCAACTCACTTAACAAGAGGAGTGTTCGGCAGGAATCCGCCACTATTGCTGGGGAGCAAGGCAAGCAAATCCTTCCTAAAAAAACAAAGAAACGCAATGAAACATTTGATTCAGTAGACAAGTGACTGATTTACTTTTTTTTAGCGCTGAAAACGCACACCGGTTCAGCAAACTTTCTCTTTTTTGAAGACTTGGATAGACATGGCGTGGCAATAGTCGGCATTGCAGCTGGCAGTGGAGTTTTACTACATTCCGGTGTATGGCCTAGGTTCTCTGCGCTTCCGATTGCTCCAACCATCTTCCGCAACCCGTTGAACATTTCTACACAACAACAAGGAGAGAGAAACAAACAATGCAATTGAATAACGTGGAACATGGGAGAAACAATTACGAGTTAGCGAACCGCTGCGTCTTTTCTTTTTCTTCTTCATATCCAGCGCTTCAACAGATTTATATTTTGACGGAGTCTTTGAGTAGATCTCGTGTACGTGTAGCTTATCAACAATACACTCGGGAACAGTTCCGATCGCGTGCGCGTTCTCGATCAACAGCTGAACCATTTTCACATGATTGTTGAATCGGAGACTGGCGATGTCTGGAAAAGGCATCAAGCCAGGGGTGAAAATGATGGCGAGGTTCTCTACTGGCATTTTATTCATATGAGAGTATAAGGAGACTGTGTTAAGGAACTGCATGAAGAAGGACAGAGTGTTGATTGTCAAAGGTGGGAGCAGGAGTATAGAAAGGAGAATTGCTTTGATTCGATTATCTCCAATGAGAAGGGATCGCAGCAGTGTTTCTTGTATGTATGAAGGTAGGAGAGGTTCGGGAAGTTCACGAAAAAATGATTTCACAACATTTGCCACGTCTATGACGTGATGTGTTTTGCCTAGAGGCAATCCAGCCTCTAGACTCAGTCGAATTTCTTTCTGTCGCAGTGATGAGCCTGCTTTTCGAAAGAGGCCTTCGGTCTCTACTTGTTCGAGTATGCGGTTGCAAGCGTCTGCGACGAAACGTGGGATCTGCACAACGCTACCGCTGGCCAGGATCACATCGGTCAATTCGAGCAAATGTAGATGAGTACGGAATATGCGTTTGCGGCATGTTTTTTCCTTCAAAAGAACAACGAAACTGTGAGCAATAGTTTTGGAACTATTTCCATTTTAGTAAGACTTTTACCTGCGATTGTTTTGTTTTTTTGTCTTTTCTGTACTTGACGCCGATATCTTTGAGTTCCTGAATTATCAGCGTTGAGAGTTTTTCACGGTCATTTACTTCAATTATTTGCATTTTGATGTGGTAGACAAATAAGCTATTTTGTTTTAGTCAATATGTTCAAAATATTTGTGATTAAATAAGTAATAAGTCAAAAAATTGAAATGAAAGAGGTTTTTGAAAATACATTTTTTCACTAACGGCGGCTTTTTGCTTTTATGTCAAATTTAACACAACGAGAATCGAAACTGAAGCGAGTATCGAAAAGATCGCAGCTGCCTGTCACTTTTTTGAAAGTAAAAGACATAAAGGTGCATGCAAAGGAAAATTGTCAGCCGGATTTTTATTTTTCGTGGTTTTCATCATGCCCCATTCACAATACGATATTATGAGTCACGACGAGAAGATTGATGGGTAAAGCGTTTTGTGTAAAAAGTTTTTGATTGCATGTGTACCAATGAAATTTCTTAATGAATTTATATTGTGTGCACTGAAAAGTAAATGCACTCTGTCATTTCGACTCAAGAAGGGTATAGTTGAGCTTTTTCAACAGACGTAGCAAACGCTACCCTTGAAATTTTCACGGTCTTCGAAGAAGCTTCCATTGGTCTGTTTATTGAAGCAACAAATTGATCAAAACGAGTACATTAGATGAGTTTTATTGAGAATTTAATAGCCTCTGATGTTGTTTTCCCATGTGCGATGTTTTGCTATCTTTTGCAAACCTGCATATAGATTCCCAATAAAACACGGCTATTTTTCAACGAATCGACTTAATCACCGAATACCTACGAATTGGTGTTACAAACAAGAAAAACAGTTGCTTCATTCGCACTAAGTTTTAACTGATTGTGTGTTGAACTGATTGTGAGAAACACCTTTTAAAACACCCTCCTTTGTCTCTTTGCCACTAACTGTTCAACTAATCGAACTTGATAAATATTTCTTTTAAAAGTGGGAGCTTTAAAAGGCCCATGAAAATTTTTAATAATGGGTTAACATGCATCTGCTAGTACAGAAGAACAAAAGAAAAAGACAATCAGGACAGAAAGTGCAGACGTCTGGATTTCATTAGTTATAGATCGCATATGAAAAATTATAGGTGCAAAAGAACAAAAAATGTTCATCCCAGTATATATATGAGCTTCATCTGCAGCCATAATTTTATTCGGTCTAGTGCCAGTATATCTATTAAAAGAAAAATAGTATGTAAAATAGTCAAAAAAGGGACATAAAATTAACAAAAAATTATTTTACACTAAAACCGAAATGTTTTCAAATCCAAAACTGGCAACAAGTTATAACCGATTAAAGCATCTTTGAAAAGCCGTATTAAGTTTCTCTTTTTAACTTTTGTGTTTTATAATCTACATATATCCGTCTCGCTTTACTTCTGTGCTAACAGATGCATTTCAGTCAAAATTAATTAATTGGACGCCTTAGAAAACTTTCCTACAATTTTCTTGAATTTTGATAAAACAAAAATGATTTTTGTTGCTTAAAATGTCACCTTAACAGTAGTTTAGACAACCAATTTCGATGTCTAAAGTAAGACACTCCATAGGCAGCGATGCTAGATTTTTTAAATGCGATTTGGAGGTGGACACTATTCTAAGCTGTTCAAAAAGTTAGACATACTTTGGAGTGGGATTATAAATACGACTGCATGTGTATTTCCTTAAAGGACTATTCACATGAGCACGACCAACGAACGACGAATAAATCAAGAAATGAGATTTTAAGTACCTTACTGGCATAAATTCCTCACGAATCTTTTAGGAAACAATGGAAACATAGTTCATACTTATTTTTAGGTGGATAAACTTTTATTTCTGTGCCTAAAATTAAAAAAAATTAGAAAAAAGTTTATTCGTTACGAATAAATATCTAGTAGGTACGAACTGTCAGACTTTATTCTCGTTCCACATACGATCCACACTCCAACGAATAAATTTTTCGCGCGCGCTTAACCTCAAAATCATTCCCCATTTTTGTTTTGCATGTAAATTGTGTTCGTTATTCGTGACGAATATAAAACACTCATGTGAAAGGAATGTCAAAATTAACGAATATTCGTTCATTCGTCGTTCGTTGTTCGTTCTCATGTGAATAATACGTGAGGAATTTATGCTAGTAAAGTACTTAAAATCTCATTTCTTAATTTATTCGTCGTTCGTTGGTCGTGCTCATGTGAATAGTCCTTTAGAGCAATAAAGAACAAGAGGGAAAACCACACACACACCACGGCATCTGCCCTCGAACTGACTTCACACACACCACTTTATTTTCGGATTCCGAAACTGTTTTCATCGATCCCAAAATAAAGTGGTGTTAGTTTCGGGATCCCAAAATAAAGTGGTGTTAGTAAATTCACTTAATACGTGTATCACTTATCACAGATGGATCTCGTGTTACAAAAACAACAATGTAATCAAATGGAAGTTGCGTAGGCAAGAGAGGCAATGGTTTGCCCTCTAGTTCTTTATTCCTCTAAGGTCTGAACTACCGGTGATGGATAGTGTGAACCCTCAAACCATCGCTTGTCCAACTATGTTCAAATATTTTTGAAAGTTTTGGTCTCGAACAACAAGCCGGATTAGTCTGTCTGAGCCCAAACAACATTCGACCATCAAACATCCGTCAGAGAAAGCCTGTTCAGCTAGTTGTAATTATTAACTGTTATCACATTTTTTACATTAACATTTTAAATTAAAGAAAAACTATAGTAAACTAAAAAAAAATATTGATTTCAATCCCTTAAAAATGTATAAACTTTAATTTAAAGAAGAAGAAGAAGAAGAAGGGTGGCGCAACAGAGCGAGGAGCCCCTGGGCCTAGCGCATTTCTCACAACCATGCCTTGTAAGGCGATGTTCATACCGGTCGATTTGTTGAAGCAACAAATCGACCAAAATGTTCAAATTGTTCAACGAATCGACCGCAACACCGTCTTGTTTCATTTCCTTCTTGTCAACTACCGTCAATATGGTACAATTGGAATGTGAATTCTGACAGTTCTTCGCCGAAAATACGAATAAATATAAAATCATCAACCTCAGGAGAAAAATTGGACTGTGAAAGTCTGAGAGTATCCTATCCAGCTTCTCCAACATATACAATCATCTGAAGCTAAACGAAGAACCTCGCAAAGGCAAACAAATTGGTATAGATCCAAAAACCAGTCTTCCAACGAATGTCCTTCGTCGCAGCGACTGACAAACTTACAGCGAAAGCCCTGGCAAAACTGGACAGTGGTGATGTTTTGTCTGGTGGTCCTAAGTCTCTGCGTGCTAAATCTGCCCTATCGACCCTAAACGAAAGCCCTGGCCCTGCTTTCGATTCGACCCAAGGACGAAACACCGGAGAATGAAAGAAATATGCTCAAGGAATATCACATGGAAAGACGCATAGACCGCAAAGGGAAAGCTGAGGCTTTCATAGAGGAAAAGAAACAACAGACGAACATTAACATCAACAACTAAACTAATCTCCAAGGCAAGGATACTCTAGTGGCACAAGTTGTAGTTGTATTTTATTAAGAATTGTTGCTTTTCGTTTTAAGTAGAATTGGATTGAAAATTAATAAAAATGAATTTTCTGTGTCAGTTGCAATTGATTTGAATTTTTAGTACCTAGTTGGTGGAACTCTTTTCTGTCTATTCGTTATCGTTTTATACTCTCAACATCTGCCTGGAATGTTCAGATGGTAGGAGATGCAATTTGACGCTTATGTACTTACATAATTCAAACTTGCAAATGTATGCTATCAAACCTAATATTGAGATAGCCTCGAGCATGGTGACACGTCGGAAGAACAATACGGCTTTGAAGGAAGGCGCGAGTAATTGAAAAACTCTTGAAGGCCACTGAAACTATAAAACAAGTTTAGGTAACTCCCACTAACGACATACCAACTGCAGAGTTGGCCTACGAAAATTTGTAAAACAAAGTCTCAAAACTCAAGACCTGTGTTCAACCTTCGCCGGTTCGTTGATAAAACCAGCGTATATTCGAATACATAAAATTTATTTTGAGTCATATCGATTTATTTGAAAAGATTAAGTTATAGCATTAGTAATTACAATACGCTTTGATCGAATACCGGTCCAGCGTAGTAACTTATCATAATGTTCTTCAACTCTTCGTAAACAGGATTTACATATTGTTTCTGGCAGAGGATCCGTAGATGAAATCTAAGTATAAAGGAGCTAGGTTTTAGAATTGATTGAATTACATGTACATACAGTCTATCTTACCGTAATTTGCAAATTTCCATTTATTTTGTCTATTTCTATGGATAAGTTCTTTCCACTGATGCTGTAAATATGGACAACAACTTTATGAATTTGAGATCAAAGTCTGCCTAAAAGTCCAGAAATGTATTCTTTGACTATGCTACCTCTCTGTCATCAATTGGGAGGTATCTCAAACTTTTTCTTTCGAAATCTGAAAATTTAATACTTTAGAAGTAAAATTTACTTTCTCATGAGTTCTTACCCATTATCCTCATTCCAATGTCAGAAGCATATCTTCATAACTGGTATCCGCGTCAAGTTCAGCTACAAGATAATACCCCATAGCTTGATGTTTGAAACGATAGAGCGAGTTCCAATGGCCAGCACCACCACGACATGAATCATGTTGGACAATTTTTGTAAATTCTTAAGCACGTTCACCATGGATGCGTCTGGCCAGATGAAAGTCTTTTGCACACAAATTTGTATCTTCGAAGAGACCCAGTAGGGTAGACTGGGTACGGTTGAAACAAAGGACGGTTGAAACAACGCAAATATTCTACGAACAGTAGACGGTACGAGAATGTTTCCTGAAGGAAAACGAAGCGAAAACATATTCGAATAATTGTCAGTCTGGCCTAGCACGTGGCAAGTGGCAGTTGTTCAAAAATGGATTTTTTCTTAATCGATTACAATAAGTAAAATTTTTTGAGCGGTTTTTTTTTGTAATAACTGTGCTTCTATTGATGTTAGAGTTTTGAGTATGAGTTTGTGTTTGAAACGAGGAATGTAGAACGCATCGCAGTGACTTGTTTCAACGTGTTGCTAATATGGCCATAATTATACACATTTTTGTTACTAAAGCGCGGTTGGGGACGGTTGAAACACTTTTTTTGGGTACGGTTGAAACAAAATGTCTACTTAGTTTCCCAGCTTTCCAGATGCCAAACGTTCGTGTAAGAATGACTTCAAGAAGTCAGACTGACTTGACAACCTACAGCAAGGCCTATGACTATGTCAAAGTAGGCGATTTGTTGCGAAATGTGACGGAAAAACATAGATTAAATCACTGTTCGCTTCATAGATATTATAAAAAGGCGAGATGCTTCTGGTGAGGGAGAAAATAAAAACAAAATAAATAAGTGATTTGGGTAACATACTTTGGGATGTGATTCTAGGTTATATTCTAAGAAAAAAATCGTATGGAGGGGCCCCCTTAAATCTTTCTCCGTTTAGGCGGCAGGGTCTATTTAATGAAAATCGACCATTTTTTTTTTTATAATTTTTCAAAAAACAACTAGGCCACTAACTCCCACACACTTAAGTGTTTATCAAAGCTTATACTATGTTTTTTAATGTTATTTTAATTCAAGTTAATTAAGTGAATGGTTTTTGAGTAGTCAGGTGTAAAAGTCAAACTTTTGAAAAAATCAAAAATGTTTTCTTTGAATAAAATTTTTACAAAGTTTGGCATATTAAGAGTCACTTTTCTAATCAACGCTCTTATAAGTTTTGAGTTAAACACAAAAGCTCGATCGAAAAAATCTTCTTTAGTTTCTGAGAAATAAAAAAAAAACAAAAATATGAACAATAGAATTATATAAAAAAAAAATATCATAATAGATGTATGTAATATAGAATATAGCAACACAAACTATGGACTACAGTATGTAATAAGCATTTCCAATCAGTCTTATACTTAAATGTAAAAAATGCTAACTATTTCCATGTGTTTCAACTGACCCCTAGTGCTGTTTCAACCGCCCCTGGTATGGGTACGGTTGAAACAAAAAAAATATTTTTTAAATTTCCATATTCTACAAAAACTAATGCACTTAGCACTAAAAAGACACTCCTAATTTGTAGATGGAAATCGGCTTTTTCATTAGACATCCTTTCTTCACCGCTCGGGTTACAGAAATTAATGTTATGAACGATATAAGCCAAATTGTTTCAACCGTACCCAGTCTACCCTAAATATGCTTCTTTTGCTTCTTAAAGGGCCATTACAGCTGATCTCTGGAAACAAAAATCAGTTTTCACGAACCAATCGTTGGAAAGGCAACTTGCGAATCAACAGCCCAGTATTCTTTTGATAACGACGAATTTCACGAATAGCAACAGTTCCTGGGCGGCAACAATGTGACTTCTTAACACCTCCGGTTGCTGGGGCACTTTTACCAGCTGCTTTAGTAGCCAATTGTTTTCTTGGCGCCTTTCTTCCAGTAGATGTGCGAGCAGTTTGCTGGTACGAGCCATTTTACAACTTTTTTCACTGTAACTCGCAAAGAGCCAAGGAGTTTTTTATTTTCAGTTTCATCTTATTTCTTTTCGATTTTAGCGGCATGCTAGAAAAAGATTGAAATATTTAGACGCTGATTGTTCATAGATAAACAACTTACGTGGAGCCCTGTTAAGCAATTTGTATCGGTGTTTGAACTGCCACTCTGTTTAGCTGCTTTCCAGAACTGCTTCTGAGCAGCGAAGAGCGAATATCTGTTCATGGGACATACTTTGATGAGGCAATCTATAAAAAAAAGACGAAAGCAATATGAAAACTGTAATGCCCACCTAAGTAAGTAAGCAATGTAACTCGACAAATAATTTGTTGACCAATTAAATTTAAAAATAAAGAACAATTACTACTCAGTTATATTTGTTGGCAAATTCACATCAACTGCGACGGAGCAGGTACTGGCTGTGGAGATGGTAGAATCTAAGGATCAGTTCTTGGCCAATGTGCAGAAGCTTTGCGTTCGTGTATTAATTTATTTCAATAATTTTACTTACCATTTTTCTAGCTTTAACCATGATAGTCTACCCGCCTTCTTCCCAGTAAAGGTTCATAGAAGCAAAATGCGTCGCCAGCCTTAAGATACAATTGAACAATCATTTAGACTTACTTTAATACAGAGTCACTTACATACCACTTTCTATTCTTTCTGTTCAGCATTAACTACAAATGCACCCAAATCTTTATCAACTTCAAAGCCAGATAAAGCAGTAATATCTCTATTTGCTTCACACCCAACACAAACGACGGCAAAATCAGTGAAAAGAGTTTGACCATTACTCAATGCCAGTTTCAAGCCACGTTCTTCCAGGCTCACTTCTTTGATCTGAACACCAGGAGCAACACAATACAGAAACTCCTTTTCAATTTCTGTTCTATCAGTCAGTGTTGCAATTCTTTGCTTAGGGTTTAGGTTTTTCACTTCATACCCCTCAGCTACAGCAATATGTACCACCATTCGGGTTCTAAAAAAGTTTATTCGGGTCAATAACGCTTCTGGTTCGAAGAACAAACACTGTAAATAAATACAAATTGTGATAACTTTTCTACTTTTTTTTCTAACAAAACAAACCTTCTTTCAGCACCAGTTCATTGTTTTCTTTTAGCACGATAATCTTTTGGTATCACACCAGGTTTAGATGCATACCCTAATTTTCAGCCACATGGAGATTCTGTTGGCAAAAATGAAAATTTTAATTTTTTTAATTTTATGCACGAATGACAAATGCACGACAAACGACTGTTTGGCAGGAAAAAAGAAAAAAAAACTGTTTTGACTTTCTTGAAACAATGTGGAAATGATGTCAATACCGACCAATGCGTGCAACAGAGACGGAAAACAGTCACTTTATTCGCACGAAGTTTCAACAGCTCGTGTTGATTTAATTTTTGGAAACACCCCTTCAACTGCCCCCACTTACTTCTTCACCCTCAAACTGTTCAACAAATCGACCGGTATGAACATGGACTAAGGGAATGGAGGGGACCTACAATTTTTCGCCGGTTCCGAACGGCTAATTGAGAATGCGCTTTTCATGGCAATGAATTTACTAACGGAGGACTTGCCAATTCCTCGCGAAAGGCGATACCCGTGGAAAAACATTTTTGCATTTTGCCTCTGCTGGGATTCGAACCTCGAATCTCTGGGTTAGCAGGTGGACATGCTAACCATTGCGCCACGGGTACCACTTTAATTTAAAGGCAAAGCTAATAATCATAGCGTGTGTGTCTACTTACCTCACCATATCAGGTAATCGAATTCAGATAAAATCGAAGTGTGTACACGAATGTAGAAATTTTTGTATGCAAGTGTAAATTTGGATTATGATTCATATTTCATATCAAATTAGCTCAGCGAATTGGGTAATAATCGAATTCAAATGGAATCGAAGTGTGTTCACAGTATGCGTGCAGGTGTGTGTGTAATCAGCTTAGACTGGTTCACTTAAATTAAAAAAAATAACACACACCAACACACTTGACTAACCGATTACTCGATCTAGGTCTGCAGTATCGGATTGGGTAGTCCTATTTCAATTCGATCTTGGTATACACTGGCTACTGGCACTAATTAGATTTGAAGTGGAACGTAGTAATTATCGTTAATTGTCATGCTTTTGGATTTCCCCCACATTTTATCCAATGAGCGAAATCATATTTAAAACACCGCATCTATAAGGTATTCTTTATAGAAGTTTCTTATCTATTCCCATTTCTGCCTCCTCCGGTGTGCCTCAAGGTAGCCATCTCGGTCCTCTCCTTTTTGTCCTTGCTATCAACGATGTCCATATGATTATTTCGCACTCAAATCTTTCAATCTATGCAGATGATATAAAAATTATGAAGTCAATATCGACACCTCGCGATTATTCTTTACTCCAGAATAACTTAGATTCTTTTCATAATTGGTGTCATAAGAATCTGCTTGATCTAAATGTGAGTAAATGTCAATTCATTACTTTTTCACGAAGACAAATACCTACTTTCCCTCGGACTTATGACTTTTGTGGGGTTCCCGTTCCAGTTGTTTCTTCTATTCGAGACCTTGGAGTTTAATGTGATAAAGAGCTCAACTTTCGTTTCCATATAGACCAATTTATCGCTAAGGCGAACTCTTCCCTTGGTTTCATAAAACGGTGGTCTAAAGAATTTTCCAATCCTTATGTAACCAAATCACTATACATATAACTTTTGTCAGACCTATCCTAGAGTACGCATCTCAGGTTTGGTCCCCCTATCAAATCACTCAGTCACATAGTATTGAAGCCGTCCAACGTAGATTCCTTTGCTTTGCCTGGCGCCATTTACCGCGGTCAAACCCTCTCATCCTACCTCCATACGAAGATGGTTGACAACTAATTCAGTTACAAAGCCTCGCTAAACGTCGTGCTATTGCTGACATACTTTTTGTACACCAAATAATGACTCGTGCAATTGAATCTCCCGCTCTCCTTGAAATTTTTTACCTTAATACCAATCCTCGTAGTCTACGGTACATCCCTTTTTACAACCTTCCTACTCACCGCACTAACTATGGCCATTGTAACCCCATTACTCGCTTAGCCAATGATGCACAAGATATTTTTGATTTCAACGCAAGCTTACCATCTCTTAAAAAAAAATTATCCTCTAATCATTTTCAACTTCCTAATTAAATTTCCTTTAGCTTCTCAATTATATTAACTTTAATTTAATAATATTTATTGTAAATATTATTAAGTACTTAAGAAAGTAATTTTTGTAAATATTTAAGTTTTCTTTTTATTAGTATGTATGTTCCTTGAACTAAGCCAGATAAATAAATAAATAAATTAAATTAAATATTTAGTAAATGACATCTTCTCTTTTATTTATTCTATTACTATTCTTTTTTTTAAGCATTAATTCGTCAACCATTCCTCGCAATACACTGGATACAAAAATTAATTTTCAATATTCCCAATTTAATGGATTAATCAATTTGTGGTTAAACCGTGGATGAGGTGCCAACGGATTCGGATATTTTTTCCTCACTATCGTTCTTCTAAAATTCACCCATTACAAGAAATCATTGGCAGTATGCATTAGGGATCAGTTATATATATTTTCTAACAAGATTCTCAACTGATGTCGACCATCCCCGAAATATTATAATGACGAGTCGAGAAGGAATTCTACCCACAACCGTCATACCGGAAGTCATTCGTACCGTTAGCCATTCCGCACCATTATTCAAAACTACTCAAGTGTTGAAGTACCATATAAGTAACGAATTAACCCAACCAGCTGGGAGCACATATACGACCGGATTCGGATGTTTGGCTCTGGTTTAATACTGGCAGAGAGCCAATTTAATGGCACTGGCACAACCACACTGTCTTGCAGAAGCACTCTCTGCGGTTTCAGGTGCATCCCTTAGTCAAAGTTATGAGTATGTATAGTCATGTGGATAGTTCTCTAGCGTGGGTGCAATATTCAAAAAGACTAACGGTATTCCAAGCGATAAAAATCTCCATTAAATTTCAATTTATTTTATTTAAAACAATTTGTGGCCATGGTGCGGAGTTATGATATGTTTTGCATTTATTTTTTGTGTGTGTGCTCTTCCCTATTTAGTTTACACCTACTCATGTTGTGTGTATGAGTGTTTCAAAATGGTTATTAAGGACTCAGAAGGGAATACACAGTACACACATCGGATTGACTTCATGTGGGGACTTAGATTAAAGTATCAATTGGAATTATATTTTATTGAGTACAAGTTTGTGTTTTGAAACCACACAGATAAATGCCATTCGACGGGAGATTAATTGAAAGGCTTAAATACAAAACGTAAACAGAAAGAACTTTTAGTCAAAATTCCATCAGTGATGGAGGCTTTTCGAATTAAGGCTGATTTGAATTGAATGGCTTAAAATTGGTGATTGAATCGTCAACTAAAGCGTTGGAATGGCAGGCATTCAAATTAAATCTGTGTACGTGCGCGAAAGTATGTTTGTAAGGTAGGTACATTATATGTGTGTACATATTTTGGGATGTTGTTTGAATTGTGCCTGTTTATGGTAGATTGGTGTTTCATAAATTGAATGGTGTGTTTGCTTGAAAGAGGTGATCGAAAGAAGAAGTTCATGAAGCAAATTAAACTACATATTTTGCGGTTGATTTTGGAAATGATTAACGTGTTAAACTCACGAATGAAGAGGCGTTGTAAGAGTTGATGTGATCTTCACGATCTTTCCAACATTATCTTTTAAGAAATTTCTTTCTTTCTAGATATTTGCATTTTTTAAATAAAGGCATTGTAAGTTGTGTGTCGGTTGGATTGCAGGCTAAGCTTGCTTTCTTTTTGGTTGATTTCGAATGGCCGAATTTGATGTGAAAAATTTGTTTTTCTTCTTCTTCTTCCTTTTGCCGGCGTTAAGAGCATGACTCTCGATGGGATCAGACCTCTCACGCTTAAATGCTTCCCACTAGTGATCCGCTCGTCTGCATTTCTAATACAATATTCCAAAGAACATAGCTCCGAATTGCAAAATCTCAAAATAGAAATTTAGCATTCGAGACTTTGGCGATTCGTGATCTTGCGAATCGAAATTGTACAAGGTTTCCTTTCCTTGTTTATCTAAGTTGTTATTTTCATGATTTCTAATGGACCTTGGTCGCACTTTTGTGTTGAATAAATAAAAAAGGGAGACTTGTTTTGAGAAAGGACTACTCAAAAAAACTCACCAGTGAAGTAAGCTTTTTTTTATAATTGATGCGCACATCAAGGGTTTATGACTACCCTTTTAATGTTGTAGAACACAGTGCGAGTATAAGGAAAACAGGATAGGATTTGATCGAAAACACCGATGCACGTTGCTTTTGAATATTTGTGAATCGTAATGCAGGGGAAACACAGAGCCAGGTAAAGCATTCCACATTTGGGTGGTGCGGCTGAAATACGAATCTCTTTACTTGACTGTACGCCCGAAGTTGGGCTCAAGGTAAAACTGAAAAGCATTCCCGAGGCACGTGTTGCGGTTAAATTGTTTAATGCAACTAACTATTTCACAAGAGACTGAGACAGGTAAGGTTTCGATGATGTTCAAGAGAATCAATCGATTCTACGATTGAACTATCTATCAAACCTATCAATTTTAACACTCTATTTTGTACCCTATCAAGTAGGCGCAAAGATGTTTGTGGAGCACCTGACCAGATATGGGAGCTATACTCATGTTTTGGGCGGATGAAGGCCTTAAAACTGTAGCCAGATCAAAAAAGTTGAAGAGCTTCCTGCATCGTCTTAAGGAACCTAAGCATTTAGCAGCGTTTTGGACGGCTTCAAATATGTGGTCATTCCAACGAAGATTATCGTTTACAAACATGCCAAGTGCTGACAGCTTTTCGGTTTCTTGGATGCAGGTACCATTCATGGATAATGGCAATGGGGGAATGTTAAGCTTCAACGTCAAATGATAACGATGAGTTTTTGAAGCTTTGATTTCTACTCGGTTTTTACTGCCCCATTTAACAATGCTTTCAAGACCAGAATTCAATGAGCTTATGCAACCGTTCTAGTTCCATATTAGAAGAGCAAGGACGTGAATTTGGAAACGAATATGAAAAGCTGAGAGTCGAGTCGCCTGCAAAACAGTTAAGCGGATTAGAAATTTCAGACAAAAGGCAATTTATGAAAATGAGGAAGAGAGTCGGAGACAAAACGGAGCCCTGGGGCACACCAGCGTTTATGAAGTGGGTATCAGACTTGAAGCCATCCAATACAACTTGTATTGAACGGTCCGAAAGGTAATTTCTAATCCAACGAAGAAGAGACTCATCGATACCAAAAGCACGCATTTTCGATAAAAGAGCCCGATGCCAAACTCTATCAAATGCTTTAGAAATATCAAGCGCAATAATTTTACTTTCTCCAAAACAATGTAAAGATTGGTTCCACTTTTTGGTGAGATACGCCATCAAATCACTAGTGGACCGTTTGCTACGAAAGCCGTACTCACGGTCATTAAGAAGCTCTCGTTCTTCAAGATATTTCATAAGTTGACGGTTTATCAACGTTTCCATGACCTTGGAAAGAAGGGACGTTAGTGCAATTGGACTTTGGACGGTAATTAGGAGGAGAGGTAGGTTCGCCTTTTTTAGGAACCGGCTGGACAAATGCAGTTTTCCATCTGCTCGGAAGGCAGAGTTTTTGCCAGCGCAGAAGAACACCTCTTCAGAATAACGGCGGGGATACCATCTGGACCAGCAGATTTATGTATATTGCGATCTTTGAGGACTCTCCGAGTGTTCGAAAAAATCTCGAAAGTTCTCGAAAGTTCGAAAAAAAATCTGCTTCATCACATTAGTGCATTAGATGGATAAGAAACCCAAGTTGATCTAAGCACTGGGCGCCAAAACAAATCTTATCCAAAGAGTCTTCAGATACTTACACCTGTTTCTCAAAGCTCGATATAGATACCATGGATTGCAATCGAGCTCCATTTATTTCAGGTTATATCTCAGTTATACAAACCGGTCACGGTCGCTGTTCAGGACTCTATTGCTTGGTATAGGCATAAATAAACAAATAGCCTAGCTCATTTCTCATACCTTGTGAGGGTTATGGACGGACCAACAATTTCTCTCCGATTAAGAACTACTGAACAAGAAAGCATTTTTCATGGCAGTGAAGTATTACTATCTAAGGTATTGCCAACTCCCCGAAAGAGACGATACCCGTGAAAAAGCCATTATATGTTTCTGGCATTCCTACATAACAAGCAGAAATGTTAACCACAATGCCACGGGCACCATACGAGTTGCCTTAGTTTTGATCATATATTTCAGATTTGCCGATATTATGTGACCTTTGCAACAGGAATGAACGAGAAGACGTTTTACATTTCCTAGGGTGCTGCCCTGTATTTCGTGAGACAAGAAGAAATATATTTGGAAACGACATCTTAACAAACGAATATTGTATATTTTTACTTAATGAAATGAATGAGGATAAACTATGCGCATTCCTGGAAATTGCTTTAAATTATAGGAATAGAATCAAGAATGGTGATTTTTAAAACAAATAAAATAGTAATTAAATATAAATAAATAGAAAAAATAATGATCGTTATCGAAGCAGCTTAAAGAGTAATGATATAGTAGTAATTGCTTTAAACTTAATATAGAAATGATTGTCAATCTGGCAGACGGCAAAGCCATGCTTAAAAGATTTTATGTAATGTAAATTGTATTTTCTAACAATTAAAGTGAACAATAAAATCCTAATCTAATCTAATCTAAAATCTATATTTCAGATGTCGATTTGGCGGTAATGGTCCTTGCTTCATGTGTCCCTCTTCTAGTAGAACATTTTTAGCAGGGAACTTATCCTACATTGCTTAGGCAGCATATCACTCAGTGGCGTAGATAGCTTTTCGCTATGGGGGGATAGACCTAGTTCGCTCATTTTTTAAAAGTTTTAATAATTGAAGAAAAAAAAACAAATAATAAGACTTCATTGAATTCATTGTGTATGCCATAAAAAATTATATATTGTTTAAGATAACATATTATGCACATTAATTTAAATATGAACTAGAATAAATATCGATGTGATAGGTGAAATAATATTAATTTAAAAAATAAGTCAAAGAATAAAATCGTTTTTATTTCTGTTCTTTTTAGATAAAACACTTATAACCTCGTTTGCTGCAATAAGTATTTTGCGATAAATAGCTAGAGCAGCCAAACCATCAAATACTCTCTTTATACTATCTTTAAGTAGGATAAAGTTCTTTTGGGAGTTGACGTTGAAACGGGCAGTGTAGCTTATATCCGAACGAAATATATACCTATGTTAATATATTTTTTATTGGGGCAGCTATCGAGCGCTTCCAATGAATTCTTACAGGAAGTATTATTCCTTCGGATCAAATATCTCTTCCAAGTTTTTATTTTTTGAAGAACAGAAGATGGTTCGGCAGCCAAATATGTTTGGTAAAACTCAACATTTTCATTAAATTTTTTAGCTGCTTTGTCTATTTCTGACGAAGAAAACTTTTCTAGTATGTTTTCATGGTTTGTAAATTTTTCTCAAAGGACCGTAACATAAAAATGGAGAAAAGGATTGAAAACAGTAACACCAAAATATTCTTCTGTACTTTGAACCGAAGGGTTCGAACGATGCTTTTGTTGGTTTACGTCTAACGTCAATATCAAGGACTTCATTAATGAACTATTTTTTTTTGCATCTTCAAACACTTTCGAAAAAAGTCATCTTCTGCCCGTTTGATTTTTAGTAGATTCCTTAAGTCTTTGGCGAGATCCATACTTCGGACCAAGTTTAAATTTACTCTTTGAAATTCGGGACTCAATGACAACGAGAGTTGGTAAACCATACTCATAACCTTTGAGCTAATCAAAACTCGAAATCCATACCATTTTTTAAGTTCCTTACGTCGCTTTCCAATGTTTTTATTTGGTCAAAAGTCTAAAAGTCTCGACCACAAACGGAAATAGCTACTCAAAATCTTCAAAAAATAAAAATTAACAAATAGGGTTGCGCAACAGAGCGAGGAGCCCCTGAGCCTAGCGCATTTATCACAACCATGCCTTGTGAGGGAATGGAAATGGAGGGGACCTACAAATTTCTGCAGGTTCCAAACGGCTAATCAAGAAAGCGCTTTTCATGGCAATGAATTTACTAACGGAGGACTTGCCAATTCTTCGCGAAAGGCGATACCCGTGGAAAAACATTTTTGCCTCTGCTGGGATTCGAACCTCGAACCTCTGGGTTAGCAGGTGGACATGATAACCATCACGCCAAGGGTACCTCAAAATCTTCAACTGCTTGATATTTTGAGATCTATTGCGGCAGATTCAGCCTTTATAATGTCTTTTTTTGTGGAGTTTCTTGGCTTTCGCTTATTGTTTTTTGCAACATATCTTTTATTTTCGGTGTATTGAAATAATTGTTAACTGCTTCAATTGTGGTTAGGCAGTCTCTAATGGCTGTTATTTTGCTGGAAACAGATAAAGCAAGGATTGACAAGGACGTACAGAGCATGCGAAGTAAATTGTTGGCGAAAAATTTCCTGATCACCATTGCCTGGATTGTCAATACAGTAATGTTTGGTAAACTGCTGTATTAGAGGTTTTAAGACAAACAATTTTATTCATACACCTGTCATGTACCTGTCATGTACCTGTCTTGGAAAATCGATATAAAAAAGGAATTCAAATGATTAGGAGATTTGCTGAAATAATAACTTCTTTCAGATCAAGTTGACTTAGTATTTTCCTCGAAGATTGAAAGTATAGAATGTACAATCCTGTAAGTACTAATAAGGTACTAAATTTCACAGTGTGTTTTTTTTTTAACTTTTTTGGTTCATGACTGGTTATGTTGAACAATTATCGATCCCAATGGGGGGATATATCCACCTGATCCCCCCCTATCTACGCCACTGCTATCACTAGTGTTACGATTTGAGATGAGAATCGTGTAGGGACTCAGGAACCATGAACCAATGCAAAGAAACTTGCATCCGACACGACGTTTTCATCAAAGTAAGTTTAAGTATTTACGCTACGTTTCTCTAAACACCAAACTAGGTAGCCATACAGCTACATACATATGGTCGCGCAACGAAACGTGGAGCCCTGGGGTCTAGCACATTTCTCACAATTATGCGTTGTGGGGTAATGAATGGGACCTACAATTTTCTGCCGATTCCGAACGGCTAATCGAAGAAGCGTTTTGGCAATGAATTTACTATCGAACGATTTTACAATTCTTCGCGAATGGCGATACCCGCAGATTCCATACACCTGCAGATGCATTTATTCGATTTGCTTAAGAAGAAGTGCTTGAGACTTCGATCAGTTAAGACTCGTTTAACACCAAACAAAAGCGAGATAAAAAAGGTAAAATGCTATTTCCAAATGCAAGTAGTTACTTCTACATATCTTCAAATGTCGCAAATCCTTTTTCATTTGAAACTTCGAGTTGAAAGAAGTTGAAACTGGTGTTAACATACAGGTCTTTGTAGCTTTTAGACAGTAGTAAACAGTTTTTGTCAAGCGTTAACGACACTTTTTTTCAAGTTAGTAGGAAAATATTCAAGCCCGTAGACCTACACAAAATTTCGATTTCTATCACTGTAATTGGCACTCTTAAAACTTCAACCTTAAATCCATTTGCGATATCCTCTCTGTCTCCAGATGCCTGTATTTTTTCATTCTTTCATTAAAAAAAAGAGTAAGTAAAAATCAGCAAAATGCAGACTTCACGGTAGTCGATCACCCCAGAAAACTTTACTGTACTATGCAATTTGTTACTCTTGGTAACTGCTCCTTTAACTGTTTGTGTATGGTATACAGTAGCGAGTAAAAAAAAAGTTGAACCTTACTACACTGTTATCATGGTACAGCAAGAAGAAGACTATGCCATGATAACGGCCATAAATTTTAAACTCTGTTCGTCTATTTGACTTTGGCCCAACTATTCTCATTTTATGTCGACTCAACGTGTAAAACAGTAAAATTGTCCTCGTGTACTCTCTCCTCCTTCACTTGTTACAACAACGCTACCCAAGAAAATTGAAACTTTCCAACAAGCCTTACGAATACCAAAACCATAAGAATCGAGATGGTATATGAAAAGGAGGGTGGCATCAGGCAGAGTAATATCCAATCCAATTGCCATCGTTTAAATTTGTCACGCTTTGGTGATGCTTTTTACGCTAAGGATTTCGTAAATCACAACTTTGTTGCAGAGTCTTTAGACAAACCACACGGAAGAACGATGACTTTATAATTTCACAATCTTACCAAGCAGCAGCTGAAGGCGTTCCTTGCTCAATTATTCGGGCAATGCTGGCTTCTCTTGTTAGATGGTGTACCTGCAGCGAATAAATTGGAAAAGTCTACATACCTCTACCTTGAATGGATTCTGTTATTCCCCCTTATTTTTTATTTCTGCGATTTTTTTGTTATTTTTTTTTTTGCACAGCCAAATTCTTCTTGCGGCATGCGTAATTTCTGATTTTGAAAGAAAAGCACGTATATGATTAAAAATGTCTCGTTAGGCTTTAATGCCACGACTATTGTGCGCCACCAGCACGCCACCCACATGCACCATCGAACAATATAATGTGCTGATTTGGCAATTTGGTAAAATTTTAATTTCTGAACACACAATCGTATAGTAGGGGACAATATTGCGTTTGTCACGTAATGCAAGGTAGGTGCAAAATGGCTCCATGTGTCGTTTTTGATTTGTGGGCTTTTTGCTTTGCGAACGTAGACTGCTTCGCGTCGCTTGGGGTAAAAAGTTTTAAATTTGTGCGATTTGTAAAATTTTAAAAGAGAAATTATTTGATTTTGGAGAAGACTGAAAGTGTGTTGTGTATTCTGTAGAGGGCAAAAGATGGCAATGCTCAAATGAGTCACAATTTGACAGGTAAGATCTTTCAGTTCAAGGCAGTGTGATCTTCAGTCTTTTTCAAATACCTACTTGTTTTTGGTTCAGAATGGACAAATGGACCTGAGAAAAGAGTAAACGTGTCCCTACCAAGGCGTAAGTCGCCAATTTATAAGTTTTCGTGAGTAGGAAGATAAGATTTTTAATAACATGGGACAAACTAGTTTGGTTATAAGGTCAAGTTGTATAGACAAATAAGCTTGGGAGAAGAAGACTACATTTTGGAGTTGAATTCTAGTTTTTGACGAATGTAAGCCAGGGATAAAGAAATTCCTCTATTGTCTAAAGAAGCATAAGGAGTTTTCAGCATTTTTGGCTATGTAATCAGTCTCCGACGCGGTTCATCATAAGATTACAAATTGGATAGTATAAACTATAAGCACTCCCTTTTCCTGACTCCAGAAGTCGTCCACCCCACTAGATCGCCAAGGACTTATATTATTGAACGGAAGAACCAAGAGTGACCCGAACGGCCATTTCACATTCATTAGGGGTACGTCCTCTGCTCAACCATCGATTACCGTCTCGTCCGAGGGAAATGGTTACAATATGCAGAGGACTTAAAGGTAGAAGAACTGGTTTACTTAGAGCACCTCCCATTGTCCGTTAAATGTGTGCTCTCTGAATACCCCCCCCCCCCCCCCCGCCAGTGACTTTACCATAAGCCTGTTGCCGAAAATCCGTTGGAAGAATGCTAACCTTAACAGATACAAAGACAACTTCAATGCCTTAATAGACCCTATCAACATCAACCAACTCAACACAAATCGTGGCGCAGATATCCCAGTAAAATGCATATCGGAAGCAGCTCATCCCTTTTAATCAACCAAAAGAAAGAAAAATCCCTGGTTCGACGCAGACTGCGAAAAGGCTTGGAAAAATCTTTCGGATTTCTGAGACTCCTGAGAACAACTAATTCAGACTTTGCGAAAAGGTTGTATCAGGAAGCAAATAAAGCATACAAAAGGATATGTAAGGAAAAGCAACATTACTACAGTCAACAGCTTATACGAAAATTATCAGATGTCAGAGACAGAAGACAGTAGGTCTTTTTGGAGTCTTTCCCGATTACTAAACGGAGTTCCTTTTGCAAGAAAAATCGAAATAAACATGAATGTCCTAACTGATCACTTCGAAAATCCTCTTAACTCAAGGAAAAATACAAACGCCATGTCATACGCTAACCCTTACATAAAAAATGAATGTCTGGACCAAAATTTTTCTACTACGTTGATGAAAATACAACAAGGCATCAGGTGAGGACCGAGTCCCATATGAATTTTTCTTAAGCACCACCGAAAACTTTTTTGAAAAACTAACGACTGCTTTGAACTATATATTTAACGACGTTATCATTCCCGAAAGCTTCCGCAAAACCATCAGTTTCCCTTTATTCAAAAAAGGTGACGTAAATGACCCTAGTAACTATCGAGGTATATCATTTATCAACACCGTAACAAAAATCTACACCGGAGTTATTCTTCACCGACTTTTGAACTGGACTCAACAAAATATACTACTCAGCGAGTACCAATCAGGCTTCAGGAAAGAATACTCTACTGTGGATTATAGTTTCACCCTAACCTGCATTGCTAGATCCTATCTAGACAAGAGAAAGAAGTTGTACGTATTTTTCGTCGATTTCAAAGCGGCTTTTGACTCAATCGATAGAGACGCTCTTTTTTACAAGCTTAGCTGCCTTGGAATCTCCCATAAAATGTTGACAGTACTAAGACGGCTGTATGAAAACAATATGACAGCGATATGGAACGGTAACGAAGGGTCCAATTGGTTTAAAACATCGACTGGAGTCAAGCAAGGATGCCTTCTAAGCCCACTTCTGTTCTCTCTTTTCTTAGATGACATCACAACGGCTCTTCCCGGGGGAATAATGTTTGCTGGTATCAACATCAAACCGCTTATGTATGCGGACGATATTGTAATTTTAGCGGAATCACCTCAAATGCTGCAAATGATGATAAATAAGCTTAAAGTATATTGCGATCTCTGGAACCTCACAGTCAATACCGACAAATGAAAAATTTTGATTTTCCGAAATGGATCTGGTAGATACGCCAGAATAATGCTGCACTGGATTTGGTTAAGGAGTATAAGTACCTTGGAGTTATAATTACCCCGAATCTTTCATTCAAGAAGCACCTGCAGGCAAAACAAATCGAATCGAAACAAGCTATCAACTGCAACTGGAAGGGAGTGCTGGGGAAAAAATATGTAGCACCAAGTGCAAAATTTAAAGATTTTGAAGCGGTGATGAGGTCGATCTTATGCTATGCTGGTCAAGTGTGGGGATTTCTACATTACGAAGAGGTTGAAAAGCTTTTGAGATATTTCCTTAAAAAGATATTCTGGCTCCCTGAGCATACACCTACGTATATGCTGCACTTAGAGACCGGACTCCCGCAACTATATATTTTCACGCTGAAGATGCATTTTAACTACATTAAAAAAGTGTTGGCGCTTCCAAATCATCGACTGCCTACTGCAATTGTAAGACAGCTGCTCCAAGAGAGGTCACAGTTCATCGTAGAATGGTCTCGTTTGGAGGTACTATACATAATGTTTAGCTAGTGGAAAGTGACTGGAGAAACTGGGACCCGAGCTTCCAAATATTGTTGGAAGGAATTGATGCCAAAATCATCAAGAACTTTACTGAAAGAGCTGAAGAAAGTGAATCTCGTAATTTGTATAAGGCCTTGCAGCATACCCATGGTGAAAACAACTATTTCCATGACCAGTACCCGTTAAAGACCATTTCAACCATTTTTGAAACCAGAGGAGAGCTGATACGGTTAAACTACCGACCATATGGCTCTGAAGAAAACACGGAGTGTACTCTTTGCAACCATAGAACAGTGGAAAACGTACTCCACTTCATATAGGGATTTGCCCTGTACTTTCATCAATCCGTTATGCGCATTGGGGAAAAACCGTTCTTAACCAAAATGAAACTCTCGAAGTGCTAAATGGGTCAAACTGGGATATTCTAAGTAGTTTTGTCCTCCACAAAGATATAGAAACCAAATTCTTAATGAAGGTTTCTAATTTTTTTATGTATTAACTTTAAATTTAATCTTAAGTTTCCGATAACACTTTTTCAATTTAATTTAATTAAATCAATGGAGCCTTTTTATTTTTAGAATATATGTAAATTTAAACTTTGTTTAGATAATAAGTACTCTCTTTTTCGGGCTGACAGCACAGTCCAATGCTCTAATATTGTGAAAATTTTTTATGTATTTGAAACGATGAACTTGAAAAGAAGGGGTGTTGTTGAAATAGGTCGGTTATTGGAAGATAATTTGCCATTTTTAGAGACAGACTAAAAAGCATCACCTAGTACTGTTTTTCAACACTTTCATTAGAGTTAAAGGCGAATCCGGTACGGGACACTGAACACGACTGCTTTGCCGAATATTTTATCTTGGTGACTTTATTTTCCTACAATCTACAATGTCATCCTTCCCAAGTTTCATGTGAAAGCCTCCAAAGCTCTCTACGATAAAATTTACGACTTTTACTGCATATTAATTCTTTTATGTGTAACAAGTTGACTTTAATTCGTATATCTTCTCATTGTTATGTGGCATGTCTTTTTTTAAGAAACGCAAAAGTTCGTTCACCTAAACTGTGTCCATTATAAATTTAGAGTTTTTTATTCCGCCATCTTCAAAAACAAACAAAGTTGGCGCCAACACTCCCACCGAAATGGAATTAATGAACGCAAATAGAACTCGAACTGTAAGCATGTAAGTGTCGTTTTTGTTAGCTTCATTTAATAGGGTAAATTATGGTTTTATTCTTTGAAATGAAGTTAACGTAAAACATGTAAAACACAATATCTTAGTAGTCGTTTGATGATTAGATTGGTTTTAAGCTCCCTACAAAGTTGATAAACATGACGCGAGAAAATGACAAGTTCAAAAATTTTAGCTGTTGATAGTCATAAAGTGCGTTCATTGAACTTTATCTGTGGCTGACCCAGGTTCGCTTGACAGCCCTATAAATTGTCAATAAAAACCGGTGCAGTTTTGGTTGTTAAAAAACGCTGAACAACAAAATCACCACACATTCCTGTCATTTGAAGAAAAAGACATCCCATTTGACAGCCTTGATCGTTACCTCAACTCGCCTCAGAAAAAACATAGGGCTACTTTAGGGTAAAGAAGCATGAGAAGCGCTCGTTTGAGGAAATAGAGAGGTGCCATGACAGGAACGAGATTCGGAAAGTTTTACCAAAAGGTAAAAAGATCCTGCCAGTGTGGCAAACCCCGAACTCAAGCCTGTAAAGACCAGCAGGGAAACATAGTTATAGAGTCACAGTCGCTACTGAGGATCTGGAAAGATCATTTCTGCAGACTGCCTAACGGCGATGAGGACACAAATTCCGCTGTCGGGCAGACTGCCCCATTCAGCCTGGACGATGATCAAGAAGAAGTTAAGCTTGCGATATGCAAACTTAAATCAAATAAGACTGCAGGTGCAGATGGCCTTGATGCCGAACTTTTCAAGGCAGCTGGAGATCAGGCGGAAAGGAGCATGCACCAGCTGATCTGCATAATATGGTCGGAAGAAAGCATGCCCGATGAATGGAACCTCAGTATCGTTTGCCCGATCCTAAAGAAAGGAGACCCTCACAATTGCGCCAATTATAGAGGGATAAGCCTACTTAACCTCGCTTATAAGATCTTGTCTGCTGTAATATGTGAACGTCTGAAGCCCCACGTCAACAATTTGATAGGTCCTCATGAATGTGGTTTCAGACCAGAGAAGTCCACAATAGACCAAATTTTCACATTACGGCAGATCTTGGAAAAAACCCGAGAACATAATATCGATATTCACCATCTCTTTATCGATTTCAAGACCGCGTATGACAGTAGTTACAGAGACGAGCTGTACAGAGCCATGTCTGGCATCCCTGCAAAACTCGCACGACTATGCAGGATGACTTTGGAGAATTCACGCTGCTCCGTCAAGGTCGGTAAAGAACTCACCGAGACCTTTGATGTCGAAAAAGGTTTTAGGCAAGGCGACAAACTGTCATGCGATTTCTTCAACATCATACTTGAACAGATTGTAATAAACTCAAACGTCAACAACAGAGGAACAGTCTTTCAATAGTCTGTACAATTACACCCCTTGATGTGCACGCTAATTATAAAAAAAAAAAAAAAATCCCTGCAAAACTCGTGCGACTATGCAGGATGACTTTGGAGAATTCACGCTGCTCCGTCAAGGTCGGTCTCGGTCAAGAACTCACTGAGACCTTTGATGTCGAAAAAGGTTTTAGACAAGGCGACAAACTGTCATGCGATTTCTTCAACAAGATTGTACAAAACTCAAGCGTTAACACCAGAGGAACAATCTTTCAACAGTCTGAACAATAAGTCGCCTATGCAGATGATATTGACGTAATGGGAAGAAAAAAGCGTGATGTCATAGGTGCTTTTGCGAGTATCGAAACAGAAGCGGCAAAAATGGGTTTGATGGTTAATGAGGGCAAAACGAAGTATATGTTGTCATCAAATAAGGACACAGAACATCGACGAATTGGACAATACGTCACAATAGACAGACATAACTTCGAAGTAGTACAGGACTTCGTCTACCTAGGATCCGCTGTAGACACGGAAGACAACATCAGTGCGGAGATCAAACGGAGAATAGCTCTTGCCAACCGTTGCTTGTTTGGGTTAAGAAGGCAATTGAGAAACAAAACCCTCTCCAGAAAAACAAAGATAACCTTGTACCTATAAGACCTTGATCATCCCAGTCCTGCTTTACGGCGCGGAAGCATGGACCTTATCGAAAGCGGATGAGGCAACTCTTGGTCGTTTCGAAAGAAAAATTCTCCGAATGATCTCTGGTCCCCAATGCGAAGACAATGTGTGGAGAAGAAGATACAACAACGAGCTGTACGATCTGTACCGCGACATGGGCATAGCCAGAAGAGTACGTATCGCGAGGCTACGATGGTTGGGTCATATAGAGCGGATGGACCTAAACGCTCGGGCTCAACAGGTTTTCAAAAGCACATTGCAGGAGAATCGCGGAAGGGGAGGACCTCGTCTAAGGTGGCGCAATCAAGTGGATGAAGACCTCAACCGACTTGGAGTGCGAAACTGGAGAGCTCGCCCGAAATCGAAGTCGTTATAGAAGGATGTTGGTTGAGGCCCAGGTTCATACTGAAGTGTAATGCCCACCTAAGTAAGTACTTTAACGTAAGTTGAGGGCAAACCTAAAACTCAGTTTGACATTCAGTGCGAGTTGAAGTTTTAAAAGAAAATACTTTGTAACGCCCACATGGCAAGCCCAGGGCTTCAACGAACAAACTCAAGATAAAATGCGTTTTGCTGTCAGACGAAGAAGTGGGAAAGGTGTCCTAAAATTTTGAGAAGCCAGCTTATCCAGGCCACGTATATTCGCATTATTAGCGCTCATGAACCTTAAGACAAGAAGCAGGGTGCACAGTTTTTCAAACTGCATATCCAATTTTGACTGTCGTATAAAGGAAGCAAAAGACATTAAAGGACTTAGGCCTCAATTCAAAGGAATAAACATGACGACGTCTATTTTCAACACCCTGAGACATTTTTCTTGTCTTTTCTTTCATTGCCCTCAAAGATGAATTTCATTATAAGATATTGACTGTATATTGGTAATGGAAACTTTCATTAAAAAAAAAAAAATAATAATAATAATAATGATCCTGTAAGCAGAGTCAACCCTTTACTTGGAATAAACATCCATTTCTTAAGAAAAGAACCTTTTGTCCACTCTTGTTGAAAAAAACAGAACTTCCTCTTCACCACTCCGAGTTATGAAAGAATTTTTTCCAAAATTAAATAAAAAATCCATTTTATAGGGTAAATGATAATCCAACTATGAAAAAAGAACACAGTTCCCTCTGCCATATTCCTCTTTCAAATGTTTTTGCAAAACAATGTCACAAAAACACGAAAATTTTATCCTGCAACATATGAGAAAATTCACAGGATTTTACTGTCTTTCCTTGTCATTTTGTGCTCAGCGACGAAATAATGATCGCAATTAAAATTTAAAAACTAAAAAAAAAAATAAAAATTTATAATAAAACTCCCTGCTTATGCAGATGTACTACTGAAACACTAGATGCCGCCACACATCGTTGAATGCATAGCGAGTGTAAAAATTTCCCTCTGTCCATGGATGGGTGGAACGTAAAAAGTTCTATGAAACTTACGAAGCGTAAAAATAACATTTTAATTTGAATATTTATATGCGAAGGAAATTCAAAATTAACTATCCAAAACCGTATGCAGTCGCTCTTCTGTTTGTAAACTAAAAGAGTTAAGCAAAACACATGCAGGGTCGGATGAAGTTTTTAATGTGAGCATACGGGTGAAGTTGATGACAATATTCATTGAAATTATTAAATTTTTAATCAAAATATTTGCGTTACTTTATAAAGTTGGTACGTTAAATAGATAAGCAGTGGCTTTGCTCAGGCCCTTTGCATCGATTTTTAATGATGATGCTAATTGTTTTAATTGATTTTTCTACGTTTTCTGGTTAGAAAAAGGACTTCGTAACATTGGAAACGAAACTGTGCCGTTACTCTTCTAATTAGTTCAGGATTCAAGTCATGGGTTTCATCAGCCTATAGCTTATGGAGGAACAAGTTGTTGCAAGCGAAATTTATAGACCATATAGGAATTATAATAATGTCAGACAGCTGTCTGATCGTCTTTTATTTTTGGTTAGGTACGTAGCTTTTGTACAAGAGAGAAAAAAGGCACCAGCCTGCATTCGATGACTTTGGTTGAGTCTTAAGACTTCTTTCAAGAGCAATGAAATCTGGCAAATGGTATAATTCCTGATGCATTGTAGTCTTTAGTCTGCTTATGACCATAACTTATCGAAAGCGGATGAGGAAACTCTTGGTCGTTTCGAAAGAGAAATTCTCCGAATGATCTTTGGTCCCGTATGCGAAGGCAATGTGTGGAGGAGAAGATACAACAACGAGCTGTATGAGCTGTACCGCAACATGGGCATAGCCAGAAGAGTACGCATCGCGAGGCTACGATGGTTGGGCCATGTAGAGCGGATGGACCCAAACGTTTCGGCTCGTCGGGTGTTCGAAAGCACATTGCAGGGAGATCGCGGAAGGGGAAGACCTCGTCTTAGGTGGCGCAATCAAGTGGATGAAGACCTCAACCGACTTGGAGTGCGAAACTGGAGAGAGCTCGCCCGAAATCGAAGTCGTTATAGAAGGATTTTTGGTTGAGGCCCAGGTTCACCCCGAACTGTAATGCCCACCTAAGTAAGTAAGTAAGTATGACCATAACTGACTCCTATGTAGTTCCATTCAAATCTTCTCTGGAATACAGCTTCTCCAAACCTGTTAGTGATACGCTTAATCTAAAAGAATCCGTAGTGTGTTTATCGGTCTGAGAAGCTGCTTATAAAAAAGCATCCTTGTACTTTCTTTGACTTTCGTATTGAGACTTTCTGGACAAGATGATTAATGCACAATTTTTGAGTGACTGAGTGAGGAGCTACTTCGAGCTTTGAAGTTTTTCCATTACTTACTTATACAAATTGACTTTGATGCCCTTTTAAAAAAAGACTCTGAGCAAACATAACGTCAGATCGCGTCGACCATTGAGATAACGTACATTCTTCGAGTTCATAGGTTGGCCCTTACGGATCTTTTGAAAACCAAAAGAAGTTCTTCAACTTTCCATTAAAAGACATTCGATATGATTAATTGACAAATTTAGTTTGAGATTTTTGTCACTTTTGTCTACGTCAGTTGCAAATTAATACAGTCATTGAAATTCGTCGTAGAAATTTTTGATTTCAAAATTTCTAATCAAATAAAAGGTTTACGAATTAAGAAAAAAATTTACTCCAAAAAAACGTCCAATTCTGACTAAAACTTGTCTTAAGCGTCTGCACTTTGTCGAACGGCAGTAATTGGCAAATGCCCATCGTCAATACCGAATAGCAGGGTTCACATTGTACAATTAGTTGGAGAGACTATGGCTTGAACGACCAATGTGTGATAATAAGAACCCTCAGACGACCGCTTAACCAACTTGTTGGATGGTTTTCAAATACTTACTTACTTACTTGCTTAGGTTGGCATTACAGTTCGGGGTGAACCTGGGTCTCAACCAACATCCTTTGGAGTTATGTCTGTCTAATTGTGACAATTTGTCCAGTTCGTCGATGTTCTGTGTCCTTGTTTGATGACAAAATATACTTCGTTTTGCCCTCATTAACCATCAAACCCATTTTTGCCGCTTCTGTTTCAATACTCGCAAAAGCACCTATGACATCACGCTTTTTCTTCCCATTACATCAGTATCGTCTGCATAGGCGAGTAATGGTCAGACTTTTGAAAGATTGATCCTCTGGTGTTGACGTTTGAGTTTTGTACAATCTTTTCAAGTATGATGTTGAAGAAATCGCATGACAGTTTGTCGCCTTGCCTAAAGCCTTTTTCGACATCAAAGGTCTCGGTGAGTTCTTTACCGACCTTGACGGAGCAGCGTTAATTCTTCAAAGTCATCCTGCATAGTCGTACGAGTTTTGCAGGGATGCCGAAACTAGACATGGCTCTGTACAGCTCGTCTCTGTAGATACTGTCATACGCGGCCTTGAAATCGATAAAGAGATGGTGAATATCGATGTTATGTTCTCGGGTTTTTTCCAAGATCTGCCGTAATGTGAAAATTTGGTCTATTGTGGACTTCTCTGGTCTGAAACCACATTGATAAGGACCTATCAAGTTGTTGACGTGGGGTTTCAGACGTTCACATACTACATCAGACAAGATCTTATAAGCGACGTTTAGTAGGCTTATCCCTCTGTAATTGATGCAATTGTGAGGGTCTCCTTTCTTTAGGATCGGGCAAACGATACTGAGGTGCCATTCATCGGGCATGCTTTCTTCCGACCATATCATGCAAATCAGCTGTTGCATGCTCCTTTCCAATTGATCTCCGGCTGCCTTGAAAAGTTCGGCATCAAGGTGGTCAAAAGAATTTGATGATCCTTATGTAACATTATCTTTGTATAACTGTTATGTTCGTCCTCATCTCGAGTACGCCTCACAAGTTTGGTCTCCCCTATATGAAATTCATAAACATCGTATCGAGGCTGTGCAACATAAATTTATTCGTTTTGCTTTGAAGGGTCTTCCTTGGGAAGATCCATTCAATCTACCTCCTTATGAACATCGAATCAAACTTTTGCAATTGCAAACCCTTAGTCAAAGACGTATCAACAACGACCTAGTATTTTTCCATCAGCTTTTGACTGGCTTTATAGATGCTCCTTACTTGCTCTCGTCCATAGATTTTAACTACCGCGGAGGATCTCACCACTTGCGTAATTTGGAGTTGATTCATTGCCCCCATCATAGAACCAATTACGGCATGAATGAGCCGCTATCGCGCATGAGTAGATTATATAATTCTAACTCCCTACTTTTAGATTTCAACATTAATAAATCTAGTTTAAAACAAAAATTTAAAACCAGTGCTCCACATGCATGATTTTTGTTCAATGTTTCTTAATTTATTGTTTTTCAAAATATTTGTAGTTTATACTTTGTTTTATTTTTAGTAGTTTTGTTTAATTAATTATTATTGTATTTCATGTTAGGTGTTCTATATTGTATGTCACTATTTGTATTTATTTTTTTTTTTTTCTCATCTATATATTTTCTATACGTTCGTTTTGTGCTGGTGTTGGTGTTTTCTAACCTCTAACACTTGCATTTATGATGAAGAGCGTAGATAAGTACGTACAAATGAGCTTGCTCTAAGCTTCGTGCGACTTAGTCTCTGAGATGCAAAAAAAAAAAAAAAAGGCCATCTGCACCTGCAGTCTTATTTGATTTAAGTTTGCATATAGCAAGCTTAACTTCTTCTAGGTCAGGAGGACGGCATTCTTGATCATCGTCCAAGCTGAATGGGGCAATCTGCCTGATGATTTGTGTCCTCATCGCCGTTAAGCAGTCTGCAGAAATGATCATTCCAGATCCTCAGTAGCGACTGACTCTATAACTATGTTTCCCTGCCGGTCTTTACAGGCTTGAGTTCGGGGTTTGTCACCCTGGCAGGATCTTTTTACCTTTTGGTAAAACTTTCCGAATCTCTTTCCTGTCATGGCACCTCTCAATTTCCTCAAACGAACGCTTCTCATGCTGCTTCGTTTTCTTTTTGAGAATTCGGTGTTCTTCCCTTCTTTTCTCCTTGTAGATCTCGTTATACTGATCGTAAGCAGCCGTTGTTCGTTGTTGCATCAGCATTTGGCGTGCTTTTTGTTTGGCTGTATTTGCCTGCCTGCATTCTTCATCGAACCATGGGTTTCGTTTTGGTGGCCGAGTGAAACCCAGAACCTCAGAGGCAGCGGTTCTGATGGCTCTTTGGCATTGCTGCTACTGGTCTTCAATGTTTAATGCTGTCGGCATGGGATTCTAGGATAATTGAAGGGACACTCGATTGGCAAAAACATTGGCAATGTCTTGCGATTGTAGCTTTCCGACGTCATATCTCTTCACAGCGTTTATTCGTGCAGGTCTTGAACAAGATATCCTCATTCGTACCTTGGCTACAACAAGGTAGTGGTCCGAGTCAAAGTTGGCCCCTCGGAAAGTTCGGACATCTAACACACTGGAAGAGTGCCTTGCGTCGATCGCAACATGGTCAATTTGGTTGACGGTTGATTGATCTGGGGATCGCCATGTACCTTTATGAATTTTGAGATGCGGGAAGCGTGTACTACTTACAACAAGATTTAGCCCCGCAGCAAAATCGATTAGCCTCAGTCCGTTTTCGGAGGTTTTGTCATGGAGGCTATGCTTACCGATTGTGTTTCCAAAGATGTCCTCCTTCCCTATCTTTGTGTTAAAATCGCCAAGAACGATTTTCACGTCGTGGCTAGGGCACTGCTCATACGTTTCTTCGAGAAGCTCGTAGAAACAGTCTTTGGAATCGTCGTCTTACTCTTCTGTGGGGGCGTGGGCGCATATAAAGCTAATGTTGGCGAATTTAGCCCTGATGCGGATGGTAATTATACGCTCATTGACTGGATTTTGGCTTATCACCTTATACCTGAGTCTTCCTCTAACGACAAATCCGCACCCAAATAAGTGCTGTTTCAGTTGTCTGTAGCAGTCGCCATAGAAGATGTCACAGTTTTTCATCTTCTTTATGCCCGGTCCACTCTATCAAACTTTTGGGATGGCGGTTATGTCTGCTTTGTAGCAGTCCAGGGCGTCCGCTAATTCTCCAGCTGCACGTAATCCATTAAGAGATCTTACGTTCCACGTGCAGATCCGGAGGTCATTGTCTTTTTTTCGTTTGCTTGGGTCGTCAACTATGAAATCATTATCGTTATCCGAGGCTATTTGTTGTTTCGGAACTGGGCTTTTTTTACGTGGTTGGGTAGTTAACCCTACGCACAACTCCCAACCTGGAGGGCCAGGTCCTTTTGGATCAATTCTGACATAAAGAGCTGGGAAAAAAACCAGTGTCAATACCCTGCTGCAGGTGTGTGAGTGCTGCCGTTTGCTCACCAGGAGCTCATCCGCCACCATCTCTGCTTCAATTCCCTGTCTTAGTATTGAAAGACTTTTGGACTAAGTTGTTGGTTATTGTTGAAGTGTGTCTACTTTTGCGTATCAAAACTAATGTACCTACAATGTAGTTGAACCTTCAAAATTGGCTATCTGCATTCCATCCAGTTAATATAAGGTTCATTCGTTGAACTTTCCCCAAGGTTGACTCAGGTTTTCTTGGCAACCATATGAGTTGTCAAAAAAACAGGGTTTTTGAGTCCTCAAAAAACGCAAAACCAAAAATCACAAATCAAAAAATACATGTCATTTGACAGCCCTCAACTCGCCACAGCAAAATCCTAGGTCAATCCTAGGGTTCAAAAATCACTAAATTTGACATTAAGGGTGACTTTAGGCTTCTCAAAAAACGCTTTGTAACGACCCCAGGGCTTCAACGAACAATTCTATAATGATCAACTACTTGACTAACGGTTTTGGTTTTGGTTGGTGAAATTGAGAAACACAAAGCACATTTGCGAAGGCATCAAAGCTACGTGCAATGTGCATCATACATGATGAAAAAAATAACAAATTACACATATTATGTTGAACTTCCTCCGACTCCAAAGCGCCCCTTTCGTGGTTCACCTTATTTCAAAAACGGCCATGTATTTACTTATGTGCTAATAAAATAGGATATATCCGTTTTCCACTTTTATCTTGGGAAATTACTAAGCCAGCAGAATGTAAAAAAAAGTAAAACCAGATAGATCGTTCCCGGGTGATTCTGACAAAAGTTGAGGACTTATGCATATCACATTCCTCTTCATTCGCAATGCTTGCACAAAAATGTATCGATGGGTGACTGAAGCTGCAGAAGCATTGAAACTGTTTGGAACTGAACAAGAGTGTGCACAGTGCACAGGTAATTAGCATAAATATATGCAAAACCTGCACCCCTATAAGCCGAAGCAGGTAAAATCCTCTTTGCAATGAGGTTTTATTCTTTTTTTCACCCACTGCACCACGCTCATACCTATATATTCTATTTTTCAGGATTCAGAAGCTTGTTCATTGTTAGTTTTACCATGTGAAAGTCTAAGGCACGAGCCTGAGTCCCTTTTGTATTCTTCACGAGCTGCGGGAGAACGAGAGACAGAGCAGGTTTGGTTTGGTGAATAAGTCAAAAACTAAAACCAACACAAATGTTGTTTATACGCCTTGTTTTGGCGAGCGCATAAGCGCAGCTTTTTATGCAAATGGATGTTCTTCCGGGTGACTTCTTTGCCAGCCACACGTGGAAGTGAAAAGGAAATTGTGTATAAAGGAATAAAGGATATTGTCAACTGAATACGTTGAACAGTTTGTTATGTAGGTTGGGTGTTTTTTTTATTTATTATTACTTCTTTTTTTTATTATTTTGAACAGGAAAGTCTTTTGTAGTTTCCATTTTTGTTGCTGCATCTATACCAAAAACCCACATCACCATGGGAACTCGCTAAGTTTTTGATGACAATGTCGAACGGAAGGGTTATGTAATACTTTGAAGTTTTATTGTTTTGCTTGGGAGTCTTTTTTTTTTTTTGAGAGAAAACGTTGACACAAAAATTGTTTATATGAGCACACTTTTAATGGAATTTAAAATATTGAGTTGGCAGTACCTACTTTTGTACATACACTCGTTAAGTTGTTAAAGTCATGCAATTAGGTTCTCCATGGATTTTGTAATCTTTTGTGTCATGTAAATGAATATTGCCATTGACGTATTCAAACGATTTCCTTGGAAGTCGATACAGTGTCTAAGTAATCTGGCTTCCGAAGTTGTCTTGTTCAGCAATTTGATTTATAACTCAATACCTAACAGATATGGAAATGTGCGTCAAAAAACTATAATTACCCAACTTACAGAAGCCGATGTTTATTTGATGATGTTTTAGAAAAGTATGACCAGGTTGACAGCAAAAAAAGGAGCCCTTTTTCTGTAAAAAATAACTGAGGTTGAGGAACCTTGTAAAAGGCAAAGCCCTATAGTTATTTGAAGAAAACCATGATAACGACTTAAAAAGACACGACCTTCCCAAAACAAAAAGATGTGAGATCTCTCCAAAGTTTTCTACCATTAAAACATGCGATGCTCTGAGATTTCTTAGCTGTTTTGGCTTGTAACAATTTCTACTTGATCGTTGAAAAAATCGTGATTTAGTAGCACTAATCCGTAAACTAATTTTGAATTATAATCAACTTATAGGCCAACCTCTAAAATTTCCCTTGCTCTGTGCTTCGATTATTACTTTGTAAGGACACAGCATACATTCGGTTGATGGTCTCGAAACGCGATTGCTGTTGATCCCACTTTTCACATAACTCTCTGTTTTGCGAATATGAGTTACGGACTAAAACATAGCTATCGTAACTCAATACCACTTAACTATTTCCTGTTACGTTTTTTTTGTTTTTTAGACGTACGGTTTCCAATCTGACAATACTTTTGTTAGAGTTGGTCTTCTTTGACAGCTGTCACTTGATTTATGTTCACTCTGGTTTGACTTTTCATTTTGCGGAAAAATCAAAGCCGCACGACGACACTCCGTACATTCGGTAAATTGTATCGAAACGAATTAGTTGTCTTCGCCAATTTTTACATAGTTCCGAATTCTGAACTTGTTAGTAAGCTCCAAGATTGAGAGATATAACACTTCTAGACTTCATTTTGTGAGGTTTTTGAAGTTCGAGACAATCGATGACTTGGAAGAGAATATTCGGTCGCGTTATTGCTGACATACGGCCCCAAATTTTGCATAAGGCGGTCGAAAATTAGGTCACACGGCTGGAATTCATTCGAGCAAGCAGCATTAGTCGTTTGCCTGAAATCATAATGGCAAACACTTATCTTTATAATAAAGTTAAATTGATTGCCAGAATGTTCAAAACTCTGTGTTTTATTTTTCCTCGAAAAGCACACGTTTAAAAAAAACACCCATAACTGAACCGGAACAGTCAGACTGATTTCGAGATTTTCCTACTACTCAACGTTATTTTGCCTGAGTACTGAATATTAAGGTGAGATGCTTCGATTTGCACAATCTCAAAGAGGACTACGATTAATTTAACCACGTTTTGCATATACCAGTGGCGGATCCAGGATTTGTGCTAGGGGGGTGGGGTCAATTACTCAAAGAGTGATATGATTTCTTTAAAAGAAAAAAATGACACTTATTTTCAAATTCAAATATTTTTTATTTAATGTGCAGTTCAATCAATACAATTAGGTTTTTAGTAAAAAAAATCATTCAAATGGCCACCGCGACTTCTTCTGCAGCAAAAAATTCGATGAACCCAATTTTCGAGCACTTTTTCCACTAAATCAAGTCGTATATCATGAATGACACGTTCAATATTGACTTGTAAGGCTTGAAAAAAATCTGGTTTATTTTGAAAGACCAATGGCTTCAAATAACCCTACAAGAAAGAGTCTTATGGTGTTAAATCACGACATATTGGTGGCCATTCAATATCACCATTTCTTGAAATAATCGAATATCTAAATTGTTCTCGCAATAACTCAATTGTTGCATTTGCTGTGTGACACGTAGCCCCGTCTTGTTGAAACCAAATGTTGCCAAAATCAATTTCTTCCCATTTCGCACATAAAAATTGGTTATCATCGATCTATACCACTCTCCAATGACAGTAATGGTGTTATCATCTTCACATCGGAAGAAGTACGGACCGATGATTCCACCAGCCCGAAAACCACATCAAACTGTCAATTAAGGTGAATGTAATGGTTTTTCATGAATATTTTGTGGATTTTCATCGTCAGTTTTGCTTTTTTAGCGCACTAGTCAAATAAAAGTAAACCTCTTCGGAAAAGATGTTTTTCTTTAAAAAATTGTTAGGTATCGTTTTCAAGTGGTTCCAAGGCAAAATCAGAAAGTTCACGACGTTTACGGTGGTCCAATTGTAAAATTGTAAACACTTTCGAATGCAGTAAAAAACAAATAAGAGATCATGACATACTACAAATGGCGGAAACACCACTGCAAAATCATATCATACCTATTGGAAAACCCTTTATATAAATATCATTGCATTGCATCTTTTGACAGCGATTTCGACGGTTGAATTCCAAATCGCCTGTCACATTATGGAATCAGTTAATTCGATTGTTTTGCCTTTGAGTCGGGAATTGCAATCTAAAAACCAAGATCTAGGTGAGGCTGCTAAGCTGGCAGATGACGCTTTGCATGAATTTACGTACAAACGCGAAAACGCAGATTCTACTTTCCACGTTATTTATGAACATGTTGCTGGAATTTGTTCTGAATACAAAATCACAATGAAATTGCCACGCCGCGCGCGCCGTTGCAATCAACAAAAAAATCGTTGCAACGTTCAAGCACAAAGTATTGAAGACTACTATAGAATTTCTTTCTACATTCCGTTTCTTGATACGTTTCTCAACTCAAAAGTCGGTTCTCGGAACACAAATCCATTTTCCAAAACTTCGGGCAACTGTTTCTTAGTCAAGAATTTAACGAAAAGAAATGCACTGACCTCTCATATTTTACGAAGATATATCGGCTTGTTTGAAAGAAAGTTTTCTGTCAGAAGCCAAGATGTGGAGAAAAAAAATCCACGGCCAGAACATCGTTTTGGATGCCTGATGCTTTACTGGTTAGTATCTTTCGACCAAAAATTTATATGTAAAATGTTCATATGTGACGCGATCCGAGAAAAGGCACCTTTTAGGCAAAAGTGAAAGCTTACACGGCACGCTCTAAGTTCTAGTAAGTTCTTTTTATCGGATCAAGTTACATATGCAAACATTGATCTGACGATATTTTTCAGGTTATCAATAGCAAGTAGCAAGTCGTTCAAGAATGTCGATTATATTTTGCGATTCTTAGCAGTACTACCTGGACCCCCGTGGATCCGCCTATGGCATATACCTACCATTGCCAAAAGATCTTTCTTTTTTGTAAAAATTGTTTGATTGTGGAATAGCCTTCCATTTGCACTTCAAAGAACTACCTCTCCCACCATTTTTAAGAAGGAATTATTTAATTATTTGTTGACATTAAATCAAATCAATAATTTGTAATTAATTCTTAATTTGTTTTAAAAATAATTTTTGTTATGCCTTTATACTTTTTTCTTTTTCTTTTTTTTTATTTATTATTATAATCGCATTGTTGTATGTAAATACTTGGTTTTAAATTTAGATGCTATGAAAGATTGAACCTTGTTGTGTCGTTGTTATATTCAATATGATACAAATACAAATACTCAGGGTAGCAAACATCCTTCCATGTCACGGAGTAGTTGAAGATAATGTGGTTGTAATTGTTACTTTATAACCCTGAGACGGTGAGCGTCCAGACGAAACTGGGAGTCTGAAAGAGAAACTAGAATCTAGTAAAATATTAAAAAGAGGCTATAGAAAGCTACAATCTTAATCACGATCCCATGTAGCTAGTCGGGTATTGTTGTAAAAGTGTATCACTTTTCTACATCAAAACAAATAATATTAGTAGCAATATTTTAAAATACTCTTAGGCTTCTACTATACCTACCCTGGCTGTTTCGAAAAACAAAGCTTGAGAGGTGTAACTTGATGAAAACTAAATCAGATTTGAGTCCCGTCAATGTTTCAATTATAGTTGACAGTAACATTGAAGAGCCTACAAAAGATCAATTTTACTTGAACAGAACCTCCTTCAAGTAATTTGTCAAGTAACATTTATCGTCTGTATGGCGCACATTATTTGCTCTATATCTTTAATATTTTTTTTTACAATAAGAAATGACAGTTGAAGTTGATGATTTGTTCTCTGTGAGTTCAGCTTAATTCACAGTAGCTGCTTACGCCAACACTCCACGATACCCTACTTTTATTTCATGGATGATTATGGTGCTGTTTCATCATTTAAATGTGACACCATTGCAATGAAACTCTTTAAAAGCATTAGTATTTTTTTCCCTCTGTCTCTTTACACTGCCACTTAAAATATGCCAGGCAGTAAACTTAAACGACATTCTAAATGTCAATGTCTTTAATTGAATATCTAAACCATTGGGTATCGCCATAACAAAAGGAAATGAAGTATCGATAGAAGATGACCTTACATTGTAATGAAGAGCAAGAGAATATCGAAATAGGACAGTGACAAAGGATGATACGGTAATTAACCTTAATAATGCTTACACTCTTATCAAAGTAAAGTTAATTCAAAAACCTTTCCCCATTTGCCCTTTGTATGTGAAGCTAGTTTGAAAGTACATATTATATGTAAATAAATTGGAACGAGACTCATATTGAATCATTAAATGGATGAGCATCGTAATTTGGTTTGGACTATGCAAAGGATCTACTGCAATGTGGTTCGTAATCACATTTTTGTATTATGAAAGTAGCTCCTTCACTCTATAGAATCTGTTCAACATTGTGTGTGGGATTGTCATGGCAGCTAATCCTGCTGTGAATTTGCATGCTTCTCTTTTATGCTTTATGCAATCGAACTACTTTCAGGATAACAGTGAGTTGACTATAGATTCATTTTCAACAAAAGTAATGTTAATTACACATTATTCCTTTATGCAAAAAATGTATTTCACGTTGCTATTTTTAAGTTTCATAATTGGAAAGTATGATTATCCAGATAATAGGTTCTGTGTAACATAACTTCAAATAATGCGATTGATTTTTATGAATAACAGATTTTTTTTTATCAATTTTTGCTATAAAAAAATTTGGCAGAAATGGTCAAGCGATCCTTGCACGTCAAATTGTCAATATTGTTTGCCCTTAAAATTTCTCAGAAGTACATGCGGTCTGACGTTCTACTTCCCCCTCCAATCATTGAACCATAAAATCGGAACTTATATAAAAGAATAAGAAAAATAAAAACAACGTGTTCTCTCACTGGTTGCTGGGCGTAAGATAGACAGACATGACTTCGAGGTCGTACAGAACTTCGTCTACCTAGGATCTGCTTTAGACACGAAAAACAATATCACTGCAGAGATCAAACAGGGATTATCTCTTGGCGACTGTTGCTTCTTTTGGGTTGAGAGAACAATTTGAGAAATAAAACCCTCTCTAGAAAAACCAAGGTAATTCTTTGTAGGACCTTAAATCATTTCAGTCCTGATGCTTTACGGGCCGTCGTGGAACCGTGGACCGTATCGAAAGTGGATGAGGAAAGAAAAGTACTCCGAATGATCTTTGGTCCCGTATGTGAAGTCAATGTGTGGAAAATAAGATAAAACACAACTTAATGAGCTGTACCGCCACATGGCAGAAGAGTACGTATCGCGAGGCTATGATGTCTGGGACTTGGGACATTTCGAACGGATGGACATCAACGCTCATACTCTACGGGCTTACGAAAGTACACTGCAGTGCAGAGATATCGCGGAAGTGGAGACCTAGACTTAGGTGGATCAAACAAGTGGAAGAAGACATCAACTGACTTAGAGTGTAAAAATGGAAAAAGTTCACCTGAAATCGAAGTCGTAAACGGAAGACGTTTTGGTTTGAGGCTCAAATTCACTCCGAACTGTAATGCCCACCTAAGCGGGGAAAAGCTGTGGAAAAACATTAGTCCGGCTAATCAGTCATCAAACAAAACCAAAATTGGTTTGATTTCCTCAATTAATGTTCATCAAACACTTGTGCCACACACAATTTGATCGTGTTCAGGACATGAGTTCGATTAACGAACGAATTCTTAAGAAAACAATGGCGATATAGTTTATATTGGTTTCTATATACATACACAAACTTTGATATTTAAATCTAAAAAAAGAAATTTAGGTTCCCCAAATCAAAGCCTTTTTGAAGTTGCGGCAACGAACGGCAGAAACATTTGCCGTTGGTCGTAGCGACAATACCAATGATTGCTTCGGTGTGGATGTTCTCATACCGTCGCATCATAGCTTTGTTTTGAAAACAGAAATTGCCGCTAATACAACTGCAAGAACGCATAAGTTTGGGAGATCCTTTAAGTCCTGCGCAAACCAGCGCGGTTGGTGCGTGCGATGCGATTGCGTTAAGTGGAACCTCCATAAGGTTACATGTCTTTCATTTTGACAGAAATCGCATCGCACGACGCTATAGCGCTGGCTTGCGCAAAGCTTTAACCGCTCTGGTTTGCTCAGGGCTTTTTTCTTCACGAACAGCTATCGAGTATGTCCGCAATGTCAAACTTTATTCCCGTTCCACATAAAATCCACACTTAAACGAATACGTTCTTATGCGATTGCTTAACCTCAAAATCATTCTTGGTTTTGTTTTATTGATGACGTTGAAAGTCATTGGCGAAGGATACAAAAAAAAATTTTGTGAATAAAATTTCAAATGTCGTTCGTTAGGCGGAGCAAAATCGCATCGTCACCTCCAAGTGGTGCCCACTTGGATAACCAACTAACGACGAGCGTTGGATCAATTGATCCACGAGCTGTGTCACCTGAGTTATCTTTTCAGGAACTAGGAGCAAAGAAAGAAAAATATCACTCTGAATGTACAAGCTCAACAATAAATCCAAGAGCGTCTGACACATATTGTGCGGCACACTGGTCAGCGTCTGATCCCAGTGGGACGGCTGAATTTAAAATGCAAATAGAAGTAACTGACCTATTTGTATCATAAAAAAAATTTGTTCAAAAAAAAATTATGGCAATGAACAAAACAAACAGATTTATTACCCCAGGTGGCAGTCCAGCAAAATTGGAAAATCCACTCTCTAAAGAGATCGGTCCTACGGATTCTGGGGAGGACCACTTATTGCTTAAAAATTTTGGAAAACGGAGTACGAAAATACGGAGTAAAAAAAACCATTCCCAAAGGGTTACACCATCGAAAACCCCAACTAAGACAAATGACGTAAAAGTCATTAGCCAAAAAGAAACCAATGTCTCTGAAATGATCGACACTGCAGGACAACAGAGTTTCAAAGAAATCAAAGAAAACTGCCAAACCAAATCAAAAGATTACTATGATGAATGGCAAAAGGAAATAGCAGCAAGAAAGAAACTTGAAACCTTAGTTCAAAGTCTTCAGGAGCAAGTAAAAAGACTCGAAGAAAAGGTGTCCATATTTGACAAGGAACACAAGTCTACGGTTCAGACAAGTCAACAAGATACTGTTACTGTGTATCAAACTGACGAAGAAGAACTTTTATTTGAAACTGAAAGAAAAAGAAATAAGCGCACTGCTAAAAAACGAAAAGCGGAAGGTAGCCCCGAATTGCATACAAAGAACCAGCAAACCTCGAAATATGAAAATAAAAAAGACTTGGGTACTACAAAGAATAATGCAAATAATGTGCTAGCCAATGCTAAACCGAAGTCTTTGTCTAAAGGCAACAGAAAAACTGTACCACCACCAATTATGATCACAGGATTCCCAAATTTTGGAGATCTTAAGAAAATGATTGAGAAATGTACTAAAAAAGCTTGCAAATATACATCGTATAACAAAGGCAATTGGAAAGTAAATGTCGAGGAAGATGATGACTATAGACTGGTCACTGAGGAACTAAGCAAACATAAAATCCAGTGGCACTCGTATGAAAACAAATCCACAAGACCAATAAAAGTAGTAGCCAGAGGCCTACATTCCTCATGTTCTCCAAAAAAATTAGTAGAAGACCTTGTTCAAGCAGGCTTCCAAGCCCTTGATGCAGTCAATCTTATTAAGAATGAGACTACTAAGAACTCTGCTGGGGAACCAATAATAATAAAGAGATCACTGCTTTTATTCACGCTATCTTTCGACAGCAAACAAAGTCTTGAAAATGTCTATAATATTCGATCAATCTTGGGCATAAAAGTCAAAATTGAACCACTGCGAAAATCAAAAATTGTTCCGCAATGTAAACGATGCCAAGCATTTGGCCACACCCAAAAATATTGCAACCGCGAGTTTGCCTGTGTTAAGTGTGAAGGAAAACATGCAACTAAAGACTGTCCATCAAGCAAAGAACAGAAAGCAAAATGTGTAAACTGTCAAGGTAATCACCCTGCAAGCTATAGAAGCTGTCCAGTTGCTAAAAGATTTCAAAAATCCAAAAGCAAAATGACATCCGGTGAAATAAAGCCCAGCAATCCAACAAACACAAAAAGAACTCCTGAAGCTGAGGATAAAGGTAAGAAAGAACTTCCGAAGGAAGCTGCTGTTAAAAGTAAAAGCGACGAAAATAAATCCTATTCACAGATTGTTAAAAACGTGCGGAAGAATGAAGAAACTTCCATTAAAGAAATTCTTGAACTTATTCTTAAAAGAATTGACAATCAGGATTTGCACATCAAACGGCTAAGTGAAGAAGTCGCTCTTAAAAAACAATGATGAACAGAACACTAAAAATTGGAACATGGAATGCAAACGGTCTTTTACACCATTTATCAGAATTAAAAATCTTCTTAGACATCGAACACATAGATATTTGTCTGTTGTCCGAAACTCATTTCTCAAGTGGACTGGTTCTTGATGATTTAAAATCAAACTATATTTGCTACCACGCTCCTCATCCAGCTGATAAGGCTAGAGGTGGATCGGCAATCCTCATAAAAAAGAGCTTAAAACACCATGAAGAAGTTATGTTTACAAACGAGAATATGCAAGTAACAATAATTAGTATTGGTATGAAAAAGAAAGACTTCAAGTTGGCATCAATATACTGCCCGCCGAGACGTTCCCCGACTGAAGATGATTATACAGAATTGCTAAATCTACTAGGACATAACTTCCTTGTTTGCGGTGACTTTAATGCTAAGCACACCCATTGGGGATCCAAACTTATAACAACAAAAGGCAGAAGGCTTTACAAAGCAGGCCTCAAATACAATTGTGAGTTTTATTCATCCAGATCACCAACATACTGGCCATCGGATTCAAGTAAAATACCAGACCTTGTTGACTTTTTCATAGTTAAAGGTATTAAACGAAACCATATAAGAGTCGAAGGAAAATATGACTTATCATCAGATCATACACCGGTGATTTTATCACTTAATGAATCGGAGATAATGGAAAAAAGTAATCCTAAGCTAGTAAACAATAAAACAAACTGGAGTGAATTCAGAGAAAAGCTTGAAAGCTATATAAATCTCAGATCCCCTATGGAAACAAAAGAGCAAATCGACCTTGAAGTAGAACAATTCATTGCCGATGTTCAACAAGCTGCAGAAGAAAGTACACCAACTTACTCGAGTAGGCAGCAAACTGAAACAAAATACCCTGCCGAGATAAGAGATATTGGAGAAGAGAAGAGCTCGAAGAAAATGGCAAAATACTAGATTTCCAGACGACAAAACAGCGTTTAACCGGCTAAGCAACGAACTGAAAAAACAAATCTACGAATTCAAAAATGATTCATTAAGTAGATTCCTGAAAATTTAACGACTGATGCTTCAACTGATTATTCGCTCTGGAAAGCAGCTAGGCGCCTAAAAAACCCGCCAATTAAATCTCTAAACGGGAATTGGATCGGAAATCCGAAAGAAAAAGGTAACCTGTTTGCAGAACATCTTGCGAATGTTTTTAAGCCATTCCCAGCAAATTCATCTGAAATCAGCTTACAGTTTATTGATAAAGTCGATGAAGTTGACATACCAATTGTCACACTCAAAGAAATAAAAAGTGTGTGTCGAAATCAACTATCGAACAAAAAATCACCTGGGTACGATCTAATAACTGCTCAGGTTATGAAAGAAATGCCATCAAAAGCCTTCATAAAACTCCAATTCATAGTAAATGCATGCCTAAAGACCCAATATGTCCCACATCATTGGAAAATTGCTGAAGTAATTGTTATACCAAACCAAGGTAAGCCACCAACAGAAGTGACGTCTTACAGACCAATATCGCTTATACCAATAATGGCAAAAGTCTTTGAAAAATTGCTGCTGAAAAGACTGAGCAAAGTCATAGAAGAAAGAAATCTAATCCCAAATCATCAGTTTGTATTTAGAAATAAACATTCCACGATAGACCAAGTTCATAGAATAACGGATGCAGTTGAAAAGCATTAGAAGAAAAACAAGTATGTTCGGCTATATTTTTAGATGTTGCTCAAGCATTCGACAAGGTATGGCATGAGGGGCTAGCGTACAAACTGCAAAGGGACCTACCCAGGCAGTACTACGAAATACTAAAATCTTATATCTCAAACCGGCTCTTCAGAGTACGGTATGATCAAGAATATTCAAAGCTATGTAATATACAAGCCGGTGATCCACAAGGAAGCGTCCTAGGACCTACCCTGTATTTGCTATATACAAGGGATATTCCAGTGGATAACAACACCATTATGGCTACTTTTGCGGATGATACCGCAATTTTGGCATCCAGTAAGTGCGTCGTCAAGGCTGCTGAGAAATTGCAAAATGCCGTCGACACCGTTAGTGATTGGACCAAAAAATGGCGTATCAAGCTCAATGAAGCTAAATCTGCACATAAAAATTTTACAAATAAAAACTTAAGCTACGTTCAAATATTCTTATACGGCCAAATACCTTGGGATGAATTTGGAAGCAAAGCTAAAATGGAAAGAGCATATCAAAAAGAAAAGGGAAGAGCTCAACTTGAAATATAGAAAAATGTACTGGTTACTCGGTAGAAATTCGGAATTATCTGTCGAAAATAAAATAATGCTTTATAAACAAGTACTTAGACCTGTTCGGACCTATGGAATCCTATTATGGGGCTGTACAAAGAAAACAAATACTGAAATCATCCAAAAGTTCCAAAACAAAGACCTTCGTGGAATAGTAAATGCACCATGGTATATAAGAAATAGCGATTTACATCGTGACCTACAAATAGAAACGGTTACAGAAGTTGTAAGAAAACATTCTGTATCACACAATCAGCGACTGCATAGTCATATCAACTCTGAAATGGAGTCCGTATTAAATACGAGAGGCAATGTTCGGAGATTAAGAAGAACCAAGCCACACGAGCTAATGGCCTAAAAGTCATGGGAAGCATTAAAAGTTTAAGCTTCCCTTAAAGCGATAATATTATTGAGAAAGAAAAATCTGTTGTCGATCGTTATAGATTGGTTCTGATTACGAGGAGTTTTTAGTGGGTAAGAATCCCACACTACTTGGTATCGAATACTACTAAGTGTCTTTTGAAGATTTACTCCTGACAAAAAAAAAAAAAAAAAAAAAAAATCGTTCCGTTCATTCGTCTTTTGATGGTCGTGTTCATGCGAATAACCCTTTAAGCTTGTTCAAGAAATTAAAATTGAAGGGGGATTTGTCCGTGTAGTCAAGTCATTTTTTTTTAGAATCAGCTTACACTTCACAGAATAACGAAAGAAATTTTTAAAGTGTGGTAGGAAAAAACTATGATTTATATTTCAAACTTCAAAAACTAGTTAAAAATATTTTAAAAAGATTAACTTTCTTTTGCACATTCACATTGACTTTCAAATCAAAATTTGTCGAATTTAATGGGGTTTTTTGTTGGTTAAAAGAATCAACCTTTTTTGATTCAAACCTGTCAAAACCTTATTTTGGACAATTTTTCCATTTAATTGGCGTTTTTTTTTCAAATTTTGGATCAGTTTTGCATCACAAGCTTCATCTGCCAGTTTGATGGATCTGTTCTGTGATTTGCTTATGTTGCTTTCCATTATTGGTTTCACTCGGGAAGCCACACATTTTGAAAATCAATGGGACACTCAAAATTATTTCTTTTCAGTTCAACGTGAGTGAAACTCCAATGGCTCTAAAAAATATTCCTTGTAGAAAATTCTCTTTTAGACATTTGAGTAACATGTGTTAGTGCTTCTTGGGTGGAATTTCAATTCAAATGGAGAAGCTGCTGTCACTACTCAGAATCATGAGAAGCTATCTTTTTGCACCAACCTTGTAAGAATGCTCCTGACGACTCCCGGACGGTTCTTTTCATCTAAAGGAATCCAATTGTGAAAATTATTCGTTGATTTAAAATTTCAAAAATCAGAATTAAAATATGGATTAGGTGTTTAATTAATCACGGAAAACATCAAGCTCATATGCTTGTGAAAGTATATCAACTGACGAAAAAGTTTTGACATCCACATCGACAATTTTTTCACCGACGGAAAAAACAACTGCATAGTGACAAAAAAAGAATATTCTTCCTATCGTGTTCAATTGATAACAAAAAAAGCAATTCCTTTGTAGAAATCCTAATTTACCAATAGAAACTCCTAAAATATAAAAACAAGCCTTGCTTTAGAATATTGGGTTTCCCTGTTAATCACTTTAACAGAAATTAGCACAAATAATTTTATTTTGTTTTTCTACATCAGAATGAACATTGAACAGTCATGCTCCGATAAGAAATTAATAGAAGGTCTCCATCTCCATCTACCAACATAATGTAAGAGACCATGAAAAGGGACTTTATGAAAACAACCTTGCACAGTTCTCAACCTTGAACAATGCAAACAACAACTACTGATGATGAATTTGATGCATTGATGATTTATATGTTCACTAAAAAGTTCTGCAACAATAGTCCTTTGTTTCAGCTACACTGATTTTTCAAGAGCCATTGTTGTCAGTTTTATTAATAGTTTTTTTTTTTTTTTAAACATTGGTAAAATCTCATTGAATCCTCATCGAAATGATGTATGATTTTTCAAGAAACAATCAAGAGCTCTCCTCAGAAACCATAGTCCATGGGCACTGCAGGGAGGAGAAAATATTGTATTTGATTATATGTATTTTGTTGGAAAATGCTGTATGGGAACCTTGAAATATGTTTTTGATTGATTTCAGGTTTTCTCTTTTGCGATTATTGCTTTCTGATTCAATGAATTGTTAATCGCTATAATCAGAAATATGAATTTGCTGAAGCATAATAACGATTTGATTTTTAAGGCACATGAATCTCGAAATTCACATGAAATTCAGGTGGTGGAGGGCTGGTACTTGTAGGTAATTGCAAATTTCAAGATTGCTACTGTGACGTTGTTGGTGGTTGGTCTATTTCATTATATCCGCTTTGCTTCTTTCTTTTTTTTTAACAACTAAAATAAATAAAAAAATAAGTAGGGTGCCGCAACAGAGCGAGGAGCCCCGGGGCCCTAACAACCATGCCTGGTGAAGGAATGGAGGAGGCCTACAATTTTCTGCCAGTTTTTAACGGCTAATCGAGAAAGCGCTTTTAATAGCAATGAATTCACTAACAGAGGACTTGCCAATTCCTCGCAAAAGGCCTTACTTATGAGAAAGCATTATTGCCTCTGTTATGATTCGAACCACGAGCCTCTGGGTTAAGAGGTAAATATGCCAACCATCAAGCCACTGCACTGGTACCACAAATTATAGCTTTTAACAACTGATAGTTTTTAATATTGTGCCAAAAAGGTGCAATCTTTGGACAGGCTATATTTCGAAGAAATAGACATTTTAAGTGTTCTTTGTTGAATGACTAAATTTCCATTCCCACAAAATTTCTGCTGTTTAATGACTCTATCTACAACTACTTAAAAGATTCTGCAAATTTTTTTGAAAAATGATTTATGAAAATATGAAAATAGGTGATGACATTTGATTCACATGTTTGTGAAACTTCTTATGCGACTTCCAACAATGTTGCGTTGAACGTTTAACGCGGATTATCGATTGCATACTTTCCGGCACTGCTTGCATTTTGTTGATATAACAGTTGTATCAAAAGTTTGTCTTTAAGAAACAATATGAGCTCACTAAAAATCAATTTCTACCCCTTCTTATTTTCATTTCCACATTAGGAAGTTTCATTTCTTCGGCGCGGAGGGACTCCACGCACTAATTTTTTTTAGTCGGTCTTCCAAACTTCGACAGTAGATCACAGCCATCTTGTTTAAGCTACATTCTGTCAAGTTAGTTGTCAATTATTTTGTTTGGTTTGCCAAACCACGGCGAATATATAGTATTCAAAAACACGTGCAAATAATTAAATTGCTTTATATCAAAATGGTTGTTCAATTTGGGGGAATGTATCAACCATACGTTTCGCCTACTTTACGGTCGCCAAAAATCGTTCTAGCGAGAAGACTATTATCAATATGGTGGATAGATATGAATCCACTGGTTCTGTAAACGATCTACCAAGACCCTTGAAGACCCAAGAACTTGCTCGGTTGCGAAAGTCCTCAAAGATCTGAATGTACATAAATCCCCTGGTCCAGATGGTATCCCCACCGTTATTCTGAAGAGGTGTTCTTCTACGCTGGCAAAAGCACTGATTAAATTTTTCCATCTCTACTATTCTGCTGTGCCCTTCCCAAGCAGATGGTAAGCTACTTTTGTCTAGCCCGTCCCTTAAAAAGGCGAATCTTCCTCTCCTCCAATTACCGTCCAGCTGTACTAACGTCCCTTCTTTCCAAGGTCATGGAAACGTTGATAAACCGTCAACTTATGAAAAATCTTGAAGAACTAAAGCTTCTTAATGACCGTGAGTACGGCTATCGTAGCAAATGGTCCACTGGTGATTTGAAGACTTATCTCACCGAAAAGTGGATCCAATCTTTACATTGCTTTTGAGAAAGTAAGATTATTGCACTTGATATTTCTAAAGCATTTGATAGAGTTTGGCATCAGGCTCTTTTATCAAAAATGCGTGCTTTTGGTATCGATGAGTCTCATGCTCGTTGGATTAGAAATTACCTTTCCGACACCGCTCAATGTAAGTTGAAATGGATGGCTTCAAATTTGATACCCACTTCATAAATGCTGGTGTGCCTCAGGGTTCCGTTTTGTCTCCAACACTTTTCCTCGTTTTCATAAATGACCTCAGCTTCTAATATTCGTTTCCATAATCATGTCCTTGCTCTTCGGATGTGGAACTGGAACGGTTCTGAATGATGAGCTCATTGAATTCTGGCCATGGTAGCATTGTTACATGGAGTAGTAAAAACAGAGTAGAATTCAATGCTGTCTCTTGTCGTTGAAGCTTAACATTCTCCCATTGCCATTATCCATGAATGGTGTGTGCGTAAGCGATGATCCTCGTTGGAATGACCACATATTTGAAGTCGCCTAAAACACTGCTAAATGCTTAAGCTTCATGAGAAGATGCAGGGAGTTCTTCACCCCTTCTGATCTGGCTACAATTTATAAGGCCTTCACCCACCCAAAGCTGGAGCTTAAATCCCATATCTGGTCTGGAGCTCCAAAAAAATTTTGGCTCCTACTTGATAGGGTACAAAATAGAGCGTTCAAATTGATAAGTGATAGTTCAATCGTGGAATCGATTCTCTTGGACATCGTCGAAACGTTACCTGTCTTACTCCCTTTTATCGCATTTTTTCAAACAATTTAGCCGCAACACCCGCCTCGCTAGGAATGCTCATCAGTTTTACCTTCAGCCCAACTTCAGGCGTACAGTCAAGTATAGAGATTCATATTTTAGTAAACGATATTTTAAAACGATGTATGTTCACCACAGGCCACAGCGGTCGGTGAATGTGATTTGGATATTTTTAGGTTTGGCCATGTTGAGAGCTTCATTCTAAACTGTCGCAATAAACAATATTTGCCGCCAAAGTCAAAACTACACTTAAGGAAGTGGAAATGATGAAGCTCAATTGTGGCCGTATACAGCCGTTAATTCAAATACGACGCTTTCTTTTTTTCGTATTTCAGAGGCAAAGGAGGTACGAGTTGATTCTCGACTCGTTGTTTTTCACAACTAGCATAGTGTGACTTCGAAAGTAGGTTCAAAGTTGAAAATTGTCTCAACGAAATCTTTATGTATCGTAATGTATCGTATGAACTGAAGCGTTAAGAGTGGCTTCTTCGAAAAACTTTTGGAAAACAATCACACCTCAGTTTCGGTTTCGCCTGAGCTTGATGACGCAATAATAGTTTATCAGCATACATATCTTTCGTATTTGATTCAGAATCACGTTAGTTAATGTATGACGTAGCGTGACGCAGACTCAAAGCAAATCCTTGGAGCTGGTTTTTTAACAACTACTAAATGTTATAAAAAAAAAACAAAAAGCATTCTCAAAACGCCGACACCGAAGACCAATTTGGAAAAGTTATTGTTTATGCATATTTGTAATAATGATCTACGCAATTGCAACGTAACGTTATCATATCCCGAAACTTAAGCTGGTGGGGAAACCTACGTAGCTCTCTTTTCCTAATAAATCAATAAATTAACTAAATGAGCTAATCTCTCAACAACATGCAAAGAGATCTTCAAACATGGCCCCATCACCATCAATACCATGCGATGCCATGGATTAAAATTTATTTCAGGTAATTGAGAGTGTGTTCCCTGTTGCCATACAAAAACTACTCCAAACTCATGTCTATTATCTATAATCACGACCATAACCCCACATCCTCATTCAGAGTTGGCATGTACAACCCACTTAGCCAGAAATAAGAAATCTCTTTCTTCAAATGATCCCAATAAATCGTATTCCTAATTATTTGAGGACTCCATCACATAAAATCCATCCCACGCTATTTGAGTGTGTTTTTATAAATAAGATACATGTCCACCAGATGGACCGACGACAACGATGACGCGACGCGGTGCTGCAAAACAACAACAACAATTTAATTGAATTATACATAAGGGTAACTACAAATCCCACATTATAACCGTAAAACTGCCTTAGTTTAGTTCCAAATAAGCACCACACTCTACTCTACAGTGCCAGACCTTGGCATGTCTCATTCACAGAGAATAGTCATGAACTTAATGATGCGACTTACGAGGCTTCATTCAAACAGAAAACCAACTCTCCAGCAGAAGTAATCCTGTAACGCTGGCACTGGCCTCTGCTTTGGTGTGTTGTGTACTCGTCATAGTTTGAACTTGAGTCTGATGTGAAAATAATAATCTCTTGGTCCGTGTATCCACTACTAGACAGAGAGTGGCAACCAACGTGTAAAATTCAAGACAATCCAGGTCAAGGAAGAAAAACAAAGGCAAAAAAAAAGAAAAAAAGAAAAAAAAAGAACTTTTCCATTGTAGAAACGTGCGTTCATTGGAAGGTCCTTCAAAGTTATTCTGGGTTAGTTAATGGGTAATGAAGATGGTCATCCACTTTCACCCCTCAGGCTAGATATAGAGACTCCATCACCAGAACGAAGAACCCAGCACTAGGTACTCATAATCACATAATCGTGAAGGAAGCAGGCACATCTCTCAGAAATTTTATCTGTTTTCCTTTTTTTTATGTATCCTGCAGAAGCGTTTAATAAAATTTATTACATCAAAAGTGATGCCAAAGTGGTGGGGTGGTTAGAGAGAGTATATCCTGCTCTAGCGCTTGGGAGTATTTTAGTAGACGAACGAAGCGATGATGCTTGGCCGCTATTTTAGCATAGCATCAAGGAGATTTTCTTTATTTGAAATAGCAACTTGGATGGTAAATGAGATTTATCCATTGGGAAATATGGAAAGTTGGTTTTAATCATTGCGTTTGACTGTGGCGTGTGAATGACTATGACTATACGACTACCCCAAGGAAGCATAAGAATGTTAGCTTTGATTTTGTGATTTCTTTTGAATGCGAATATACAAAACGACTCCTAGCGAAAGCAATTATTTTCTAAGACCCAACAACGTTACGTAATGTCTTCCGTCTGAATGAGATTAATTGTTTTTGGTTTAAGCTGTGAGAAAATATTGGTTGCAGGCTCACGCGAGCGCGACATCAGTTGGCGTTGCCTTGAAGCTGTTTTCCAAATTAGAAATGGCATCGCATTTATTCTATTCTAAAACCAAAATCCCCATGTGAATTTCTTGGAGCCCTATATGTATCCAACTTTTATGGCTTTTGAGAAAATGTTTCATCTTTCTAGCTCTCACGACACACATGGGGTATCGCATGACTTTCCCAGTTTGAAGGGATTAAGATTTTATCAAATGACTATAAAGAGTATCATACGGAAGTCCAGAAAGAACCATAGCCTCATAAAGGCTCTCGTCATCATCAAAACGACATAAAGATTAAATTCATTTCGCATTGGTCTTAAAGATTCCAAAGCTTTTAGCTTTCATTTCTAATAAAGTTTTGGTTTTATTCCTGAGAATTTAAGAGGATCTAATTTTAGTGCATTTCTTTCAACCATACCTTGTTAAAAACGTATTGGCTTGTGGACCAAAAATGTTTTGAAGCTATAAACCAAAATGAGGAAGTGCTTTCCAATGCCGGGTTACTGTTGCGGTTCTTGCCTTGTGAAGGACGATTTACCCATACCAACACTATTGCATGTTTCTAAAATTTGAACCATAAGCTCCAGCTTAATAGGCAGACGTTGGATTTGTTGGAAGTTGGATTTCACAGAGATCCTGATGAGCGCGTGAAAAAATTCCCTGGGAAAGATTCTGTGCAGGAGCGAACCGAAGCTTAAATGGCACTATAAACGATTATAGTTTTACATTGAGAGTTTTACTTCAAGTACAAATTACAGCATTACTTCATGCAGGCCCGGATTTAGGGGAGGGCAACCAGGGCAACAGCCCCGAGCCTCCACAAAAGAGGGGCCCCCGCAATAGAGACTTCGGAAAAATAATTTCAAATTCAGACTAGTAAACAATAGTAAACAACTTTTCGTTTCATATTTTTTTCGCGTTTGTACCTTTACCTACAGTATGTACTTTGTACAAACATGATTTCATTAAATATTAACAGAAATCATCGATCTACATATACAGTGATGGTCATTAAAATAGAAACGGCACCCATATAGTAATATAAGTAGGTATGCATAACTTTCTTAAAAGACATTTCTTCAGGTTGAAAAGAGGTTTAATTTGTAGCCCATGAATAAGAGTACACATTAAAATATTAATACAAGAAAAAAGCTAGACAATATCAAATACAAAAAAATAAACATGTATTTAATTCAAATTTTGTGTGGCCATTAAATTAGAAACAGAACATATAAAATGGTATTTCATTGAAAATCTTCAGCTTAACATTTGTAGGAAATCCATTTCCTTGGATAAACGCAGCCAATCTTCTTTCCATACTTTCAGCCAAAGCGCGGCATCTTGATGGTGCTATACCGTCCTAGACTTCCTTAATATTTTTGAAAAGCTCGTCCGAATTTTTAGATTTTTTGGACTTTAATGCTCTCTCGACGTCTGCCCATAAGTTCTCAATCGGATTCAGGTCCGGACTTTGCGCGGGTCAATCCAAAACACTGGTTTTTTTTATCCGCAAACCACAGCTTTACAAGTATGCAGTATGTTTTGGGTCGCTGTCCTGCTGAAAAACATGACTGATGGGCATGTGTGGGAATGAAAAAGGCTCTATGACATTCTCCAGTATGCCTTTATAAACGTGTTGATCCATTCCACCGTTTATCCTTACTACCCAACACCAACCAAAACCAACACCACTCCAAGAAAATGCACCCCAAACTATTATGTATGGAGTGATGAATCTAAATTCAATTTGTTTGGGTCAGACCGTAAAGTGTACGTTAGACGTCCTCAGAAAAAAGAATTAGACCCAAAATACTCGCTGAAGACCTTGAAACATGGAGGAGGAAACATAATGGCTTTTGAAATACATATAGTTAAGATGTCCTGCCCGGGACATCATAAAAAAAACCGCGAACGGCCAACCCAGGGGTTGGCCCAACTGTTCGACTTACAATTCAAAGACAAAAATCACGTTATAAACTTTTATTAACAATAGGATAAAATATGCAACAGCAAACACGACAAGCGTTAATCGATTCCAAACTAGAACTAACTGTTCACTGGCTTTCCTGAGTATCCAGCACTCATTCGTTCCCATCAGGTATCGCTGGCCTTGCACTATTCATGTTTGCGCGTGCAGGCTGTTCGTCGGGTCATGCACTGACCAATGGGAAGGTGTCGTATGTCCGGTTATTGGCTGAGCCAATAAGTGCCGAGTCAGTGAGAACAGGTTTGTGCGTGTTTCCCAGGCAGGTATCGGATGGTGTTAACTCCTCCCCCTCTAAAAATCTACGTCCCGTAGATCTGAAGCTGACCTCCAGGTCAAGCCGTTGCAGATGGTAAGTTGGTAGGTGAGATTGGTGGGATGTTGGGTTTGGCATGTAGTTTTCGCCACATCAGAAGGACAACATATGCCACCAGAATAATGATTGCAGCTTCTGTAAGTATAGAAATCTTGAATTCATGGGATAAATTACCTAAACGTTCTATGTTTTGAACGCTAAGCTCGTGCACATATCCCAGGTCAATTTTGTGGTCCTGACTGGTTAGATTCGTCATTGCCGGAGGAAGTGCTTGTACGGTTGACATCAAGGAGCTTGAAAATGTCCTGTTCTTTAGTTGGATCGTCTCGTTGTAGATCTGTATAATGTAGGTACCTATAAGAGGTCTTGAAACATTGTTAGAAATTAAATCGCCATTGAAATTAGTAACAAAAATAGTGTCCTCCTTGATTAGCTCGAGAACTTCTTCGTTGCTAGTTTCGAAGGTGCAAGTTGTGTGTCCTCCCTTCAGCAGTCTAGGGATACAACTATCCTCAGGGATGCTTTCTAGCGCCTTGTCTTCGCAGACCGTGGAATTGTTGATCACGAGGCATTTATGTTTAATCCCGTAGGTCATTCTGTGGTTCGTCAACATCTTCTGGTAAGTTAAGTCTATCCGCTTGCCTTCGATTATGGAAGGCCTCGTTATTAGTAGGTTAAATTCCTCTTTCCCCACCTTGGGCATTGAGATGATGTAGAGTAACATTGAGCCATTCGTAAAGATTGAGGGTGTTCCGTATTCGATAGCTTCGATCTCATTGACATATGGTAGTGTCTCCAGTTCGTTAATGACTTGGGTAATTTCTGTTGCGTCCAATAGGTTAGTGTTGATGAGACCGCTCTTTGCCATCTGGCAGGCCCGAACGATCTCATTTATCTCACCCTTAATGACCATGACTTCGTCTAGAGCATCTTGTTCGAATCTTCCGGAAATGACATCGTTAATCCCGCTTTCGTATCTTGTGATGATGGTATTTATTTTCTTTGTTATTTCCTGTGTTATGTCTAGTAGTTTTGCGTTGATCTTGTATTGTTGGTTGTTGTTTTCGACAATCTTTTGCTCGCTTCGGAGGATTTCATTCCAGTCCGTAGCGTCCGGGTTTCCGGCTACCCACTTCCAGGCTGATCCTATCCAATCGATAGATCTGGTTTTCCTTGACGTTTTGCCCTTCAAAAGATTGAGACGTTCCTTAGCTTGTCGTACGTGGAACTCCATTATCCGTTTCCTGTCTTCGTCTTTTACGCTTGAACAGATCGCATCTGATACACCGTCCAGTAGGATTTCAAACTGCAACAGGTCAATCGTGTGTACCAATTTGAAGCTGCCGTCCACGATCCATCCTTTGCCTTCTTTCAGGGATACTATTGGTACCTTGTAGTTGAATATTTGGTACCCCTCTGTGATAGCTAGGAATATTAATAATGTAGATGTAGTAACCGCACACGCACGCATTTTCTTCTCGCAGGAATGAATTAATCTAAAAACCGAAAAAAAAGAACAAATTTAATTCAAACCGTTTTTAGTTTAAAGGGCACCGGCTTAGGAAGGTTCGTGTTAATCCCGTTTGGACGCAAGCGTTGAAATTGCGAGCGTCCTACTAATGGCACGTAACTCTTCACTATTGAGTCATTTATCTAGTCAATCTCCAAGCATGTTCTCATGGATATGCTGGATGTTGTCGCTTCGGAATTGGAATGGTCTGCTGTGTTCTCATGGGAACAGAGACGTGCACTCAGATAGAGCGTACCAATTCGTCTATCCTGTATTAAAGGACCCACGAACAATCGACCAATGAAAAAAATGACACAAATTCTTAAAGCCGGTCCCTGCTCGGGCGCCAGTTAAGATGTCCTGCCCGGGACATCATAAAAAAAACCGCGAACGGCCAACCCAGGGGTTGGCCCAACTGTTCGACTTACAATTCAAAGACAAAAATCACGTTATAAACTTTTATTAACAATAGGATAAAATATGCAACAGCAAACACGACAAGCGTTAATCGATTCCAAACTAGAACTAACTGTTCACTGGCTTTCCTGAGTATCCAGCACTCATTCGTTCCCATCAGGTATCGCTGGCCTTGCACTATTCATGTTTGCGCGTGCAGGCTGTTCGTCGGGTCATGCACTGACCAATGGGAAGGTGTCGTATGTCCGGTTATTGGCTGAGCCAATAAGTGCCGAGTCAGTGAGAACAGGTTTGTGCGTGTTTCCCAGGCAGGTATCGGATGGTGTTAACTCATATATTTATTTATTTATTTATTTATTTATTTATTTATTTATTTATTTCGTCAATCAAAGAACATATTCACTTAAAGACTACTTAAGAATTAGACTAACAATGGTATTGATAAGATAGGAACTTGAATTTTAATTGAAATCTAAAAAATATAAATCTTTTTAACATATTTCAAAAACAGATCTTTTATTATATATAAATATGTAAAATGAGTGCAATAATATACAGTGAAATTTCTGTTTTTGAAAATATGTTTATTATTTTAATTGACGTTTTTAGCTACGCATATTCGCAGCTAAGTAGCCTTATTCTGGACTTACATGGATCTGCTAGTGCAGATGAAAAAAGGAAATAGACACAAGATGTAAAATTCAATCGCACGAATTTTTCACAGTATCCTCGTACAAAGCACTAAAGCGACAAAATGCAAAAAAACGAAAAAAATTGTTTTTAAAAATGTGTCACATAAAAATCTATTAAGCATATTTTTAATTTCCAAGTCTTCGTTTCAACGCGCTGTTGTTTTGAAAATATTGTTTGACATTATTATATTTTTTTCCAGAATTGAATTCTTTTATATATTTTTTGAATATACAAACCCGAACTATTTTCATTTTTGTACCTTTGTTTATTTTGTAAAATTTTGTTTGTTTGAAATAAATCGCCCAAAAGCTATAATTTCTCTTTTGTTCAATGTCTATTATCTTCAAACTGCAGGTGGGAAATAACTTCACACAAATTTGAGGTGAAGTTATTTCCCACCTACAGTGGGAAATATCTTCACCACAAAAAAGTGAAATTATTTGCCACTTGAGGTGAAGCTATTTCCCATGTGAAGGTAGTGCCCGTGAAGTTAGTTCCCTGCACCGAAAAAGAACGGACAGTTTTACAGCTTGAAAAATCTTAGTGACACCTGTTTGTCTTGTCAAGCTGAAGCTATGAAAGCCATAGTTGAAGGCTATTCGGAGCAAAAAGACATGGCGAGGAATGAAGCAGCGCACCTTCTCGAAACCGCTTTATTTGCAATCTTTTGGAACGACTTCTTGGAGCTATTAAACGCTACAAACAAGATGTTGCAAGACCCAACAATGATTCTTCAACCGGCAATGCGTGCATTAGAATCATTGAAATCATTCTTGGAATCAAAACAAAAAAAAAAAAAAACCATTTTGATAAATACGAGGAAGCAGCCCAAAAGTATCTTAGACTGGCGAATACGTACAATCACGTACCAGAACGAGAAATGTGAGGTTTAATCCGCTCGAATACGGGAAAGCACAAGACGTAAATCTGTCACCGAAGGAGAAATATAAAGTATCCGCCTCTATCCCAGTGTCGACCAGTTATGTGTTTCTCTAACCGAAAGATTGCATGCCTATAAAGCTGTGAGTTTGAGATCTCGATTTCTTTATCACATCGAGAAGTTGGATGCTGCAAACTTGCACGCTGCAGCAGAGTCATTGGTGAAAGTGTATCATGATGACTTAGAACCTAGTCTTGGTATTGAGTTGGTTCAATTTGTATCTTTAATCGACTCATATAAAAAAGACTATGGAAAAGACCAATCTCCAGAACTATTTTACTACCAAATTCGAATGTATTTAGTTTTAATGGTATGTATCAAATTACACTGGAGAGCGCTCATTTTCAAAAATGAAAATTATAAAAATCAAGGTTCGAACTACGATTTGGCAAAACCGTCTATTAAAGCCTTCTCTGCTGAGCATTGACAATGATTTGCTTCGGGAACTGGATTTCAGCGAAATCATTAACGATTTTTCGGCGAAAAAATATCGGAAAGTTTAGTTCGTTAACGCTTAAATTTAGTTTTAGATAATTCTTGTTTATGATTATATTTATATGTTCGTTAAATAATAAAGTAATCTATACTTGGTTTGACAGTAATTTATTTACTGGGTAGCTAGATTGAAAAAAAAAATGTTAATTTTATTTAGAATATATTTTGGGGCCAAGGGAATTCCACTCCTTTGTTGTCCTGAAGCCTCCTCACCTTTAAATCAGGCCCTGTCTTCATGGTAAAAGAGTTATATTTTAATAAATTAAATAAGTGAAAATTAGCGCAAATCAATAGACTTCAACATAAGTGAAATGAATCAATGGAAAAAACAATAGTCAGAAATGCAAAGGATGAAATAATCGATGGAAATGGAAAAAGTTGATTGAAATGAGTGATTCAACGGGATTAACGGTTTTAAATGGGCGATCAAATAGTGATGGTAAATTCCATTTTCCATTTTCCATGGGTACCGCATGTTCAACAGTCGACTATTGCTTTGTAAAAGGAAAGTGACTTGAACACAAATCTAATTTAAGGGTAGATGAGCTGACAATCTCGGATCACTTCCCAATATGCGTACAGATGAATATGGTGCTGCAACACGAAACTCCGACACAGCAGTGTTTGCTACTAAAACTCCGGTGGAGACATAACGAGATTGAGAAGTGCACTGCAAACCTGAATCTCGTTACTAATCTCTTAAGGAAAATGAGGTACAATCCAGATTCAGATATACTAACCGTAGCTATTACGGAACCAAAAAGAACTCTACAAACTAGGGTGTGAGGGTAAACAACCTTGGTATGATTGGGAGTGTGAATCAGCGAGAAAAAAACCGTTTGCTTTTCTTCGTCTTGTAAGAAGAAGCAACTGAAACTGCGCAAAATCTATGTATCAAGAAGCAAATAAAAAGTATAAAACCATATCCGTAGACAAACAAAAAGCATATACACTTAACCTCTCAACAATGCTGGGGAACATCAAAAACAGTCGAACTTTCTGGAAGACAGCGAAAATGCTTAACAAGGCACTATTCACAAAAGGATCAAAGTGGAATCCTTGATTTTAGCTAAACATTTTGAACAACTACTCAATCCACAACTTAATTAAAATGCAATCCAATATGCTCCCGCATACCAAGAAGTTATGACATTAGACCGACCCATAGAAATTCAAGATGTCAAAAGAGTGCTAAATCGATGTGGGCCAAATAAAGCTCCAGGAGAATACCGAATCTCATATGAATTTTTCAAAAACGCTACAGATGACTATCTTCAAAGCATATAATTCTTCTGGTACATAATTTTATATGAGATACAGGAGAAGTACCAGAAAGCTTCAAGAGAAGTGTCATTCTGATGCCAATCTTCAAGAAAGGAAATACGAATGAGCCCAGCAACTACTGCTCCTGTAGTCATTTCTTAACGCTACTACGAAAATATTGACAGGAATTTTACTGGAACACCTTTTACCACCCCCTATGAGTTTACCTTGTCGTGGTGGGGGTGCTTAAGGACATCTTCTCCAGCTATATAGCTTCAGAACCTGCCCAACCAACGTAACTCAAACAAAACCTCTGAAAAACAATGAAAAATAAAGTTAATAAAAGAAATAAAAAACGAACGGGGATACACATTCACAAGTCGGCAGATGTCGCGACTGCTGGCAATGGCTTGGCCTCGAAAGAGGATAAGTCGCCAGTGACAAATTTATTAACGACTAGGTGTGCCAGCGACTTCGTCTGCAAGAATTGGTATAACTTTTTTATTTATCAACCGATTGACATGAAATGAAAACTAAATGTTAATTGAAGCTTACTACAATATATTACTGAAAACCCCATCTAGATAGGAAAAGCCGTTTCTGAGATTAGCGTGCACAAACAAACAAACTCTTACGTTTTTATTATGTGTGTAGATATAGATAATGACACAAAAAGCGATTGGCGGAAAAACTGGGGAGCCCACTGCAGTTCGAGAAAGGCCCCACAAGCCAACTAAGAAATGTGGAGAGCCCTCTTGTTCTAACGCCCCTCCTGAGGAGTATGTCTATACCAGTGAAAGGGTTGCAGTGACTCTGTGCAATACTGCCCGTATTAAAGGGACCCCGGAGAAGACCATTGCGGCAAGTAGAGGGGCCGAGACTTTCGGTTCTAACGCGAACTGTGATGTGTTGACAAAGAGGCTACCCTCATCAAAAACTCTACTGCTCAAACCTCCCATCTCATCCCGTCCAATGTCAAAGGACTCCAGGTCGATCAACTCGGACGGTACAGGTGCCAAGACTATCAGCTCCGTGGCTGAAAGGGGACGACCTCCTTCGAGCTCCGGAAACAATCCTTACCTCCCCCAAGTTGTAAGTGACTTACAGTGGAACGAACAACGAAAGGGTGTCCAAACCCCCTAGTCCCAAAGTTGGAGGTGAAACTGTGACTTACAGTGGAACTGAAAACGAAAGGGTTTCCCATCCCCCTTACCATCAAGTTGATTGTGAAACTGTGTCTAACAATGGAACGGACAACGAAGGGGATCCCAAACTCACTACCATCCGACACCACAAAGTGAGGAGGAACGCGGAGAGAATTGCGAAGGTGTTAGGTGAGGTACCTAAACCATAGTTTGACTCAACTAAGACACATCTGCAAAAAAAACTGAGAGAGCCAAAGCGAGTAATAAATTGCACCTGGAGAAACTTTCTAAGCAAACAAAACATTGCACCTAGTGCAAAGTATAAAGTTTTTGAAGCAGTCTTGAGATCTTTTATGTGCTACGCAGCATAAGTTTGGTATATTTTCGAGTTTGATGAAGTAGAAAAGCTTCTTAGATATTTTATCAAGAAAACCAACAGACTATACCGGAAAACATACTAACCTACATGTTGCACCTCAAAACTGGTCTACCTACGTTATATGTATACACACTTCAGCTGCATTTCTCATATATTAGTAAAATCATGAATCAACCAAGCCATCGACTCACCAATAAGATAGTATTGTTTCTGAAAGACAGATATCTTCAATTCTTTACTGTATATGGATGAGATTGAGCGATATCCATGATGTTCAACTTCACCAACACAATGGAAAATCTTTCGGCGGTACCTTGCAGATGCTCTTAGTAAAAATTGAAGAATCAATAAGAAATGCGTTCAAAGAGGAAAGTCAGCGAAGCAAAACAAGATGTACCTATAGACTACTGAGTCGTGATATAGGTAATAGAAATTATTTCGATGACCGAAACAGTCTGGATTTTATATCCACCAAGGGAGCAGTCATCAACCTTAACTACTTGCCATATATAGAGACGACATAAATCAATGCTCTTTGTGCAACCTGCGATGCAGAGAAGATATATGTCACTTTATTGGTATCTACCCCATCCTGAACCTGATCCGAAGGTTATCGAACTGAGGAGTTTGCCTCCAGCGTATTAATACTCGAAATAGCCATTCAAGACCAAAGTTCGTAAGCAAAGAATAGCAACTGGCCTTATGACGATCCCATATACTAGAATCGTAATGTCCAGGAGGAATCCTAGAGCTGGGTTCTGATAATATGAATCGCTACCCACCAGTAAAGTCCAAAACTTCGAGAAAACAAGTGGGAACGTTATGACCCATGATTGACTCTACTTTCTTTTCAAATTTCTTTACCATGAAACCATTTTTGTCTTCGAAATGCAATCAAAAGATCAAAACCAACAATTCCTAGACAGTCTTTAAGTCTAAGATAACCTGACCGCTGGTAGGGGGCTTTGATTTGCATATACATATGTGAGTAAAGTCTCTGCATGGTATAGGCCTTTAGCTTCATTTTCCTATGATGCTAGTAACTACTCATTTTTCATTTGCCTACTAAAGTCACTCTACATTGCGAAAGTGCTAGTGCCAAACCATTTCATAGTCTTTCCTCTTAAGACTACCTCAAATTCAATAAAACCCTATCTCGCCGTTTATTTTTGGATCAATCAACTCAATCAATCAAAATAACTTACCTACTCCACATAAGACTCTCATAAATCAATATTTTCAGTTACACATCGAAAATTCCTTTTCATCACAGCATCAATCCACAATCTCAGTCCCACATGGCGGAACTAATCAACATGTCTACCTCCACTAGGGAATCCCATCGATATCTGCCGAAAAATTCAACGTGTCTTGCTTCCGTCCACAGCCATCTATATCCGACTACACTAACTCTTGATGGATGTCTGTACACATAGGCATATACAACTCCCATTGTGCGCATCTTTATGCGCCCATCCCTTCTGTCTCATACATCACGGTAATAGGCAAATATCTTTGCACGCCAAAACCGGAATCCGGACAAAAATATATAAGTCACTGCGTGCGTTATGATGATGCCTTTGACTTTTATTATGCCCTCCATTTTTTTTTATTCTTCTACGAAAAAGAAACTTTTTCCCAGCGATCCACTACGTCCAGGTTTCTTGCCAATTTTTCATCAGAAACAACTAAATGTTAGAACCATATAACTTTCAAAACAGCAACGAAATGGAGCTCCTCTGCTGTGCGATAGCGACTCACAACGATGATGATGATCAATCAAAACAAAAAAGAAAATTTTTTATTTTTGCTTTTGCTGTGTAGGAGAATTTGTTTGGAGGTCGGAACGTTGTACTTAGCAGCAGTTATGCCAACTTTTTCGGTTGACTTGGATGACAGCAAAAAAAGGGATCTGTGAGTAGACGACAGACTATGGGAATGCGAGCATTCAAATGAATAGAAGCTAAGCACTAGAGGAAAATAAATAAAGAGAATTCCAACTTGAATTTAATTTCGGGCGAAAAACGAAAAAGTTTTCAGTCCAAGGAAGTGACATGGATAGGGCAATGCCCAAGACTATTATGTCCTCGCTATGAGGTTCAGCGGATGTTTGTACTTTGGGACAGCTCTGCTTGTTGGCGGAAGTGATTTTTATTTTGGAAACATCGGCATTGCCTGCAGTCATATTGGACTGGGTTTCTATTCTATGTCGATGTCGGGGTGGTGGTTGGTGGATGTTGAACATTTTATTTGCAAATGAAGTTACCCGCAGTTGACTTTAAATTGAGATTTTGTTTGTTTGCCGAATAGTGAACCACTTCGTTCGCAACTGGGATACTTAAGGACATTCTAAGGCACTCGCCACAAAGACTGGGGTCATTTGTGATTGAAATATTATTTGGGTGGATGAGTACTGAAAGTCGATGAAACAATATTTTTTAAAGTTTTAAGTCAGCTTAAAAAAAAAGACTTCTATGTGGTGTTCGATGTTAGTAGAAATATAACTCTGAATTTGTTTCACTTAAAATTAATCAGACAGAAAATTATGAATGAAAACTTCTGATTTCACTTAAATTGTTTTTGAACAATGTTTCCGATTTCAAGCAAAAAGCACGGAGGGCCTGTATCGAGATCTGGAAGAGATTTCTGCCCCAGCTGCTGAAGCAAATCAGGCAATCCAAGAGCTAAGACAAAGCAACTTGAATAAGGGAGCAACCACTTTCAAAATTGCCGCTCAGAGAAGGAGAAATGCGCAGGAGATTCGTTCGCCGAAGTTCATCAATGATGCTCAAGGACTGCTACTTGTGGATGACGACAAAATTCTTCACAGGTGGAGACAGTATTGTGATGATCTTTTGAATGAACAGTTTCCTCGGCGCAACTTTCCGACAGCTGCACCTAACTTTACGGAAGTATCCGACGTCACAGTCGAAGAAGTTAGGGAGGCAGTTAAGAACTCCAAAAAAGGCAAAGCGATTGGGCCAGACGAGGTACCAAATGAGTTTTGGAAAAATATGAGAGACATCGGGTTGAGATGGCTCACGATTCTCATCTCCAAACTTATAAGAGGTGACAATTTGCCTAATCAATGGAGGGAAAGTTTTCTTCTTCCAATGAATACAAGGGAAAGGGAGATACCAGAAGCTGTGACAACTATCGTTCGATCAAGTTGATGTCCCACACTATGAATGATCGTTGAGCGGGTTTTGGATAGCCGACTGCGGAAAATAATAAAGCTGTCTGATGACCAATGCGGGTTTGTCGCGGGTAAGTCAACTACAGACGCAATCCAAAGTACAAGGATCATTAGGAAAAACACCGAGATGCCTTAGAGGATTTGCATATTGTGTTGGCTGACTTCGAAAAAGCATTCGATCGACAACCACGAGATCTGATATGGGTGGCCCTCAGACACCGAGGAGTTCCTGAAGCCTATGTGCGAATAATTATGGACATGTACGAGGGAGCAGTTACAAAAGTGAGATGCCCAGCTGGAGTCACCGAAGAATTCCAAATAACAGGAGGTGTACATCAGGGAAGTGTCTTGAGTCCACTGCTCTTTATTGCTGTTCTGGATTATTTGCTCGAAGGAAAAGTAACGGACAATAAAGTACAACAATTATTCTTTGCTGACGATGGAGCCATTATAAGCGAGGATCCTACATCCCTGCAACGAGCACTTGACGTTGTGATTGATGTTCTGGAAGGAAATGGGTACCGCATTAGCGCTAAAAAGACTGAATACCTGTGCTGCACTTTTTCTGATCCAGACAAGCCTATTCCAGACAATTATTTGAATGGAAATGTGCTTCCCAAGTGTGAAAAGTTTAAATATCTGGGATCTATGATCATTAGTGAAGCAACTTGTGATGACATCAATCATCGAGTAAGCGTAGGGTGGATGAAGCGGCGAGAAAACTCCGTTATCTTCTGTGATCGAAAAATGCCCCCTAAGCTGAAGGGAAGACTCTACACAGCAGATGTCCGTCCAGCTCTGACATACGGTTCACAATGTTGGACAATGTACAAAAAGTATGAGAGCAAATTGATGGCAACCGAAATGAAGATGCTTCGGATGACAGCAGGAGTAACAAAGCAAGATCGAATTAGAAGTACTAAGATCCGTGAAAGCCTTTATGTCAAAAGTACCATCAGGCCAAAACACTCCTGATACAAGCAGATGCAAAAACAGAAGCATTTGGTTGGCCTCAGACATGGAACAATCCAAAACCGGGAGGCTTGCCGACACTTTCGGAGGTCAACGCGGCGTACCCCACAGGCGGATCACTAGTGTGAAGCAGAAAAGTGGGAGAGTTGTGATCGCTTCAAAATCACTACTCGTTACGCCGGAAATGGAAAAGAAGAAGAAGATTTCCGACATTGTAGTACCCATGGCGCCCTGGAGCTCCTCGCTCTGTTGCGCCACCCTATGAATGTTTTTTTTTACCGAGCTAGCAAATTCATGGATCTTGCCCCTAAGGACAATCGGAAGCAAGTAAATGAAACAGAAGTTATTCTTCCGGCAGAGATGGTCGTCAACAAACGTTTAAGAAAATTGAGACAATTCTCACTTCTTCCCAACTCACTTTTAGAGAAGTACAGGAGTATGCTCTCATGCAGAAAAGAATGCAATCGACTTTAGGATACCCACGATGATGATGCATTGACGCCCGTTTTTCTCGAAAACAACACGGAAGAAACTACGAGATCAATCCATGTTGAAGTATCAATTTAACCCAAAGGAAGTGTTCGAAACCAGGACTCGTCACGTCGCCCGGTTGATTGCACAGTAAAATCGTCATGAGACTTCTTTTATTATTTTCTCACTGTAAAAAAAATGATTATACATAGTCCTACAGGCTACTGATATTTGGTAATTGGGAGCTGATTTTGAAAGAACAATGCCACCAATGCCACTCACTTACTCGATCACTGATGTGGTAATTTGGCCCCAGACTTTACCAGCTTAATTCGACGTATTAATTATATTGAATTTCCGGTGTAGATTGTGGATACTGGGAGTACCAAAACAAAAAAAAAAAATATATAGTTTGGTAAGAATATCATCCCACTACTTCTTTTTCCTCTTCTTCTTCTTCTTCTTCTCTAAAAGTGTCACAAGTTTCATGAACTAGAAGAAAGAAAAACTCTCACACTTATCTGAACGGCCTAAATAATTTCTTTCGAAATTTTAATTGGTCATTGTGCTTTCTCGACGGAAACGTTGATGCATCAGCTGATATGATATCTAACGTAATTCTCAACGGCATGAGAAATTTTGTTCCTCATAGAACAAAAAGTATCATCCCCAAAGAGAATTCGTGGTTTGATTCAAGCTGTAAAGAGGCGATTCGGGATAGAGAAAGTAGTTTTCGAAAATTCAAAGACAACCCTACTGTAGAAAACCGAAATTTGTTCAAACGGGCCAGAAATAGCTGTAATGCTCAGATACAAAGGGCTAAGTTTTTACATGACCAAAAAGTAAGGCAAAAAATACTATTGTGTCCAAAAGGAAGTAAAAACTTTTGGTCTTTTGTGAAGAACATTAAGAACTCGACCACGTCATCGGTCCCAACGCTCGTCTTCAATGACTCTCCGTATGTCAGCTCTATCGACAAAGCCAATTTGCTGGCAGCTCAATTTGCTGCCAACTCGACACTTCCTCATAGCATAGTGGCTCCACCTGAGCTCGAAGCTGCAAATTCTTTGATGAAGCAGATATTTTTTCGAACTCGCTCGGTTGCGAGAGTCCTTAAAGATCTCAACATACATAAATCCGCTGGTCCAGATGGTATCCCCGCCGTTATTCTGAAGAGGTGTTCTTCTACGCTGGCAAAATCACTGCGAAAACTTTTCCATCTTTCCTATTCTGCTGGGATTTTTCCGAGCAGATGGAAAACTGCATTTGTCCAGCCTGTCCCTAAAAAAGGCGAATCTTCCTCCCCTTCCAATTACCGTCCAATTGCACTAACGTCCCTTCTTTCCAAGGTCATGGAAACGTTGATAAACCGTCAACTTATGAAATATCTTGAAGAACGAAAGCTTCTTAATGACCGTCAGTACGGCTTTCGTAGCAAACGGTCCACTGGTGATTTGATGGCTTATCTCACTGAAAAGTGGAACCAATCTTTACATTGTTTTGGAGAAAGTAAGATTATTGCGCTTGATATTTCTAAAGCATTTGATAGAGTTTGGCATCAGGCTCTTTTATCGAAAATGCGTGCTTTTGGTATCGATGAGTCTCTTCTTCGTTGGATTAGAAACTACCTTTCCGACCGTTCAATACAAGTTGTGTTGGATGGTTTCAAGTCTGATACCCATTTCATAAATGCTGGTGTGCCCCAGTGCTCCGTTTTGTCTCCGACTCTCTTCCTCATTTTCATTAATGATCTCTTGTCTGAAACTTCTAATCCACTTAACTGTTTTGCTGACGACTCGACCCTCAGCTTTTCATATTCGTTTCCAAATTCACGTCCCTGCTCTTCGGATGTGGAACTGGAACGGTTGCGTATGATAAGCTCATTGAATTCTGACCTTGACAGCATTGTTGCATGGGGTATTATGAACCGAGTAGAATTCAATGCTTCGAAAACTCAATGCTGTCTCTTGTCGTTGAAGCTTAACATTCCCCCATTGCCATTATCCATGAATGGTACCTGCATCGAAGAAACCGAAAAGCTGTCAGTACTTGGTATGTGTGTAAACGATGATCTTCGTTGGAATGACCACATATTTGAAGTCGCCAAAAACGCTGCTAAATGCTTAGGTTTTTTGAGACGATGCAGGAAGTTCTTCACCCCTTCTGATCTGGCTACAATTTATAAGGCCTTCATTCGCCCAAAACTAGAGTATAACTCCCATATTTGGACAGGTGCCTCTCAAACACCTTTGCGCCTACTTGATAGGGTACAAAATAGAGCGTTAAAATTGATAGGTGATAGTTCAATCGTAGAATCGATTGATTCTCTTGAACATCGTCGAAACGTTACCTGTCTCACTCTGTTTTATCGCTTTTTTCACAAGCAGTGCTCTAGTGAAGTAGCCAGTTGCATTCCTCCCCTGAAACAATTTAGCCGCAACACTCGCCTCGCTAGGAATGCTCATCAGTTCCACCTTGAGCCCAACTTCGGGGGTACAGTCAAGTATAGAGATTCTTATTTTAGTCGCACCACCCGAATGTGGAATGCTTTACCTGGCTCTGTGTTTCCCCTTCATTATGATTCACAAAAATTCAAAAGCAACGTGCATCGGTGTCTCCTATTAAACCCTCTCCTACTTTCCTAAATGCTCGCACTGTGTTTATAACATTATAAGGGTATTCATAACCCCTTGATGTGCGCGCTAATTATAAAAAAAAAAAAAAAAAAACTTGTCATCTGCCCTTTGGGTAACACGTCTTTTAAACTGTCTCCCTTTTGCAAATGAATATACAACATTTTGGACGAGCAAGAGAATGCAATAGCTTAGCATGTCTGTCTGCTAACCCAGAGTTGGTTCCAGCCTTTAAGCTGTTGTTCCCGAGCACAGGCTGCGCTTTATATGATTGACAGCTGGTGTGTCAGAAACGGTTTCTCCGTCAATCCTCTTAACACCGAGGTTGTCCTATTCACGAGACGTAGAAAATTGACTGGTCTGACCCAACTTACGCTTAAAGGCTTCAACATCCCCTTTTCAAATGAAGTCTAACATCTTGGAGTGTTCCTGGATAACAAACTTCTACGGTCTAAACATGTCGAGTCTAAGACTACTAAAGCACTGTCAGTCTTCTGGCAATGTAAAGGAGCCTTTGGCAAGACATGGGGTCTTTCACCGAAAAGGGTCCTTTGGATCTATACGGCTATGATAAGACCAATCATCTCCTATGCGTCAGTTTTTTGGTGGAATAAGCTCTCGAGTAAATACTTTATTGCCTCGTTTGCTAAACTTCAAAGAACAATTTGTCTGGGTGTTAAGGGGGCCTTCCCCAGTACACCGGGAGCTGCTCTCGACACACTGTTGAATCTTCCTCCCCTTGATACCTACATCATGGGGTGTACTCTTAAGACCATTTCTCGTTTAAAGAGATGTGAGCTTGCAAGCAGCATATCTTTAGACTCACGTCTAATGGATTTGCCGTCTGACACGATGATCCCAAGGCTCAAACTGCGTCAAAATTACTCAGTCAACTTTCCATCGGTTCAGGACTGGTTCGCTCCAGAATCTGAGACTGGAAAGAACTGTTATAGTATCTTCACAGATGGCTCCAAAACCGACGAGGGTTCTGGTTCTGGTGCTTTTGTTGAGAACGACGACATACGACTGCACTCATCTCCAAGCGGAGGCTTATGCTTTTCTAATGGCCTTGAGCCACGTTACGAACAATGAATGAACGGGGAGAAGTATCTTTGTTTTGCAGCGACAGCCAAGCTCTGCTTAAGGCTTTTCTCAACCCTCTGACCACTTCAAAAGTGATCCAGAAATGCAAGAGCTTTCTGAATGCGATCGAAAGGTTAAATTCCTTGAGTCTCATTTGGGTTCCGGGCCATCACAGCATAACTGGAAATAAGATCGCCGATGAATTTGCTTGGCAAGGATCTCAGACAGCTCTCTCAGGACTTGAACCGTCACTTGGTCTGCCAGCGTCCTCAGTGAGGGCTTCAATCAACGATTGGATCTGTGAAGAACACAACCGTAAATCGCATGCCTCCATTGGATGCAGACAGGCCAATCGTATGCTCCCCAACGTTAGCAAGAAGACTCCAACATTTTTGCTTGCTAGTAGCAGAAAAGACTGTAGAAAGCTTATTGGCGTTGCCAGCGGGCACTTCTCTTTTGCCAAGCACTTATACGTGTTAGGCTTAAGTGATACCACACTCTGTGAATCTTGTGGAGAAGATGAGGACACCGCAGAGCACTTCATCTGTGAATGTCCTGCTTTTTCTCTCATAAGGTTACAGATACTCGGCGCAGACATGGTGAGAACTGGTAACTTAGGCTCCTTATCATGGTAGCGTCTTTTGGCTTTTCTCCGAACATCTGGAAAGCTATAACAAATAAAAGGTTGCTATCTGGTTGTACAATAGAGCGGTATTTAGGTCTGAGTGCTCCAGCTGGTATTTTCAAAAACCTCCATCAAAAAAAAAACCCAGAGCTTTGTGGTTCGAATCCCAGCAAAGGCAAAAATGTTTTTCCACGGTTATCGGCTTTCGCGAGGAATTGGCAAGTCCTCCGTTAATATTCATTGCCATGAAAAGCGCTTTCTCGATTAGCCGTTCGGAACCGGCAGAAATTTGTAGGTCTCTTCCATTCCCTCACAAAACATGGTTGTGAGAAATGCGCTAGGCTCAGGGGCTCCTCGCTCTGGTGCGCCACCCTATTTATTTATTTTATTTTGATCAGCGTTGCCACTGTTTGAAAAGTTTTCCGAAGTAGATTGACAAAAGACTGAAGTAGATTCCATATTTATGTAGTTGATTTTATTTCACCAATCTACCTTCCCACGGCACCGGCCTAATGGTAACCATGTCTGCTTGTTGAGTGAGAGTTCGAGGTTGGAATGTCAGACACATATTTCCATAGGAATTTCCCACAGCAAGAAATTGAATGGTTCTAAGAGATTATTCACACTGCCACGAAAAACGATTTTCGAATTGGATAAAATTTATTGTGACGATGCGTCACACTTTTTCTTTGCCACCGCCGAACCACCTACAGCTCACCCTACGTCCATCTACCCGCTAGTACCATGGACAGTGGACACTAAGAAATGCCATACGCAGCCAATAAAAAGCACACAATAACACAGCTGGCATTAACAGTTGAATGGATTTTTGTAAACACGAGAGGTTAGCGTGTACATGGGTGGTAGATATTTCACTCAACCAGTACACCTCACACTTACTGCTAACCCAAAACTTTATAAGTACAAGTGGAATTTGTATGAAAAATCAGAGAAGAAATTACCAATGTTAACTGTGGGAATACCACTTTAATATTATTCTTTTGCTTCTCCATTCCTACTTCGAACCCGGAATTATTCGGACGGTGCTCTTAAGGACCCCCCCCCCCCCCCCCCCCCCCCCGATAAATTTCCCAACTAACTTCTTGAATTTCTCAACGGTACTCTCAAGGGGCCCATTGTTAAATTATCAGTCTACTCCTCACCGAATTTTTCGACCGGTGCTCTCAAGGGACCCAGTCGGTGAATTCCCAGACCTCGCCGAATTTCTCGAATGGTGCTCTCAAGGGGTCCGTGCAATAAATTCCTTAGAAAAATCTCGTCGAATCGCTCGGACGGTGCTCTCAAGGGGCCCAGCCGGTAGATTCCCGAGTAGTTTGAATTTTCTTGGTGGTGCTCTTAAGGGGCCCTCTAGGTCAATTCACCATCTGTGGCTTTTGCGATAGCCACTCCGCCTCCCTGTTACTTCAAGAAGCGGTGCGCCATATTCTGGGCAACGTTCTTAATATTAAAATTTATTTCTTTACAGGAGCGTATTCAGTATTAGGGTGCAATAACCAAACAAAGCCCGTAACATCCCAGAACGTTCAAACCAACCTCCATCGATCCAAAGGAAACGCAGAGGCCGTGCCAAGACCATTTACGGCCCCGACCGTGCCAGACGCTGAGAGATTACGTACCCCGACCGCGACCGACAACATATATTTGAACACTTTTTGTAAAAATTTGTTAACTCAATTAGTTATTCAATAATTAAAAACTATTATAATTCGTATTTGCCGTGTCTCGCCTCGTTATTTAGAAGTTGGATTCACGCAGCCCGAGTCTTCGAGCTTCCTTGGGAAAAACCTTGGGTCCGCTGAGTTTTGCCCCAACCAAAGACAAAGAAGCCTCACAATATGGGTTCCCTGCATTCCTCACAAAGGTATGATTGAGAGAAATGCGCTATATTCGAAAGCTCCCTGAGCTTAGTCGTGCCCCCTCCCTAATATTTGTTTATTTACTCTTTCAAGTATTAGCCTTACTGCCCAAACTTTCTGTTTTCATAGATCAGTGTTATCGTTTCAAAGACTCAGAAACTTGAATAACATTAAACCGATCATCTAACTGCTATGGCTTCTCGGTCATGCCGGTATGGTTGTAAAGCCTTGGAAGACTTATAGATTACGGTTTAATAAAATGGCAAATGAGATGGCTTCAATGTCTTTCGTTCTCAAATGTTAGTTAGTTAGTAATGGTGTTTCTCATAATTTGTTCCACCTTTTTTCGACTCGTTCGCATAAAATTGTATATTTGGAGGACAAACGTCCAAGTGATTTATAACAAGCGACAATGAACGCAACGAAAAATCGCTCATGCATCAGGTATTCATATCATTTACCATTTAATGAGGCATCATGTGCAGGAAAAATATTTGTTCAAAAGCCTTGCCTCCACTAGCTCAGCACCATACGCAAAGATTTTCATCCCAAAATTTCACGATTCTATTAACGACCCATTGCCTATAATTTTACAAAACTTTTATGAAAATTAAGAGGAACTACTGTGGCAAACACAAAAATGAGCAGTAACATCACGATCTGAAATTAGAATGAAGAAAAATAATCACGGCCTGAAGTGGCACTGTGGGACTCAATTTAAAACACAATTTGAGGATGTGTCACTGATAAAAAGCCCCTTATAAGTATTTCTATCTTTGAAATGTCTTTCCTGTTCTACATGAATCAACTAAAAGTGCTGTCGTGACCCATAAAATGAGGGGCTATACATCCTGAAACTCAATGCAGACTGAAAGTGAAAATGATGCACTAGAATTGAAGCTCCTACATACCTGCCCCATTCCCGATTGAAGCAATATTGATTTTGTCATTTCCCCTTAATCGTGTTCCCTTGCAAAAATTCTTGTATAATAAATTTTTCTAGCCATATTGCTCCACATCGTTTACCATTTAATCAAACATAACTTTCCTCCTTCTTATATTGGAATACTTGATCTTCTTCGTCTTCGCTTTGCAGTTTCAATCATACTTAACTAATTTCTAAAGATTTTACCAAGACACCCAAATCACTTACTAAGGGACAACATCGATTAACAAAATCACAATCCAATTACGAGTAAAGAATAATGAAAAACTTTCTCAAACTTTCAGCTAATAATCATAATGGAATCAATCCATAGAATCTTTATCTGCGTGCCGCAATACCAAACCAAAACCAATACCATCAAACCACTGTTGTCCGCTGTCCGCCTGCTTCACAATTAACCACAATCGATAAGTGTGCTATCTTGAAAGCAATTAATTCTCGAACAAAAGAAACTTCTCAATACCTACCTACTACCTATACCCTTTTTGTATGCTGGCTTTTCACCAACCGCACATCTCCAAACCAAATCAAACCTCCCTTTGGCCTCTAAAAACTAAATGACAAAAGACAGAGCCAAAGACCAAAGAGCCTTAACACAAATTTCCTTAACCAATTTAGGGAGCCATCCCTCTACCGAATCTAGGAACAACCATAGAAGAACAAGAATAGAGCTAAACGTATACAGGCGCATACCTACAACGCACACGAACATATAGATATAGCTGTTCTTGTTGTCGTCGTCGGTGATAATGCGTTAAAAGCAATTTATGGCCCCACATTCAAAATATGAGTCGAAGAACTTTTTATCTCGACACAGAGCGAATGGAAGAACTTAAATATCCTTATGGCATTTGACATGGCGGCAGATTTATTCTTAACTATGAATATCCGGACGCAAAATATTTGATAAGAGAGCGCAAACTGTTGTCGTCTATGTTTCTAATTCAAATACTGTTCAGGATAAACACACAATACTGCCATGGAGATCGAGATTTTAGATAACATGCAGCCTCTTGATGGCAATGGCAAATGGAACTTCATTTGGCGCGCCCCTAATACCGTTACACCAACGAAGCATAACAAGAGTCAAGAGACGCAAGACAAGAAAAAGCTTCAGATTTTAGAAATACGTACACCAGAGATAAGAAACACAGCACAGTTATTGTGCTGTTGTATTAGTCTATTTCACTTTTACTGTCGTCAAATTTATTAAAACATAAATAAGACGCTTTTGGGCCCATTAGCGTCCGAGCTTTGCAGATAATGCCATAAAGTGAAAGGCCGGGTTTTTGTCTGATTTTTTGGGGCATTTGTTTTTTAAGGCTGCACAGTTGGTACACAACCTTTCGTTAAGCTACATTTATCATTTGTATAGGTAAAGGGAGAATGAAGTCAAATCATAAAGACTCGAATTTTCTATAGCTATATAGACTGACAGGGGTTAATATAACTTTTTTTTGATTTGTTTCGCCATCTTCGTCGTGGTGGTTGGCGCGGTGGCGGTTGGGGTAGTGATTGGTGGGTGGAGATAACGCTTTTGAAATTGCCCTCGTTCGTTGTAAACATAATGAAAGAGCGCGGAATGTATTCGACAAAGTGAAATATAAAATAAAATTCTTCAAAAACGAATTTTATTGCCGCGTTATTTAAATGAAGTGGGCTATTGAGGAAAAAAATATTTTCTCTGAAATACATTTGTGGGTAAGTACGTGGATACATACAATTCTTAAATATTTTGCTACGTTACCTTGTTTTTCTTCTTTTCTCAGAAAAATCCTACAAAGAAAAGTTCATTCTTATGGTCCTTCCAATGACAAGATTTTTTTTTATGAAACTCATGAAGGCCACCAATCAGGTAGGACTTTAACCACTGTTAGTCTGATCGAATTATTTCATCGCGTCTGAATGAGTTTGTATAAATGGCCTTATTGGGCAGTCTCAGATCGCTTTCGCAACAACACAGAGTCGAAACTACAAGGGTTATAAAAGTAACAACACGACTTACATTGTAGGTTTAAGTCTAAGTTTAGTGACGATGCATCTGTAGGTAAAATTCTTTGACGTGTATATTTGTATATTTGCTTTTGAAATGTCACCTCCCGTTTTCAAACTTCAATTGCAGCTTCTTCTCGGAATAACGTTCCTAGCCCAGCACCGCCTCTGTATAAGCTGATTTTACTAACAACATGAGTGGAAAAAATTGGGAAGGTCGAGAAATTATGATCATAAATTGACAGCTTTTTAAAATAGTAGCCAACGAACGTTCAACGAACCAAATCTGACTTAAGCAAAGCTTTCGGCAAAGTTGGTCACAATCTGCTTATTTTTAAATTTAAAAAATATGGCATTCATGACACCTTATTATTGTGGATCCAATCGTATTTGTCGCAAAGGACGCAGTGTGTCTTGTGATGTCTTATCACGTCAAATTAATGTAACTTCTGGTGTACCCCAAGGTAGCCATCTTGGCCCACTTCTATTTCTCCTTTTTATAAATGACTTGCCCTTACTGATGGCAACGGAAACTTGAAGTAGTCGAAGTATGCCTTTTTCACAAAGTCTGACAGATTTAAACGACGTTTTTGGAACATATATTCTCCGCAAATAGCACAAAAACAATCAGGATTATTTAAACACGTCCTTCTTGAGGAAGACATGATGAAATCTATAAAGGGACTAATTAAGTTACACCGCTATTGATAGAAACTGTAACGAAGTTACAAATACTCCGCCAGCCAATACACATACCATTGTTTTCACATGATATTTGAGCTCACACTCACTAGTTGCAGATAACTTTATAACGCACCCAGAAAAATACGAGAAGAAGGAAGCCAGCCCGTGTTGAAAAGTACCAATCTCGAATACAGGCTACTTCCACTAGAAAAAAACCAGGGGTACGTAGTGTGCCCAGAAATTCCCAATTTCAAGCAAGATCTCCTTGGAGTTCCTAGCACAAATCCCCCCACTAGCCTCTTAAGGACTTTTGGGTTTTATTTTGACGGCTATAAACCTTTGATGCCAGCGTTTCACTGTTGATGCCAGTATTTTTACTGTTGGTGCCAGGATCAACCTGTTGATGCCAGCGTTTCACTGTTGATGCCAGTATTTTTACTGTTGATGCCAGGATTTACCTGTTGATGCCAGCGATTAAAAACCCGCACTTAATGACCGTTTTGCCAACATAGGACTAAGGATCTACCAGCGTTGGAACCACCGAACACCAGAATAAGTGATAAGAATTAATAAACATTATATTAGACTAGCTTCAAAACAAATAAAAGGATTGGACCTTCTTCATAACCGAAGTTTTAAGTGTTTTCTTTGGTCGACCCTGGACCCGACGAGCATACCGCAGCTCTAAAGAAAAAAGCACATCACAAAATTATTGACAACTTATGTAAATTCAAGACGGTACCTGTATCTCACTAATTAGAGCTGCTACAAAACATCTGAGGGTAGATTCAAAATCAGCGCACCTTAATAAGTAAACAACAATAGAAAAACTTCATGCAACACAAAAAAAAAATTTAATTTTGTTTTTCTGTGTTATGCTTCTTTTGAATGTTTCAATAGATGTTAAAAAACATTTAATAAATGTAATACGTAGTACAACAATTGTATTTTATTTTATTTTCTATGTAGTGCAATCTCTGTTTTTTTATACATAATCAGTACACCAAGCAAACAGAACGAGAGCGCAGATGAAACTAGAAAAATATTAGACCAAATAGAAAGAAGACTGAAAGCATTGAATAACTATATATAGAAGCTGACACCCGAATCAAACAACTTTCTCAAACTCGGCATAAGAAGATTGTTACCTAGCAATAGTCACACTATTTATTATTGTTTATGTTTTTGTCTCTGCTTTGCTTATTTCATACACAAACTATTTTGAAATAAGGGTAATTTGGCAGTTTAGGTTGTAAAATATGTCCTTTAAGGGATTTATTTCTGAAAATGGTATTGAGAAGCGACAACAATCTCTGAATAATTAATTAGTTGAAAAATGGTGTTTTGTAATTTTAAATATTGTAAAAATAGTTATGGATCGGGAGTTACTCACCAAAAGTTAAGTTAGTTAAGTTAAGTTACCAAAAGACCCAAATCGCCGCAATATTTGGCTTTTAAATTCGGGAAATTGTAACTTAATAGAAATGAAAGAGAACCTACCGTTGCCACCGTTTAATATTTGCGCCGATCATTTTGAAAAAAAAAAAAGATTTGGCCTCAGGCGGTATGCGGTTACGATTGCTTCACGGTGCAGTTCCTAATACTTCTTATATACAAATTCATAAACTCAGTCATTGAATAATTGTATTTATTCAATGGAATTATTCAATGACTCAGTTCTTATCATCACTTTAAAACCATTTTTAATCTTAACAACCTCATCGGTAACCAACGAAACAATAATAAACAATAATAAAAAATATCCTTTGGGACTAAATTTGCAAAAAGGTTGGGGAATTAACTAGCTCCGACTCCGACGACACTAGCGACATAAGAACTCCTTGTGGCGATTTTCTCCGGTGTCACTTCTATATATAGTTATTCAATGCTGAAAGGCTTTAAAATGAAATGAAATAAAATAAATCGAAATGAAATCAAATTCATTGAAATGAGATGAAATGAAATACAATAAAAGTTGTTTTTAGAAGTGTCGTTTCAATATGCAGTAAAACTGATATAATCTAATGCTTTGGCAAAAATCGAGCTTTACCATAAAGATAAGTGTTAGATTGCCCGATCTTGGTGGTAGATTAAGGGGACGGGTAGAGCTTACTCAGCTCTGGGCACTGCGGTGTCTGAATGAAACCTATTGTGCCGGACATGGGATAATAACTAACAGGTTGAAAACTCGAAATTCTTTCAAATTCGGCGTTAATAGCGAATTTAATGTTTCGAATAAAATTACCGAACGTATCAGTGACCAGGTGTTGTGCGGCTTCAAAAAAAATAAGCAAAGACAAAAAAGATCACACATTTTCACACGTTCACGGAATAAAAAGAAGCCAATGAAAAAAGCCAACGCGTGAACATTATTAGCAAACGGATAAGTAAAGATTGCACCCGAAAAAACCAAAACAAAACCCGACGCGACTCAACGTTGCATTGGAATTGAAAACACATCCCAAAAGGCAACATTTGCTGTGGCCAAAAGGAAGCAAAAACTTTTAGCCTCTTGTTAAGAACGTTATAAGAATTCGACCACATCATCGGTCCCAACATTGGTTTTCAATGACTCTTCGTATGTCAACTCCATCGGTAAAGCAAATTCGCTGGCAGCTCAATTTGCTGCGAACTTGACACTTCCTAATAGCACATGGGCCCTGCCTAAGCTTGAGACTGTGATTTCTCGTACTCGCTCAGTAGCGAGAGTCCTCAAAGATATCAATATACACAAATCTGTTGGTCCAGATGGTATCCCAGCGGTTATTCTGAAGAGGTGTTCTTCTACACTGGCATAACCACTGCGTAAGCTTTTCTATCTTTCCTATTCTTCTGGGCTCTTCCCGAGCAGATGGAAAACTGCATTTGTAAAGCCTGTCGCTAATAAAGACGAATTTTCCTCCCCTTCTAATTACCGTCCAGTTACACTTAGGTAGGTACGTCCCTTCTTTCCAAGGTCATGGAAACTTTGATAAACTGTGAACTTTTGAAATATCATGAAGAACGAAAGCTTCTTAATGACCCTCAGTACGGCTTTCGTGGCAAACGTGATTTAGTACTGGTGATTTGTTTTGGAGAAAGTAAGATTATTGCACCTAGTATTTCTAAAACATTTGATAGAGTTTGGCATCGGGCTCTTTTATCGAAAATGCGTGCTATTGGTATGGATGAGTCTCTTCTTCGTTGGATTAGAAACTACCTGTCGGACCGTTCAATACAAGTTGTATTGGATGGTTTCAAGTCTGATACCCACTTCATAAATGCTGGTGTGCCCCAGGGATCCGTTTTGTCTCCGACTCTCTTCCTCATTTTCATCAATGATCTCTTGTCTGAAACTTCTAATCCTCTAAATTGTTTAGAGGATTGTCATTATTCATGAATGATACCTGCATCCAAGAAATCGAAAAGCTGTCAGTACTTGGTATTTTTGAGTGAACGATGATCTTCGTTGGTATGACCACATATTTGAAGTCGCCAAAAATGCTGGTAAGTGCTTAGTATTTTCAAGACGGTGCAGGAAATCCTTCAGCCCTTCTGATCTGGCTAAAATTTATAAGGCCTTCATTCGCCCAAAACTAGAGTATAACTCCCATATTTGGACAGGTGCCTCTCAAACACCTTTGCGCCTACTTGATAGGGTAGAAAATAGAGCGTTGAGATTAATAGGTGAAAGCTCAATTGAATCGGTGATTGTTAAAACAACATAAGTGACATTTTTATTTTTTTGTAGGAGATACAAAAATGTTGTGTTTTCTACCCATAAGCAATGAAAATACGCAAAAATAACTATTTTCAATAATCTGTAACTTTTAATAATTATTATTTTTATTATTATTTTTGCGTATTTTCATTGCTTAGGGGTAGAAAACACATCATTTTTGTCGCTCCTACAAAAAAATAAAAATTTCACTTATGTTGTTTTAACAATCACCGATTCAATTGCAGAATCGATCGATTCTCTTGAATGTCAAAGAAACATTACCTGGCTTTTTCTACAAACAGTGTTCTATAGTGAAGTAGCCAGTTGCATTCCTCCCTTGAAACAATTTATCCGCAACACCCGCCTCAGTTTTACCATAAGCCCAACTTCAGACGTACATTCAAGTACACAGATTTATATTTTAGTAGCATGTGGAATACTTTGTCGGACTCTGTTTTTCCTTGCAGTATTACGACTAACAAAAGTTTAAAGGCTTTGAAAAAATGACGACAATTAGAAGAAGTAAAACGTAAACAAAATTAGCGGACAACAAATTTAGAGAAAAAAACACACAAATAAAATTGTTAGAAGAAAGGATGTGGTGATGAATACGGAATAAGCAGAAGGGATTATGAAAACAGAGGTGTGACTAGTACAGAATATCTCTGTCCATAGGCCTTTGCAAGGTCGTTTCCTGTTAGTGCGAAACAAATTCCGACGCACGAGAGTCCAAAGTTTTTCGTTTCATTAATTTCGCCTCAAATACCAAAGTCCAACTTGTGATCAAGTTGATGATTATCAACAACTTTAAGTAATCCAATTGCTTCTTATTTGCTACCAAACAATCCATTAGAAAAATGCCCAAAAAGTGCTGTGTACATCACGTATCCGTCCATTCAACTTGTCTGGGCAACTTTACTCAAAGATTCCTCCACAACCCTCCAATCAGTTAAGAGTCGAGAAATTTGATTTACGACTTTTTGCCCCACTTTGTATAACACATACCAACATTAACCGATTCTAAAAGTGTGTCTATAGAAAGCAAAAAAAAGTGTCCTTCATTTCAGACTCTATAGGCAAAAAGGTCAAAAGGCTTCTCTTTTCCATAACAAACACAGCACTGCGCACACAACTTGAAACTCTATACGAAAAATAACCAAAAAATACACCCCCACCCCATGCGGTTTGTGCCACTTAAAGAAAGAAAGGAAAAAAAAAAGAAGTTGAAAGATATTGTGAAACGTGCTGAAAGTTTTTCAAGGACAATCCAATTCCTTCCGTTTTTATTCTCCCTCTCCTAGAACAACCAGAGGACCCAGGCCAGGAGCCAGGACCCATCTCCCATTCCAGCAAACAAGTCAGCGACACAAAATAAAAAGCATTTTACCCCTTTTTATACAAACGACTATTATTGTAGCTATTCCCAATTCGTAGATATTTCATTTTATGTCACTTAATTTCGACAGAGTTATTGTACCCTTGTCTGGGAGGCCTAATATGGGATAAAATGTGTTATGACAGTTATAATATTCCATTGTTCTGTTTTTTTTTTCTTCTTTTTGAGAAGCAGAAGTCTCACAACACAGCGCAGATACCTACACGACAGCCCCCAAAGTACTCTTCTTTTTCAGATATTTCGCTGCTCGACACTCGATACATTCTGCAGGTTAAGAGGGTTGCTCTTGGCAAATATGAACCAATAAACCAACACGCGTTCAATTCAAGAGCCCATCCTTCGACATCAGCTTCGGTATCCTTTGAAGCAACCATTAAAGCGGGAATATATACCAGCAAACAGCGAATGTGTATTTTGACTTTTTAATGGGGATCAAATTGGTCGGACAAGTTTATGCCGAAAATGATTTAGGTTCCCCCAAGTGGTAATCGTTTTCAATACATTTTTTGTATTCCTTTTTTGTTTTAGGCTTTGTTCTTGTTCGTGTGTGTGTGTGTGTTTGTGTGTGTCTGTTTAAAAATCCTGGATCGAACATTGGGGGCCAATTGTTTGAAATTGTTTGGCCCTTATGTTAGGCATTGCCAAATGGAATGGAATGACTGATGGAAATTGTTGAGGCTTTCACTTTTTTTTTCTGTTTGGTTGCTTTCGCGTTTTTCATTTTCCATCAGGGTGACGTTGTTGAAACAAAAGTCTGGCATCCAATGGATACTCATAATAAACACGAACACGATGGAGTGTCAAAGGCATGGGGCGTTAATTTGTCAGCTCGTTTTGTTCAATGGCGGTCGTATAACAGTAAGGTGTAAAATATGTGGGTGACAAAAGAGCGGGCTATTATCGATTCTTTTGATTTCCTTTGAAATGGGGATGCTGATTATAAATTTCAATAGTAATGTGTAAGGAGCAGGAGAATTGTCCCTCTCCTCTTTCAAGGGATTCTGTTCTTTTAGGGATCAAACTAACCAGTTTTCGATAAATTTGGTTGAAGTGGATGAATGGTGCGTTAAAGGAAAGATGAAGGGAAAGAGGAGAGAGCAAAAAAAAAAAAAATGAATCTAGAGGACAAGGGTATCAGAAGAAAGTTTGACAAAGGGATTATGTTGAAGAGGATGTATCGAAGGTTAATTCTGTTGGGAATGAAAGTTATCCGATATTTCATTTTAACTCTCTTTATTATGCTGTAGAAGATTGCCTAAACAAAACAAGAAACGCGCAGTGATTTGCCATGTCTGACATCTTAACAAAACGGTGATGGAGGAAAAAAAAAAAAGAAATGTAGACATACACAAAACTTTGGAAAAGTGATGCCTATCTTGATGAATGAGTTCTGGTAAGCCACAAAACGTAAAATCTATGCCTTGTTTGGGTCTTCGACAATTAACTGATTACTGGTTTTTGTGTTGCTTTTGAGTCGTTTTAGTTCTTCAGAGTGAATATTAATAAGGAGGTGGCTTTGTTGGTTGAGTGTATTAGGGGCTCAAAGCTGAAATGGCTTGGAAAGATTCGGAATCTATGAAAAGTTTATTTTTAGAGTTTAACTTCTTGTATATACATATCTACATATATCGATGGTGAATTTGTTAATTCAACGGAGTCCTATAAATAAATTGATGTGTCTGGAATTCGAGTCTCCAACTACCTACCACATAACAGGCAAACTTGTTTGCCAAAAAGCGATTTTGGAAACTGTCTCTTGTTACTATTGATATTCTTTATTGTGTGGCGATTTTAATTGTAATCTGTTGGATAACCGCTTGTCTCAAAATTTTCTAAGTTCATTTAAGACGCTCAATTTAAGTCCCGTTAACCACTCCACGCAGCTTCTGGCACCAGGTTTTTCAAAGCATGATATGATTTTCCTAAGCTTGGATATTGCTTGCCGGGTTGATCAACAAACTTTTCAATACAGAGACTATACAAATTTAAACGGCCTCGAATTGGTACGTGATCTAAACCGCATAGATTGGAACTCAATCTATCTTATGCAAAATGTAAATGAGCAAATCTGTATCCTAAGGCATAATATTAATCAACTTTTTGATGTCCACGTCCAATTAAAAACCCGTTTTACCAAACATACTTCTCCAAATTGGCTGAATGGCGATATCACTGCTCCAATGCTGAAACGAGATACCGCTTACAGTCAATGGAGACGGTTTAAATTAGAGCATTTAGAGCAAATCCTACCGTAAGCTTCGTAATCAAGTGATCGTAATGATCCGAAAAGCAAAACGCCTTTATTACTTTATTGGCCATTAATTACAGGAAAAACGCTATGGAAAAACCTTCGTGAAATTGGTATTGGAAAGCGAAATACGAAATTTGCTGATGACATTGACTGTAATGCTCTCAACAAAAAGTTCACCTCCACCCCACAAACATTTGACAATGTTACACATACCGACGAGGAATCATCAGGCGTCAACTGTTCGTTTAACTTCATAAGAATACGAGAGGAAGACATAGTTGAGGCGATCATATCAATTAAATCCAATGCTACCGGCCTCGATCTAATGGAACCCAAGTTTGTTAAGTTACTGCTTCCTCACATACTTCCTTTTATAACCCACCTTTTCAATTACATTCTAACCACATCTGAGTTTCCTTCAGAATGGAAGAAGGCTAAAATTATTCCTGTTCCTAAAAAACAAACCTGTACTGCGACGGAGAACCGGCCAATTGCTATTCTCCCATTTCTCTCAAAGGTGTTTGAAAAAACCATTATGAAACAGATTCATCAATATCTATCTACCAACAAGCTTTTAACTACATGCCAGTCTGGTTTTAGACAAAAGCGCAGCTGTAAATCTGCTTTGCTTTGTTACTGACGAAATAAGAACAGCAATGGACAGAGATCAAATGACACTTCTAACGCTTTTAGACTTTTCAAAAGCTTTTGATACTGTTAACCATTCAATTTTATGTAAAAAACTACGTAATAATTTTGGTTTTTCTTCGGAATCCTGCAAACTGATTCTTTCATACCTTAGCGGAAGGCAACAACGCGTGGTGGCCAATGGTCAATCATCAATCTTTCTCAATGTATCAACTGGAGTACCACAGGGATCCATTCTTGGTCCCACTCTATTCATAAATGAGCTACCAAAAGTTGTTAAACACTGTCTGATGAATGAAGTTAAGGGAATATGCAGGCAATCCAAAGACACAATTAGTAATGCAAGAGGGAAAAAACTGATGGAATGATGTGATTCTCTAAAACTTCGAATTCTTAATGGAACGAGTTTAAGCGATGCTGCGGGAAATCTTACTTTTGTTGCTGGACAAAGGTCATCTGTGATTGACTGTTCTATCATAGGTGAAGACTGGGAGCCGTTTGTGACAGACTTCGAGGTAAAAGAATTCCCGTACTCAGATCACCTGCCACTAGCTGTAACTTTCCAACGGGCTGTACAGACAATTGATGAGAACTTGAACAATTTGTCATTATTGCCAAGACTCTACTGGCATCCCTCAAAAGCATTGACTTATAAGCAGCGAATAGACATCAATCTTCAAGAACACCAAAATGCAGACTTTAACTCTTTGGAAAATATTGTGAAAGAATCTTATCCTCACCAAAAGAGGAGTGAAAAAAGTAATACACCAGGTAATGAGCCATGGTTTGATGATGAATGTCAAAAGCTTCGGAAAATCTCGTTTGCATGGTTGAGGAACTTCCGAAGATCTTCTCATCGGCTGTTTAAAAATAACTACATAGAAGCTTACAAAATGTTTAAAGAACTATGTAAAACAAAAAAAAGAATATATGAGGAACGTCAAGCCTTTAGACTTGCAAATTGCAAAAATTCAAGTGAATTTTGGAAACTGGTCTGGGAATTAAATGGCAAAAGATTTGCTGTACCCAAAAATCTGGATGCAACTGTGCTACGCACCCACTTCAAGGATTTACTAAATCCGATTACGGCACCAAAAATTTGGCATTATGCTTCACCTCGATTTACCAGTGAAGTCTTAGATTCTACATTCACTCTAAGTGAATTAGAACAAACGTTGGAATGTCTAAAGGATGGAAAAGCTGCAGGTACGAACGGTATTCCAGTTGAGCTGTATAAATACGGAACTGTAGCACTTAAAGATCGCCTGGTTACACTTTTCAATAAAGTTATGGAAGGAGATATAATAGTTAAGGAATTTCAGGATGCAATTATATTCCCAATCCACAAAAAAGGATCAGTGATGGAAGCTTCGAACTACCGTGGAATTTCTTTTCTTAACGCAACGTATAAGATTTTTACAACGATGTTGCATAAGCGGCTCTTAACCTGGATAGAAGCTGGGAAAGTTTTAAAAGAATTCCAAGCTGGCTCTAGATCAGGCTATTCCACCATTGATAATATCTTCATTCTAAGAAGTTTAGCGGAGAGCTTTAACACGCAAAATAGAAAACTGTATGTTTTCTTCGTCGACCTCAAAGCTGCTTTCGAGTTTCGACACATTTAATCGGGGAGCCTTATTTTATAAGTTGTATGGCTTAGGAGTATCACTGAAATTTGGTCGTGTGCTCGAAGAGTTGTACAAAGGTACTCAGTCGGCAGTGTGGAATGGTGCTCAACTTTCAGAATGGTTTGATACATCAACAGGAGGGAGGCAAGGATGTACATTAAGCCCGACCTTGTTTGCGCTTTTCATCAATGACCTCGTTGACCACCTTCCTGGTGGCGTTGATTTCGCAGGAGTTTGTATCAAAGCATTATTATTTGCGGACGATATAGTTATGTTTGGTTATTCCCCAGAAACTCTGCAACTCATGATGAATAGATTATACCACTATTGCAGTTTATGGAACTTAATTGTGAACACACAAAAGTCAAAAGTTATGGTTTTCAAAAAAGGTGGAGGTCGATATGCCTCGAATGAAAGATGGACGTATAACGGCGAGACTATTGAATGCGTCAGTGAATACAAAAATCTTGGCGTAATCTTTTCAAGAAATTTGAGCATGGAAAAACAATTGACAGAAAAACTGCAAAAAGCAAAAACGGCCATCAATATATCGTGGAAAAGATGTTTTATGAACGGTAACATTGCGCATAGCAGCAAATTCAAAGTATTTGAAGCGGTGGCTGAAAGTATACTTCTGTATGGTTGTCAAGTGTGGGGTTGCAAAAAGTATAACACTGCAGAAAAACTCTTAACACACTACGTTAAGAAAATATTTCGCCTACCTTCAAATACGCCGGATTACGTTCTCATGTTAGAAACAGGACTATCTCCTCTTTTCATCAAAACATTGAAACTGCAAGCTGACTATCTTTTGAATGTCATCAAGATGCCTGAGTCCCGTTTGGTTAGGAAGGTGGTTCTTAAAGCTATTCAGGAGAATAAAAGCTTTTGTAGAGAGTTATCAAGACTAGCGGAAAGTTGTAATCTCAATTTTACTCTAAACATTGAAAACATATCGAATTGTAAAGCCATCCTGTAAGAAGTAATATCGAAGATGGACGAAAAGTAAAGAGCCGAATATGTGCAAGAAGCTTCAAATTCCCTATATAAGCGAATATACAGCAGGCTAAACCAGAACAGACAGAAACTATTTCCGTGACGAGAATAGTTTAAGCGCAATCTCGACAATGACCAGACTTCGCAGTGAATTACTCAACCTAAACTTCATACCACACAGACCAGATTTACCGTTGGAGTGCAGTATCTGTAACTTAAGAGAAAGGGAAGACATTTTTCATTTCGTAGGTAAGTGCCCAACTCTAAGAGAATCCAGAAGAAGTATCCTTGGAAGTGACTTTTTGTCTGAAGAAGAAGTTCTTACAGAACTAAATGAGATGAATGTAGGCAAATTGTATAAGTATTGCAAAATCGCCCTAAGGTACAGAGAAAGAATAATTAATGAAGACTTCTGAACTAGTTTTTATTTGTATACATGTATATTTTTCCTTTGAATCAAATCAAATTGTGATAACTTAGCTTAATATTTCAAAATATAACTTTTATGTCAATCTGGCAGACGGCAAAAAATGCCATGTCATAGTGAATTTGTAAAAACACTTATTGTAAAAAATCTAAAAAAATCTAAATCTGTCTGATTCATCTTTACGCTGATGATGTGCAGCTTCTGATAAGTAGACCTTTCGGGGAGAAGAACGATGCTGTTGCATTGATGAATGAGGATCTCCTTCTAATTTCACGATGGTCTAAGAAAAACCATCTTTGTTTAAATCCTGCCAAATCAACAGCCCTTCCTATCTATCCCAAAACCTTTGATTTCTCAGTCCTAAATCCATTGACTCTTGAAAACGAAACTATCAATTACGTTAGTAGTGCTAGAAACCTTGGTATGGTTTTCAATTGTTCCTTCACATGGAACGACCACCTAGTTAAGGCTATTGGTAAAGTTTATGGAAGTCTCCGTGCTCTCCGAGTAACTCGAAGTTTCATCCCTACAAAAACCAAACTTCTCCTTGCCAAAACGCTTTTACTGCCTATATTATTATATGGATGTGAAATCTTTTGCAACCTGGATTCTGCCACAAACCGCAAATTGAATGTAGCATATAACAACATCGCTCGCTATGTCTATAATCTACGACGCTATGACCACGTTTCCACTTTTGCAGCTCGTCTTTCTGGCTGTAGTCTCGACAATCTAATAAGTTTTCGCTCACTTAGCTATTTACATGAAATCGTTCAAACAAAACAGCCTTACTACTTATACAGTAAACTGAATTTCCCTCGCTACAAATTTCTCATTACTGAGCGTCAATACTTTGTCCATGTTATTCGCCTTTGGAACTCCCTGCCCATAAGTATGAGAAGTGTAAGAAGCACAAGAACATTTAAATCATTACTTTTTAATTATTTGGCAGATCATTGAGAATGTAAATTTACCCATTAATATTACCTTTTCTTTTCTCTTACTTTTAATTTTTCCTATCATTATTAATAGCTAAATTTGTACATATACTTACCAGTTATTAAAATTTATTTTCTAATATTAATTTAAAAGCTTTCAACAACTTATAAGACTTCTGTCCTACTTTGTAAGCTATTTGAAATAAATAAAATTAAATTAAATTAAAAGCTACAATCTTCGTATTTTTAGTATTTTTTCATGATCTCGACAGTTTGAGTAAGTTGGATATCAAGGCAAACCATTTACTCAAATGCAAACTTATATCCAGCTGCTTCTAAAAACCAGGCCTCAAGTTCAACTGAAGCTGCAGTTTTATTTGAATGAAGACACGTATTGCAAACTTCTGTCCGGTAAGGCCATGCCATATAGCGAAAATTTACGTCTGAAAAAACAATCTGAAAACGTGGTCTTCTGTTTAGATCGCCAGCAAACTCTTCAACGTTTCCTTGCTTTGACTTTGAGATTTGCCAGTCTGTGATGATCTTTTTACCGCTTGGTTAAACTTCAGAGTCTCCCTGTTAGCTTAGATTAGGTTGAAGTGGCTGTCAGCCAATGAATACATTGCCTGACACACTTAGGCCGCAAGGGCCCATTGTGATACCACAGAGATCAGCAAGTTAATCACCTACTGATCTCAGAAACCCTATGTAAGATTAACGAGTTGATCACCCAATAATCTTCCATTACATGACTAGCCGGTTAATCACCCGTTATTCGAACCACGCGGAGCTTTTAATGTATTTCGAAAGACTTATAGGGTCTACGTAAGCTAACTCGCTAGTATCATTGAAGAAGAATTCATCGAGATGAGTTTTTTTCCTATGAAGTAGTACAAGGCATGAGCAAAGAAGGTGTTGAAAAGTTTCTTCCTTTTTATAAATTTTAAGGCTGCTTTCGATTTGGTTAATAGAAACGCTCTCTTGTATAAGCTTTCACAAATAGGACTCTCTACCAAATTTATTCGTGTCATCAAAGAAATGTATTGTGGGACCAATGCAACTGTGTGGGATGGTACAAATTTTTCAGATTGGTTTCAAACGAATAGTGGTGTAAAACAGGGATGTCCACTAAGTGGATTTTTATTTGCCCTATTCATCAATGACATTGTGGATGAACTACCTGGTGGACTCAGAATTGCAGGAAGCATTTTAAATGTTCTACTATACGCCGATGATCTTGTAGTCCTGTCCGAAACACCCGAGAACCTGCAATTAATGATAAATCGTCTTGTTTCATTCTGTGAAAATAGGGGGCTTGTCATTAATACAGATAAATCAAAAATAATGATTTTCTCTACAAATAATCGAGGTTATTCAACACAAAACTACTATTGGTTGCTGCTGCAGAATCGTCTGGAAGTCGTCAGAGAGTACAAATATTTAAAAGTAGTGTAGAATTCAACATTGGATTCAGTATTCAGTATTCAGTATTATATCTTTTCTAATAAAAACGTAAACCTTTTCACAAAGTTTAGAATATTTGATGCAGTGGTGAAGTCAACTTTGTGTTACGCTGCGCTGCGCAGGTTTGGGGTGCAGAAGAAACTGTTGGAGAAACTGCAAAGAAATTTTATCAAAAAATTGTTCAATCTTACTCTAAGAACACCAAACTATGCTATATATTTAGAAACAGGATTAACAAAGCTACACACTTATACACTTAAGATACAAGCCGATTATATTTTAAAAGTCCTTGAACTGCCGAATACACGTCTCATAAACAAAATGCTCAGATATGAAATAAGAATCAAGATTGGTGGATGAAACAGTGGCAGAATCGTGCGGTGATGTTTACGGTGAAAACATTGACATAAATTCAGATAACCGAAGCTTATTGAAACATCAGTTGTATATCGTACAATTCAAAAGTTTGAGGATACTGAAAGATCTTTGTTAGAAATAGAAGCCCAAAAGTCGGAGAGTAGAATCTTGTATTCACAGCTCAACTACAATATGAAGGAAAATAACTATTTTTGTGACTTACAAAGTTATAAGCAAATTTCACTAATATTCAAAGCCAGGTGTGAAGTCCTTGGACTTAAAACTTAATGGAGCCCCATACAATGGAAGCTACAATCAGTTTTGTACGTTGTGCAATATGAAATCCAAAGAAGATTGCTTCCATATCATAGGAGTTTGCCCAATCTATGCTACACAAACACAAAATCATTTCGGAAAAAGATCTTTAACGATGCAGGAAGCTGTTTTTTTTTACCTCAATGGAGACAATTGGAAAAATCTGTATTACTATCTTCAAAGTGTGTATGAATATCGAAGGATACTAATAACTGAATTTGAATAACACTTACAATATAAAAACCTATTTAGTTAATATATTGCCAACCGAGCTGACGGCAAAGCCATGAACGATAGTAAAAATGAATTCTTACTTACTTACTTACTTACAGTTTCCAGCCCCGGATCTTAAATTTTTTAAAGGCGGGGCAAATACTGAAAAATGCCGCCCCCACCAATTTATATTTGCTTTTACCTTTATAATCCTTATTATTTCAGCTGTCAGATCTTCACTAATTGACTGACAACTGGACACAAGCCTTTCAGAAAAAACGCTTAAACCGCTGTTTTTTCTGTTTTAATCCTATTTATTTACAGATATGTAGAATATATATTTTATACACAGTACAGGATAGGACTTAAAATAAAAAGGTTTATAATAAAGACAAAATCAAATTTACTTTTATATTTATCATTTGCAATTACAATTTTACTCTTCGAGCTTTTTGTTCAGCAAATAAATCTATGACCTTATCATAATTTAATTCGTGTGCGATTTGATTTTCTATCGCTAAGATTGCTAGACTGGATAAACGTTCCTGGCTCATAGATGGTCGCAAATAATTTTTAATTAGTTTTAGTTTGCTAAAACTTCGCTCACAGCTTGCGGATGAAGTGGGAAGCGTAGAGCAAATTCGCAAGGCAACACAAATATTTGGAAAAGCATCCTGTAAATCATGCGCATAGATCTGTTGCAAGAGATAGAAACCGCTAGCTTTTTCAATGTCACCAGCTTGCAAAAAGCAAATGCACAGAGCTTGCTCTTTAAAAACGTAAAGTTCCTGACAGAATTCAACGGTGCTCACATCTCGCTCATATTTTTTAGCCAGATCCGCTCCATATTTTTGCAGTTCTACAATTGACATTTTCAAAATATTATAGCCATTAAGAAAAGCGAAGTTTATATTCAGTATGGTAGCACAATCGAACCTCTTTTTAATTTCTGATATGATTCGATCAAATACCATCATTATTTCTTTAGAAAAGAGTTGAACAGGTTTGAGTGTTTGTATAATTCATCTTCACATATCCTATCGAAATGTTTTTTATGTTTCGGAATTCGTTTGTTTTGCAAGATAGGGTCAACACCACTTTTTTCAGCCTCATTTATCCAATACTCCATTGGATTTTGTCTCATTTTTTGTAAAGTTTTGAGCAGACCATCCATTAGAGCGAAATTAGTGCATGGATTATATCTTCTTTCTGAATCTCAATATTCATTCGATTGATTTCGTGGAGAATATTCGCCCAAATAGTTAAATTGAAAATAAATTTAAAATTCTTTATAGCTGTTAAGATATAACCTGCCCCGTACTTAGTTTCTGGAGCATGAGAAATTTGCTTAACTTCTTCTTAGGCTTCCGCTTTTTCTGGCCAATTATTCAATAGAGCATTCACAGCAACATGTTTCGCCAACCATCTTGTCTGACTACTCCCTTTTAAATTTGCCTTAACATTTTTTTTCACAATGTCCCACCTAGTAGTGGAGCCAACAAAAAAGAAATATACTTTTTGAACCAGTCCAAATAGGTTAATAGCTTCCTGGCATAATGAGGCAGAATGAGCACCTACAAGATTTAAGGAGTGAGCCAAGCACGGTACGAACTGGGCCAGTTCATTTCTTTCTGCAATCCTGGCTTGTACTCCTTTATGGATGCCGGCCATATTGGACCCATTGTCATAAGATTGGCCATGAAATTGTCCAATATCTAAATCATTAACAGCCAATTTGTATAGAATCTGTTGACAAATGTCCTATCCTGTCTTTCCAGCAACTTCTATGAAATCAATGAAACTTTCTTTTATTTCACACACATCGAAAGTTCTTTTTACATATCGAATAACCTAGCTCATTTGTTCTGTATGGGATACATCTGGAGTGCAGTCGTGTAGTATTTAGCTTCTTTGATTTCATTTAAAATGCTAACTGTTTTTGCCATTATGTCAATTATTTCATTTTGAATTGTCTTTCATAAATACGATACTTGTCCCTTTTTTAAGTGTTTTAATTGAAACTTAAGAGTTGAACTATGTTTGGCGAGCAGAGAGATCAAGTTCAAGAAGTTACCTTGATTAGGCTGAGGACATTGTGTGATGAGATGAGCACAATTAGATGATCGACAAGAAAGTACAAAAACTTATAATGATAGTAAAATGCGATCTGTCCACTTTGACTTTTGACTGTGCTTCCCTTCGCTCGCAACCACAGTGGCTGTTTTGAAACCGAAAAGAAGAAAAGTTGTCCAATTCTCGGTCGCAGCAACCGATGCTGCTTTGAAACCGAAAGGTAGACAAATTGTCCACTTCTCGGAATTTTGAACTTGTTTTTGCCGCCCCCTAAACTTGCCGCCCGGGGCAAGTGCCCCGGTCTGCCCCCCCCTAGATCCGGGGCTGACAGTTTCTTCCTCTTCTTCGTTTATGCAGCTTCTGCAGAAATCATTGGCAAGCACACCAAGTCTTTTGGCGTGTCTCCCTATTAGACAGTGTCCCGTAAGAGCACCTACTTTAGAGCCTAGATACAGGTTGCTCAGGGCTAACAAACTCTGCCAGCGTTTTGAGTCTACACACGGCCAAACTTTTTTGGTTGCAAGGCAGTTGTTACTCTCAGTCCATCTAGTGTTTGTTATCCTCAAAGCGTCCTAAGTAGGAGTTTTCATGTTGCGATAGGTACACCTCCCTGTTACAATGGCATCTCTTACTCGATAAACAAAGACTTTATTCTGCTTTTTCTTTTGCGAGAGTACGATGATTTCAAAATTTTTCTGCTTAAAAAGCTTTCCAGCCGCCTAGGTTGTAATCTTCAACTAACTATAGAAATTTTGATTAGTAGCCGACTGATTTCCAGAATCTTCAACGCTCTGCTTCTAATGACTTCACGTCTAGAACAATGCTTCTATGATATTTCTAGTAGCTGGTAGAAACAATCTTTGAAATCATCGTCATTATCTTCTGAGGGATCGCGAAGGCATGTCAGGCTTATATGGGAAAATTTAGCACAAATGCGGATTTTCACAACATGCTCGTAAGCCTGTTTTTTGCTTGTACTTTTGTACTTGACTTTTTTGTCTGTTGTCCGTAGCAGTTGCCATAGCAAATGTCCATTTGTTCCATCTTCCTTATGCCTGACCCATTCTATTGCGCTCTTCTGGTATTGGTTATGACTACTTTGCATTAGTTTTTCTTTTTTTTTCAGTTTTAATTCATTTTTATTTCTTTTTCTTAAATCTACTTAGGAGCTAGCAAAAATATATAAAACTAGCTTATATAACAACTTAACTAACTTACTGACCCTAAGCGGGTACTCTAAATTACTTAGATAACTTACGGATTTACAAACTAGAACTGTTGTTAAAAACTAAGAAAATTTAAAAACAAAAAACTTAGTTTGCTGGATCATATTTTTTGTGGTTTTTATTAAAACTACTTAAAACTACTTAAATCTATTTAAATCTACTTAAACCTAGAGCAGCCACAGTAGCTTTTTTTCTGTTTCGTATATTTTTTTGAATTTCTATGTTTTGTAACGAAGTTACAAATACACACCCTACCACCAGCCAATATAATACCATTATTTTCGTATGATATTTTTCATTCGCGCCATAGAGCTCACACTCACTGATTGCCGAAAACTTTATAAGGCACCCTGGAAAAATACGAGAAGAAGAAGCCAGCCCGTGTTGAAAAGTACCAATCTTGTGTACAGGCCACTTCCACTAGAGGAAAACCAGGGGTACGTAGTGTGCCCAGAGATTCCCAATTTTACGCAAGGTCTCCTTGGAGTTCCTAGCATAAATCCCCCCACTAGCCTCTTAAGGACTTTTGGGTTTTATTTTGCCGGTTATAAACCGTTGATGCCGGACTTTGTCCGTTGATGCCAGATTGTGTCTGTTGATGCCAGTATATTACTGTTGATGCCAGGATATTCCTGTTGATGCCGGACTCTGTCCGTTGATGCCAGATTGTGTCTGTTGATGCCAGTATATTACTGTTGATGCCAGGATATTCCTGTTGATGCCGGACTCTGTCCGTTGATGCCAGATTGTGTCTGTTGATGCCAGTATATTACTGTTGATGCCAGGATATTCCTGTTGATGCCGGACCTTGTCCGTTGATGCCAGATTGTGTCTGTTGATGCCAGTATATTACTGTTGATGCCAGGATATTCCTGTTGATGCCAGACTTTGTCTGTTGATGCCAGATTGTGTCTGTTGATGCCAGTATATTACTGTTGATGCCAGGATATTCCTGTTGATGCCGAACTTTGTCCGTTGATGCCAGATTGTGTCTGTTGATGCCAGTATATTACTGTTGATGCCAGGATATTCCTGTTGATGCCGGACTCTGTCCGTTGATGCCAGATTGTGTCTGTTGATGCCAGTATATTACTGTTGATGCCAGGATATTCCTGTTGATGCCGGACTTTGTCCGTTGATGCCAGATTGTGTCTGTTGATGCCAGACTTTGTCTGTTGATGTCAATATCTTACCGTGATGCCAGAATTTTCCTGTCAATTGAGGACCCATGCTTGATGACCGTGATGCCAACCTAGGAGTAAGGAACTACCAGCGTTGGAACCACCACCAGAATTAATTCATGAATATTATATTAAATTGTTTTGATAATAAGAATTAATAAATATTATATTAAGTTAACTTTAAGACCAATAAAAGGATTGGACCTTCTTCATAAACCGAAGTTTTACGTGTTTTCTTTGGTCTACCCTGGACCCGACGAGCATACCCCAGCTCTAGAGAAAAAAGCACATCACAGTTTTATGATTTTTTTTTTTGGAATTTTTATGTTTTATGATTTTTTTTTTTTATTTTTGTACTTTTTATTTGGGTTTTCTTTTTTTATAAATTTTTTTTTTGGTTTTTTGGTTTTTTTTTTGTATGCCACTGTGCCCACCCCCTATACCCTAAGACTTACACGCTAAACCTCTGTAAGCCAGCCATTGGCGACTCGCTATCAATATCAATTTGAGTTTCGTGCTCAGACAACCACCAGAACATATTTGACATTTTAATAACGTCACGACGATCGCGATCTGAGACCACCCTACTGAACCGTAGGATTTCTTCAACGTCTCCGCCTACTGCGGTGACGTCTCGGTTATAAAGGAGCCGTCGTTCCACGGACTTACGGCAGACGTGGTAGATTAGCGGAACCGCCAACCTATCCTGAATCAGCAATTCCATATCAAAATAGAGGAAAGCCTCCGGTGGGACAAATCCACTGAACCGTGTGCTTTCCAAATACTCTCTGTTGGGGTAATAAGCCCCAAAAATCAGGCTATTGGTCGAGGTCATCGCTCTTACCGTGTGACCACGAGTCAGTTTTATAATGAAGTTGTCGATCCTGTTTATTTGAGCCCCGTTGTAAAGGACCTCATTGGGATAATATTTTTTGTACTCCGACTCTGGTGTTCTGTGTAATCCAAGACAGGTACGCAGACACTGTCTCTCAAACACCCGAATCTTTTCCATTTGAGACGCTGTAACATTGAACCACAAAGGGCACCCATAGACAATCATTGGCCTTATGAGGGCCATGTAGCAAATCACTTTCACCCTACTGTCAAGTTGTCTGCTGTGAAACAGTCGCCTTGTCAGAGCAAAAGCTCCTCTAGCCCTGGCCAGAGCCGCATCCATATGTTTGTTAAAATATAGATACTGATCTAACCAGATGCCCAGGTACTTGACTACTACTTTGTTTGGCAGTGGGTGGACATCTAGATCAACGATCACCAGCTTTCGTCAGTTCTTTCTCGTATCCCATGAGGCCCGAGCCAACGAGGTTCTAAACACAATTGTTTCCGATTTCTGGACGTTGATTTTCAACTTCCAGTCATCGCAATATTGCTGGATCTTATCGAAGTCACGCTGCAAAAGTATTCTGATGACTTCGATCCTTGGACCTGTTCTGTACGCAATAAGGTCGTCGGCGCACGCTATAATGAAGAGAACCAATTAGATCGCCGGTAAAAATGCTAAATAGAATAGGAAAATTCACCGCTCCTTGTTGCAGTTTGCAGACCGTTCTGTATTTTAAAAGTTCTGATGGAAGTTCTATTGCAACTTTTCACAACAAACTTTCTACCATGAAGCATGTCAGTAGGAATGGGGACGGTTGAGACTGGGAATTCTGAGCGAGAAAGAGACAGCACTAGTGTTTTGTTGTGGTGTGAAAGAGACAACAAAATGTTGAGTGAGTGTGTATAGATAAGAATAAAAATTTGAAATTTGAATTTGAATTGTAGTGTCTAAAGAAACGAAAATTTGAATTTGAACTGGAGTGACAGTTGGTGAGGTTCGTTTAGAGTTTTTGAATATAAATGATATTGTATGGTGATATTTGTAACGAGTTTTACATTAAACTTGTACTGAGCAACAAATTAGAAAATGTTTTGGTGTGAGCGATTAAAACAAAACGAAACGTTTTGTATATGTGAAGCGGCATGGTCAGAAATAAGATTTGCTGATATATTATTTTATTCAGATACTTTTAAGCTTGGTGCAACACCTGAACATGGAAAAGAATGCACCATACTTCATTTGAGAAACGGAGAGACAATCCCTTCAATTTTAAATTTTCGGTTACAATTTCAACATCTGCAACACGTACGTTTGCATGTTATTGGAGGAGAAATAACAATATTTGGAACAATTTATCCAAATTCAAGTGTTATTAACCGAAACGAGAGGGAGTATCCGGTTATGTGTCCATTTATGGAAGTAGACGTGCTTATCAATTCGGAAAAAAACCGACGACAAAATCCTATTCATCATAACCACAATGAAAAATTAAAAAATACCGCGAATAAAAAATTTGGAATGGATATGAAGTCTTAATAGACTTTATCTATACATACCAATTTGTTCAGCTGCCCCTCCAAAAGTCTTTCGAGAATTTTATCACAAAAACCATATTGCAAGTAGTTGAAATAATGTTATGCATAAGCATATCGTCAAATTGTTTTTTATAAGTAACGGAAGTCTTAAGACTAAGTAACAACTGTTAAAAAATTTGAAAAAATTTTGAATCTTAGAAAAAAGTTTCTTATGAACAAGCATTCAGCTTGTTGATATCAATAATACAATTAAAGAACAATATGTGGTTTTGTGGTTGAAATGAAACTTAGTAATTGAAATAATATTATAAAAAAATTGCCATATCGATTTAAAGTATGAAAAAGTTCTAACGAAAAAGCAATTTGAAATTAAATCTTTTTATTTTTTTTTTTGAAAACTGATAAGAAATTCTACATTACTTATTCGGACTATAAAAGGCACAACTTCTTTGGTTTCTTTCGACAGTTCAAGTAATACTTTCATTCAGATTTAATATAAAGTAGATTTTCAGTATGTCATTTATAAGTAAAATTAAAGCGGCAGTTAGTAGACCTGAAGATAAAAAGCCAATTCTAAGTCTTTCTAAAGTTATTCAAAAAAAGCACTTGCCAATAATCTGTTCAAAGAGGGTTAATACTCAATTCGGAGAGCAGATTATGCTAGAATTGGAAGAATTTTGTGTATTCCTACCTAAACGCTGTAATACACAACTGGATGAAAGCGATCTGAAAAATCTATCAGATTGTAGTTTTGAGGTGGTGGGGCCGTACGGTGAAAATTATTTTGATGTGGATTTCCACCTGAAACCTCAGGCCTCTGATCAACACCTTCAACAGGAACTTCAGCAGCAACTAATTCATCAGCATCAACAACAACAACAACAAGTACAGCAACATCAACTTCAGCAGCAACAACTTCAGCAACAACAAAATCAACTGGAACCACAGCATCAACTACGATCAAAACCCCGAAAACAAAAGCACGTTGTTGAAGAGGTAAACAACGATATATCAATATACTTTGACGAAAATAATAATTTAATAACCTCACAAAAACACCTGTTCAAATAAAAAAATTGTATTACTAGCAGTTAAATAAAATTGAAAAATATTAAAAACAAAATATGTATGCATGTGTCTTATTTTTGGTTTTTAGCGCTTCAGAATATTGAAAGATTTCAGTACGTTGGTTAGAAGATTTCACTTGAAGGGACGCAAAATTGAATTCTTAATAAATCCTGTTCCAGCTCAAGAAGAACCAACTACCTGGATTAAAAATGCCATAGAGGATATCCTAACGCTGGCCATAAAAGATCTCAGCCCCAGCGATAAAGTTGGAGTAACTTTTAGCGGAAAAAATTTTTCAAAAGATCGCGGTAGCGGTTGGATTAATTATAAAAACTGTTCAGATCTGAGTTTTTCCAACGTGTGGGAGATGATAAGCAAAATCTTTCAGAGCAACTCTGAAGGAATCAGCACAGATAATTTTTGCTTGTCAGTTACTTCTGTCAAAATGCCAAGGGGTAAAGGAAATTCAAGAAAGTCTTCTAAGATGTATAACACTTTTAACGAAGAGTGTATCAAACGGAGAGGTATAGTATAGTATGCATAAAAAACGAAGACAATTTATGTCTACCGCGTGCTTTGATAGTAGCAAAAGCATATGCAGATAATGATATAAATCTAGCAAAGTTAAGAAGAGACATAGGAAAGGAGCAAACAAAACGAACACTTGCCCTTTTAAATGATATTCAAATAACGATTCCACCATCAGGATGCGGAATCGAAGAATTGAAAATTTTTCAAAGTCACTTAAAAGACTACAAAATAACTGTGTATGAACACGGGAGCAAGGGCAGAGAAATAATTTATGAAGGAGTTGACAACGAAAAAAAGATTAATTTAATTCATTCTAATAACCATTTTAACGTAATAACTTCTTTAACAGCTGCATTTTGCTGTGGTTACTATTGTGAAATTTGTCATGAATCGTACAACACTAAAAGCAAACATCGTAAATGTAGCAAACTGTGTTCTCAATGTCAGCATTCACCAGCATGTCCAGAGACAAAAAATCAAGTAACATGTTCAGACTGTAATCGGAATTTTAAAGGAGCTAGCTGCTATGACAAGCATAAAATGTCCGAATCACCGGAGAAACTTTCAATTTGCGGTAAAATAAAAAGATGTCTTCTTTGTCTGAAAGTTTATGGACAAGATCGCGAACATATCTGTGGAGAGTTCTTTTGCAAGAATTGTAAAACACATGTACCAAAAGACCATTTGTGTTATATGCTCCCCAATACGCAATCACCAAGGCTTTACAGTAACCTTTATATATTTTATGATTTTGAGTGCTCTCAAGATAAGATTATTGGATACAAAGATGAGCAGAAGTCACAAAATCAGTCAATCAAACAACATGAACCAAATTTGTGCGTTTTCCAGCACAAATGTCTTCATTGTATCAACGAAGAAGATTTGTTTTTTTGCCAGTATTGTAAGCTTTCAATAAAAACACTAAAAGGAGATACGGTCGTGCAGGAATTTCTTCAACATATACTTACAATGAGACAGCAATTTAATAAAGTAATTGTGATCGCTCATAATGGTCAGGCATATGACCATCAGTTTATTTTAAACTACATTTTAAAAAAAACTCAGCTATCCCCAGAACTAATTATGAGAGGAACAAAAATATTAGTTATGTATATTGTAAACGTAAAATTCATCGATTCGATCAACTATTTCCCCATGGCCTTATCAAAACTACCGAAAGCTTTTGATTTGGCTCCATCACTGAAAAAAGGGTATTTTCCTTATTTGTTTAATACAAAGGAAAATGAACAATATGTAGGTAAATTACCAGCATTGGAATTTTATAGCCCTGACACAATGAAAACAGAAGAACGTGATTGCTTTCTAAAATGGTACGAAGAACATAAAAATGATAATTTTGACATGCAGCGTGAAATACTGGAATACTGTACGAGTGATGTCAGAATATTAACAGGAGCCTGCTTAAAGTTCCGAAATTTATTTCTCAAGCAATGCAATGTAGATCCATTTTTAGAAGCAATTACAATAGCTTCCGCGTGTAATCTGGTATTCAGGCGAAATTTTTTGAAACCAAACACTATCGGATTGATACCACGAAAAGGGTACAGATGCTGTGACAACCAATCTGTTCAGGCAATTCAGTGGATGATTTTGGAAGAAAAAAAGAGAAACATCATAATCAAGCATTCATATAGAGGCAGAGAAGAAGTAATAAATGGAGTAAAGGTGGATGGTTTTTGTGAAACAACGAAACAAATTTTTGAATTTCATGGATGCTACGTTCATGGTCACCCCTTATGTCTGAAACATCAACGTAATGAACCTCTACATGAAAATGAAACGGATACCTTAAACCTTAGATATGAGAGAACCCTAGCTAAAACTGAGCGATTAAGGCGATTCAATTACGAAGTTATTGAAATGTGGTCTTGCGAATTTCAACAACTTCTTAAGACTTTGACCAAAAATGAATTAAACTATCTCAGAACACATGAGCTAATTCAAAACTCGCCACTGAATCCTCGTGATGCGTTTTATGGTGGACGTACAGGAAATTCTTACAACTACTATAAATGTAAGCAAGGTGAGAAAATACATTATATAGATGTTTGTTCACTCTATCCATGGGTCTGTAAAAACGGCAAATTTCCCATTGGACATCCAAAAGTTCATGTTTATGGTGATGATAGCTGTTCAGCATCTAATCTTCAACACATGAATGGTATTGTTAAATGCAAAATTCTTCCTCCGGAGCATCTTCTTCATCCAGTATTACCAATAAAACAAAATAACAAGCTAATGTTTTCTTTATGTAGAAGCTGTAGCGATGAAAAAAACTTAGCTCAGACATGCCCTCATAACAACGAGCAAAGAGCATTGGTTGGAACTTGGGTCATTGATGAGGTTTTGAAAGCTGTTCAAAAAGGTTATATTATACTTACGGTTTTCGAAATATGGGAGTATAATGTAGTAGAATACAACCCTGAAACGAACACTGAAGGTATTTTCACAGCCATGATGAACAAGTTTCTTAAAATTAAACAAGAAGCATCTGGATGGCCGATTGAATGTTCATCTCATCAAGAAAAGATGAAATATATTGATGATTTCTTAAGCAGGGAAAATATCAAATTGGAATACTCGGAAATCTGCAACAATCCAGGCAAGAGATCTTTGGCTAAGCTGATACTGAATTCATTTTGGGGAAAATTTGGACAGAATGAAAATCAGGTACAAACAATCATTTTGAACGACCCTTCAACATTATTTCATTTATTAACACATCCATCTGTGGAGGTGTCACATATTCTCCCGGTAAATGAAGAAACCGTAGTTACAAACTTTGAAATGAAAGAAGATGCAGCAGATACTTTATCCACGGTAAATGTTTGTATTGCTTCATATACCACTACCTTGGCTCGTCTTAAACTCTACAGTTATTTGGAAAGTTTAGAAGAAAGAGTTCTGTATTATGATACAGATTCCGTAATATATGTTAGTCGTCCAGGAGAATTTCAACCACCTACGGGAAAATTTATCGGAGATATGACCGATGAATTGGAAAGTTACGGCCCTAAAAGCTATATAACTGAGTTTGTAAGTGGAGGCCCAAAAAATTATGCCTACAAAGTATTTAGTACCAACGACAACTCTGAACACATTGTCTGCAAGGTGAAAGGCATATTTCTGAATTACGAATCATCTCAAAAAATTAATTTTGATTCGATTAAGAAAGCTGTATTGAATTCAACTTCATTAGACGATAATGATGATAATGAGAACGGAATAATAATTAAATCAAACAATATTCGGAGAACTCAGAATCATGAAGTTATCACCATGCCTGAAACAAAAACATATAAGGCAAAAGCAGAAAAACGACGGTTTTTAGAAGATCATAGTTCGGTACCGTACGGTTATAAAAGACTAAAACCCTGAAATTGTTTTGACAACTCTTTTTTATTTTTGTTTACGAATCAATAAAACAACATGTTTTAATTAATATGAATTGATATTTTTTATAAAATAATATATTACATAGGCGTTTCACTTGTTTTTAAGAACTTACATAAAAGGTAAACATTTTGAAGGGCACAGCATTTTGTATGATTTTGGCACTTTCTTTGATTAGGATAACTTCCTCTAAGTTCTTTCAAATTTGGACAGGTGAAAAAATCTTCTATATTTCTTATTTCCACATTTTCATTATTTAAAATTTTTCTAAGCCACTGAGCTTTTTCCGTCCCTTTGATGTATACAGTTCCATATCGAATTTGTTTTTGAAGAAATTTTTTTACTTGAGTAAATTCAACAAATCCTCCGTTCCATTGCAATCCATGATGATTATTATGCAACCAATGTATTTGTCTTCTAAATGTTGTTGGTAATAGATTCAAATTGCACGGCGGTGTAACAATGAAGTGATGATGTTGATTTTCACCATACAGTATAGCTAGCTCTTTCAAAACAAAGTTTTTGTTAAATTCGCCAAAGCCTTGAAAGTCTACAATGTAAGTATACATGATTTTGAAAAAAGGAATGTGTTCTTGTTTAATTCACTTAATGTACTGTCAAGATTTTGAGCTGCGGTGTTCAATTTAAGTAAGTTTGTGAACTTCTCCAGTAATAGGATTATATTCGAATATACGATCATGTAGAATCAAACAATAAACGGTTGTTAAAGGAGGGATGGCGTTAGTTGTTTTTAGTTCAATTTTCACATCTACGGGCCCTGTTTTGATTGATTCATTTTGTCTAGAACAGTCAAATACTACAATTGGTGCTATATCTTTGAAATCTTGACGCGATAATAGTGGTAGTGACTGTTTTTGATAGTAAGATTCTTGGAATTTACTATACATATCATAGAGAACGGCATATCTATCTAGCTTAAATTTAAGATTTAAGTCTTCACGAGGGTAATATTCTGAGTTAAGATACAATTTTATGTTACTTATGTCGCAATGATCAAACTTACTACAATCCTTATTTTTTTGATTTTTTCTATCGGTTTGTAGAGCTATAATAACATATCTTGGTTTTTCAAGCTGACTGGAAGTTTTGACAGTCCATACATGATCAGTTGTGGTTGGTAATGTTGGATATTCATACATTTCCCAATTTCGAAAGTGAATTTGTATCGGTTTTAATTGAATTTGCTTGAACAATGTTAACTTATTTGAATCAGACAAAGTTATATGAGGAACTCTCCATTGTAGTTTAAAAATTGAAAGCTTTAATTCTTCGTTATCTTTTGAATAATAAGCATTATCATCTGCTCGAGTACGAATTAGAATTAATTCATGTCTAGCGTTTACTATGATTTTCTTATAGTCTTCAGCAAATCCTAAAAGATTTTTTAGAGGAATGCAGAAATTAAAGACGGTACTCGATGTGGTTGAAGCAGTAGTAGTAGTATTTACGAACCATGAAGCATTTTCTAACATTTTACTTTCATTTTCGTTTAAAGATACGTAATTTTTTAATGTTGTTGTGATACCGACGTTTTTAGTGTTTTCAATATCTACACCATTGAGCTCGTAATGTATTTCATCGAAGAGAAATGCTATAGCATTATTAGTTAATTTAGAAGTTCCAGAAAAAGTTCCATCTGGTTTAGTTAAGCTGCCCTCAATATAAATATAGCTTTCGCTAGGTAAAATACACAAGTCCTGTTGTTGTATTAAAATACGTATTTCATCGCTGGGGTTAAATGATTGAAGAAACGGAGAATAACTATAATACTCAACTTTAGTTATACTATTATCATAGGCAGGCCCTTGATTGATATTTAAAATTTCATGCATATTGATTTTATTTTAGTTTAAGCCCCAGCTGAGTAAGATAAGTTTTGTTTTCAGATGAAAGTTTTGGTCTTAACAGTTTAGCTGCTTTAATTATACTAACCGAGTGAAAATGATTGGTACCTGTTATATTATTATTATTATTATTATTATTATTATTTTTATTATAAATTAACATTATTTTGATACCGGAGTTAAATGTAGTCGTATTGTTATTCTTTCTCCTCTAAAATTTATGAGTTGTCCTTCTTGGTCTACAAGTCTTAAGGTTACAGTACTTAATCGTTTGACATTCAACGGTAAATAGATAACGTTTTTCGGAACTTCTGTGATTTTATACCCTGGACCTGCAGTTGGAGAAAACTCATGTATTGTATGTACAAGCATGTTATTTAAATAAGATCCAGTAATTATATTACACTCAACCCGTATAACATTAATTTTGTTTATATCAACCGGTAACTCAGACACATGATGAACATCCTCAGACAAAACAGATTTTTTGAAACCTAATATTTTCCCAATACTTCTATTTTTGTTGAAATATATTTTCATATTTGCCTCGATTTCACACTTCATTGTGTTACTATTTGCTTTTATTTCAACCCGAGCTGTAGAGTTTCTATTTAATAATTCCTCAGAAATATAATCCTGTATATCTGCGATTTCATATATACCTATTGGGATTTCAATTACTATATCCCCTATATGGAATAGGTTATGTTGTTCGTCAATATTAGGTATAGAATTATACGAATGAAAGTCAATCAATCCGCCAACGTATTCTCGATCTAAGTTTATAGGTGGAAAGTATTCCACAGATAGATGAGATTTTGTTCCGCTAAATGTAAGTGTCATCGACATGACGAAAAGAAACGCAATGAAATTATTTGTACTTAAACTTCTTTATTTATTTTAAAATAACAATCAAGCAAAAACCTTAAGCATAAATGTCCACAATTAAAAGTGTCATAACTTTGATATTGTGTATAATTATATTTAATATTTTCACCTAAATAATTGATAATTTCGATAGGAGGTTGAAGATTTCCGAAACTATCAAAATATTCAATTTCTTCTCTATTTTTATAATACGCTACCCAATGAGTTCCAGAGCTGTTTGAAGAATCAAGGTTAACTATTCCACATTCACTTTTTAGTGGTCTACTTTTTGGTAAATTGTCACGCATGAATACACCTCGAAAATTTGGAATTAATTTCTTAGCAAAATTTGTTAAGTCTATTTCATTTAATGCTCGATTGGGTAGCGAATTTATAAGTTTTTTGTCGGGGGCTTTAAATAAAGTCCTAAGCCTTTCTTATAAGGTTTAACGTATAAGCCATGACCTATGCCAATGGATTCCATCTTAAGATTGTGGCGTTGCTTTTCCTCGAGATCTTTCTTAGCAGCATTCGTATCGTTGACAGCTTTGGCTACTCCAGCAGCACCACCGGTTAATGCTCCGAGTGCTGATAGCCCTGCAAATAGAGGAACAAGAAAAGGAAGGACTCCTCCAGTTTTCGGGACTGTTATAACTCTAGGTGTTTTTATATAATTGTTGGTTTCTCTAACGTTTCTTTTAGCAGATGATACTGCTGTTTTTATAGCTTTTTCTAAACTTAAAGATTTCTTACACTTGAGATTATTTTCAATCATTTTTATTAAGCTTTTAAAGGAGAGCTGTTTACGTTTCACATTGTTATTTTTTCTTTTCAGTTTTTGCTTAGCAGTTTTATTTTTTAGGTTCGAACTACCCATACCAAATTTTACTTTTGCCTTCATGAGGTTTGTAACTATTAGTGCATTTGCACGCTCAGCTATACTAGCGTCTCTTGATTTAAAACGATGCCAGGCTTTTTCAGTTAAAATTCTATCAGCTATATGACGATCTGAAGTGTTTTTAAATTTGGAATAAGATATATCATGCTCTTTGCACGCCTGATCAAGTGAATTAACTCCGGAATCTCCTCGAGCTAAACGTTCTTGTAGTTTTGTTCCGGGTCCACAGTATTGATAACCAGGTAGATGTAGTTCAATCGGAAGCTTGTTTATTAATGTGTTCAATAAACCTTCTCCTTTTCTTATATTTTGTTGAAAATTTGATTTTTTGGAATAATCAAACATTTTATATGAATGTTTACGTTAGAATGATTAGAGATAAATGATTTTTTTTTAATTTATATACTTTATTCTTTTAGAATATTATTTAGTTTTGATCACAATGCGTTTCATTAAACAACCATGCCGATTACCAGTAAAAAATTTAGAACAGACTAATACTATCAAAGCAAATAAAAAGCACAGTGAATTATTTCCAGATAGTATAAGGGGTTTAATTACAGGACCTTCGAACTGTGGAAAAACGAATGTTATGATGAGCTTATTACTACACCCAAATGGATTAAAATTTGAAAATATTTATATATACTCAAAATCCTTACATCAACCAAAATATAAATTTTTAGAAAAAGTCATGAAACCAATTAAAAAATGGGGTTTTTTACTTTTTCTAATAACAGTGACGTTATTCCACCTCAAGAGGCTAAACCAAATTCTATATTTATTTTTGATGATATTGCCTGTGAAAAACAAAATACAGTTCGAGATTATTTTAGTATGGGGCGTCATCATCATATTGATAGTTTTTATTTATGTCAGACATATACTAGAGTACCTAAACACTTAATACGAGATAATGCAAATTTTCTCATCATCTTCAAGCAAGACGAGATGAATTTAAAACATATTTACAATGATCATATAAATTCTGATATGACATTTAAATCCTTTCAAAATGTATGTTCAGAGTGTTGGAATACAAGTTTCGGCTTTATGGTCATTGACAAAGACAGTCCCTTAAGTGAAGGCCGTTATAGGAAGGGGTTTGACTGTTTTCTTAAAGTATAAATTAGTTCTTACTTATATAAACTATATCATATGCATAGTAATGTTCAGAGAGAGAACAATACAAAAGCAGTTAAAAGATTGGTTTAAAACGCTTTAAAACCAGATCAAACCTGTTCAGATATCAGTATAAGAGCAGTATTAGCACCGTGAGAACATTACAAAAGCAGTTAAAAGATTGGTTTAAAACGGTTTAAAACCAGTTCAAACCTGTTCAGATATCAGTATAAGAGCAGTATTAACACCGTGAGAACAGTACAAAAGCAGTTAAAAGATTGGTTTAAAACGGTTTAAAACGGTTTAAAACCAGTTCAAACCTGTTCAGATATTAGTATAAAAGCAGTAATAGCAATGATATATGAAAGCAATACGGAACAAATTAACGAAGAGATTATAACAGTACTAAGTAATTCTAATCATTTTGAGAAACATTATTCCACAGTTAAATCTAATAACCACAATATTAAAATCAGTTTAAAACCTATTGAACGAGTCTTTAAACAACTACGAAATTTATTCACTATCGGGTGTTTCAGTAAGAAAAATAAACAAATTCAATAGAATGATGATGAAGAATACAGATGTAAAACTAACAGAAGAACTAATCAAAACTACAAATGCTCTACGAAAGAAATATAAAGCTCTTAAAATAGGTAGAGAAACTTATGAAACTCAGATTGAGGAATCTCTCAAACCTATTACCAAACCATTAAATGATTTATTGAGAAATTCACAGAAAAAAGACACCTATCATCAAGATTATCTTTTAAAAAGTGAAAATCTTCCAAAAAAACAAAAATTCAACTTTGAAGAACAGACAGAACAACAACAACAACTACACCATAATCATGATAATGATTTTAGAACCCCCAACACATCTACTACGAGTAATATTTTTTCTACCACAGGTAGAACTAATAACACTAATAAAAAAGGTCGTAGGTTAACAGATAAGATATCACAAGAACAATTTTATCAGTTACCTCAAGAATATAAAGATTTATTTATAAATAATTCCAACGCACTTGACAAAACCTATGGTGTGTATTTAAAAAAAGGAAAATGGTATATAGGGAACGGAGATTTTAATGTACTTGACAACAATATTAAAATTAAGAATAATACCTTTGAAGGAACAAACGGTTTGTATGAGCTTTTATTTAAGAAAAAACCAGACAGTAACATTTATACAGACACAGATTTAAAAAATTACAAAATCATATTAAACGACACTAATGCTCACAGAGTTGAACATGATTTACAAAAACAAATACATGGAAATCGAGGGTATAAATATAAAAAAATTATAAGTAAATTATTAGGATTATCTCATGATGTAACACAATCTTTGTCAACACCATCACCATCATCATCATCAACATCACTGCATAATCTAACGGCTTCAGGACGTGGTCTAATGCAATTTTCAAAATCTAAGAAAGATTATATATATTGGGATGACCCCAATGAGCTAGTAGATCGAATTAGACTTCTTATTGCTTCACATGAGGCAGGACATACCAATCACTCGAACGAAATTATTTCAATTATTGAAGAGCTTAAAGAAGCCAATATTATTGAATGAATAAAAAAATGAGTATAGATAAATTTGGTCGTTATTCATATAGAGCTGCACCCAGAGGTCTACAAGGAAAACAAGGACTGCAAGGTCCACCTGGAGAAGAAGGTAAACAGGGCATGACTGGTCCAGCCGGAGAGGGGTTTCTTAAAACTGAAAATGACGATTTCAATATAAACTGGAAACGATTAAAAAACCTACAAGAACCGATAGAACAGTCAGACGCTGCCACTAAATATTACGTTGATGAAAAAATCAGTCAGATAAAAAAATACTTTTTTGAAAACGAATTCAATAAGACCGAAAAAAAGTGATTTCTAAAACTTAACATATCGTCAATCTTCGTTGAAACATTGAGCTGAAAAGTTAAGCATTATGTCTAACATTAATTATAAAAAAATAATTGTGGAAATTTCTAAGTTTCTAGAGGAACATAAAAAAATTATTCTTGAAGAACACTATGAGGAATTGCTTAAAGTCATAACTTTTCTTAAACACTTTGTCAACGTATCCTGTAGAAGTTCCAATTTCGGCTGTCATTTTGAGGATTGTCCATGGTCCTCTAACCTATGTCGAGCAGGTCCAGATACATGTGCATGTTATATGCTAGAAAATAAATTAGTTAGAATAAAAAAGATAATGGCATTGTATGAAAAAATGAATTAATAAACACATAAAACTATACATAAAGAACAAACACTTTATTGTTTTTATCATTCCAAATAAAGATGAATAAAAGAGACGTAGTCGAGGAACTTCATAAGCCTACTCGTAAAAAATTTCCAAGAAGACGTGTAATTATCAAGGGGTTAGACGATTTATGGCAAGCAGATCTAGTGGAGATGATTCCCTATTCATCAGAAAATAGAAATTTCAGGTATCTCCTCACTGTTATCGATACTTTTTCTAAATTTGCCTGGACTACTCCTATTAAAAACAAAACAGCTTCCGAAATTACTAACGCTTTGCAAAACATTTTTAATAAAGGTCGTCATCCTAAGAACTTTCAAACAGATGATGGCAAGGAGTTTTTTAATCGAATGTTTCAGAGTCTAATGATGAAATATAATATCAATCATTATTCCACTTTTACTCATCTCAAAGCTTCGATTGTTGAACGTTTTAATCGAACCTTGAAAACTAATATGTGGAAAGAGTTCTCTGCTAATGGGAATTATAACTGGATAGATATAGTTGCACAACTTACTGCAAAATATAATGATTCAAAACATCGAACAATTAAAATGAAACCCTCAGAAGTTAATACTTCAAATGAAAAACAATTACTCACCAATGTATATGATTACATTAAAATACGAGTAACACCTAAAACTCAAAGTTGGAGACTCTGTCAGAATAAGTAAATATAAACACGTTTTTGAAAAAGGATATACTCCCAATTGGACAACGGAAATCTTTAAAATAGTTCAAGTTAAACTCACCAATCCAATTACTTATTTGTTAGAAGATTATCAAGGAAACCCTATAAGAGGTGGATTTTATGAACTAGAATTACAAAAAACAAAATTCCCCAATACATATTTAATTGAAAAAGTGCTTGAAAAGAAAAAAGATAAAATATTTGTAAAATGGTTGGGATTTTCATCAGATCACAACTCTTGGATACCTAATAAAAAAAATAAAAGAAAATAAAAACTCCTTTTTTTTTATTTTTCGTTTTGTTTTTATTAACATACTAGTAAATTTCAGATATTTAAGAGATGCTCATAGTATAGGTTTGTTTCATAGTTTTAAAATTTAGTAACTCTACGTCAGACTTATACTCTAGATCCTCTTTCATAAATAATTCAACTTCTCCATTACTCAATACTCTCTCTGTTTCGTATTGGTGATATTCATAACATTTAATACTCAGTGTACGTAAATTATAATTACTATCATATGTACAACGAATCGTTAGCGTCTGTTCATCGTCAAACTCCAATTTGAAATGCCTGTAAAATAGGTCTTTACTTTGAATTATTCCTGATATTTCGCTTTCCTTTTTAATTAAGTCTTGCCTAAAGTTTTCGATTGCTTCTTCCACAGTAATGACTTTTCTTTCCTCATTTTTCAAAGTTGTAGTTGTTGTTCTTTGAGTTGTCAAAGAGTCTCGAGATTCATCACTTTGTATATTCGTTATCGTTTCTGTATTTGTCGAATTTTTGAGGATTCCAGCAGGCTGATAAGACAGTAATTTAAATGACAAACCTATTGTTACTGTATCGTTATTAGGTAGGCTTAACGAAAACGATTGACTTAAGCCATTATCTACAGGAAGAGGTATCCCCCATGCAAAATACGAAAATATTGTAAAAATAACAAAAAGATAATAGTTAAACATGTTTTTAGAAATATTATTTAAAAACCGACTAAAAGTGTTTGTTTACCAACGGTTTTTTAAAGACTGATGAACTTTTCACTTTTTAAATTTGTACCCCTCAACTTTTCAAATTGAAGTTTCAAAATTGATTTTATTATCAATTACATAACAGCTGAACTAAGTCAATGCCTTTCCTATCATAATGAATCATCATCATCTCTCTCATTTCACAATTACTCTTATCGCTTCTCAGCCCCTTATCTCCATCATACTGAAAATAATTTCACAACCAAGCTTTTTGAACAGATCATAACATTGTCATTTTTATGCTGATTTTTGTAATGGATGAATGCTACAGAGAACATATTCGAAAAAACATAAATGAACTTATTCGTCACACGAAGTTTCATGATTTGATTGATGCATGTGAGCAGAGAGGCCTGATATCAGATGTGATGCGTTCTCGAATCGAGGTATGCAAGTTCAAAAGAAACTTACATTCTAATTGCAATATTAAGAAGAATCACCTCATCATATATATACGTTTTTAAACTTGTTGTACCATTTTAGGGTCTCACCAATGCTGAAGAAGATGAAAAACACAAAGAATTATTTCTGAAAATAACTAGACGTGGCCCTGATGCGTATGATGAATTGATTAATATTTTAATAAACTTGAAGTGTATAAAGGCAGCAACAGTACTTAGTGCTCGCAAGCATGAAAACTCTAAAACATTTCATTGAATTCATTGAATAAACTTCCACCAACAACAAATCCATTGTAATAAGTGATTAAATAAATGTCGTTACCAAACATTGAAACCACAAATATTTTTCTTACTTATCTTTCAAACACAAGCACCGTTCATGCCTACATTCCAATCATTGGCACTTTCAAATTCAAATTTTCAGATGATAACAAGAATGTAAACAAAACATTGAACCATATGCGAGTGTATATGACTCAGAAAGAATGGGATCAATGACTTCGGCGATAAGGAAACTAATTTTCAAATTTTCAAATCTTAATTATTTCAACTGTCACTTCAGTTCAAATTCAAATTTTCGTATTTTTAGACACTACAGATTTTTTAAACTAAACTGAATTCAACGACCCTCACCAACAGTCACTCCAGTTCAAATTCAAATTTTCGTATCTTTAGACACTACAATTCAAATTCAAATTTCAAATTTTTATTCTTATCTATACACACTCACTCAACATTTTGTTGTCTCTTTCACACCACAACAAAACACTAGTGCTGTCTCTTTCTCGCTCAGAATTCCCAGTCTCAACCGTCCCCATTCCTACTCATGTCATTCAAAATATATAGTAGTGGTTTACTCATGCCATATCTGATCAACTTATAAAAAAGACCGTCTAACCAAACGGTATCGTAAGCCTTCTCCAAGTCAACCAGACATGCACCCTTACACTGATTTTTAGCTTTGTTCCATTGAATATCTGATACTAGTTTAGACGCGGCATGTGTGGTATCATGGCCCGCCTTAAAACCGAACTGATTTTCTGGAATAATATTTTTGTCCTCAGCCCATGTGGACAGAGCTCTATTGAGAACTTTCTCGAATACTTTGCTGATACTCGGAAGAAGACTAATTGACCGGAGATTTGCTGGATTGGAACCATCCTTCCCTTTTTTAAGGAGAGGATGGACCACTGCTGTCTTCCAACGCACTGGATAATATGCATTATTCAGCGCATTGTTGAACAACGTGGTGTATATGTCCACCGCTTCCGAAGGGAGGTTTCGCAGCACAACATTGAGTATGCCGTCGACTCCTGCTGACTTCTTTTTCTTTATTTTGTGAAAGATGTCCAAGAGGTCCATCTTAGAAACGAACAGGGTGTTATCCCCGTTTCGCTGGGCGATGACTGCATTTGCAAGTCGGTCGTCATTGACCCTAGTGAAACCAGGATTCTCGGATCGCCAATGCGAGATCTCGTCTCTAAGATAGAAGTGTCCAACGAAGGCTCCATTCTCAAGGTCGTAATTCGGCCGAATGCACTCTTTCACCTTATATACTCGCTCGAAAACAGCACCCACCGTCTCTACCTTCTCTTGAACGTCTTCCACTATCTATCCCTACTGTCAAAAGTAAGTTTTTGTTTTCTGTCGTCCTTTGGAGTTTAATACCCTGAAGGTCATTTTGATCTTTTCTCATAAAAATTTTATTTATTTCCGGAAACATACTCGGGTTGTTGGATTGTACAGCCCGAATTTTGTTGTTCCAGAAAAGCGATATAGAGATAATTTTCTTTAATTAACTGTTGGAGATTTTTGATCTGTGACTTCAGAGTTCTAATCTCCAACTCGAACGCCTCTTTAGTTAGGCTACTGCCCTTATTAAAAATTCACTGATTTTATTACTTGTTAATCACAAACCGAATTTATTGAATACTGCCAAAGTCGCCAACACGTCTATGCGCTCTTGCACTTGCTAAACGACATTAGTCTATGGTCGACATACCTAATATTCCGCCTGAATATTAGGTATGTCGACCATAACCATAGACAAGCGGAATATTAGGTATGTCGTTGTTAGGTAGTTTTCTCAACTCACAACCATCTTCCAATGTCATAACTTCTTTAAACTTCCTCTTCTTCCTTTTTCTCGTGAAGCCTTCGAGTTTTTCTTCTATTTTCTATAGAAATAATACATCAATAAAACTATCTTTCTTCTAATTACGTTTGACATGCACACCTTTTTTTTCTTTGCACTAAATTTTCTTCCTGTGCCCCTGTTCTGTATCTTTGGCGATAAGTTATCGCATCGTTTAAAAATGAAACGATTCATTCCCTCTTTATCGCTCCTGGAAAGAACTGGGTTTCTATAAGTGCATGCGATAACTTTCAGTTTCGGTTTCAGTTTGACTGGAATTTCCAATGGAAGGCGATAAGTCTATCTCCCAATCTCAAATGTATGAAATATTAGTATAGTAGTAGTATATTGCTTTTCTTCCGCAGTTGTAAGTGAATTTGTGCAGCTATCAAAAAACACTTGCACACTTTTAATTGCGTTGCAAATTTTATTTGGGATTATTTTTGCTTAGCATTAGACTTGCTTGGCAAATCTTGCGTTTATAGGAATTCGCTCGTTTATTTTGCAGCATGAAGTCTACCAACAGTTCTTTTTGCGCTTTTGATATTCGCGTACATATCTAAAAATTTAAATTTGAATATAAGTCCCTAACATTTCAATATTTTTATATTAATTTTACCATTTTGTGCTCAGCCATAATCATCCTCTTGTCTTATCGCCTGCTACGAACCCAGTGATAAAATTTGACGTATAAAATGAAAAGGATATCGACTTTTGACTATGCAGAAAGCCGTTTCTACCGCCTTTCCAGTATTCTCATTCCAGTTCGTTTCGCGTGATAAAGTTATCGCCTGTGGTCTGTTCTTTTATTCTTGGATGTTACGCGATGTAACATCCGGTAACATTATGTCGTTCCTAAATGCAAAAAAGTTACGCGATGTAACATCGATGTCGTTCCTAAATGCAATGTTGAAGTGTCAGAATGTTACGTTTCGTAACTTTTTCCAACTCATCTCTGGGACTTGAGTTTCGATGTTGATCTGTCAAACCCCTCTAAAATTGTTGTTGCTCAGATTTGTGTTGGTTTTTTTTTCATTAATCTTTAAAAATTCTGTAAGCAGTTATTGATTTTCAATCTTGTTCATTTCAGAATTCTTTTTTCTTCATCAAAAACATGTTTCTTTTATCTGGTTTTATATTTTAAGAAATACTTTATTCTTATTTTTGACAGACCAACAAAGTGTAACATCGAGTCGTTCCTAAATGCAATCATGATTTTGTAACAAAGTCAAACATACACAACAACAACGATGATTTTGACACTACAGCATCGCGTAACATCGAAGCCATTTAGGAACGCAGTACTGTCATCGCTTACAGAACCCCGATGATGCGATAAAACCAATTTCGTTTCAAATCTCACTGTTAATCGACGAATTTTATCGATGCGATAGTTACAGAACAGAGGCACTGGTTTCTTATATTCTAAAAAAAAAAAATATTTTTCCTTCCGACGGACGCCCACTACCTGAAAGTATCGTAAATTCCTTGTGCTTCCTTTCAATGTGCCTACCAAAAACAAATTTTTTCCTTGCGAGGTCCACTACCTGACACCACCATCATAAATTCATCTACCTACGTACCGAACATAGAAAAATATTAGGTGCGTTTTTTTGCACGCGTATATACACTTGCTTAAATTTTTGCATGTTAAATACAACAACAAAATAAGCGAATAGCGCGGATAAACTTCTACGTTTATTTCTGAAGCGAATATAAACTGCAAGTGCTACCAAGATCGTGTAGATGAATTTTTATAGATGTCAAAAAATTCATTCAAAATTCATCCGTTTGACAAAGCAAATAAAAACAAATTCCGATGTTTTTTTTTCTCATTTGTCAATGCCTGAATCCTGAAATGCTGAAACCTTAAGAACTACCTCCGCGGTGTTGGAGACTCCCTGGACGTGGTGGTAATTGTCGGCTAAATTGGCAAAGGAAAGCGAACTGGGACCTACGGAGGCTTTCCATTGGCCTGCTACGACGCCGACAACGAGGACAAAATTGGAACAGGTAAGATTACCATGTGTCTCTATTTCAACAAAATTCTAAACCACCCTTAAAGGTTTCAGTGACGAAGACCTTCAAACGCATGCTGAGTTCTTCAAAAAGCACTTGATCAAGACGCCCAAGTCATACTACCGCTACGACATCTCCCACCGAGCCAGACGAGTGGTTTGACGCCTTTCAAGTGCGGGAAATAAAATGTGCTGATCTCTCGCTTAGACCTCTCTGCTCACAAGGCAACAATCGGCATTGTGGATCCCGAAAAGGGCATCCCACTGCGTTTTCCGCGATCCATTCGGATACGAGATGACAAAACACCCGAAGATGCCACCTCTGCATCCCAAGTTGCTGGCAAGTACTCCAACCAAGACCTAGACCAAATCAAAAACCAGCAACACAAATCCAAGGACTCCGAGGAAGATTTCTATTAAAAGTCGAGTTTATTTTTAGTCGTTTCTTAAGATTGTGGTAGAAACTAATAAATTTAATGAAAAACTAAACATCGACCGCCGTATTAATAAACGCGGAATAGCCTTATTCCATGGATTAAGTTACCATTATACCATTTTCCATTTAATTAAAGTTACCATTATACCATTTTCCACTTAATCCATGGAACCCAGCTATTCCACGTTTATTAATACGGCGGCGATTGTTTCCTTCTGGTTTTTGCGCTCCACTTCACGCATGCTTGTCCAGATGTTACCACCGGGCCCGGGCTTGGTGTCGTAGTTCATCGAGTCTGGCGTGGAAATGGTGTCGTTTTGTCATGGTAGTAGCTGTTGGGAGCATGCATCACAAACTCGAGACATGAGATCTTTCGTGACTGTTCTTCGTCGGGGCCTTAGAACACAAGAAACTATCACTTTGAATCCTTAAGATTGTTTCACAGAGTACTTACCGATCAGGTACGTGCTGGGGTCAAAACAATCGTTGGGGTTTGGACTTGACCAATGGTGTATTTAAACGCTTTTATGTAAAGACACAGACGTCCGCTTGAAGGCTAAAAAGCATTAGTGAAATTCCTACTCCCTCACATCTGTTTAAGTTTGTTCTTGTGGTGTTGCAGGGTTAGGTGCGATTTCTTTTAGCACGGTCATCGATTCTGTAGTTTTAATAGAATCTATGCAGTCTAGGACATGCGATGTTGAAGTCAAAGTAGATGCGGTATTTGCGGACTGCTTATCAGATTCTGGATTCCCTGATGAAGTCTGTGGTGATTGTCCATTGACAGAAGGATTTTCCAACTGATTTGGAACTGGTAGAATCTGTAGCAATGCATTATTTGTTGGCTCGGTACTTGCTACGTTTGAAATACCAGCATTTGTTGTCTGAACAGTCAGTTTATCTGGGACTCCTGGATTCACTATTTGAGCTTCTGGTACCTCAACTGGGAAGTTTCGCATTTGCTATTTGGACAGTTTCAATGATTGGAGCCCCTGCACTTACTATCTGGGCTGTTGGTATCGTCGTACAAATTATGATTACACCTTCATGCTGTTTTCCACAACTGCCATCGTAGTCTACAGTCTAGTACAAACAGCTGTTTAGTAAAAAAAATTAATTATGTCAAATTGCAGTGCTGCCAAATATTTTAATAGTTTGGGGAAGTCGTTTTTTTGGGCGAAATTTATATCCGCGGGCAAAAAAACACGCCTATTCTTTCCGTGTGATATGCACTACTTAAAACATTTTTGGAATGAAATTTCTTCCAAGTTTGACGACTAGACTAACAAATTGGATAGTCTGAACCCCGCTATAGAAAAACAGAGAAGATCCGGAGTAATTCCAAATGCCAAAGATCTACTCCCCTTTGGTTGGGAGATCTATTCTGAATTAACGTACACATGCAAAAGCATTTGTTCTGTCGAACTTTAAATGCGGTAAATAATTTGTTTATTTTCAATTTGTTGCGCCAGCGTTCGGTTGAAAAATTGATATAAATTATGATGGCACGAGTAAATAAGTTAGGCCGTGTGTGAATTGCGTTAAAATGTGTGTTAAAATTTAAACCGCGTTAAAATTTGACACTAATGAGGTGAATAAAATGGGTTAAAATTTATTGAGCTGTGGAGCAGGTTAAAGTGTGTTAAAATTTGACGTTTCTAGGGATAGAGAAATTTGCTCTTGCTTTTGCATTCAATTCAAACAACGAAATATGAATCAAGAAAAAAAACGAAGAAAGGCTGGAAAACCATACATTAAATGTTAGTTTGAAATCAATTAATTTATATAAATTCAATGCTTTTGTTTTCTAGGGTTTCACGAAAAAAAAAAATTAAATTAATTGAAATTATGATAAGTCTGGATGAAAAAAACAAGAATTAATACAAAATACTTTAAATTTGTCATTTTTCTAAACCAAATACGAATTTATTGTTTTGTTGAAATGTATGGAAGATATCAGCCATGAAAACTAATTTTCAGTGTAACTACACCGAATAAATCAATGAATCAAAATGGGAATTTTGTTTGAATATTTTTCATTGTTGTTTTAAAATATGAAATTAGAATCGAGAATAATAAATAAAAAAGATTTTTTTTCAGTTTCAGATACTTTTTATTAACCATGTTTTCTTAAAAATATGTTTTGTAAGAGAAATTATTTTTCCGTGAAAAGAAAACCAGTTTTTGTTCAGGGAAATTTTTTAAATTATCGAGGGAAATTTTTTTAACCTACGTAGAAATCTTGGTTAGAATAATTGTTTTAACGCAATTCACACAGCAAGTGGCTAAATTTGATCCCACCTCAAACAAGACGTCAAATTTTAATCGTGGTAGAAGTTTTAACGCAAATTTTAACGCAATTCACACACGGCCTTAGAATTCAATAAATTGCTGATGAAACCAAATTACAAAATATGGACACATGAATCCTATATGTGAACATCAGTTTAACCTTCAATACAATCAAAAATCTGAAAACATGTTTCATTTTTTTTTTTTTTTTTTTTTTTTTTTTATAATTAACGCGCACATCAAGGGGTTATGAATACCCTTATAATGTTGTTAAACACAGTGCGAGCATTTAGGAAAATAGGAGAGGATTTGAAAGGAGACACCGATGCACGTTGCTTTTGAATCTTTGTGAATCGTAATGAAGGGGAAATACTGAGCCAGGTAAAGCATTCCACATTCGGGTGGTGCGACTGAAATACGAATCTCTATACTTGACTGTACGCCCGAAGTTGGGCTCAAGGTAAAACTGATGAACATTCCTAGCGAGGCGGGTGTTGCGGCTAAATTGTTTCAGGGGAGGAATGCAACTGGCTACTTCACTAGAGCACTGCTTGTGAAAAAAGCGATAAAAGAGAGTGAGACAGGCAACATTTCGACGATGTTCAAGAGAATCAATTGATTCTACGATTGAACTATCACCTATCAGTTTTAACGCTCTATTTTGTACCCTATCAAGGAGGTGCAAAGATGTTTGAGAAGCACCTGACCAGATATGGGAGTTATACTCCAGTTTTGGGCGGATGAAGGCCTTATAAATTGTAGCCAGATCAGAAGGGGTGAAGAACTTCCTACATCGTCTCAAGAAGCCTAAGCATTTTGCAGCATTTTTGGCGACTTCAAATATGTGGTCATTCCAACGAAGATCATCGTTTACACACATACCAAGTACTGACAGCTTTTCGGTTTCTTCGATGCAGGTACCATTCATGGATAATGGCAATGGGGGAATGTTAAGCTTCAACGACAAGAGACAGCATTGAGTTTTCGAAGCATTGAATTCTACTCGGTTCATAATACCCCATGCAACAATGCTGTCAAGGTCAGAATTCAATGAGCTTATCATACGCAACCGTTCCAGTTCCACATCCGAAGAGCAGGGACGTGAATTTGGAAACGAATATGAAAAGCTGAGGGTCGAGTCGTCAGCAAAACAGTTAAGTGGATTAGAAGTTTCAGACAAGAGATCATTAATGAAAATGAGGAAGAGAGTCGGAGACAAAACGGAGCCCTGGGGCACACCAGCATTTATGAAGTGGGTATCAGACTTGAAACCATCCAACACAACTTGTATTGAACGGTCGGAAAGGTAGTTTCTAATCCAACGAAGAAGAGACTCATCGATACCAAAAGCACGCATTTTCGATAAAAGAGCCTGATGCCAAACTCTATCAAATGCTTTAGAAATATCAAGCGCAATAATCTTACTTTCTCCAAAACAATGTAAAGATTGGTTCCACTTTTCAGTGAGATAAGCCATCAAATCACCAGTGGACCGTTTGCTACGAAAGCCGTACTGACGGTCATTAAGAAGCTTTCGTTCTTCAAGATATTTCATAAGTTGACGGTTTATCAACGTTTCCATGACCTTGGAAAGAAGGGACGTTAGTGCAATTGGACGGTAATTGGAAGGGGAGGAAGATTCGCCTTTTTTAGGGACCGGCTGGACAAATGCAGTTTTCCATCTGCTCGGAAAAATCCCAGCAGAATAGGAAAGATGGAAAAGTTTACGCAGTGGTTTTGCCAGCGTAGAAGAACACCTCTTCAGAATAACGGCGGGGATACCATCTGGACCAGCGGATTTATGTATGTTGAGATCTTTGAGGACTCTCGCAACCGAGCGAGTTCGAAAGAATATCTGCTTCATCAAAGAATTTGCAGCCTCGAGCTCAGGTGGAGCCACTATGCTATGAGGAAGTGTCGAGTTGGCAGCAAATTGAGCTGCCAGCAAATTGGCTTTGTCGATGGAACTGACATACGGAGAGTCATTGAAGACGAGCGTTGGGACCGATGACGTGGTCGAGTTCTTAATGTTCTTGACAAAAGACCAAAAGTTTTTACTTCCTTTTGGACACAATAGTATTTTTTGCCTTACTTTTTGGTCATGTAAAAACTTAGTCCTTTGTATCTGAGCATTACAGATATTTCTGGCCCGTTTGAACAAATTTCGGTTTTCTACAGTCGGGTTGTCTTTAAATTTTCGAAAACTACTTTCTCGATCCCTAATCGCCTCTTTACAGCTTGAATCAAACCACGAATTCTCTTTAGGGGTGATACTTTTTGTTCTGTGAGGAACAAAATTTCTCATGCCGTTAAGAATTACGTTAGATATCATATCAGCTGATGCATCAACATTTCCGTCAAGAAAGCACAATGACCAGTTAAAATTTCGAAAGAAATTATTCAGGCCGTCCCAATTGGCTTTCTCGTATTGCCACACAGTTCTTTTAGGGACTTTATCTTTTTTTACAGTGACGGAAATCGAAAAATCTACCGATATGACACAATGGTCCGATTTGCCTAAAGGAGATGATACTACAACCCTGTATTTTTCGGGATGAGAAGTGAGAAATAAGTCATTGAAAGGAGTAGGTGTGGATTTTAGAGTAAATCTTTCGGATTTCAATGAAAAACGCTTAAACTTTAGCTGAGATTTTTGCACTACGTTTGAGGGTAAATTTCAACTCGTTTCGTAGTTATTTCTATACAAACAAAAGAGTTTACTTTTCACTACGTAGTGACTACAAAACTGATTGCGCCAGTAAACAAATGTAAGTTGCGCGGCAACAGAAGAAATGGTTTTCCCTCTTGTTCTTTATTCCTCTATGATATAATGCGTACACACTGCTGAGATCCAATAAACAATCAACTTTCTCATCCCGTTCCATTGTAGTGGAGTGAGATAGGTAGTGTGCGCAATCCAGCCGGAATGTGTGAAATCGGAATGTCAATTGTCAAAAATTAAATTCTCGTTTCGCCGTGCCGGTAGTGTTATCGTGTTTCTTTCTCTCGTTTACATTTTTATTTATTTAATTTCGCGAAATATTTCCTTTGATTTTTCCTCTTTTTTGGACTTTTTCTTTCTGCTCAATTTCCAGGTTTCCTTTGGTAAGTATTTTCTTTTTCTCTGTGAAAACTTAGAGGGAGTTTGTTTACAGATCTCCTATACATTCTCTGCTTGCGTTTTTTGTAAACAAACATCTACTTCTATTTTGTGATCGGTTTCCTCCTAATATTTTTGTTTTTTTTTTTGCAGGTTCTTTTGCTACATGATAAAAAATCTATATCGCACAAGTGCTGGTTGAAAGACTAAAGGAAGTGTTCAAATACAAGTATGTGAGTACCTATTAGGGATGATTAAAATTTTATCTCATTTCGATTTTTTTTCCAGATTGTTTTGTTCATAGCAATTCATGTGCGCTAACTGTGAAAGCATAGATATTCAAAGCTTATTCTATTAGGATCTCGAAAAAATAACAACATGACAACCAAACCGAAACCAACTGAAACTAAACCCGAGGTCGAGACCAAGGCGAACTTTTTTATCGAAGGCCTCATGAGAAAAGTCAAAGATTTTCTCGAAGAAAAAAAGTTTTGTGATGTAACCTTGATTTCCAATCCCGGTAATTTCAAAATCGAAGCGCATAAATTAGTACTCTCCGCGGCAAGTGAATATTTTCATAGAATGTTTTGCACCCCATTCGAAGAGTCCAATAAAAATTACGCCGAACTACACGTCGATGGTGAATCACTGAAGTCAGTAATTGGATATATTTATACAGCTTCTATTGAACTTACATCTGAAACGGTTGAGGACGTATTGAGGGCAGCTCATCAGTTCCAGATCACCACCTTGGTAGAAATATGTAGTGACTACATGGCCAAGCAACTTGATTCATCTAACTGCTTGGGAGTCAATCTATTCGCTGAGCAATACAATTTGGAGGAACTTTCAAAGATATCGGAAGATTTTGTTTGTGAACATTTCATGGAAACCTTAGAAGAAGAAGAGTTCTTCAAGCTTGACGTGGATCGGCTGAGTAGAATACTTTCGAATGACAATCTGAGATTACACTCAGAGGAGGATGTCTTTAGAAGTCTTAAGTCGTGGGTGGATCATGATAGACTCGAACGAGAGACCCACATGCTAAAACTTCTTCATCAAGTTCGCTTCCAGCTCTTAAGTCCTGAGTACATTTTGACTGAGATCCTCGAAACGATTGAAAACAAAGAATGTCGAGAGTTAATACTTGAATCGTTTATTTGGCATTCGCTCCCGGAGAGTTGTCGACTGAAATATTATGCAGAAAAGCAAACGACACGAAGAACTAGAACTGATATGCTTTTAGCTATTACTGGCTGGAGCGGAATCGATAGTACCTTAAAGGTTGGATTCCTTCATTCAAAATCAAGCAAATGGATCTACAAGTCCTGGCCTGGTCTGCCCGTTAGTCTTAGCAAATTCGCAAGCGTTTCTTTTGAAAACAAGTTGATCATTGCTGGTGGAGTGTTGAAGGACACTCAAGAAGTGACAAATAGTGTTCACTGTTTGGATTTGAAAACTTTGAAATGGACCTCACGCGCCCCACTCTTAACTCGAAGACATTCTTTCAAAATGGCTGCTTTCAATGGGTATATTTATGCTGTAGGCGGAATTGATGAAGATGAAGAATGGATAGGCACTATAGACATGTGGTGTCCATCCACAAACCAATGGACAAAACTTTATTCTTTCCCCGAAGTTCCTTTCAATTTCAAGACGAATTTGAATAGTTTCCATGTTTTTGCTCCTGCAAGTGAATTTTATACATACATTCGACTTGATGAAGATCCAAGTCCGTGGGTGGTCTTCTCTTGCGACTCAAATGGCTTTGTTGATGACAACACCATTTACTCAGAACTACTACAGAACTCTATTCTGGGAGTTTTCAAAATGTGTCATGAAACTTTTTTGCACATTTCCAGGGAATTTTCTTCTACTTTCTTTGAAAAAGAGTCTGAACTTGTCAGTACATCTGATTTTGACAAACCGATAAGTGAAGAGTGCAACAAGACTTCGTTCATTGATGGTAGAATATTTGCTTATGGCTCAAATGTTTTTGAACAATATGTTCATGATCCAGACGCAAATGAGTGGGTAAGGAAACCAATGCCACAATTCAAAAATGATGATGAAGACGATGTTGTTGTGGTGTCGATCTCTTAAAAAATTAAATTGTAGTTTTTTATCTTTATTTTTTATTTACTATTTATCTAATAAAAACTCGAATGATTTTTAATGGTCGCAGATGAAGTGTTTTATTTTGCTCCTTTTTATATTTGACTGCTCACAAAAATGTATGAAATAAGCTCAAATATTTGCCTGATGAACTCGTCAATATCTAGCGAGTACTCAAAGCTACTGTACAACTTGAGAATGATGTTTTTCTGCACAAGGATACTTTATGAATTAAATTATGCTAAGATCTTAGTATTTACATAGGTCTTTCGTCTTTTACTTTAGAAGCTGGATAGATTTTTTTTTTAGAATTTGTATTTTTCAATTTCTTTTTAGTTTTTAGATATTTTCTTACCTTTTAATATTTTATTATTTTTAAGTAAAAAATTTAAGTTAGTAGGACTGAGCAACAGAGCGGCGTGCTCTGGGGCGTAGTGCATTTCTAAAAATATAACCTTGGGAGGAGTGTAGGGGACCTGCAATTTTTCGCTGGTTCTAAAGAGCTTATTGAGAAACCGCTTTGTATGGCAATAAAACCACTATTGGAGGACTTGACGATTCCTAGTGAAAAGTGTTACCAGTGGGAAAACATTTTTATTTTCTGTTGGAATTCGAACTTCGAACAACTTAACTATCTTATTTCTAAGTCGTCTGTTGTAGACTGTATGTCTCCTTGCCATTGCAAAAGCTCGTTCAGCTCCTGAAACCACAATCCATATGTTTGCCCATTACTTTGCAAAGCAGTGTGTGGTACATCAACGATCAACAGTTATTTCTTGGCGGAAGCCAACTAGGTTCCATTGTTTAGTTATCATGGATTTTTGGAAATTCCAGTGGTAACGCAGTGTTGTTGAATAGTGCTGTAGCAAATGGTATGTAATCGTTACTCAGTAACAAGTATTCTCTTTTGTACCGAATAACGAAAGGTTACTCGCAAATAAATGTCGTTACTTTCGTTACTCGCTATTGGTATCTTCATTTCATATGTTTAGTTACTTTAGGTAGTTTGGTACTCGGATTGGTAGTCGAGTTGGTATCGATATCAGTACCAGTACCTGTGCAGTGTGTGTACTGTGTAATATGTATAGTGTATAGCACTGTTTTCCAATCTGTGGAACGCGACCCCGCGGGGTTGTGAAGCCTTACTCGAGGAGTCCCCGGCTAAAAACAAATGGAGAGGTTCTTACACAACAAAAACACAAATTTAGTTTAGTTTATCGAATTATGGTGCTATTTTTAAAACGTTAATAAAATTTAATCATTTTCTAGTCGCAGTCTATTTCTATACCTCTTCTTAGTTTCAATGTCTACCATTGAAGAAAATGTCAGTTCACACAGGTTTGAAGTGCCAAAGGGCACCAATAACTGAAGAGCTTCCCTTGCAAGCTCTGGATATTCGTGCTATATTTTCATTACAAAAAACGTCGACAATTTGCAAACAAAATTCCATTTTATGAATGCCATCTGCAGCCAAATCAAGAAGACATTTCGTTTTTTTTGGTGATATTATCCATTTGAAGTAGTCTATTGAATTTTAAAAGACTCAAACATAATGTTTTGCAGATAGGTTGACCACAATCGAAGTTTTTGCGTGACATGCTTTTACTTTATATTTGGCAGTTAAAATATATTCTTCTCTTCCTTGAAGATTCTTGTTTAAATTGTTAAGGTGGCTTAATTAATCTGTCAAAAATGCTCATTTCAAGAGCTAAATGAACTTTTAAGAACAAAAGGTTCTGAGTCGTCGAAAAAAGTATGTTCTACACCTAGTCCTTTCAGAATACTTCTTATATTCGGAATCCGTTTTTTTTTGTATGGATCAGAGTTATCAAAATTGTCCCTGAGCCCAATTATAAACTCATCAATTGCACTCAGCATATCTAAAATTTTTTTTGCAAATACTAAGAGCTTCCAATCTGGCCTTTCGTGCCTGTTCAAAATCGTTAGCGATAGGCATCAAATCTTCTTCAATTTCTTGATGATCATTATATAAGGCGCTTAGTGCATCAGCTCGCGCTGACCATCTTGTTTGAGAAAGACTTTTTACAACTTTTTTTGAACCTAAATGAACAGTTAACACACTCCATCTTTGAAATCTTAAGAAATTGAGTGTCGTTCATCGCAGAGTATATCTAATAATGAGTAGGGACACTCTCAACACAAATGCAACGCCCACATAACAATAGACAGCAAAAAATAAAAAAAAACCCACAGTTAGTGAAAACAGGAAAATATTATTAATAGTAACGACTATCTTAAACTTTTTTTTTGTCTTAAAGTGGTACTGTGATTCACCTCTCGATTTTACATAGTAAGTAGTAGAATTAATTGTAAAACATACACAGTCGTATTCATAGTCCCATTCCAAAGTATGTCTAACTTTTCTTAGAACAGTGTCCAACTCCAAATCGTATTTATAAACACGTTCATCGCTGTCTAAGGAATGTCTAACTTTAGACACCGAAATTGGTTGTCTAAACTATGGCTAAAGTGACCATTGATACAGCAAAAAACAATTTTGTTGAACATGTAACATGTTATAAAACACTGTTGAGAGTGTTAAGGTCAAAAAATTAAGTAGTTTGAGGTGCAAAAATATTACTTCAACAATTCCATTTATAAATTGCACAAATTTAATCATTTTATGAGACTTGGAAAAAGTGTAACACCAAGTCAAATCAGCTGTTTTTTTTGGTCTAGTTCAAGTCCTATGCAGAACTCTTTCAGAGCCTTTTAGTTATTGTACTCGTATATCAATACACAAACAATGCTACTGCACGGATACATCATGAACGCCTGCATTTAGTTTTTGTTCAAATTTGACCGTTTGAGGGGTTGGAATGTATTTATAGATACGAAATTGGCTTAAGCTTGTCCAGCTCTCGTCTAGCTGGACAGTTGTCTAAAGATGTTCTAAGCTAATTTTATAAATACGACTGACATATTCTATCAGTTTGAAACTCAACAATTTAACTTCCAAGTATTTGTGTTGAACAGTTTTAAAATTACATTCATTTTACTTAATTTTGATAAAAAAAATGAAAATCGTGTGTCTTCAAAAAAAATTCTAATTTACTCACTAGTAAAATTAATTTACAAAACAGAATATCCAAACACCAATAATTATCAATTTCAATTCAACAAATAAGCGAAAACTTGTAGAACAAAAAACTAGCCCAAGAACTGAGTAAAGTTCGATTGCCATATGTGTTGTTTTCCTTGTTTTGACAAGTAAAATCTTAAGTTCAGATTCTCAGCTAAGTTTTTCAATCTGAAAATCTAAATGTCATCTGAAAATCTTGAACTTTTGACCAATCAGAACCAAGAATAGTGACAGAAATTTAAGTTAAGATTTTCGAACATGGGTCCCATGAACGCCACCAATAGCATTTTTATATAAGGTTGCCTTATGTAGGGGTGCCCTAGTGCGCACTGAAATCGCACTGATGTGCACAGAGTAGATAATACAGAGTATCCACTTCCACCCCTTCAACCCGAAACACCCGCAATAAATTTTTCAATATGGCGTCCTATTTCTGAGTTTGAGGCTCTGTGCTCACTAGTATGAACTGTAAAAACTTAACTAAACGCCTGCATCGATATGAAATTTTTTTTTACTAATTTTTGTCTTTTTCAGTGAAATACTGGTCAAAATGTAAAAAAAAGTTTATTTCTGCAACTTAAATTCATTTTTATAAATTCTAGGCTGTATGAATATTAAAAATTATCGATTTTTTTTGCAACCAAAAAAAAAGTTTTTACTTTTCAAACTCAACTGACTTTGATCTGTGGGAAGTGAAGTGTGAAGGCCAGTGTGGGCATCCGGGTACGGGCATCCGGTTTAGTTTAGCTTGTAGGCAAAACGCACTACCGTGCTGAAGTGGACTCTCTTGTTCTACTCTGTGATTGCCATGCTCCAGGTTTGTTTTGGGGTTGAGGTTTTCGGAGCTATCAATTGGAAATCAGCTGTTAAGGCCAAAAATATTATTTGCAAAGCAAAGTAGGTAATTTTTTTGGCAATTGGGTTATAAACGTTTCATTTTGATATTTTATGTCTTTTCATATATCTATGAAAGAAATGCAACCATATTTATTCCCAAATGGAGGAAATTAATTTATAAAAGCCAAGAGCTACGTGAAATCAAATCCAGAGCAGGTATTCAGTGCAATGACAGATAATTTCAGTGCGTTGACATTCCCCAGTGCGCACTGGAGCACTACACATCGAACAGACTACAGACCTAAAGCGTACGTACACACTGCTGAGTTTCAATACACAATTAAATTTCTCCCCCTGTTCCCTTAAGGTAGAGTGAGATAGGCGGTGTGCGCAATCCAGCCGGCATGTGTGAAATCGGAATGTCGATTGTCAAATATTTAATTCTCGTTTCGCCGTGCCGGTAGTGTTATCGTTATCGTGTTTCTTTCTTGCGTTTACATTTTGATATATTTAATTTTGCGAATTATTTCCTTTAAGTTTTCCTCTTTCTTTTTGCTCAATTTCCAGGTTTTCTTTGGTAAGTCCAGTATTAGACAGCGAATGTATTTAGCGCGCGGTTCTCGGTTGTTTATCCCCTAGGTATACATTCTCTGCTTGCGTTTTTGTAAACTGAAATGAATTTTTTTTTTTGTTTATAGAGTTCTAGTTTTCGTGTTTCCATTCTCTTCCTTTTGTCAAAAATCTTTCTCTTATTGCAAAAGGAGGGAGAATGAAATAGTAATAGGAATAGCCTACAGAGTACAGAGTACAGATACAGGGACAGGGAATATCGGCGTCATGGCGTAACACAGTCGTAAGTCGTAGAGTGCATTTTAAATTGTAAACAACTGTGTTCGGTGGTGCTAGTGCGTTGATGTTTCTCTTTTAATAAAATCTTCAATTTATTTTATTTTAGGTGAGTTTAAATCGTTAGACTTGTTGTGTAACGCAGTTAGTTTTTCTTGATAATTACGATCCTTTCATAATATGTACCCAGTTGTCTTTCTATTTATTTTCGTATAATCCCAAATTTGAATTAGTGAAACCATTCCCATTTATCATTCCTCTGTTCTTGAATTAGTATGTCATTTGTATTTTATTTCTCGTGAGGGCAATGGGTTACAGTGAACCAGTGTTGGTTTTGTTTTTGTAGTGGTGGTGTACTCCTTCAAGATTGTTTTCGTACATGCGTTGTTGATAATGTCCTCTTTCCTCTAACACTTGTACATACCAATGCGATCTTGGTTTTCTCTCACATTTGGTTTTCTCAATTTGAAAAATTTCGATATCATATACGAGTATATGGTTAGATTACCTACGCAGTCCCGGTTTTTCTACTGCTTATTTTTGCACACGCATTGTTGATGGTGTCCTCCAACCCTTGTGTACGCAAATGTTGTGATGGTTTTCTCTCACATTTGGTTTTCTCTATTTGACAGATTTCTATGTCATATAGATAGATTACTTAAGGGGGTATTACACTGCAATATATGTATATATGGAAAATACTGCCATATATTATATGACTGATTTTCTCTATTTATAGCAAGTAATATTACACTACTCCATATATATATGGACTATTTGTATGACAACTCTGTTAGTTAATTTTATTAACATTAGGTTTGTTCGTTGAAGCCCTGGGGTTGCCCTAGGGTCGCCACAAAGCGTTTTTTGAGAAACCTAAATTCGCCCTGAATGTCAAATTGAGTGTTTTTTGAGCCATAGGTTTTACCCCCAACTCGCCCTAGCTTTTTGCTGTGGCGATTTGAGGGCTGTCAAATGGCATGTATTTTGTTTTTAATGACAGGGATGTGTGGTGATTTGTGGCTTAGCGTTTTTGAGGACTGGAAAACCCAGGTTTTTTTGACGAATCATAGGGTTGTCAAGAAAACCTGGGTCAAACCTGGGGAAAGTTCAACGAACAGACCTATTATATGACAAACAAATGTAATGCTATGTCCGCACCTGAAGTTAACCTGGGTTTCGTTCCAGTTTGGTTTGAGTTAACCAAGTAGTGTCCGCATATGCCAAAAAGTTTTAAGTTTATCTTTTTGTCTTAAGTTAAAAAGAGACAGATAGATATAAAGTGTGAGCAGAAAGTCAACGACGTGTGAGAGAATTCATTCTCTCCACTCACTTCCACTCTCTTAAATGTCAAATTCAATGGAATATTGGAAATAGTGCGTTCAGCGCGCTTGGTTTCGTGTAGGATGTAGGTTATCTCGAAATCCAGTGACTAAAAAGGTTTCATTTTGTATGGCAAACCACTTGGTTATCATGTTGGTTTGGGATTGTTTTGAGATAACCAAGTTTAACTCTCAGGTGCGGACATAGCATAAAGCTATCACACTTGTATGGCAATCTGTGACGTTTAAATATATGACAAGCATAAATAATTGAACTAGTCATATAAAAAACGATTATTTTTATATGACTAGTATTCGCCATACAACTAGTAGGTATCCTATGTTTTGTTATTTTTATTTATCTGATAAAGTTGATAATATGCTACATGAGTTTCTATTCCATTAATTGAAAATATAAGGGAGTTAAATCAAGGAGTTGTAATATGTTTCCTTACCTATTTGAAGAAAGGAAAATTCATTTGAGCAAAAATAAAGAAAAGAAGCTTTGGTTGAGATTTGTGATATGAAAGAAACAAAATGTACCCTGAAATGCATACAACCTAGTATACCAGGGTACAAGGCATATTCATTTTTAATTTCAAGTTTCTAGACCACTAGTTTTTGTTCTTTAAAAGTTCAATGTATGAATAATATGTCAACTGAGTAACTGTTGGTATGTTTCATTTTTCAATAATTACAAAAATTTGTTCGTATAGGTGAGGTATCAGCAACGATGCAAATGATGCAAACCAATTCAAGGAATGGATTGAATTTTTGGGCGCTTGTAGGTTGGAGACTGACTACACTAACAAAGATAGTAATATAATTATATACAGGAACATTGAAATCCATCCTGTTCGTTAGTAAGTGTCAGTGTTAGGTCAGGACTTCAGATTGCAGCTCGGTGCATGTAGCAGTCATGTTCTATTGAGTTTAGTCCTCTTTGGGTATCTGACCAGGAAGGTCGTCAAACCGAGTTCGTTCTTGAGCAGTCTTTTTGTATATATATTTCAAGTAGTTTAACACGCAGATGTTATCAATAACATGACTTTTTTATATACGCAAACTTGAACTCGAAATCTGATGGGTAATAAATAAAAGGTTTTTATTAACTCATTCCATTCAAAAATGTAGTGCACACCACAAAAAAATATCATTGAACATTATAAATATAGTGAGAGGCAAACACTTTCAAAATAATACAGCACATAGGATGCCTGATCCTTTTGTCAGATCAGGAAATATAAAAATATTTGATTTTTATATGACTGTATTTAGGAAAACATATTTATATGACAAGAACTATGTCACGGTATTACACTATGCCATTTATATGGCTCTAAAATCGTTGACATATATATGGCAACATACAAATACTGCCATATATATATGGCTATCACACTTAAATGCCATATATATTTCGTGAAATTGTCATATACATATACATACATACATATATGTATATGCTAGTGTAATACTACCTTTACGCAGTTCAGGTTTTTCTGCTTCTTATTTTTGTGCACGATTTAAGTATTGTAGATAGTGTTTTGCTTAAAAAAACTTTATTTGACCAGAATGGTCTTTTGTGAACAAGAATAAAATTACAACTGATTGATTTTTGATTCAAATGAAAATATGAAACCTAATTGCCGATGTGAATTCCAAGAACTGAAAGCCGGTGGAAATGTTTAAGACGCTGTGTCATCAGTTCTTGGGTCACATTGGTATTATATGGGATTGGGAAATACAATTAATGCAAATAATAATTAAATAATGTTTGCGTTGCAGGTTATCAACCTGATTGATGACCGGAGTTGGGGTCAGCTTTCTGCTGGAGACGTAACTCACGCGTTGTTGATGGTGTCCTCCAAGCTCCAAATCTTGTGTACGCAAATGTGGTGATGGTTTTCTCTCACATTTGGTTTTCTCTATTTGGCAGATTTCTATGTCATACATATAGATAGATTACATACGCAGTCCAGGTTTTTCTGTTGCTGATTTTGCAAAGGATAGTAGGTATTGTTCTACACGTTAGTGTTTCGTACCTGCGTTGTTGATGGTTTCCTTCAACACTTGTACGTACCAATGTGATCATGGTTTTTCTCTCACATTTGGTTTTCTGTATTTGGAAGATGTCTATATCTTATATGTATATAGATAGATTACTAACGCAGTTCAGGTTTTTCTGCTGCTTATTTTTGTGCACGCGTTGTTATGTTGATGGTGTCCTCCAACCCTTGTGTACGAAAATGTGGTGATGGTGTCCTCTCACATTTGTTGTTCTTTATTTCCCTTTTTAAGCAATCTCATTATAATATGTAGATATTACACTTCCATTCAAATGACCGACCGGTTTCTTACTTTTCTCTGAGTCAGTTTTTTGTCTGAGTCAGGCAAGTGTATTCCTTCAGAAAAAGGGGTGTGTGGCTGTACGATCTTCACAAATTTGCATTATTGGGTGAAGTGTTTGTCTTCCGATATATTAACCATTATCTCAAATGTTCGATGACGCTATACTCAACAGATAAAGTCTGTTCATGGTGCAGGTTTGCTCCCTTGTTCTTGAATAATCGGTCGGCCCTTGTTTTCTATTTTTATTTAAATATGTGATATGGTATGGAGATGGTGTTCTCTCCTATTTTGGAATGAATGTTGTGTTTGTGATAATGCGTTTTTCTTCTATATACCCTTTTCCTTTTATTTTTCCTTTTTTATCGTATTGTGGTAGGTACCCGTGGTGTGATGGATAGCATGTCCACCTGTTAATCCAGAGGTTCGAGTTCGAATCCCGACAGAGGCAAAAATGTTTTTTCCACGGGTATCGCCTTTCGCGAGGAATTGGCAAGTTCTCCGTTAGTATTCATTGCCATGAAAAGCGTTTTCTCGATAAGCCGTTCGGAACCGGCAGAAAATTGCAGGTCCTTCCATTCCCTCACAAGTCACAAGGCATGGTTGTGAGAAATGCGCTAGACCCAGGGGCTCCTCGCTCTGTTGCGCCACCCTATTTATTTTGTTTTTTATCGTATCACGACCGAAGCTTAAGTTGAATTGATTTTTCTCTTTTCAAGGCAAGTGAAACTCGATCCTTTAATATCCACCAATTTTTCTTGCAAACTTCTTATTTTTTTTAATTAAATTACTTATGTTTTGTTTTTTGTGTTGTTGTTCAAATAAAATAGTTCAGGTAAAGGTGTAGATAATGACCCCACCCGCGGAGGGGGTGTGGTAAAATTGGGGCTGGTAGGGGGTGCCCCCCAAAACAACCTCGAAGTGGAAACAAGTGGCGGTCACGCCCCTAAAAAAAGTGCGGCGTGGGAAAAGTTGTAAAGGGTAGGAGATGTCCCCCACAACATCCTCATAGTGCAAACACGTTGAATTTACCCACCCCCTCCGAGAAAATTATACCCCACATGTCCGAAAAATTGCTGAATTTAATAAAATTTAATTCATCAGCACAGGATTTGTTTGGGGATGGGAGAAACGTGGTGGTGTTGGAGGGTGCGGGGGTGGGGTCATTATCTACACCTTTACCATAGTTCATTTAAATGATTTTGTAGTTTTTGTGTTTCAGTCTCTTTTTGTTTTTCTTACAAAACAAACATCTACTTCTATTTTGTGGTTGATTTCTACCTAATATTTTTGTTTTTTTGCAGGTTCTTTTGCAACATAATAAAAAACTTATATCGCACAAGCGAGGTGGTTGAAAAACTGAAGGAAGTGTTCTAATACAAGTATGTGAGTCCCTATTTGGGATGATTAAAATTTTATCTCATTTCGATTTTTTTTCCAGATTGTTTTGCTACATAACAATTCACTTGCTCGGTCTTAAACTGACCGCTTCAAAATAAAATATATATTTTTTTAAATTGCTTTTCTTCTAACGCTAACTGTGAAAGCATAGATATTCAAAGCTTATTCTATTAGCATCTCGAAAAAGTAACAACATGACAACCAATCCGAAACCAACTGAAACTGAACCCGAGGTTAAATTCAAGTCGAGCATTTTTACTGAAGACGTTCTGAGAAAAGTCAAAGATTTTCTCGAAGAAAAAAAGTTTTGTGATGTAACCTTGATTTCCAATCCCGGCAATTTCAAAATCAAAGCGCATAAGTTAATACTCTCCGCGGCAAGTGAATATTTCCATAAAATGTTTTGCACTCCATTCAAAGAGTCCAACGAAAATTATGCAAAACTACAAGTCGATGATGAGTCACTGAAATCAATAATTGGATACATCTACACAGCTTCTATTGAACTGACACCTGACACGGTTCAGGAGGTGTTCAGAACAGCTAGTCTGTTTCAGATCGCCACCTTGGTAACAATATGCAGTGACTTCATGGCCAACCAACTTGATTCGACCAACTGCTTGGGAATCAACCAATTCGCTGAGCAACACAATTTGAAGGAACTTTCGAAGTCATCGGAAGATTTTGTTTGTGAACATTTTATGGAAATCCTGGAAGAAGAAGAGTTCTTCATGCTTGACGTAGGCCAGCTGAGTAGAATACTTGCGAATGACAACCTGAGATTATACTCAGAGGAGGATGTCTTTAGAAGTCTTAAGTCGTGGGTGGATCATGACACACCCGAACGAGAGAAACACATGCTAAAACTTCTTCATCAAGTTCGCTTCCAGCTCTTAAATCCTGACTACATTTTGACTGAGATCCTGGAAACGATTAAAAACAAAGAATGTCGAGAGTTGATTCATAAATCATTTATTTGGCATTCGCTCTCGGAGTGTTGTCGACTGAAATATGCAGAGAAGGAAAAGCCACGAAGAACTAGAACTGACATGCTTGTAGCTATTACTGGGTGGAGCAGAAATGATAGGATTTTAAATGTTGGCTTCCTTTATTCAAAATCAAGCGAATGGATCTACAAGTGCTGGCCTGGTCTGCCCGTTGGTCTTAGCAAATTTGCAAGCGTTTCTTTTGAAGACAAATTGATCATTGCTGGTGGAGTGTTGAAGGACACTCAAGAAGTGACCGACTCTGTTCACTGTTTGGATTTGAAAACTTTGAAATGGACCTCGCTCGCCCCACTCTCGACTCCAAGACATTCTTTCAAAATGGCTGCTATCGATGGGTTTATTTATACTGTAGGCGGAATTGATGAAGATGAAGAATGGATCGGCGCTATAGATATGTGGTGTTCATTTAGAAACCAATGGTCAAGACTTAATTCTTTACGCAAAGTTCCTTACAATTTCAGGACGAATTTTAATAGTTTCCATGTCTTTGCTCCTGCAAGTGAATTTTATGTATACATTCGAGTTGATGAAAGTCCAAGTCCGTGGTTGGTCTTCCTTTGCGACCCACGTGGCTATGTTGATGACAACAGCATTTACGCAGAACTACTACAGAACTCTATTCTGGGAGTTTTCAAAATGTGTGATAAGACTTTTTTGCATATTTCCAGGGAAATTGCTTCTACTCTTGTTTTTGAGGAAGAAGAGTGGAAACTTGTTAGTGAATTTGTGTTTGACAAACCGATAAGTAAAGAGTGCCATAAGATTTCGTTCATTGATGGTAGAATAATTGCTTATGGCTCAAATATTTTTGAACAATATGATCATGATCCAGACGCAAATGAGTGGGTAAGGAAACCAATGCCACAATTCAAAAATGATGATAAAGACGAAGTTGTTGTGGTGCCGATTTCATAAAAAATTAAAATGTAATTTTTTATCTTTATTTTTTATTTATCTAATAAAAAACTCGAATGATTTTTAATGGTCGCAGATGAAGTGTTTTTTTTGCTTCTTTTTTTATTTGACTGCTCACAAAAATGTATGAAATAAGCTCAAATCTTTGCCTGATGAACTCGTCATTATCTAGCGAGTACTCAAAGCCACTATACATCTTGAGAATGATGATGCTTTTCTGCGCAAGGAAACTTTAAGAATAAAATATAGCAAAAATCTTAGTATTTAGGTGTTTCGTCTTCTGTTTTAGAGGCTGTATAGAATTTGATTTAATTTTTTTTTTTTAACTTGTATTTTTCAATTTCCTTTTAGTTTTTCGATATTTTATAACTTTTTCTTTGAGTTCTGTGCCTTTTAATATTTAAGTGTTTTTAAGTTAAAAATTAAAGTAAATAGGACGGAGCAACAGAGCGGCGTGCTCTGGGGCGTAGTGCATCTCTAACAATATAACCTTGGGAGGAGTGTAGGGGACCTACAATTTTTTGGCGGTACCAAACAACTTATTAAGAAAACGCTTTTTATGGCAATGAGACCACTATCGGAAGACTTTCTGATTTCTAGTTAAATGTGCAATCATGCAGATCAGATGGTGCATGCTCTTTTCCAACTGGTCTTCAACTAATTTGAAAAGTTCGGCATCAAGGTCATCTGCAACTGCAGTTTTATTTGATTTTAGTTTGCATATGGTAAGCTTAAATTCTTCTAGGCCGGGAGGACGGCATTCTTAATCATCGTCCAAGTTGAATGGGGAATTCTGCGAAATTTCTGTCTTCATCGCTGTTAAGCAGTGATGTGATCTGCAGAAGTGTTCTTTCCAGATCCTCAGTAGCAACTGTGACTCTATTGCGATGTTGCCCTGCTGTTCTTTACAGGCTTGAGTTCGGGGCTTGCCACCCTGGCAGGATCTTTTTACATTTTGGTAAAATATTCAAATCTCGTTCCTGTCATGGCACCTCTTAATTTCCTCAAGCAGGCGCTTTTTATGCTGCTTCCTTTTTCTTCTTGAAAATTCGGTGTTCTTTTCTTCTTTTCTCATTGTAAATCTCGCCTATGAAGTTATTGGTCGTTATTTGTTTGAAACTGGGGAACACTATAGATCCATGATCAAGAAGACGGCGCTAGAGGCTATAAAGTCATAAAACAATCAATCGATTGAAAGAAACTTTTTGGTGAGCGTGTATTCTCACGCCGTGAGCCTGTGTCGTGGCCTCCAAGATCACGCGATTTAACACCGCTGGGCCTGTGTCGTGGCTTCGAAGATAAAGCGATTTGATACCGCTAGACATAGACAAGCCCGAGACGATTAACGCCTTGGAAGTGAATATTCGGCGCGTTATTGCTGACATACAGCCACAAATAATTGCAAAAAGTGGTTAGCTAGTCTGTCGGCTGAAATAATATTAGAGCCAGCCGGGGGAGTCATCTGAACGACATCATGTTAAAAACGTAATGACTTATCTTTTTTGTCGGTTTTGAGTATAACGCTAAGGAATTTTAAACAACCATTTTCTCGAAATGAGCAAGGTGCAATTTTCTGCCTTTCATGTATATTCTACGTAATTGTTCAACGCTCCTACGATTACACTGCGATCCATCAGTCTTTTCAACCAATGAACAGCGTCTTAAAATGTTGAGTTTTATATGTTTTTACTGGCCTTAGATATTCTCAATTGTCGCACTCATTTAAGTTAACATAAAAAAAATTACTTCACACATCAAAATTAATACATACTCCCAAAAGTTGACTAAGTCATACGAAATCCCTCGCTTTTCTAAAAACTAACGCCTTATTGGTCATTCAAAGTCCCTTGTCCTTTTCGAAGCTGACCCATACGATTCGTTATTAATAAACTCGCCTTAAGCTTCGCCCTTGGTAATACCCACCCACACATATGCCTTCTCATCGAGAGGTGCATTGTCCGGCTGGGAAATCAAATGCAAAATTCAAATGGCCAAAAGTTAGGACTTCAACAACAAAATTTCAATAAAACATCAAAGCAAACAACCAACTGATCAAACATTTAGCCGCGGAGAAGATTTCAGTAACATTTCCCCATCCAATAATGGAAATCAAAACTAGCAACCCTAATACCGGATTAGGATCCCAGCCAAAAAAAGAAAAAAAAACAAAAAAGCCATTACAGTCCATTTCACCGAAAACCTGGTAAAATAGAAGCTGCCACGGGCAAACAAACACATACGAGTACCGAGTACTAGCCGCACCGAAAAGAACATCATACATAGGAAGAGGAGTTGATTTATTGCTATCACAGCGCTTTTCGATTTCACACTTCTGACCGTAAGGAAGTATGCATATACCAAACGAACCGCAAACGTGCACACCCACACACAAATAGAGGACAACCACTGAGCACTTTCCTATACTCTGACCCTTCCATTGAGCTTTGCAAACAAGTGCACTTTGATAAAAAAAAAAAAAAAAACTGAAAACATCGTGGAAACGGTGGCAAAAGTTCCTAGCGCATTTCTACCGCAAATTGCAATTTTACGCTTTCAGCAAAATCCGTCCCTTAGTCCTTTACATAACCCCATAGCACACAAGCAATGTTTTTCTGTTGTTTTGTTTTGTGAATCGCCACTGTTTGTTACGCCCTCTGGCCTTCACGGTTTGAAGGTTTGACGAGGTTAAGCAATCGAACACTGGCTCTTTGTTGGGGGGTGGCTATATGGTTCCCTTGCAAATAAAGAATAACTGGGAAATTATTTATGGATCTCCTACTTCCTCCCTCTTCATCCCCGCTCTGGTCAGAGTGTCACTCTGCTGCGTTGAGCATTACAGTCATGTGCGCAGTTTTATGGTGTGCAAAAGTGTCCATATTCCAGGATGTGACATGCCAGAATAAAGCTAAGTGCTTGGGAAGTAATAGAACAACATCTATCTGATGGTGGTGATGCTGAGGCAGCACAATGGGTAAAGGTTGGCAGTGAAAGTCAATCTAAAGTAGATGCTTGAGAAATGTTCGGTTCCATTTCGTCGGACCACGCATTAGCTGATAAGTGAATTCTTTGGGCTAACCATATCTTTCATGGAACACCACTTCGTTGATATGCAGAATTCTCTGTGCAGAGTGCTGCGTGGAGGAGGAATTTAAATGCAGTGTCTGTCAGTAATGGCTGCTGTGCAACGTGCTGGGATTTTTGAATAATTTTTGTTGAACGAATCTGCAAAATGAATTCATGGCGAACAGCTTTTAAATGTTTTTGACATTGAATACTCTAACTGACCCAGGGAGAACATTTTATTAAATTCAGAGTGGAACTGTGTGGGGCATTAAAGTGAGTGTAATTTGTTGAATTGAAATTTTCAAGGGAACTAATGTTCAAATCTGAAAAGCGAATGGCAACACTTGACAGTTGAAACAGCAAATGTAAAGGTTCGAAAAACTAGGGACTCCCAATGAATCGGATGCGAAAACTTTCTGTAGGTTTAAAGAAAATAGTTCTTTGTGATTTTCGGTCCTGTGTTAGTCTTATAGTTGGTTGACTAGATGGGAAAAATAAAAGAGAGGCATGAGACATGCCATTTCTTACTTCCCGATGTCTACTTATTGTACAAATCAAACAACAACAATACAATCATTCTACATTATGTCTACTTAAACTTATTTAATTCGATTCTTACCTCGGTCGAACAATTAAGGTTGGAAAACATTGCATATAAAATCTTTCTTTATAGCTTCTCCAAGTGTTTTACTAAAAAAGTGGAAGATGCAGTTCTAGAAGTGAATTGGGCCCTTACAAGTAGCTTCGAGCTGGCATGTCCAGCTAGACAATTGCCAAGTTGATCTATGGTTCCGTGGTGGAACAGTGAACTACACACACATCGCATAGGAAAACCAGGAGTATTCTGAATAGGTCCCTCAAGACCAAATGAGAGGTCGACTGGAACCTGTATCGATCTAAACAGAAGAGCTTTAAAAGGTTAATTCGAAGATCAAAGAATGCTTCTTACAAAGAATTCTGTGAAAGTATAGAAACACTTAGTGACCCTAGTCGAATTACTAAAGACATTAAAAGGAGCAAGGTAAGCAAACTTGAAACGCTCAGGAAATCAGACGGTTCCTATACCGAGTCCAAAGCAGAGACACTCAGTCTTTTGCTGGAAACTCATTTTCCAGGAAACCAGATATCAATCGGATTACAGCAATATATTTCTCTTAAATCAGGTGAATCCGATAAATCCACTCGACGTAGCTGGTACACGTCATCGTTAGTTGTTACCGATGAAGCCATCAAATATGCCTTGGCATCTTTTGACAGTTTCAAGTCACCTGGCACTGAGAGTGTTTACCCAGCTATGTTGCAGGAAAGTATAAACCTTTTGCTACCTACTTTGAAAAATATTTTCACTGGTAGTTTAGCCCTAGCGTATATACCAACTCAATGGCAAAGTGTTAGAGTCGCATTCATACCAACAATTGGTAAACAAGACTACTCACTCGCCAAGAACTTCAGACCCATCAGTCTTACCTCTTTCCTGCTAAAGACGCTGGAAAGAATGATTGAGATTTACATACGTAAAACCTCACTGCAAACACACCCTCTGTCTCAGATGCAACATGCTTACCAAAGAGGAAAATCTTGCGAGACCGTACTTCAAAATCTTGTTAGCAGGATTGAATGCGCGCTTGACAGGAAAGAATTTGCGGTAGGCATTTTCATCGATATTCAAGGTGCTTTTGACAATGCTAGCTTCGATGGTATGTGCAATGCTGCCAGAGAACACGGTGATGACGAGTCATTAGTGTTGTGGATTAAAGCAATGCTTATGAATAGAACCGTAATGGCTGAGGCGGAGTGTGAACAATATGTTGCAACGGGAGTGAGTAAGGGCTGTCCACAAGGTGGCGTTTTATCTCCTCTTCTGTGGTGCATGTTGATCGACTCTCTACTTGTAATGCTAAACGGTTCTAACGTTCATGCCCAAGCATATGTAGAGGACGTCGCCGTGCTCTCGATTGGTTCCAGCCTCCAAGCTGTCTGTTCCCGAGCACAGGCTGCGCTTTATATGATTGACAACTGGTGTGTCAGAAACGGTCTCTCCGTCAATCCTCTTAAAACCGAGGTTGTCCTCTTTACGAGACGTAGAAAATTTACTGGTGTGACCCAACTTACGCTTAAAGGCGTCAATATCCCCTTTTCATAAGAAGTCAAACATCTTAGAGTGTTCCTGGATAACAAACTTCTTTGGTCTAAACATGTCGAGTCTAAAACTACTAAAGCACTGTCAGACTGCTGGCAATATAAAGGAGCCTTTGGTAAAACATGTGGTCTTTCACCGAAAAGGGTTCTTTGGATCTATACGGCTATCATAAGACCAATTATCTCCTATGCGTCAGTTGTTTGGTGGAATAAGCTCTCGCGTATAAATACGTTATTGCCTCGTTTGCCAAACTTCAAAGAACGATTTGTCTTGGTGTTACTGGGGCCTTCTCCAGCATACCGGGAGCTGCTCTCGACGCACTTCTGAATCTTTGTCCCCTTTATACCTACATCATGGGATGTACTCTCAAGACCATTTCTCGTTTAAAGAGATGTGGTCTCTGGCACAATTCACACTAGAGCTTTGAGGAATACGCAAGCAGCATGTCTTTTGACTCAGTCAACTTTCCTTCGGTTCAGGACTTGTTCACTCCAGAATCTAAACCTGGAACGAACTGTTATCGTATCTTCACAGGTGGCTCCAAAACCGACGAGGGTTCTGGTACTGGTGCCTTTGTTGAGAACGACGACATACGGCTGCACTCATCTTTGGAATCATACGCATCCGTTTTCCAAGCGGAGGCTTATGCTATCCTAATGGCCTTGAGCCACGTAACGAACAATGGATGGACGGGGAGAAGTATCTTTGTTTGCAGCGACAGCCAAGCTGTGCTTAAGGCCCTTCGCAACCAGGAATGCAAGAGCTCTCTGCATGCGATCGGAAGATTAAATTCCTTGAGTCTCATTTGGGTTTCGGGCCTTCACGGCATAACTGGAAATGAGATCGCCGATGAACTTGCTAGGCAGGGATCTCAGACATCTTTCTCAGGACCTCAGGACCGTCGCTAGGTCTGCCAGCGTCCTCAGTGAGGGCTTTAATCAACGATTGGATCTGTGAAGAGCACAACCGTAAATAGCATGCCTCCATTGGATGCAGACAAACCAAGCGTATGCTCCCCAACGTGCAACATTTTTGCTAGCTCGTAGCAGAAAAGACTGTAGAAAGCTTATTGGCGTTGCCAGCGGGCACTTCTCTTTTGCTAAGCATTTAAACGTGTTAGGCTTAAGTGATACCACACTCTGTGAATCTTGTGGAGAAGATAAGGACACCGCAGAGCACTTTCTCTGTGAATGTCCTGCTTTTCTCGCATGTGGTCACATATACTCGGCGCAGACATGGTGAAAACTGGTAGCTTAGGCTCCTTATCATGGCAGCGTCTTTTGGCTTTTCTCCAAACATCTGGAAAGCTATAACAAATAGAAGGTTGATATCTGGTAGTAATGGACCGGTATTTAGGTCTGAGTGCTCCAGCTGGTATTTTAAAAGCCTCAAAAAAAAAAAAAAAAATCCGTACAGACTGTACGTCACCGTAGCTATTTTTAAGTTAATAGCTTATACCGTTTCAAGAGTTCTTATTCGTGTTTAACTTGAAGAGCTTGTACATTTAAGGTGAAGACCTTATAATAAATTTTGGTGTTTTTCTTCAGAAAGGCCCCGGCTTATCTGACAAGCGAAACCTCAACCAGAGAGCAAAAAGCGCTTCACAACTTGGTTGACCAATAAGAAACCTTTTTTAAAAGAGTTGACTCAAATAAGGCAGTGTTACACAATCAAACACGAACCACACTGCACCGTGGGTGCATATTGACACTTCATTCTTGATCTCCGTCCAATTTGAATGGAACATACTGCCAGACAACCGAATTTGAGTCTTCATCGCAATTAAGCAGTCTGCAGTAGCGACTTTGATTCTATCATTATCTGGATCTGGAAAGGTTATAATTCCGGAAACCCTTTGATAAAGACTTATTTTATTTGCATTCTTTATGTAGGTATTCATTGTTTCCGGGCAGCCATAAAAAAGTAAAAGTATTACTTTTTCCATCAACTCATGATCGTTAGACCCATGTCCATTGTCCATCAATCCGAAATGACTGCATGCAGCCCACGTGACACGTTTGGTTCTGCTTTTCTTCTGAAGTGTGTGAATATATTGTAGTTTGATTTCTATAGTAGATTTTCAGTACTGAAATTTAAAACAAACTAAGCTCCGACTATGACACTAAATGTCGAGATATAAAGATCATATCATAATGACTGACTAGCAAATTGAACATTGATTGAAGCCACCTTCTACTACCAACCCCCATTGCTCGAAAAACAAAACCAAATTAACAAAATTCTATATCAGCCACCAACCATCAAACTAACCTTACTTTTCAAAGTCATAAATCCCAAAAGCTCACCTCAAAATTTAATATTTTCGAATTAGATTATATATCACGTTCTGCCATGGAAAACAAATAACCAAACAACCAAATGAACCAACGTATACAATATTCAATGTTTCATGCTCCGCTGCACGTACTCATAATTATTATACACTTGATCCTAGGCGAAATATGAAAAATAGTCACCAAGCCGATATGACACAATGAAGTTCAGCTCATTACGAATGCAAATTGGTGTCCTAATCCACCACCACCTCTCCAAAAAAACATGTCCCAGCATTCTGAACATGGTCCCACAACTGAATTATTTATAATTTCTGGTAAAGCTCGGCCTCCCTAAATCGATTGAGATCGCTACACAACAAAGTGAATCGATTTCACAAAAACACAAAAAAGTACATATCTATATGAGTGTGTTTATATAACAAGGATGCGGCGGCAATTCTATATATCGAAGGACCTTAAACAAAGGACAATAAATAAAATAACAAAGTAAATCTAAAATTGGCTCCGAAATAATGGCCCAGATGGGTTCGTGTAGGGCTCGCATATTGGGCTCGCATTCACGTCCAAAGGATGGTAGAGAAGATAGTCGTAGTCGACACACTTTCGTTAAATCTACTTCTGCAATTGTTTTACGTGGATGCTAGACAAGGAAATGGCCTAATACCGAAATGAATTACATTTTTACTACTACAGCTCCAGGAGAGTAGTTCGAAAATATACGACACGATTCGAACGTGCCAAAAACTGAGATCCAACTAAATTGGCCTTAGGCCAAGAAAGGCCTCACCTTGATATACGAGAGAGAGAGAGAGAAGTGTGGCGAGGAGGAGATGGGGGAGATGTGGAGTATAAATGGAAATACTCAGAGCACGAAATAAAAATTTATTTTCATTTCATTTTAATTTTCGAGTGTCGAACTTTGTTTCCCTGCCTTCCAATCTCTCTGAAGGGTGATAAAAATTCAACACTTTTCAAGTGGGAACGAGGCTAAAGAGTATGAGAAGGAGGAGGGGGAGGAGGATTCGAAGGACGATGGCGTGTGATGGGAGGCGTTGGTGTGAAAGCGTAATTGTTTGTGCCGCTTTTTGATACTTTGGCAGACACTTTTTGACAAGCTAAATTAAAAAGTCCTGTTGGCGCCGCCGTCGACGATTTCTTTTTTTTTTAGATTCTTTTTTTCAACCGTGTTTTTTTTCTGGTACGTTGCTATACATCTTGTTACAGAAAATTTCATTAAAAAGGGATTACCAAAGCTTCGTTCAGGTGATAGAGATTAAAAGTTGGTTGGGGCTTGGTTTGGTTTATGTACAAACGTACGACGAACGTATACAAGAGAATTCTAATTTCCATTTCGTTCAGGATGACGCTTAGACGCTTGTTGGTTGGTTACAATTATTCCAGTTGGAGTTTGATTTTGTTTTCCTTTTTCTTTTTTTTTTCCTGCTGTGTTTGGTCTTTGTGTCCTGGTGAATTGCGTGTGAACTCAATTTCATGGTCTTTTGATTTTAATTGACACTGGGTATGGGTATGGAGGTACCAATAAAGGCTAGTTATGGGAAACGTTACTTTTTGTGCGATTCTCAAGGAAAATAAACGAGAACATTGTGATTGTGACTGTGATACACACACGTAGGAGATGAGATTTGAATGAAAATGATTTTACTTCTTTCGGGCATTGAGAAAAAACAAAGAATCAATGCGTTCAGCTGCACTTAAGTGCCATGGTTCGGACTGAGCTATTTTAATTGAAACCTTAAATTTCTTGAGTTTTGTTGAATGCTCGAGCATTGCTAGAGTTAGTTGATGTAAATCATTTAACTCTTGCTGCCACCGTTTCTTTGAAGAAAAAGTTTTACTTAGGTGTGCATAGGAAATTTAAGTTGTGATTTAGGATATTGCGATTTTTATATGTGAAAACACATTAGATCTACAGCCCAGGTCTAATAAGAGTGACCCTCAGACAACGAGGAGCTCCATAGGCCTATCTGTGTATGATTGAGAATATGTATAAAGGCGAGCGGTGACGAAGGTTTGTTGTGCAGCTGGAGTTACCGAAGCATTCCAAGTCGCAGTAAGTGTACACCAAGGAGGCGTCTTGAGTCCTCTGCTTTTTATTACAGCCATTGACTACCAGATAGAGGATTAAGTATAAAACACCAAAGTATATCAACTATTTTTTGCTGACGAACGATGGAGCCATTATAAGTGAAGATCATACATCCCTGTAAAAAGAACTTGATGTGTAAGTAAGAACTTTAGATGTTAGTTCGAACCTTATATGTTCCAAAAAGATAAAGTATTTGTGTTTTTCATTTTCTTATCCAGGCATTTAATTGGATGGCAATGTGCTAACCAAGTGTGAAAGGTAAATAAATATCAGAGATCAATGATCAATAGTGAATCAACATGTGATGACGGACGACATCAATCATTAAATAAACGATGAAGCTGCGATAAAATTCCGCAATCTTTAATGACAAAAAAGTGACCCACAAGCTGTGCGGGGACTTTACACCACGGTCGTGCGTTCAACGCACACACCCCCCGTTAACAGTGTTGGAAGTGAGAGAGTAAGGTGGCAAAGGCTGAGATAAAAGTAATTCTTCTGTGTCAAATGTCAAATTCGCGATATAGTCCTTGAATATATTTAGAAAAAGTTTTCTTTCCAGCCCAACATATTATTTTCTACAGTCGTTGCAGCAAATATTTTCTCGAACTCGCTCGGTTGCGAGAGTCCATATAACAATTTTAATACACATAAAACCGCTTGTCCAGATAACTCCCTGCCAGTGGCGGATCCAGGATTTGGACAAAGAGGGGGTCTATTACTCAAATAGACTTGATTTTTGAAGGTGTAGACAAATTAAAACGAGAAAAAAAAAAACAAAAGGTAAAGTCTGTTTGTCCTACCAGGTGGGCTCAGACTCATGAAGCTGTTGGAACGTACGTTGAATTGCAACCGGTTGTTATTGAATCTTTGGAAGAAATCAAAACGTGGAAGGATCGAGAAACATCGCAAAAGGCATTGCATCTTTTGACAGCCAAATCGCCTGTCACAATTTGGAATCAGTTAATTCGATTGTTTTGCCATTGAGCCTGGAATTGCAATCAAAAAACGAAGATCTGGGTGAGGCTACTAAGCTGGCAGGTGACACTTTAAATGAATTTACGTACAAACCCGAAAACAAAGATTCTACTATCCACGTTATTTATGAACATGTTGCTAGAATTTGTTCTGAATACGAAATCACAATGAAATTGCCACAACAACAAAAAAACGTTCAAGCACAAAGTATTGAAGACGTTTCTTGATACGTTCTTTTCTCAACTCAAAACTGGCTTCTCGGAACACAAATCCATTGCTTCTTAAACAAGAATACAAAAAGAAATGCGCTGACCTCTACACATTTTAAGCAGATTATGTTGGATTGTTCGAAAGAAAATTTTCTGAAGAAGAAGTCAAGATGTGGAGACAACGAATCCACGGCCAGAACATCCAAAATGCGCTTGATGCTTTACTGGTTAGTATCTTTCGATCAAAAATTTACATGTAAAAAAGTTTATATGTGACGCGATCCGAGAAAAGGCACCTTTTAGGCAAAAGTGAAAGCTTACACGGCACGCTCTGAAAGGCGCTGATGTACCATTCAAACCCATGTAAAAAATCGTTTCTCTGAATTTATATTTTGTGAAAATATAAGCGATGTTACAATTTCTGATTGCGCTTCTTCAATATTCAGTAAAAGAACTTGTGCAATCAATCATGATCCTACATCCGATTTTTTGCCTAGTAAGTTCCTTTTAACGGATCGAGTCACATATGCAAACATCAATCTGACGATATTTTTCAGGTTATCAATAGCAAGTCGTTCAAGAATGTCGATTATATTTTGCGATCAGCAACAGCAACTCCATTTGCTGGACGTTGAGGAGCATCAAAACTTACCTTAGAAATACGATGGGACAGGAACGACTAAATAGTATTGCTTCTTTAAATATCCATACCCATATTAAACTTACCGAGGACGAAAATCGAGTGGAATTTTTCAAAAAACCTCGAAAATTTACGTGTTTGAGGTAGCGTGCTTTTCAGTTTTTTATGAAATGTAATAATCTTCTTCTTATATATAAAAATGAATCGCAAAATGTGTTGGTAAACGCATAACTCAACAACGCCTGGACCAATTTGGCCAATTCTTTTTTTGTTGTGTTTGTTATTGTCAGGAGAAGGTTCTTATGAAAAAAAAAACAATAATTTTTAAAATTGCGCGGATATTCCCACTGGAACGGGTTTGGGCACGGGTAACTTATAAACTACTGGACAGATTTCTATAACCCTTCCAGCATTAAGAGTGCTAAATTATCCCCCTCCATCAGTAATTTAGATTCTTTTTCATCTCTATAATCCCACGGGTACAGAAACGAGAACAAGAACCGAAACCTTAAAGTTACTTTACAAAAGGTCTTTCAACTCTGGACGTTACTTTATCCCTCAGTGACATAGACATATGTCACACGGTAAAGATAGATTCCCACAGGAACGGGGCTGGGAACGGAAACTTAGAAACTACTGGACAGATTTCAAAATTTTTTGTCATTGGGATGTCACATAATCGCAAAGTAAAAAGGATTATTTTTCATCCCCAAGTTCCCACTTAAACGGAAAAACTAGAACGGGAACCTTAAAACTACAGACTTGAGCAACGCCGGGTGGCTCAGCTAGTAATCAATAAAGTTCTTGAATTTTTAAAATAATAATATTCTCCTTTACTTTTTTGTCTTGCATCCGGACCCGAAAACTACCCCTGTTGATCCGCCACTGATGAAAAGATCAATAAAGCTTTCCGCCTTTTGCTGTGTCTTCCGGGCAGAATCACTTGTAGTCTGTGAAGCCCGAAAAAACCTGGCTGTACAAAACTAATTAACAAAAATACTGACATCTTCAAAGATAGCCAGGCGGCCATTAAAGATTTCATATCTCTTCTCACGAAATCTGACTTAGCAGAAAGTCGCAATAAATCAAAGACTGCTCTGCTCTACGAACATCGCAAATTTAATTTAGGTCCCAGGACTTTAAGACATGACCGGAGACGAAATATGACGGATAAGCTGGTTGAAATCGGGTTAGCATTCGAATTCAGTGAAACGAACAAATCAGATCTTCTCAACAAGAAAAAAAAAAAAGAAAAACGGAAACCAACGAAATTTTCTAAAAACCGAAAATGTGTTTCCTTAGAAACGTGCAGGGTAGATGTTTTCATAAAAAAAAAACTGAGATGAACTCCAGCTTAACAGGCCCCGAATCTCTCTGTTGATTGGCATTTTCACGGGTCACAACTCTTTGGGTATCCACATGATGAGAATGTGTATTAGCACATCCGACTTATGTAGAGGCCGCCAAGATGAAGAGGCAGGGGAAGGATCATGCCACTTCTTCTGTGAGTGCCCAATTAAGAGCCATGCAATAAAATTGTATACAGATGGCTCAAAAACAACGGAGGGAACTGGAGCAGGAATTTTTGGGCCAAGAACAAAAATTTCAGTACCTATGGGAAAAATGTCAAACATATTCCCAGCAGAAGTTTATGCAATACGCAAATGCGCGGAAGTAAACATTGACAGAAAATATAAAAACAAACATATTGCAATAATGACGGACAGTCAAACTGCAATTAAGGCCTTACGATCCTACACAATCTCCTCAATTCTTGTCAGCATTGACAAATTGAACAAACTGGGCAGTAACAACAGGGTTACAATCTATTGGGTACCAGGACATGTCGGAATCATAGGCAAGGAACAGACAGACGAACTGGCAAAGACAGGAGCCGGATCACCACTCATTTGACCGGAACCTTTTTGTGGAATAACGGAAAGCCACATTAAGAAAGAAATCAAAAAGTTGGAGGAAGACAAAAGAGTTAAACACTGGAATGACCTCCCCAAGATGCGCCAAGCCAAACTTTTACTTAGCACTTTTAACACAAAACATTACAAAGACGTAATAAAACTTAATAGAAACAATGTAAGAATGCTAGCCGGGTTCCTAACCGGACACTGCAGACTAAGAAAACACCATAAAGTACTAGGCATAGAGAGCGACGACCAATGCAGATTTTGCAACGAACCGGAAGAATCTCCTGACCACCGTTTAGGTGACTGCGAAACTCTAATACACCAAAGGAAAAAGTACCTGGGATCCTACTACGTAGAGGAGAGGGAGCTAAAACTCCTAAGCGTAACCCAGATACTAAGTTTCATCAGAGGAACTAATCTGGATAAAGTACAGGGTGGGCAATTTAAAACTCCCCACTTTTAAACGCGTCGTATACAAAAACTATAATACCTAGAAAGACGATTCAAAAAAGGAAAGAAAGTACACACTATGCCATTTCATATCCGCTTTATTTTTTAAAAATGACACCATTGAGATGGTGGCCACGGCAACGCTTGCACTCACGTAGCCTTTTACAAAAATTTGTCATTATATTACTTAACATTTCTCTCTTAATTTCGTTTATGTGCCTCATAATCGATGTTTTGAGGGCCTCGATGTCTCGCGGCTTGTCCGCATAAACCTTATTTTTCAGGTGACCCCATAAAAAAAAATCGAGTGCACTACGAACTCGTTCAACAGTTTCAGGGGTTATCACCGACCTACGACGCGACGTTTCCGAGTGCTCGATGTTGCCTTGGCCGAATTTTGAAAGTTTTTAACCCACAACAAAATTGTTTTGTGGTCGGGAGGGTTTTCATGACGCTTTAACTTGAACTCTCTTTTAAACGCGCGACGAACTAGGACCATTTTTCACCATACCGAAAATACGCTTCCACGCAGAAAGCGCGATGTTTCGCGTTCCAGTAAACCATGTCGACTAACCAACAATATCTGACGGAAATGGCATAGTCTGGAGAAGCGCCCTGCAGTGTTACCACCTTTGTAACTCGTTTAGTTTTTTTTCACGACGCGTTTGAAAGTTGGGGAGTTTTAAATTGCCCACCCGGTACTTTAATTAAGGAATACCACTTAAGAAGTAGGGGGTACAATAGATCTAAACAGGTCGAGGTACAATACAAAACCCCAATTTTCATTCATTCCATCATTCATTCATTCATTCTGTGAGTGCCATAGCTTGGCCCTTACCCGGAAAAAAGCCGTCGGAGAATACATTTTCGACGAACTAGGCGACATCTCTTACCACCTACTGAATAGCATCCTAAAGGCCATTCAGGGCTTCAATTCGATGAGGGTTTCCAAACACAAAAACCCAGTCACCATACCATTCCTCTGCCCTCCCCCCACCGTCACCATAAACAGCATTTGTCCAGCCTCTCCCTTAAAAGATGAATACTCCTTCCCTTCCAATTACCATCCAATTGCACTTACACCCCTTCTTTCCAAGGTAAAAATCTTCGATTGATTAAAAATATTGAAGAACGAAAGCTCCTTAATGACCAAAAGTACGGTTCTCGTTGCAAATGTTCCACAAATGATTTTATGGCATATCTCACCGGAAAGTGGAACCAATCTTTACATTGCTTGGGAGAAGGCAGGATCATTGCGCTTGATATATCTATGGCATTTCATAGATTTTAATATTAGATTCTTTTATCGAAAATCTATGTTTTTGGTATCAAAAAGTCTCTTGTCCGTTGGATTAGAAATTTTCTTTTTAATGGTTCAATACACGTTGAATTTGATGGTTTTTAGTCAGATACTCATTTTACTAATGCTGGTGCCCCAAGGCTCCGTTTTGTTCTCGATTCTCTTCCTTGTTTTAATAAATGACCGCATGGTGGAACTTCTAGTCTCATTAACTGTTTTGACTACTCAACTCTCAGCTTCTTCTATTCGTTCCCGATTTCAAGTCACTGCCCATCGGATGTGGATCGGTCATGGCTACGTTTGACCAGCTCATTGAATTCTGACGCTGTATCTATCCGTTAAGGCTTTACATTTCTCCACTGCCATCAGTGAATGGTACCTTAATCCAAGAAACTGAAAAGCTGTCAATACTTGGTGTGTGATAATGATCATCCTTACTACAATGAAGTCACTATGATGCTGCTCCATAAAAAGCGCAGGATAGTTTACATCTGTCTCAAGCTAGAGTACAATAATTCAAATGTTTGATCAGGTGCTCTGGAAACATCATTGTGCTTATAGAGTACAAAGCAGAGTATTAAAGTTGATACATCACAGTTGGATTTTTGTTCAGTTGGTTTTTTCGTCCATCGTCCTAAGGTTTCATATCTTCCTCTTTTCTATCGGTTTTTCCTTTTTTTTATAAGCAATACTGGGATGCAATCCCAATTGCTTTTATCTCCATGAATTTAATCGCAATACACGCCTATCAGACGAATATTGTCTTGAGACCTTAACAAACTTAAGATGAGTAGTGGCTGGGAACCTCGGATAATCCCGAATTTAGCAAAATACCGATTCACCAGAGTCCGGAATTCGAAAACACAAAAGCCAAAATTGCTAAATCCAAAAGCCCGAATCGCAATATCCCGAATTCAGATTTTCGAAATTTGAAATTCAAGACTTCGAGACCAACTCGTCGTGACCTCGTAATTTTCTTTCAAGCCAATCCTTTAACAAATGATTTTCTTTGTATTGCAGCTCTTAATACTTTCAGTTCCTGTCTACCGTCAAAACATTTTATTACGCTTAAAACTTCTGTAAAATGAAATTTTATCTTAGAAATTTGAATTTCATCATAAAAATGCTTAGCTTTGCACTTAAGCCCACTTTCCACACAATTTCTCAACTCTGAATACCCCTTCCAATCATATTAAGTTGTTGCATAATCATTTCCCAATTTTATAACCCCCATAATTTCCATCCTCCTACACAAAACAACCATCATTCAAGATTTTTCGCAACATCCAACAAAAACCGGAAGTCAGCAGCTAGCAAAGTATTTTACCATCACTGGTTAAATGTAGCCAATCTAAAAATTTGAATCCCTGTCGTCTTCAGAAAATATTAAATTGCGGTTGAACTTTTTAGTTTTCTCTCATTTGAAATTTTTGCTTTAAGACCCTTCTTGCTCTTGCCAATACCTTGCACAAAACTCTTGTGTGAGCAGCAAAGCAATGCCAATCACGTAGTTTTTCCAACCAAATAAGTAGTAAAACTGGTGGTGATGCGTCAGGATTCAGTAATGAGAATTGCTGTAGCAAGGAAATAAAAAGGGGGAAAAGGAAACAAAAATGAAAAACTAAATTCTGTGTAGTATAGTCAACTGATTTGTAACTACTATGCACTTTAACAAGGACGAATGCAATTGCTGGTCTTGGTGCTCTGCAAGCTGTTAGCACTGTTGCAGCAAGGCAAGCCCACCTCTCCTCTCGTCATATCGGCATGACGAACAGCTTTAACACAAAAATGAATGTTATGATTTCGTTGGTACATGGGAGTATGGTCCACGTCGTGCTGTGGCACAGTCGGTGAAGGAATGAAATTGTATAAACTTTGCGAGCATGATGCGTTCGAGTGAATTGGCGCACAAATTGAATGGTAATTTTGGAGAATTAAATTTCCGACTGGATGCAGGACTTTTTTTTTTTTTTTTAATTTTTATTGTTGCAAAGTGTGCGGTTGTATAGACGAAATTGATGCAATAAGTTCAATAAAGATGTGCTGTGCTTTCTCATTCTTTTATGAGAGCTGGGAACACGAGGTAAGAATGAATTTCGCATTAGTTGCAATTTATGAAGACTAAGTTAATAAAAATCAGGTAATTTGGGCTGCGCTTAACAGTCTTGAAGTCCCTTCAAAGTAATAAAGACACTACGATGAACACGTAAATGGAACAAATTTTAGAGCTGCCGTCTGATGCTTCCTTACGAAATCTGGAGCAGTGTATTGCTTCCCAGCATCCTCACTCACACTGTAATTGCTGTTAACGGCAATTAGCACAATTCTTCGTAGCTTGGCTATCCTACCGAAGAACCTATAGCAATAAGTTAAGAATCTTACTCGAATACCAGCCGTTGAAAGTCAATCCGTCAACACTCTAGGCCTGTTACTTACCTCTCCAATAAACAAACTGTTAATGAATTTCTAACTACAGGCTCAAACAAATTTCAGGAACAAATTTCAGCAGGGTCCCAATATTCACACTTGACGGAAAAAATTTCAATTAATAAATATTTAAGCAAGAAGAAATACTAAAGTGCAGTCATTCCGCCTCCTCGTGAACTTCAACGCTTGTTTTCCAATGGCACTCCCGTGGTAAACTCTCAGGAAATATCCAATTTGCTAACAGCATAGTTCATTGCTAACTCATTACTTCATCAAGTGTTTTAACCCCCACATGCACCCGCATGATAACCGTGGCGTGATGGTTATAGCATATGGATGCGGGCTCGTAGCTGGAATTCCAACAGAAGCAAAAATGTTTTCCACGGATATCGGCTTTCATAAGGAATTTACAAGTCCTATGATGGTAAATTCATTGCAATGAAGAGCACTCTCCCGATAATCCGTTCGGAATCAGCAGAAAATTGCAGGTCCCAACTACTCCCTCCCAAGGCAATGGTTGTGAGAAGTGCGCTAGCCTCCTCACTCCTATTTATTTATTTTATTTTGAACTCACGAATATTAACAGCCAAATGAAAGAAATTTTGTTCGTACTCGTGCAGTTGTAAGGCTACTCAAAGTTCTTGACATTCAAAAATTGGTTCTCTTGGCAAAAATACGTGATTTAAATTAAGGTGAAACCATTCTTCGGTCAATTAGTAACTTACTTTCGAACCTTTTTAATAATAATACTGCTGGTAGGTCTTAAGTATGAAAATATCAATATTAATGCTGGTGCACCGCAAGGTTCTGTTTTGACACCGGCTCTCTTTCTTATATATTCAGTATTGATATCGGCTTTAAAACTATTAATTCACTCAATTGTTTTGTTGACATTCGCACTGTCAGTTTTTCATACTCGTTTTTCCGTTTGTAACACTGAGTCTTTGTTTTTGTAATTGGAACGGCAGTGTATGATAAACACCATTGAACAGCATTGTCCAATGGAGAATAATAAGCCGTGTAGAAAATGTAATGGGTTCAAAACTAAACCGCTAAGGCGAATGCAACTCTCACCCATGCAACTTTTCATATGTTGCACTTGTGTTGCAGAGACCCTTCTGTTATCGGTATGGGTTTCACTCATTGTGGAGCTCGAGAAAATAGCAAAATACTAGATTTCAAGACGACAAAACAGCGTTTAACCGGCTAAGCAACGAACTGAAAAAACAAATCTACGAATTCAAAAATGATTCATTAAGTAGATTTCTGAAAAATTTAACGACTGATGCTTCAACCGATTATTCGCTCTGGAAAGCAGCTAAGCACCTGAAAAGACCACAGTTACAAATCGGGCCAATAAAATATCTAGACGGGAATTGGATCGGATATCCGAAAGAAAAAGCGAACCTGTTTGCAGAACATCTTGCGAACGTTTTTAAGCCATTCCCAGCAAATATATCTGAAAACAGCTTACAGTTTATTGATAAAGTCGATGAAGTTGACATACCAATTGTCACACTAAAAGAAATAAAAAGTGTGTGTCGAAATCAACTATCGAACAAAAAATCACCTGGGTACGATCTAATAACTGCTCAGGTTATGAAAGAAATGCCATCAAAAGCCTTCATAAAACTCCAATTCATAATAAATGCATGCCTAAAGACCCAATATGTCCCACATCATTGGAAAATTGCTGAAGTAATTGTTATACCAAAGCAAGGTAAGCCACCAACAGAAGTGACGTCTTACAGACCAATATCGCTTATACCAATAATGGCAAAAGTCTTTGAAAAATTGCTACTGAAAAGACTGAGCAAAGTCATAGAAGAAAGAAATCTAATCCCAAATCATCAGCTTGGATTTAGAAATAAACATTCCACGATAGACCAAGTTCATAGAATAACGGATGCAGTTGAAAAAGCATTAGAAGAAAAACAAGTATGTTCGGCTATATTTTTAGATGTTGCTCAAGCATTCGACAAGGTATGGCATGAGGGGCTAGAGTACAAACTGCAAAGGGACCTACCCAGGCAGTACTACGAAATACTAAAATCTTATATCTTAAACCGGCTCTTCAGAGTACGGTATGATCAAGAATATTCAAAGCTGAGTAAAATACAAGCCGGTGTTCCACAAGGAAGCGTCCTAGGACCTACCCTGTATTTGCTGTATACAAGGGATATTCCAGTGGATAAAAACACAATTATGGCTACTTTTGCAGATGATACCCCAATTTTGGCATCCTGTAAGTGAGTCGTCAAGGCTGCTGAGACATTGCAAAATGCCATCGACACCGTTAGTGATTGGACCAAAAAATGGCGTATCAAGCTCAATGAAGCTAAATCTGCACATATAAACTTTACAAATAAAAAGTTAAGCTACGTACAAATATTCATCAACAATCAAGCTGTACCCTACGCCAATACGGCCAAATACCTTGGGATGAATTTGGTAGAAATTCTGACTTATCTGTCGAAAATAAAATAATGCTTTATAAACAAGTACTTAGACCTGTTTGGACCTATGGAATCCAATTATGGGGCTGTACAAAGAAAACAAATACTGAAATCATCCAAAAGTTCTAAAAAAAAAATCCTTCGTGGAATAGTGAATGCACCATGAAAAGCGAAGACGATTTACATCGTGGCCTACAAATAGAAAAGGTTTCAGAAGTTGTAAGAAAACATGCTGTTTCACACAATCAGCGACTGCAAAGTCATATCAACTCTGAAATGAAGTCCGTATTAAATACGAGAGGCAATGTTCGGAGATTAAGAAGAACCAAGCCACACGAGCTAATGGCCTAAAAGTCATGGGAAGCATTAAAAGTTTAAGCTTCCCTTAAAGCGATAATATTATTGAGAAAGAAAAATCTGTTGTCGATCGTTCATAGATTGGTTCTGATTACGAGGAGTTTTTAGTGAGGTAAGAATCCAACACTAATTGGTGTCGAATGCTGCCAAGTGTCTTTTGAAGATTTTCTCCTGACAAAAAAAAAAAAAAATATATATTTAATACACCCACAATGAAATTCAAAAACGGGCTCTGTCATGCATTCAAAACGAAGAAGGGTACTTTGAGCACTTCTTATGACTGTATTTGTATAAAATAAAAAAAAAACTACTAAAATTGCCCAAATTGATGATTTATTCAAACAAACGTCAAATCTAAAAGTCTTTTTTATTATTTTTTTAATTTACGCATTTTGTATTTTTTCAGGTATCATAAAATGTATGGGCTTTTGAGTGCACATTTTTTTGAATAAACATTCATGAGTTTTTTTTTATTATTGTTTTGTTCATCTGTAAAAAATAAAGAAATTCTATGTTTATCAGGCATTTTCTGAAAAAAATTTACCTTAAAAGTCAAAACTTTTTTTCGGGAAAAAAATTTGAACTGCACTTAAAATTGAAAATCTGGCAATCATAAACCTATGGAAGCTCAACTTAAGCATAGTCTTTAGCATTGTTTTCATTTCAAAAAATTAAGTTTAAAATTAGGACTCTATCATTAGTATTGACAGAGATATCGAATTTAACACAGGTCAGGGTACACCAAAGTAAGCCTTTTTTTTAAATTGTCAAAAGTGATGTTAAAGTTGAGAAACGAGCTTTACTGTTGAGCAATTTTTTCTTAGAATATGACCAAGAATCACACCCAAAGGATAATAAGTACACGAATTAGGGAACACCCTGTATAACAAAGAAGCAGCTTCAATAAGTGCTTTATTTTTATTTTTTAATGCTACTTTCAAGCAGTCTTCCAATAACCTCAACGAATAAGAGATCCACTTTAAAATTCAAAAATTTTCTTTAAATTGCAGGTACAACTGAGTCTGTAGCCAATATACACAGGCGTATCCTCAGCAGCATCTGCAGCAAAATTTCCAACAAAATTCCAATTTTTTTTGTGAAATCGAAGTCACTAGAACAAATTAACGCTACTTTGATGAAAGTTAATTGAAGACTATTTGAACTTTTTAGTTTCTGGCAGTAAGAGTCTAAGAGACTTTTTCTGATGTCAGCGAAAAACTACTTGAGATTCGAACAGACCAACGACATCCAATTGCATGTGACTTTTACTTACGAAAATTATACCCACGACATTAAGTTGAATAAAAAGTCTTAAGACTTTCGTCTGCAGTGCCTTTTAGCGTCAAGTACTACATCAGCCAATCGTCTTTACACATTTAATTGTATTTGAATAATTAATGATACACGAAAAGTTATAGCAAAAAATGAGATGTGAAGGAAGCCTCTGAGTTGATGATTGAGGTAGCTCACAATGACAAACCACTTCCCTGCAATTATCAAGGAACTGTCCCATGAAGAATGACAATGCCGAACCTTAGCAAACATAATGAACTCTCCACTATCCCAGCCATTCTATAACCATCCAGCAGTGAGCTTCCTCGCACTCTCTTGACTAATAAGCATAATTTTATTAACAAACTTTGTTCCTCCTGTCACACAACAAAGCAATTTAGTATTAAAATAGTTCCCTACCACAAAACCTCCCCAGCGACTAATTTGAATGTCAACAATGATTAAAACCGGGACCGCCTGATGCCTGCAAAACGAAAAATAGACCTCAGGGGTGCCTGATGACTTCAACATTCAAGCCATTCAAAACCTCGCCACCTATCCGTCTATCTCTCAACCACGCAGTTAAACAACCACCCCTAATAAATTCACAAACAAAAGGGACAAATTAAAGGACAAAAGTGTAACAAAAGAAAAACACACAAACTCAAAACTATCTTTAATATTAAATTCCTACACGACCGAGTAACCGACCCATCCAACAAATAAGATCTACACTCTGTACATCTATCATGTCTTTGCTCGTTCGCACTATCCGTTCGCTTTTTGGGATGTTCTGAAAATAAATAAACTTCAGACCGCGCTTGCGAAACGCAAACAAACACGCCACAGGGAGTTCGGGGTTTTTGCGGACAGAACTTAACTCTGGAGCTATGGCTCTTTTATAGTATGAACAGAGCACTAAAAAGAACGCCTTACTATCCGTATTACTTGGTGTTCCATTTGAATTTTTTGGTATTTTCGTGTTTTGTTTTTGTTCTTTTCTTTTTTGGATTTTTGTTTTCGGTGGGAAGGTAGGTATATTTATTTTGACTTAAACTAAAAGCCACATAGCCCAGTGCTGACCGCAGTGCTCTGGATAGAATATATTCATCCTCCCACGCCTAGAAACCCTTCGATATAAGAGTTTATTTTGAGTCCCGGGACCAGCTCATTTTCATAGAATGAAAAGAGAGATGCGAAATTTTGTGGCCTTTTTAGTTGTGTTTCAATGGCAGAAAAAAGGGTTCAACGGTCCGAAAAGGAAATGAAGCAGCACAGGCTCACACATGCATTACAAGATCCACTCAATTGAGCAAAAGGATACAAAATTGGGTGAATATGTGTTTTGTTTATGTGTAAGTGGTGATGGGGGAGAAATAGAGGAACTCGGAAGACAAAATAACAATAATTAAAGAACCTTGTTGGACTGGAAGTTGATCCTTTTTTGAGTACATAAGGATAATGTCTTAGGTTGTCCGGCTATTGCCTTGTGTATTCGGAATTATTTGGTTAGGGGGAATTTCATCAGCTGGGTAGAAGACTTCTTCTTCTTTTTCTCTTTCGGTACGCCATGAGCATCGTACTCTCGAAGGAGTCACAGTCAGTCATATCAGCGTTACAAGTAGGATACGAAGTGACACAGGTGACTGATGACAGATGAGAGATGAGAGATGACAGATGACAGATGAAAGATGGCAGGTGACTGATGACTGATGATAAATGACTGATGACTGATGACTGATGACTGATGACAGATGACAGATAACAGATGACAGATGACAGATGACAGATGACAGATGACAGATGACAGATGATAGATGACAGATGACAGATGACAGATGACAGATGACAGATGACAGATGACAGATGACAGATGACAGATGACAGATGACAGATGACAGATGACAGATGACAGATGACAGATGACAGATGACAGATGACAGATGACAGATAACAGACGACAGATGACAGATGACAGATGACAGTTGAAAGAT